>CM074723.1:281301913-281937040 GCA_037306005.1 Rhinophrynus dorsalis | reverse complement strand
TGGCAGCTTTTTTGCTTAGTTTTTGAAGCCATCTCCATATTACATTGAAAAGTTTCTGTTGCTATTTTATTAACCCTTTGAGTGCCGGAGGGTTGGGCAACGCTTTGCTTTGCAATGCTTTGCATACTCCTTTATCACTCAAAGAATAGAAGGAAAATAAACATTGCACCAGGTCTCTGGGTAATTAATCCATCTTGAAGTCTCAGCCAATTAGTTTTGCCTTCCTAAGGACCATTCAAATCCACTATGATGTCACAGGACTGTGTATAACTGTCTCCTGATTTCCAGGATAGGAGACAGCCTGGGAATACAAGGTGCCATAGGCAGCTTTTTTGCTTAGTTTTTGAAGCCATCTCCAAATTACATTGAAAAGTTTCTGTTGCTTTTTTATTAACCGTTTGAGTGTCAGAGGGTTGGGCAACGCTTTGCTTTGCAATGCTTTGCATACTCCCTTTAGCACTCAAAGAATACGAAGGAAAATAAACATTGCACCAGGTCTCTGGGTCTTTAATCCATCTTGAAGTCTCAGACAATTTGTTTTGTCTTCCTAAGCACCATTCAAATCCACTATGATGTCATAGGACAGTGTATAACTGTCTGCTGATTTCCAGGATAGGAGACAGTCTGGGAATACAAGTTGCCATAGGCAGCTTTTTTGCTTAGTTTTTGAAGCCATCTCCAAATTACATTGAAAAATTTCTGTTGCTATTTTATTAACCCTTTGAGTGCCAGAGTTTTGGGCAACGCTTTGCTTTGCAATGCTTTGCGTACTCCCTTTAGCACTCAAAGAATAGAAGGCAATAAACATTGCAGCAGGTCTCTGGGTCTTTAATCCATCTTGAACTCTCAGCCAATTTATTTTTTTTGTCTTCCTAAGCTCCATTCAAATCCACTATGATGTCACAGGACTGTGTATAACTGTCTCCTGATTTCCAGGATAGGAGACAGCCTGGGAATACAATGTGCCATAGGCAGCTTTTTTACTTAGTTTTTGACGCCATCTCCAAATTACATTGAAAAGTTTCTGTTGCTATTTTATTAACCCTTTGAGTGCCAGAGGGTTGGGCAACGCTTTGTTTTGCAATGCTTTGCGTACTCCCTTTAGCACTGAAAGAATAGAAGGAAAATAAACATTGCTCCAGGTCTCTGGGTATTAATCCATCTTGAAGTCTCAGCAAATTTGTTTTCTCTTCCTAAGGACCATTCAAATCCACTATGATGTCATAGAACTGTGTATATCTGTCTGCTTATTTCCAGGATAGGAGATAGCCTAGGAATACAAGGTGCCATAGGCAGCTTTTTTGCTTAGTTTTTGAAGCCATCTCCAAATTACATTCAAAAATTTCTGTTGCTATTTTATTAACACTTTGAGTGCCGGAGGGTTAGGCAATCCTTTGCATACTCCCTTTAGCACTCAAAGAATAGAAGGAAAATAAACATTGCACCAGGTCTCTGGGTATTTAATCCATCTTGAACTCTCAGCCAATTTGTTATGTCTTCCTAAGCAACATTCAAATACACTATGATGTCATAGGACTGTGAATAACTGTCTGCTGATTTCCAGGATAAGAGACAGCCTAGGAATACAAGGTGCCATAGGCAGCTTTTTTGCTTAGTTTTTGAAGCCATCTCCAAATTACATTGAAAAGTTTCTGTTGCTATTTTATTAACCCTTTGAGTGCCAGAGGGTTGGGCTTCGCTTTATTTTGCAATGCTTTGCATACTCCCTTTAACACTGAAAGAATAGAAGGAAAATAAATATTGCACCAGGTCTCTGGGTATTTAATCCATCACGAAGTCTCAGCCAATTTGTTTTCTCTTCCTAAGGACCATTCAAATCCACTATGATGTCATAGGACTGGGTATAACTGTCTGATGATTTCCAGGATAGCAGAGAGCCTGGGAATACAAGGTGAAATAGGCAGCTTTTTTGCTTAGTTTTTGAAGACATCTCCAAATTACATTGAAAAATTTCTGTTGCTATTTTATAATCCCTTTGAGTGCCAGAGGGTTGGGCAACGCTTTGCTTTGCAATGCTTTGTGTACTCCCTTTAGCACTCAAAGAATAGAAGGCAAATAAACATTGCAGCAGGTCTCTGGGTCTCTAATCCATCTTGAACTCTCAGCCAATTTGTTTTGTCTTCCTAAGCACCATTCAAATCCACTATGATGTCATAGGACTGTGTTTAACTGTCTGCTGATTTCCAGGATAGGAGACAGCCTAGGAAAACAAGGTTCCATAGGCAGCTTTTTTGCTTAGTTTTTGGAAGCCATCTCCAAATTACATTGAAAAGTTTCTGTTGCTATTTTATTAACCCTTTGAGAGCCAGAGGGTTGGGCAACGCTTTGTTTTGCAATGCTTTGCATACTCCCTTTAGCACTGAAAGAATAGAAGGAAAATAAACATTGCACCAGGTCTCTGGGTATTTAATCCATCTTGAAGTCTCAGCCAATTTGTTTTCTCTTCCTAAGGACCATTCAAATCCACTATGATGTCATAGGACTGTGTATAACTGTCTGCTGATTTCCAGGATATGAGACAGCCTGGGAATACAAGGTGCCATAGGCACCTTTTTTGCTTAGTTTTTGAAGTCATCTCCAAATTACATTGAAAAATTTCTGTTGCTATTTTATTAATCCTTTGAGTGCCAGAGGGTACGGCAATGCTTTGCTTTGCAATGCTTTGCGTACTCCCTTCAGCACTCAAAGAATAGAAGGTAAATAAACATTGCACCAGGTCTCTGGGTATTTAATCCATCTTGAAGTCTCAGCCTATTTGTTTTCTCTTCCTAAGGACCATTCAAATCCACTATGATGTCATAGGACTGTGTATAACTCTGATTTCCAGGATAGGAGACAGCCTGGGAATAGAAGGTGCCATAGGCAGCTTTTTTGCTTAGTTTTTGAAGCCATCTCCAAATTACATTGAAAAATTTCTCTTCCTATTTTATTAACCCTTTGAGTGCCAGAGGGTAGGGCAATGCTTTTGCTTTGCAATGCTTTGCGTACTCTCTTTAGCACTCAAATAATAGAAGGTAAATAAACATTGCACAAGGTCTCTGGGTCTTTAATCCATCTTGAACTCTCAGCCAATTTGTTTTGTCTTCCTAAGCACCATTCAAATCCACTATGATGTCTTAGGACTGTGTACACCTGTCTGCTGATTTCCAGGATAGGAGACAGCCTAGGAATACAAGGTGCCATAAACAGCTTTTTTGCTTAGTTTTTGAAGCCAACTCCAAATTACATTGAAAAGTTTCTGTTGCTATTTTATTAACCCTTTGAGTGCCAGAGGTTTGGGCAACACTTTGCTTTGCAATGCTTTGCATACTCCCTTTAGCACTCAAAGAATAGAAGGAAAATAAACATTGCACCAGGTCTCTGGGTATTTAATCCATCTTGAAGTCTCAGCCAATTTGTTTTCTCTTCCTAAGGACCATTCAAATCCACTATGATGTCATAGGACTGTGTATAACTGTCTGCTGATTTCCAGGATAGAAGACAGCCTAGGAATACAAGGTGCCATAGGCAGCTTTTGTGCTTAGTTTTTGAAGCCAATTCCAAATTACATTGAAAAATTTCTGTTTCTATTTTATTAACCCTTTGAGTGCCAGAGGGTAGGGCAATGCTTTGCTTTGCAATGCTTTGCGTACTCCCTTTAGCACTCAAAGAATAGAAGGTAAATAAACATTGCACCAGGTCTCTGGGTCTTTAATCCATCTTGAAGTCTCAGCCAATTGTTTTGTCTTCCTAAGCACCATTCAAATCCACTATGATGTCATAGGACTGTGTATAACTGTCTGCTGATTTCCAGGATAGGAGACACCCTAGGAATACAAGGTGCCATTAGCAGCTTTTTTGCTTAGTTTTTGAAGCCATCTCCAAATTACATTGAAAAGTTTCTGTTGCTATTTTATTAACCCTTTGAGTGCCAGAGGGTAGGGGAATGCTTTGCTTTGCAATGCTTTGCGTACTCCCTTTAGCACTCAAAGAATAGAAGGTAAATAAACATTGCACCAGGTCTCTGGGTATTTAAACCATCTTGAAGTCTCAGCCAAATTGTTTTGTCTTCCTAAGGACCATTCAAATCCACTATGATGTCAAAGGACTGTGTATAACTGTCTTCTGATTTCCAGGATAGGAGACAGCCTGGGAATACAAGATGCCATAGGCACCTTTTTGCTTAGTTTTTGAAGCCATCTCCAAATTACATTGAAAAATTTCTGTTGCTATTTTATTAACCCCTTGAGAGCCAGAGTTTTGGGCAACGCTTTGCTTTGCAATTCTTTGCGTACTCTCTTTAGCACTCAAAGAATAGAAGGAAAATAAACATTGCACCAGATCTCTGGGTATTTAATCCATCTTGAAGTCTCAGCCAATTTGTTTTGTCTACATAAGGACCATTCAAATACACTATGATGTCATAGGACTGTGTATAACTGTCTGCTGATTTCCAGGATAGGAGACAGCCTGGGAATACAAGGTGCCATAGGCAGCTTTTTTGCTTAGTTTTTGAAGCCATCTCCAAATTACATTGAACAATTTCTTTTGCTATTTTATTAACCCTTTGAGTGCCAGAGGGTAGGGCAATGCTTTGCTTTGCAATGCTTTGCATACTCCCTTTAGCACTCAAAGAATAGAAGGTAAATAAACATTGCACCAGGTCTCTGGGTATTTAATCCATCTTGAAGTCTCAGCCAATTTCTTTTAGCTTCCTAAGGACCATTCAAATCCACTATGATGTCATAGGACTGTGTATAACTGTCTGCTGATTTCCAGGATAGGAGACAGCCTGGGAATACAAGGTGCCATAGGCACCTTTTTTGCTTAGTTTTTGAAGCCATCTCCATATTACATTGAAAAGTTTCTGTTGCTATTTTATTAACCCTTTGAGTGCCGGAAAGTACGGCAATGCTTTGTTTTGCAATGCTTTGCATACTCCCTTTAGCACTGAAAGAATTGAAGGAAAATAAACATTGCACCAGGTCTCTGGGTATTTAATTCATCTTGAAGTCTCAGCCAATTTGTTTTCTCTTCCTAAGGACCATTCAAATCCACTATGATGTCATAGGACTGTGTATAACTGTCTGCTGATTTCCAGGATAGCAGACAGCCTGGGAATACAAGGTGCCATAGGCAGCTTTTTTGCTTAGTTTTTGAAGCCATCTCCAAATTACATTGAAAAGTTTATGTTGCTATTTTATTAACCCTTTGAGTGCCAGAGGGTTGGGCAACGTTTTATTTTGCAATGCTTTGCATACTCCCTTTAGCACTGAAAGAATAGAAGGAAAATAAACATTGCACCAGTTCTCTGGGTATTTAATCCATCTTGAAGTCTCAGCCAATTTGTTTTCTTTTCCTAAGGACCATTCAAATCCACTATGATGTCATAGGACTGGGTATAACTGTGTGCTGATTTCCAGGATAGCAGAGAGCCTGGGAATACAAGGTGCCATAGGCAGGTTTTTTGCTTAGTTTTTGAAGCCATCTCCAAATTACATTGAAAAATTTCTGATGCTATTTTATTAACCCTTTGAGTGCCAGAGGGTTGGGCAACGCTTTCCTTTGCAATGCTTTGCGTACTCCCTTTAGCACTCAAAGAATAGAAGGTAAATAAACACTACACCAGGTCTCTGGGTCTTTAATCCATCTTTAAGTCTCAGCCAATTTGTTTTGTCTTCCTAAGCACCATTCAAATCCACTATGATGTCATAGGACAGTGTATAACTGTCTGCTGATTTCCAGGATAGGAGACAGCCTGGGAATACAAGGTGCCATATGCAGCTTTTTTGCTTAGTTTTTGAAGCCATCTCCAAATTACATTGAAAAATTTCTGTTGCTATTTTATTAACCCTTTGAGTGCCAGAGTTTTGGACAACGCTTTGCTTTGCAGTGCTTTGCGTACTCCCTTTAACACTCAAAGAATAGAAGGCAAATAAACATTGCAGCAGGTCTCTGGGTCTTTAATCCATCTTGAACTCTCAGCCAATTTGTTTTGTCTTCCTAAGCACCATTCAAATCCACTATGATGTCATAGGACTGTGTATAACTGTCTGCTGATTTCCTGGATAGGAGACAGCATAGGAAAACAAGGTGCCATAGGCAGCTTTTTTGCTTAGTTTTTGAAGCCATCTCCAAATTACATTGAAAAGTTTCTGTTGCTATTTTATTAACCCTTTGAGTGCCAGAGGGTTGGGCAACGCTTTGTTTTGCAATGCTTTGCATACTCCCTTTAGCAATTAAAGAATAGAAGGAAAATAAACATTGCACCAGGTCTCTGGGTATTTAATCCATCTTGAAGTCTCAGCCAATTTGTTTTCTCTTCCTAAGGACCATTCAAATACACTATGATGTCATAGAACTGTGTATAACTGTCTGCTGATTTCCAGGATAGGAGACAGCCTAGGAATACAAGGTGCAATAGGCAGCTTTTTTGCTTAGTTTTTGAACCCATCTCCATATTACATTGAAAAGTTTATGTTGCTATTTTATTAACCCTTTGAGTGCCGGAGGGTTGGGCAACGCTTTGCTTTGCAATGCTTTGCATACTCCCTTTAGCACTCAAAGAATAGAAGGAAATAAACATTGCACCAGGTCTCTGGGAATTTAATCCATCTTGAAGTTTCAGCCAATTTTTTTTCTCTTTCTAAGTACCATTCAAATCCACTATGATGTCATAGGACTATGTATAACTGTCTGCTGATTTCTAGGATAGGAGACAGCATGGGAATACAAGGTGCCATAGGCAGCTTTTTTGCTTAGTTTTTGAAGCCATCTCCAAATTACATTGACAAATTTCTGTTGCTATTTATTAACCCTTTGAGTGCCAGAGGGTTGGGCAACGCTTTGCTTTGCAATGCTTTGCGTACTTCCTTTAGCACTCAAAGAATAGAAGGTAAATAAACATTGCACCAGGTCTCTGGGTCTTTAATTCATCTTGAAGTCTCAGCCAATTTGTTTTGTCTTCCTAAGCACCATTCAAATACACTATGATGTCATAGGACTGTGTATAACTGTCTTCTGATTTCCAGGATAGGAGACAGCCTAGAAATACAAGGTGCCATAGGCAGCTTTCTTGCATAGTTTTTGAAGCCATCTCCAAATTACATTGAAAAGTTTCTGTTGCTTTTTTATTAACCCTTTGAGTGTCAGAGGGTTGGGCAACGCTTTGCTTTGCAATTCTTTGCGTTCTCCCTTTAGCACTCAAAGAATAGAAGGAAAATAAACATTGCACCAGGTCTCTGGGTATTTAATCCATCTTGAAGTCTCAGCCAATTTGTTTTGTCTACATAAGGACCATTCAAATACACTATGATGTCATAGGACTGTGTATAACTGTCTGCTGATTTCCAGGATAGGAGACAGCCTGGGAATACAAGGTGCCATAGGCAGCTTTTTTGCTTAGTTTTTGAAGCCATCTCCAAATTACATTGAACAATTTCTTTTGCTATTTTATTAACCCTTTGAGTGCCAGAGGGTAGGGCAATGCTTTGCTTTGCAATGCTTTGCATACTCCCTTTAGCACTCAAAGAATAGAAGGTAAATAAACATTGCACCAGGTCTCTGGGTATTTAATCCATCTTGAAGTCTCAGCCAATTTCTTTTAGCTTCCTAAGGACCATTCAAATCCACTATGATGTCATAGGACTGTGTATAACTGTCTGCTGATTTCCAGGATAGGAGACAGCCTGGGAATACAAGGTGCCATAGGCACCTTTTTTGCTTAGTTTTTGAAGCCATCTCCATATTACATTGAAAAGTTTCTGTTGCTATTTTATTAACCCTTTGAGTGCCAGAGGGTTGGGCAACGCTTTATTTTGCAATGCTTTGCATACTCCCTTTAGCACTGAAAGAATAGAAGGAAAATAAACATTGCACCAGGTCTCTGGGTATTTAATCCATCTTGAAGTCTCAGCCAATTTGTTTTCTTTTCCTAAGGACCATTCAAATCCACTATGATGTCATAGGACTGGGTATAACTGTCTGCTGATTTCCAGGATAGCAGATAGCCTGGGAATACAAGGTGCCATAGGCAGCTTTTTTGCTTAGTTTTTGAAGCCATCTCCAAATTACATTGAAAAGTTTATGTGCTATTTTATTAACCCTTTGAGTGCCAGAGGGTTGGGCAACGCTTTATTTTGCAATGCTTTGCATACTCCCTTTAGCACTGAAAGAATAGAAGGAAAATAAACATTGCACCAGGTCTCTGGGTATTTAATCCATCTTGAAGTCTCAGCCAATTTGTTTTCTTTTCCTAAGGACCATTCAAATCCACTATGATGTCATATGACTGGGTATAACTGTGTGCTGATTTCCAGGATAGCAGAGAGCCTGGGAATACAAGGTGCCATAGGCAGGTTTTTGCTTAGTTTTTGAAGCCATCTCCAAATTACATTGAAAAATTTCTGATGCTATTTTATTAACCCTTTGAGTGCCAGAGGGTTGGGCAACGCTTTCCTTTGCAATGCTTTGCGTACTCCCTTTAGCACTCAAAGAATAGAAGGTAAATAAACACTACACCAGGTCTCTGGGTCTTTAATCCATCTTTAAGTCTCAGCCAATTGTTTTGTCTTCCTAAGCACCATTCAAATCCACTATGATGTCATAGGACAGTGTATAACTGTCTGCTGATTTCCAGGATAGGAGACAGCCTGGGAATACAAGGTGCCATATGCAGCTTTTTAGCTTAGTTTTTGAAGCCATCTCCAAATTACATTGAAAATTTCTGTTGCTATTTTATTAACCCTTTGAGTGCCAGAGTTTTGGACAACGCTTTGCTTTGCAGTGCTTTGCGTACTCCCTTTAACACTCAAAGAATAGAGGGCAAATAAACATTGCAGCAGGTCTCTGGGTCTTTAATCCATCTTGAACTCTCAGCCAATTTGTTTTGTCTTCCTAAGCACCATTCAAATCCACTATGATGTCATAGGACTGTGTATAACTGTCTGCTGATTTCCAGGATAGGAGACAGCCTAGAAATACAAGGTGCCATAGGCAGCTTTTTTGCATAGTTTTTGAAGACATCTCCAAATTACATTGAAAAGTTTCTGTTGCTTTTTTATTAACCCTTTGAGTGTCAGAGGGTTGGGCAACGCTTTGCTTTGCAATTCTTTGCGTACTCCCTTTAGCACTCAAAGAATAGAAGGAAAATAAACATTGCACCAGATCTCTGGGTATTTAATCCATCTTGAAGTCTCAGCCAATTTGTTTTGTCTACATAAGGACCATTCAAATACACTATGATGTCATAGGACTGTGTATAACTGTCTGCTGATTTCCAGGATAGGAGACAGCCTGGGAATACAAGGTGCCATAGGCAGCTTTTTTGCTTAGTTTTTGAAGCCATCTCCAAATTACATTGAACAATTTCTTTTGCTATTTTATTAACCCTTTGAGTGCCAGAGGGTAGGGCAATGCTTTGCTTTGCAATGCTTTGCATACTCCCTTTAGCACTCAAAGAATAGAAGGTAAATAAACATTGCACCAGGTCTCTGGGTATTTAATCCATCTTGAAGTCTCAGCCAATTTCTTTTAGCTTCCTAAGGACCATTCAAATCCACTATGATGTCATAGGACTGTGTATAACTGTCTGCTGATTTCCAGGATAGGAGACAGCCTGGGAATACAAGGTGCCATAGGCTCCTTTTTTGCTTAGTTTTTGAAGCCATCTCCATATTACATTGAAAAGTTTCTGTTGCTATTTTATTAACCCTTTGAGTGCCGGAAAGTAGGGCAATGCTTTGTTTTGCAATGCTTTGCATACTCCCTTTAGCACTGAAAGAATTGAAGGAAAATAAACATTGCACCAGGTCTCTGGGTATTTAATCCATCTTGAAGTCTCAGCCAATTTGTTTTCTCTTCCTAAGGACCATTCAAATCCACTATGATGTCATAGGACTGTGTATAACTGTCTGCTGATTTCCAGGATAGCAGATAGCCTGGGAATACAAGGTGCCATAGGCAGCTTTTTTGCTTAGTTTTTGAAGCCATCTCCAAATTACATTGAAAAGTTTATGTTGCTATTTTATTAACCCTTTGAGTGCCAGAGGGCTGGGCAACGCTTTATTTTGCAATGCTTTGCATACTCCCTTTAGCACTGAAAGAATAGAAGGAAAATAAACATTGCACCAGGTCTCTGGGTATTTAATCCATCTTGAAGTCTCAGCCAATTTGTTTTCTTTTCCTAAGGACCATTCAAATCCACTATGATGTCATAGGACTGGGTATAACTGTGTGCTGATTTCCAGGATAGCAGAGAGCCTGGGAATACAAGGTGCCATAGGCAGGTTTTTTGCTTAGTTTTTGAAGCCATCTCCAAATTACATTGAAAAATTTCTGATGCTATTTTATTAACCCTTTGAGTGCCAGAGGGTTGGGCAACGCTTTCCTTTGCAATGCTTTGCGTACTCCCTTTAGCACTCAAGGAATAGAAGGTAAATAAACACTACACCAGGTCTCTGGGTCTTTAATCCATCTTTAAGTCTCAACCAATTTGTTTTGTCTTCCTAAGCACCATTCAAATCCACTATGATGTCATAGGACAGTGTATAACTGTCTGCTGATTTCCAGGATAGGAGACAGCCTGGGAATACAAGGTGCCATATGCAGCTTTTTTGCTTAGTTTTTGAAGCCATCTCCAAATTACATTGAAAAATTTCTGTTGCTATTTTATTAACCCTTTGAGTGCCAGAGTTTTGGACAACGCTTTGCTTTGCAGTGCTTTGCGTACTCCCTTTAACACTCAAAGAATAGAAGGCAAATAAACATTGCAGCAGGTCTCTGGGTCTTTAATCCATCTTGAACTCTCAGCCAATTTGTTTTGTCTTCCTAAGCACCATTCAAATCCACTATGATGTCATAGGACTGTGTATAACTGTCTGCTGATTTCCTGGATAGGAGACAGCCTAGGAAAACAAGGTGCCATAGGCAGCTTTTTTGCTTAGTTTTTGAAGCCATCTCCAAATTACATTGAAAAGTTTCTGTTGCTATTTTATTAACCCTTTGAGTGCCAGAGGGTTGGGCAACGCTTTGTTTTGCAATGCTTTGCATACTCCCTTTAGCAATTAAAGAATAGAAGGAAAATAAACATTGCACCAGGTTTCTGGGTATTTAATCCATCTTGAAGTCTCAGCCAATTTGTTGTCTCTTCCTAAGGACCATTCAAATACACTATGATGTCATAGAACTGTGTATAACTGTCTGCTGATTTCCAGGATAGGAGACAGCCTAGGAATAAAAGGTGCAATAGGCAGCTTTTTTGCTTAGTTTTTGAACCCATCTCCATATTACATTGAAAAGTTTATGTTGCTTTTTTATTAACCCTTTGAGTGCCGGAGGGTTGGGCAACGCTTTGCTTTGCAATGCTTTGCATACTCCCTTTAGCACTCAAAGAATAGAAGGAAAATAAACATTGCACCAGGTCTCTGGGAATTTAATCCATCTTGAAGTCTCAGCCAATTTTTTTTCTCTTTCTAAGTACCATTCAAATCCACTATGATGTCATAGGACTATGTATAACTGTCTGCTGATTTCTAGGATAGGAGACAGCATGGGAATACAAGGTGCCATAGGCAGCTTTTTTGCTTAGTTTTTGAAGCCATCTCCAAATTACATTGACAAATTTCTGTTGCTATTTTATTAACCCTTTGAGTGCCAGAGGGTTGGGCAACGCTTTGCTTTGCAATGCTTTGCGTACTTCCTTTAGCACTCAAAGAATAGAAGGTAAATAAACATTGCACCAGGTCTCTGGGTCTTTAATTCATCTTGAAGTCTCAGCCAATTTGTTTTGTCTTCCTAAGCACCATTCAAATACACTATGATGTCATAGGACTGTGTATAACTGTCTGCTGATTTCCAGGATAGGAGACAGCCTAGAAATACAAGGTGCCATAGGCAGCTTTTTTGCATAGTTTTTGAAGCCATCTCCAAATTACATTGAAAAGTTTCTGTTGCTTTTGTATTAACCCTTTGAGTGTCAGAGGGTTGGGCAACGCTTTGCTTTGCAATGCTTTGCATACTCCCTTTAGCACTCAAAGAATAGAAGGAAAATAAACATTGCACCAGGTCTCTGGGTATTTAATCCATCTTGTAGTCTCAGCCAATTTGTTTTCTCTTTCTAAGGACCATTCAAATCCACTATGATGTCATAGGACTGTGTATAACTGTCTGCTGATTTCCAGGATAGGAGACAGCCTAGGAAAACAAGGTGCCATAGGCAGCTTTTTTGCTTAGTTTTTGAAGCCATCTCCAAATTACATTGAAAAGTTTCTGTTGCTATTTTATTAACCCTTTGAGTGCCAGAGGGTTGGGCAACACTTTGTTTTGCAATGCTTTGCATACTCCCTTTAGCAATGAAAGAATAGAAGGAAAATAAACATTGCACCAGGTCTCTGGGTAATTAATCCATCTTGAAGTCTCAGCCAATTTGTTTTCTCTTCCTAAGGACCATTCAAATATACTATGATGTCATAGAACTGTGTATAACTGTCTGCTGATTTCCAGGATAGGAGACAGCCTAGGAATGCAAGGTGCCATAGGCAGCTTTTTTGCTTAGTTTTTGAACCCATCTCCATATTGCATTGAAAAGTTTATGTTGCTATTTTATTAACCCTTTGAGTGCCGGAGGGTTGGGCAACGCTTTGCTTTGCAATGCTTTGCATACTCCCTTTAGCACTCAAAGAATAGAAGGAAAATAAACATTGCACCAGGTCTCTGGGAATTTAATCCATCTTGATGTCTCAGCCAATTTTTTTTCTCTTTCTAAGTACCATTCAAATCCGCTATGATGTCATAAGACTATGTATAACTGTCTGCTGATTTCTAGGATAGGAGACAGCCTGGGAACACAAGGTGCCATAGGCAGCTTTTTTGCTTAGTTTTTGAAGCCATCTCCAAATTACATTGACAAATTTCTGTTGCTATTTTATTAACCCTTTGAGTGCCCGAGGGTTGGGCAACGCTTTGCTTTGCAATGCTTTGCGTACTTCTTTTAGCACTCAAAGGATAGAAGGTAAATAAACATTGCACCAGGTCTCTGGGTATTTAATCCATCTTGAAGTCTCAGCCAATTTGTTTTGTCTTCCTAAGGACCTTTCAAATCCACTATGATGTCATAGGACTGTGTATAAATGTCTGCTGATTTCCAGGATAGGAGACAGCCTGGGAATACAAGGTGTCATAGGCAACTTTTTTGCTTAGTTTTTGAAGCCATCTCCAAATTAAATTGAAAAATTTATGTTGCTGTTTTATTAACCCTTTGAGTGCCAGAGGGTTGGGCAACGCTTTCCTTTGCAATGCTTTGCGTGCTCCTTTTAGCAATCAAAGAATAGAAGGAAAATAAACATTGCACCAGGTCTCTGGGTATTTAATCCATCTTGAAGTCTCAGCCAATTTGTTTTCTCCTCCTAAGGATCATTCAAATCCACTATGATGTCATAGGACTGTGTATAACTGTCTGCTGATTTCCAGGATAGGAGACAGCCTAGGAAAACAAGGTGCCATAGGCAGCTTTTTTGCTTAGTTTTTGAAGCCATCTCCAAATTACATTGAAAAGTTTCTGTTGCTATTTTATTAACCCTTTGAGTGCCAGAGGGTTGGTCAACGCTTTGCTTTGCAATGCTTTACATACTCCCTTTAGCACTGAAAGAATAGAAGGAAAATAAACATTACACCAGGTCTCTGGGTATTTAATCCATCTTGAAGTCTCAGCCAATTTGTTTTCTCTTCCTAAGGACCATTCAAATCCACTATGATGTCATAGAACTGTGTATAACTGTCTGCTGATTTCCGGGATAGGAGACAGCCTGGGAATACATAGTGCCATAGGCAGCTTTTTTGCTTAGTTTTTGAAGCCATCTCATTATTACATTGAAAAGTTTCTGTTGCTATTTTATTAACACTTTGAGTGCCGGAGGGTTGGGCAACGCTTTGCTTTGCAATGCTTTGAGTGCTTCCTTTAGCACTCAAAGAATAGAAGGTAAATAAACATTGCACCAGGTCTCTGGGTCTTTAATCCATCTTGAACTCTCAGCCAATTTGTTTTGTCTTCCAAAGCACCATTCAAATCCACTATGATGTCATAGGACTGTGTATAACTGTCTGCTGATTTCCAGGATAGGAGACAGCCTAGGAATACATGGTGCCATAGGCAGCTTTTTCGCTTAGTTTTTGAAGCCATCTCCAAAATTACATTGAAAAGTTTCTGTTGCTATTTTATTAACCCTTTGAGTGCCAGAGGGTAGGGGAATGCTTTGCTTTGCAATGCTTTGCTTACTCCCTTTAGCACTCAAAGAATAGAAGGTAAATAAACATTGCACCAGGTCTCTGGGTATTTAAACCATCTTGAAGTCTCAGCCAATTTGTTTTGTCTTCCTAAGGACCTTTCAAATCCACTATGATGTCAAAGGACTGTGTATAACTGTCTGCTGATTTCCAGGATAGGAGACAGCCTGGGAATACAAGGTGCCATAAGCACCTTTTTGCTTAGTTTTTGAAGCCATCTCCAAATTACATTGAAAAATTTCTGTTGCTATTTTATTAACCCCTTGAGAGCCAGAGTTTTGGGCAACGCTTTCCTTTGCAATTCTTTGCGTACTCCCTTTAGCACTCAAAGAATAGAAGGAAAATAAACATTGCACCAGATCTCTGGGTATTTAATCCATCTTGAAGTCTCAGCCAATTTGTTTTGTCTACATAAGGACCATTCAAATACACTATGATGTCATAGGACTGTGTATAACTGTCTGCTGATTTCCAGGATAGGAGACAGCCTGGGAATACAAGGTGCCATAGGCAGCTTTTTTGCTTAGTTTTTGAAGCCATCTCCAAATTACATTGAACAATTTATTTTGCTATTTTATTAACCCTTTGAGTGCCAGAGGGTAGGGCAATGCTTTGCTTTGCAATGCTTTGCATACTCCCTTTAGCACTCAAAGAATAGAAGGTAAATAAACATTGCACCAGGTCTCTGGGTATTTAATCCATCTTGAAGTCTCAGTCAATTTCTTTTAGCTTCCTAAGGACCATTCAAATCCACTATGATGTCATAGGACTGTGTATAACTGTCTGCTGATTTCCAGGATAGGAGACAGCCTGGGAATACAAGGTGCCATAGGCACCTTTTTTGCTTAGTTTTTGAAGCCATCTCCATATTACATTGAAAAGTTTCTGTTGCTATTTTATTAACCCTTTGAGTGCCGGAAAGTAGGGCAATGCTTTGTTTTGCAATGCTTTGCATACTCCCTTTAGCACTGAAAGAATTGAAGGAAAATAAACATTGCACCAGGTCTCTAGGTATTTAATCCATCTTGAAGTCTCAGCCAATTTGTTTTCTCTTCCTAAGGACCATTCAAATCCACTATGATGTCATAGGACTGTGTATAACTGTCTGCTGATTTCCAGGATAGCAGACAGCCTGGGAATACAAGGTGCCATAGGCAGCTTTTTTGCTTAGTTTTTGAAGCCATCTCCAAATTACATTGAAAAGTTTATGTTGCTATTTTATTAACCCTTTGAGTGCCAGAGGGTTGGGCAACGCTTTATTTTGCAATGCTTTGCATACTCCCTTTAGCACTGAAAGAATAGAAGGAAAATAAACATTGCACCAGGTCTCTGGGTATTTAATCCATCTTGAATTCTCAGCCAATTTGTTTTCTTTTCCTAAGGACCATTCAAATCCACTATGATGTCATAGGACTGGGTATAACTGTGTGCTGATTTCCAGGATAGCAGAGAGCCTGGGAATACAAGGTGCCATAGGCAGGTTTTTTGCTTAGTTTTTGAAGCCATCTCCAAATTACATTGAAAAATTTCTGATCCTATTTTATTAACCCTTTGAGTGCCAGAGGGTTGGGCAACGCTTTCCTGTGCAATGCTTTGCGTACTCCCTTTAGCACTCAAAGAATAGAAGGTAAATAAACACTACACCAGGTCTCTGGGTCTTTAATCCATCTTTAAGTCTCAGCCAATTTGTTTTGTCTTCCTAAGCACCATTCAAATCCACTATGATGTCATAGGACAGTGTATAACTGTCTGCTGATTTCCAGGATAGGAGACAGCCTGGGAATACAAGGTGCCATATGCAGCTTTTTTGCTTAGTTTTTGAAGCCATCTCCAAATTACATTGAAAAATTTCTGTTGCTATTTTATTAACCCTTTGAGTGCCAGAGTTTTGGACAACGCTTTGCTTTGCAGTGCTTTGCGTACTCCCTTTAACACTCAAAGAATAGAAGGCAAATAAACATTGCATCAGGTCTCTGGGTCTTTAATCCATCTTGAACTCTCAGCCAATTTGTTTTGTCTTCCTAAGCACCATTCAAATCCACTATGATGTCATAGGACTGTGTATAACTGTCTGCTGATTTCCTGGATAGGAGACAGCCTAGGAAAACAAGGTGCCATAGGCAGCTTTTTTGCTTAGTTTTTGAAGCCATCTCCAAATTACATTGAAAAGTTTCTGTTGCTATTTTATTAACCCTTTGAGTGCCAGAGGGTTGGGCAACGCTTTGTTTTGCAATGCTTTGCATACTCCCTTTAGCAATTAAAGAATAGAAGGAAAATAAACATTGCACCAGGTCTCTGGGTATTTAATCCATCTTGAAGTCTCAGCCAATTTGTTTTCTCTTCCTAAGGACCATTCAAATACACTATGATGTCATAGAACTGTGTATAACTGTCTGCTGATTTCCAGGATAGGAGACAGCCTAGGAATACAAGGTGCAATAGGCAGCTTTTTTGCTTAGTTTTTGAACCCATCTCCATATTACATTGAAAAGTTTATGTTGCTATTTTATTAACCCTTTGAGTGCCGGAGGGTTGGGTAACGCTTTGCTTTGCAATGCTTTGCATACTCCCTTTAGCACTCAAAGAATAGAAGGAAAATAAACATTGCACCAGGTCTCTGGGAATTTAATCCATCTTGAAGTCTCAGCCAATTTTTTTTCTCTTTCTAAGTACCATTCAAATCCACTATGATGTCATAGGACTATGTATAACTGTCTGCTGATTTCTAGGATAGGAGACAGCATGGGAATACAAGGTGCCATAGGCAGCTTTTTTGCTTAGTTTTTGAAGCCATCTTCAAATTACATTGACAAATTTCTGTTGCTATTTTATTAACCCTTTGAGTGCCAGAGGGTTGGGCAACGCTTTGCTTTGCAATGCTTTGCGTACTTCCTTTAGCACTCAAAGAATAGAAGGTAAATAAACATTGCACCAGGTCTCTGGGTCTTTAATTCATCTTGAAGTCTCAGCCAATTTGTTTTGTCTTCCTAAGCACCATTCAAATACACTATGATGTCATAGGACTGTGTATAACTGTCTGCTGATTTCCAGGATAGGAGACAGCCTAGAAATACAAGGTGCCATAGGCAGCTTTTTTACATAGTTTTTGAAACCATCTCCAAATTACATTGAAAAGTTTCTGTTGCTTTTTTATTAACCCTTTGAGTGTCGGAGGGTTGGGCAACGCTTTGCTTTGCAATGCTTTGCATACTCCCTTTAGCACTCAAAGAATAGAAGGAAAATAAACATTGCACCAGGTCTCTGGGTATTTAATCCATCTTGAAGTCTCAGCCAATTTGTTTTCTCTTCCTAAGGACCATTCAAATTCACTATGATGTCATAGGACTGTTTATAACTGTCTGCTGATTTCCAGGATAGGAGACAGCCTAGGAAAACAAGGTGCCATAGGCAGCTTTTTTGCTTAGTTTTTGAAGCCATCTCCAAATTACATTGAAAAGTTTCTGTTGCTATTTTATTAACCCTTTGAGTGCCAGAGGGTTGGGCAACACTTTGTTTTGCAATGCTTTGCATACTCCCTTTAGCAATGAAAGAATAGAAGGAAAATAAACATTGCACCAGGTCTCTGGGTAATTAATCCATCTTGAAGTCTCAGCCAATTTGTTTTCTCTTCCTAAGGACCATTCAAATATACTATGATGTCATAGAACTGTGTATAACTGTCTGCTGATTTCCAGGATAGCAGAGAGCCTAGGAATGCAAGGTGCCATAGGCAGCTTTTTTGCTTAGTTTTTGAACCCATCTCCATATTGCATTGAAAAGTTTATGTTGCTATTTTATTAACCCTTTGAGTGCCGGAGGGTTGGGCAACGCTTTGCTTTGCAATGCTTTGCATACTCCCTTTAGCACTCAAAGAATAGAAGGAAAATAAACATTGCACCAGGTCTCTGGGAATTTAATCCATCTTGATGTCTCAGCCAATTTTTTTTCTCTTTCTAAGTACCATTCAAATCCGCTATGATGTCATAAGACTATGTATAACTGTCTGCTGATTTCTAGGATAGGAGACAGCCTGGGAATACAAGGTGCCATAGGCAGCTTTTTTGCTTAGTTTTTGAAGCCATCTCCA
The DNA here is from genome assembly GCA_037306005.1 of Rhinophrynus dorsalis. Taxonomy (NCBI): domain Eukaryota; kingdom Metazoa; phylum Chordata; class Amphibia; order Anura; family Rhinophrynidae; genus Rhinophrynus; species Rhinophrynus dorsalis. Next base: position 281,918,673 of record CM074723.1, on the reverse strand, counting down.
AATTACATTGACAAATTTCTGTTGCTATTTTATTAACCCTTTGAGTGCCCGAGGGTTGGGCAACGCTTTGCTTTGCAATGCTTTGCGTACTTCTTTTAGCACTCAAAGGATAGAAGGTAAATAAATATTGCACCAGGTCTCTGGGTATTTAATCCATCTTGAAGTCTCAGCCAATTTGTTTTGTCTTCCTAAGAACCTTTCAAATCCACTATGATGTCATAGGACTGTGTATAACTGTATGCTGATTTCCAGGATAGGAGACAGCCTGGGAATACAAGGTGTCATAGGCAACTTTTTTGCTTAGTTTTTGAAGCCATCTCCAAATTACATTGAAAAATTTATGTTGCTGTTTTATTAACCCTTTGAGTGCCAGAGGGTTGGGCAACGCTTTCCTTTGCAATGCTTTGCGTGCTCCCTTTAGCAATCAAAGAATAGAAGGAAAATAAACATTGCACCAGGTCTCTGGGTATTTAATCCATCTTGAAGTCTCAGCCAATTTGTTTTCTCCTCCTAAGGACCATTCAAATCCACTATGATGTCATAGGACTGTGTATAACTGTCTGCTGATTTCCAGGATAGGAGACAGCCTAGTAAAACAAGGTGCCATAGGCAGCTTTTTTGCTTAGTTTTTGAAGCCATCTCCAAATTACATTGAAAAGTTTCTGTTGCTATTTTATTAACCCTTTGAGTGCCAGAGGGTTGGTCAACGCTTTGCTTTGCAATGCTTTACATACTCCCTTTAGCACTGAAAGAATAGAAGGAAAATAAACATTGCACCAGGTCTCTGGGTATTTAATCCATCTTGAAGTCTCAGCCAATTTGTTTTCTCTTCCTAAGGACCATTCAGATCCACTATGATGTCATAGAACTGTGTATAACTGTCTGCTGATTTCCGGGATAGGAGACAGCCTGGGAATACATGGTGCCATAGGCAGCTTTTTTGCTTAGTTTTTGAAGCCATCTCATTATTACATTGAAAAGTTTCTGTTGCTATTTTATTAACACTTTGAGTGCCGGAGGGTTGGGCAACGCTTTGCTTTGCAATGCTTTGAGTACTTCCTTTAGCACTCAAAGAATAGAAGGTAAATAAACATTGCACCAGGTCTCTGGGTCTTTAATCCATCTTGAAGTCTCAGCCAATTTGTTTTGTCTTCCTAAGCACCATTCAAATCCACTATGATGTCATAGGACTGTGTATAACTGTCTGCTGATTTCCAGGATAGGAGACAGCCTAGGAATACAAGGTGCCATAGGCAGGTTTTTTGCATAGTTTTTGAAGCCATCTCCAAATTACATTGAAAAGTTTCTGTTGCTTTTTTATTAACCATTTGAGTGTCAGAGGGTTGGGCAACGCTTTGCTTTGCAATGCTTTGCATACTCCCTTTAGCACTCAAAGAATAGAAGGAAAATGAACATTGCTCCAGGTCTCTGGGTATTTAATCCATTTTGAAGTCTCAGCCAATTTGTTTTCTCTTCCTAAGGACCATTCAAATCCACTATGATGTCAAAGGACTGTGTATAACTGCTGATTTCCAGGATAGGACACAGCCTAGGAATACAAGGTGCCATAAGCAGCTTTTTTGCTTAGTTTTTGAAGCCATCTCCAAATTACATTGAAGAGTTTCTGTTGCTATTTTATTAACCCTTTGAGTGCCAGTGGGGAGGGCAATGCTTTGCATTGCAATGCTTTGCGTACTCCCTTTAGCACTGAAAGAATAGAAGGAAAATAAACATTGCACCAGGTCTCTGGGTATTTAATCCATCTTGAAGTCTCAGCCAATTTGTTTTCTCTTCCTAAGGACCATTCAAATCCACTATGATGTCATAGAACTGTGTATAACTGTCTGCTGATTTCCAGGATAGAAGACAGCCTAGGAATACAAGGTTCCATAGGCAGCATTTTTGCTTAGTTTTTGAAGCCAATTCCAAATTACATTGAAAAGTTTCTGTTGCTTTTTTATTAACCCTTTGAGTGTCAGAGGGTTGGGCAACGCTTTGCTTTGCAGTGCTTTGCATACTCCCTTTAGCACTCAAAGAATAGAAGGAAAATAAACATTGCACCAGGTCTCTGGGTATTTAATCCATCTTGAAGTCTCAGCCAATTTGTTTTGTCTTCCTAAGGACCATTCAAATCCACTATGATGTCATAGGACTGTGTATAACTGTCTGCTGATTTCCAGGATAGAAGACAGCCTAGGAATACAAGGTTCCATAGGCAGCATTTTTGCTTAGTTTTTGAAGCCAATTCCAAATTACATTGAAAAGTTTCTGTTGCTTTTTTATTAACCCTTTGAGTGTCAAAGGGTTGGGCAACGCTTTGCTTTGCAGTGCTTTGCATACTCCCTTTAGCACTCAAAGAATAGAAGGAAAATAAACATTGCACCAGGTCTCTGGGTATTTAATCCATCTTGAAGTCTCAGCCAATTTGTTTTCTCCTCCTAAGGACCATTCAAATCCACTATGATGTCATAGGACTGTGTATAACTGTCTGCTGATTTCCAGGATAGGAGACAGCCTAGAAAAACTAGGTGCCATAGGCAGCTTTTTTGCTTAGTTTTTGAAGCCATCTCCAAATTACATTGAAAAGTTTCTGTTGCTATTTTATTAACCCTTTGAGTGCCAGAGGGTTGGTCAACGCTTTGCTTTGCAATGCTTTACATACTCCCTTTAGCACTGAAAGAATAGAAGGAAAATAAACATTGCACCAGGTCTCTGGGTATTTAATCCATCTTGAAGTCTCAGCCAATTTGTTTTCTCTTCCTAAGGACCATTCAGATCCACTATGATGTCATAGAACTGTGTATAACTGTCTGCTGATTTCCGGGATAGGAGACAGCCTGGGAATACATGGTGCCATAGGCAGCTTTTTTGCTTAGTTTTTGAAGCCATCTCATTATTACATTGAAAAGTTTCTGTTGCTATTTTATTAACACTTTGAGTGCCGGAGGGTTGGGCAACGCTTTGCTTTGCAATGCTTTGAGTACTTCCTTTAGCACTCAAAGAATAGAAGGTAAATAAACATTGCACCAGGTCTCTGGGTCTTTAACCCCTTAAGGACCGGGAAAATCTGAGTTTGATTTGACTTAAGGACCGGAGCAATTTTGACTTTTTTGACTATGTCTTTGTTCAACCATATTTTCTCTTTAATTCCTTTTGTACACCCACATAAATTATATACTGTTTTTTTAAGCACAAGTAGGGCTTTCTTTTGATACCACAATTATATGAATACCTCATTGTTTAATTTGATTAAAATAGAAAAAAAGAGGAAAAAAATTGAAAAAAAACAACATTTTGCTTATATTTTCGTGTCAGGATTTGCATACAATTAGTTTATGACAAAAAAATACCCCTAAATATATTCATTTGCTTCTCCTGAATATAAGAATACCCCATATGCCTAGTATTTCAATCACTTCCTCACATTTACAAGGTAAATATTACAAGATGGATGCCATTATTTCCAACTTGTAATTTCTCAACAATTGTCATGTGAGCATCATAGCTTAGCTGACGGTGACAGAACCAAAAATGTCCCACAAAGGTATATGTTTCTGAAAACTACACAACATAAGGTAAATAATCAGGAGAATTTTGGAGTTTTTCATGCAGCTATTTTTCCAGAAAAAAATTTCAAAATTGTGGTAATATTTTGTTTTTTTGCAGTTTTCACACTTACATTTCAATACTACTGTTGATATCAAGCACATGATAGGTGAAGATTTTTAAAAATGCATTGTTTAGTGTTCAGCTCCTTCTTCTGAGTACGGCAATACCCCATATGCATAGGTTTCTCAAGGTTTGGGAGAGCTACGGGGCCCAAATTGGAACATGCGCGTTTCCAGTTTCACACTTTGAATTTTCACAGCTTGCATCACTGGTGCCATGTCTCATTTGGGGCTGTGTAACAGTGATCCACTCTAAGATTTCCCCCCAAAAGTATATATTTTTGGAAAGTAGACACCCCAGGCTTTCATTTTATGTATGTTTTCAATTTTTTTACGCAGCCATTTTACCACCAATCGCTCGTAAATCTTGACGTAAGTTAAAAAAACAGCGTTTTTCACACTTGCACTTCAATGTTGATGTGAATTTCAAGCACATGATAGGTGAAGATTTTTAAAAATGCATTGTTTAGTGTTCAGCTCCTTCTTCTGAGTACGGCAATACCCCATATGCATAGGTTTCTCAAGGTTTGGGAGAGCTACGGGGCCCAAATTGGAACATGCGCGTTTCCAGTTTCACACTTTGAATTTTCACAGCTTACATCACTGGTGCCATGTCTCATTTGGGGCTGTGTAACAGTGCTCCACTCTAAGATTTCCCCCAAAAGTATATATTTTTGGAAAGTAGACACCCCAGGCTTTCATTTTATGTATGTTTTCAATTTTTTTACGCAGCCATTTTACCACCAATCGCTCGTAAATCTTGACGGAAGTTAAAAAAACAGCGTTTTTCACACTTGCACTTCAATGTTGATGTGAATTTCAAGCACATGATAGGTGAAGATTTTAAAAATGCATTGTTTAGTGTTCAGCTCCTTCTTCTGAGTACGGCAATACCCCATATGCATAGGTTTCTCAAGGTTTGGGAGAGCTACAGGGCCCAAATTGGAACATGAGCGTTTCCAGTTTCACACTTTGAATTTTCACAGCTTGCATCACTGGTGCCATGTCTCATTTGGGGCTGTGTAACAGTGCTCCACTCTAAGATTTCCCCCCAAAAGTATATATTTTTGGAAAGTAGACACCCCAGGCTTTCATTTTATGTATGTTTTCAATTTTTTTACGCAGCCATTTTACCACCAATCGCTCGTAAATCTTGACGTAAGTTAAAAAAACAGCGTTTTTCACACTTGCACTTCAATGTTGATGTGAATTTCAAGCACATGATAGGTGAAGATTTTTAAAAATGCATTGTTTAGTGTTCAGCTCCTTCTTCTGAGTACGGCAATACCCCATATGCATAGGTTTCTCAAGGTTTGGGAGAGCTACGGGGCCCAAATTGGAACATGCGCGTTTCCAGTTTCACACTTTGAATTTTCACAGCTTGCATCACTGGTGCCATGTCTCATTTGGGGCTGTATAACAGTGCTCCACTCTAAGATTTCCCCCCAAAAGTATATATTTTTGGAAAGTAGACACCCCAGGCTTTCATTTTATGTATGTTTTCAATTTTTTTACGCAGCCATTTTACCACCAATCGCTCGTAAATCTTGACGTAAGTTAAAAAAACAGCGTTTTTCACACTTGCACTTCAATGTTGATGTGAATTTCAAGCACATGATAGGTGAAGATTTTTAAAAATGCATTGTTTAGTGTTCAGCTCCTTCTTCTGAGTACGGCAATACCCCATATGCATAGGTTTCTCATGGTTTGGGGGAGCTACGGGGGCCAAATTGGAACATGCGCGTTTCCAGGTTCACACTTTGAATCTTCACAGCTTGCGTTACTGGTGCCATGTCTCATTTGGGGCTGTGTAACAGTGCACTTTTTTTAAGATTTCCCCCCAAAAGTGTATATTTTTGGAAAGTAGACACCCCAGGCTCTCGTTTTAGGTGTGTTTTCCAATTTTATACACTGCCATTTTACCACCAATCCTGTGAAAATTTGACGTAAGTAAAAAAAATTCAGCATTTTTCACACTTGCCTTCAATTTTGATGTGAATTTCAAGCACAGAATAGGTGAAGATTTTATAAACTGAATTGCATAGTGTTCAGCTCCTTCTTCTGAGTATGGCAATACCCCATATGCATAGCTTTCTCATGGTTTGGGGGAGCTACGGGGGCCAAATTGGAACATGCGCGTTTCTAGGTTCACACTTTGAATCTTCACAGCTTGCGTTACTGGTGCCATGTCTCATTTGGGGCCTTGTAACAGTGCTCTTTTTTTAAGATTTCCCCCAAAAGTGTATATTTTTGGAAAGTAGACACCCCAGGCTCTCGTTTTAGGTGTGTTTTCCAATTTTATACACTGCCATTTTACCACCAATCCCTCGTAAACCATGACGTAAGTAAAAAAAAAAAAAAAAAACAGCGTTTTTCACACTTAGGGTTGGCGGCAGTATACTGGGCTGCATACAAATTGGTTTGGGAAACAATTTCACCTAAAATGTCTTCCCCCAAAAACAAATAAAAAAAATGATCATGGGTAAATCCTTCCACATCAATTTGAATCCCTGGGTTGCCTGTGAATTCTGAGATTTGTGGGCATAAATTGATACCCATTCATTAGGATCCGGAGTGGCAGGTGTTGGGGCATTTCTTTGGGCAGGTCTTTTGGCAGGTCTTTGGGCAGTTGCCAGGGCAGCTCTTGGGGCAGCACTTGGGGCATTTCTTTGGTAGGTTTTTGGGCAGATCTTTTGGCAGGGGCTGGGGCAGTTGCCAGGGCAGCTCTTGGGGCAGCACTTGGGGCATTTCTTTGGGTAGGTATTTTGGTAGGTCTTTGGGCAGTTCTTTTGGCAGGTGCTGGGGCAGTTGCCAGAGCAGCTTTTGGGGCAGTGCGTCTTTTCTTGACAGAAGGCCCAGCGTCATCACTAGAGCTGCTCTCACTTTCTGAAAACTGCGCTATGTCAAAATCTGACGCAGTGTCTGTTGCCTCAGAGTCAGACGCCAAAAAGGCATACGCCTCTTCAACGCTGTACCTGCGCTGCATTTTGCCCACTAAAAAAGCTTTTTTTTTTCTTGCGCTATCCCTAAACCTAAATCTAACCCTAAAACTTACCCTAACCTACGTATATCCTGAACCTACCTAACCCAAGTGTACTACCTATCTAAACTGCACTTATTATATATATATTTTTTTTTTTTGGGGGGGGGGGGGGGTTGGGGTTTTTTGGGTTTTTTTTTTCTTACGCTATCCCTAAACCAAAATCTAACCCTAAAACTTACCCTAACCTACGTATATCCTGAACCTACCTAACCCAAGTGAACTACCTATCTAAACTGCACTTATTATATATATATTTTTTTTTTTTTGGGGGGGGGGTTGGGGTTTTTTATTTTTCTTACGCTATCCCTAAACCTAAATCTAACCCTAAAACTTACCCTAACCTACGTATATCCTGAACCTACCTAACCCAATTGAACTACCTATCTAAACTGCGCTTATTATATATATTTTTTTTTTTGGGGGGGGGGGTTGGTTTTTTTTTTTTTTTTTCTCCCCTAAACCTAAATCTATCCCTAAAACTTTCCCTAACACACGTCTACACTAAACCTACCCAACTACCTACCAAAATACCTAAACTATATTTATTATAAAAAAAAAAAAAAAAAATTTAAAAAATATTAAAAAAAAATTTAAAAAATTTTTAAAAAATCTAAAAAAATTCAAGGGGGATGGGGGGTGTCCCACAGATCAGAAAACACTGATCTGCAGCAAATTGATCACTCCAAGAGTGATCAGATGGGGGGGCACTTATTGATCACTGTAGAACAGTGATCAAAGGGTTAATTTTCTTTATTTAAACATTTTTTTTTATTTTTTTTTTTACAGGCACACTGGAACACCATCTCCCTCTGTCTCTCTCCACCTTAGCAGTATGCAAGGTGGAGGGAGGCAGAGAGATCTGACAGGGACAGTATTTACAAATACTGTCCCTGTCTTTCAGGTTTTGCAACATGTGATTCGCTTTTGAAGCGAATCGCATGTTGCAACAATGTTTCAGCCGCTTGTTACTAAGTGTCCCGATACCGGGACACTTAGTAACAAGCGGCTTGAACTCTTCCATCGCTCCGTGCGGCCGCGATGGAAGAGTTTAACCCTTGACGTACCAGGACCGTCAAGGGTCGTTCGGTCACATTTACCCTTGACGGTCCTGGTACGTCAAGGGTCGCTAAGGGGTTAATCCATCTTGAAGTCTCAGCCAATTTGTTTTGTCTTCCTAAGCACCATTCAAATCCACTATGATGTCATAGGACTGTGTATAACTGTCTGCTGATTTCCAGGATAGGAGACAGCCTAGGAATACAAGGTGCCATAGGCAGGTTTTTTGCATAGTTTTTGAAGCCATCTCCAAATTACATTGAAAAGTTTCTGTTGCTTTTTTATTAACCATTTGAGTGTCAGAGGGTTGGGCAACGCTTTGCTTTGCAATGCTTTGCATACTCCCTTTAGCACTCAAAGAATAGAAGGAAAATGAACATTGCTCCAGGTCTCTGGGTATTTAATCCATTTTGAAGTCTCAGCCAATTTGTTTTCTCTTCCTAAGGACCATTCAAATCCACTATGATGTCAAAGGACTGTGTATAACTGCTGATTTCCAGGATAGGACACAGCCTAGGAATACAAGGTGCCATAAGCAGCTTTTTTGCTTAGTTTTTGAAGCCATCTCCAAATTACATTGAAGAGTTTCTGTTGCTATTTTATTAACCCTTTGAGTGCCAGTGGGGAGGGCAATGCTTTGCATTGCAATGCTTTGCGTACTCCCTTTAGCACTGAAAGAATAGAAGGAAAATAAACATTGCACCAGGTCTCTGGGTATTTAATCCATCTTGAAGTCTCAGCCAATTTGTTTTCTCTTCCTAAGGACCATTCAAATCCACTATGATGTCATAGAACTGTGTATAACTGTCTGCTGATTTCCAGGATAGAAGACAGCCTAGGAATACAAGGTTCCATAGGCAGCATTTTTGCTTAGTTTTTGAAGCCAATTCCAAATTACATTGAAAAGTTTCTGTTGCTTTTTTATTAACCCTTTGAGTGTCAGAGGGTTGGGCAACGCTTTGCTTTGCAGTGCTTTGCATACTCCCTTTAGCACTCAAAGAATAGAAGGAAAATAAACATTGCACCAGGTCTCTGGGTATTTAATCCATCTTGAAGTCTCAGCCAATTTGTTTTGTCTTCCTAAGGACCATTCAAATCCACTATGATGTCATAGGACTGTGTATAACTGTCTGCTGATTTCCAGGATAGAAGACAGCCTAGGAATACCAGGTTCCATAGGCAGCATTTTTGCTTAGTTTTTGAAGCCAATTCCAAATTACATTGAAAAGTTTCTGTTGCTTTTTTATTAACCCTTTGAGTGTCAAAGGGTTGGGCAACGCTTTGCTTTGCAGTGCTTTGCATACTCCCTTTAGCACTCAAAGAATAGAAGGAAAATAAACATTGCACCAGGTCTCTGGGTATTTAATCCATCTTGAAGTCTCAGCCAATTTGTTTTCTCCTCCTAAGGACCATTCAAATCCACTATGATGTCATAGGACTGTGTATAACTGTCTGCTGATTTCCAGGATAGGAGACAGCCTAGAAAAACTAGGTGCCATAGGCAGCTTTTTTGCTTAATTTTTGAAGCCATCTCCAAATTACAATGAAAAGTTTCTGTTGCTATTTTATTAACCCTTTGAGTGCCAGAGGGTTGGGCAACGCTTTGCTTTGCAATGCTTTGCATACTCCCTTTAGCACTGAAAGAATAGAAGGAAAATAAACATTGCACCAGGTCTCTGGGTATTTAATCCATCTTGAAGTCTCAGCCAATTTGTTTTCTCTTCCTAAGGACCATTCAAATCCACTATGATGTCATAGAACTGTGTATAACTGTCTGCTGATTTCCAGGATAGGAGACAGCCTAGGAATACATGGTGCCATAGGCAGCTTTTTTGCTAAGTTTTTGAAGCCATCTCCATATTACATTGAAAAGTTTCTGTTGTTATTTTATTAACACTTTGAGTGCCGGAGGGTTGGGCAACGCTTTGCTTTGCAATGCTTTGCGTACTTCCTTTAGCACTCAAAGAATAGAAGGTAAATAAACATTGCACCAGGTCTCTGGGTCTTTAATCCATCTTGAAGTCTCAGCCAATTTGTTTTGTCTTCCTAAGCACCATTCAAATCCACTATGATGTCATAGGACTGTGTATAACTGTCTGCTGATTTCCAGGATAGGAGACAGCCTAGGAATACAAGGTGCCATAGGCAGCTTTTTTGCTTGGTTTTTGAAGCCATCTCCAAATTACATTGAAAAGTTTCTGTTGCTATTTTATTAACCCTTTGAGTACCAGAGGGTTGGGCAACGCTTTGCTTTGCAATGCTTTGCGTGCTCCCTTTAGCACTCAAAGAATAGAAGGAAAATAAACATTGCACCAGATCTCTGGGTATTTAATCCATCTTGAAGTCTCAGCCAATTTGTTTTCTCCTCCTAACGACCATTCAAATCCACTATGATGTCATAGTACTGTGTATAACTGTCTGCTGATTTCCAGGATAGGAGACAGCCTAGGAAAACAAGGTGATATAGGCAGCTTTTCTGCTTAGTTTTTGAAGCCATCTCCAAATTACATTGAAAAGTTTCTGTTGCTATTTTATTAACCCTTTGAGTGCCAGAGGGTTGGGCAACGCTTTGCTTTGCAATGCTTTGCGTACTCCCTTTAGCACTGAAAGAATAGAAGGAAAATAAACATTGCACCAGGTCTCTGGGTATTTAATCCATCTTGAAGTCTCAGCCAATTTGTTTTCTCTTCCTAAGGACCATTCAAATCAACTATGATGTCATAGGACTGTATATAACTGCTGATTTCCAGGATAGGACACAGCCTAGGAATACAAGGTGCCATAAGCAGCTTTTTTGCTTAGTTTTTGAAGCCATCTCCAAATTACATTGAAAAGTTTATGTTGCTATTTTATTAACCCTTTGAGTGCCAGAGTTTTGGGCAACTCTTTGCTTTGCAATGCTTTGGTTCTCCCTTTAGCACTCAAAGAATAGAAGGCAAATAAACATTGCAGCAGGTCTCAGGGTCTTTAATCCATCTTGAAGTCTCAGCCAATTTGTTTTGTCTACCTAAGGACCATTCAAATACACTATGATGTCATAGGACAGTGTATAACTGTCTGCTGATTTCCAGGATAGGAGACATCCTGGGAATACAAAGTGCCATAGGCAGATTTTTTGCTTAGTTTTTGAAGCCATCTCCAAATTACATTGAACAATTTCTTTTGCTATTTTATTAACCTTTTGAGTGTCAGAGGGTAGGGCAATGCTTTCCTTTGCAATGCTTTGCGTACTCCGAGAAGGTAAATAAACATTGCACCAGGTCTCTGGGTATTTAATCCATCTTGAAGTCTCAGCCAATTTGTTTTGTCTTCCTAAGGACCATTCAAATCCACTATGGTGTCATAGGACTGTGTATAACTGTCTGCTGATTTCCAGGATAGCAGACAGCCTGGGAATACAAGGTGCCATAGGCAGCTTTTTTGCTTAGTTTTTGAAGCCATCTCCAAATTACATTGAAAAGTTTATGTTGCTATTTTATTAACCCTTTGAGTGCCAGAGTTTTGGGCAATTCTTTGCTTTGCAATGCTTTGGTTCTCCCTTTAGCACTCAAAGAATAGAAGGCAAATAAACATTGAACCAGGTCTCTGGGTCTTTAATCCATCTTGAAGTCTCAGTCAATTTGTTTTGTCTTCCTAAGCACCATTCAAATCCACTATGATGTCATAGGACCGTGTATAACTGTCTGCTGATTTCCAGGATAGGAGACAGCCTAGGAATACAAGGTGCCATAGGCAGCTTTTTTGCATAGTTTTTGAAGCCATCTCCAAAATTACATTGAAAAGTTTCTATTGCTATTTTATTAACCCTTTGAGTGCCAGAGGGTACGGAAATGCTTTGCTTTGCAATGCTTTGCGTACTCCCTTTAGTACTCAAAGAATAGAAGGTAAATAAACATTGCACCAGGTCTCTGGGTATTTAATCCATCTTGAAGTCTCAGCCTATTTGTTTTCTCTTCCTAAGGACCATTCAAATACACTGTGATGTCATAGGACTGTGTATAACTGCTGATTTTCAGGATAGGAGACAGCCTAGGAATACAAGGTGCCATAAGCAGCTTTTTTGCTTAGTTTTTGAAGCCATCGCCAAATTACATTGCAGAGTTTCTGTTTCCATTTTATTAACCCTTTGAGTGCCAGAGGGTAGGGCAATGCTTTGCTTTGCAATGCATTGCGTACTCCCTTTAGCACTCAAAGAATAGAAGGTAAATAAACATTGCACCAGGTCTCTGGGTATTTAATCCATCTTGAAGTCTCAGCCAATTTCTTTTGTCTTCCTAAGGATCATTCAAATCCACTATGATGTCATAGAACTGTGTATAACTGTCTGCTGATTTCCAGGATAGGAGACAGCCTAGGAATACAAGGTGCCATAGGCAGCTTTTTTGCTTAGTTTTTGAAGCCATCTCCATATTACATTGAAAAGTTTCTGTTGCTATTTTATTAACCCTTTGAGTGTCGGAGGGTTGGGCAACGCTTTGCTTTGCATACTGCTTTTAGCACTCAAAGAATAGAAGGAAAATAAACATTGCACCAGGTCTCTGGGTATTTAATCCATCTTGAAGTCTCAGCCAATTTGTTTTGTCTTCCTAAGCACCATTTAAATCCACTATAATGTCATAGGACTGTGTATAACTGTCTGCTGATTTCCAGGATAGGAGACAGCCTGGCAATACAAGGTGCCATAGGAAGCTTTTTTGCTTAGATTTTGAAACCATCTTCAAATCACATTGAACAATTTCTTTTGCTATTTTATTAACCCTTTGAGTGCCAGAGGGTAGGGCAATGCTTTGCTTTGCAATGCTTTGCGTACTCCCTTTAGCACTCAAAGAATAGAAGGTAAATAAACATTGCACCAGGTCTCTGGGTCTTTAATCCATCTTGAAGTCTCAGCCAATTTGTTTTGTCTTCCTAAGCACCATTTAAATCCACTATGATGTCATAGGACTGTGTATAACTGTCTGCTGATTTCCAGGATAGGAGACAGCCTAGGAATAAAGGTGTCATAGGCAGCTTTTTTGCATACTTTTTGAAGCCATCTCCAAAATTACATTGAAAAGTTTATGTTGCTATTTCATTAACCCTTTGAGTGCCGGAGGGTTGGGCAACGCTTTGCTTTGCAATGCTTTGCATACTCCCTTTAGCACTCAAAGAATAGAAGGAAAATAAACATTGCACCAGGACTCTGGGTATTTAATCCATCTTGAAGTCTCAGCCAATTTCTTTTTTTCTCTTCCTAAGGACCATTCAAATCCACTATAATGTCATAGGACTGTGTATAACTGCTGATTTCCAGGATAGGAGACAGCCTAGGAATACAAGGTGCCATAAGCAGCTTTTTTGCTTAGTTTTTGAAGCCATCTCCAAATTACATTGAGAATTTCTGTTGCTATTTTATTAACCCTTTGAGTGCCAGAGGGTAGGGCAATGCTTTGCTTTGCAATGCTTTGCGTACTCCCTTTAGCACTCAAAGAATAGAAGGTAAATAAACATTGCACCAGGTCTCTGGGTATTTAATCCATCTTGAAGTCTCAGCCTATTTGTTTTCTCTTCTTAAGGACCATTCAAATCCACTATGATGTCATAGGACAGTGTATAACTGCTGATTTTCAGGATAGGAGACAGCCTAGGAATACAAGGTGCCATAAGCAGATTTTTTGCTTAGTTTTTGAAGCCATCTCCAAATTACATTGAAGAGTTTCCGTTTCTATTTTATTAACCCTTTGAGTGCCAGAGGGTAGGGCAATGCTTTGCTTTGCAATACATTGCGTACTCCCTTTAGCACTCAAAGAATAGAAGGTAAATAAACATTGCACCAGGTCTCTGGGTATTTAATCCATCTTGAAGTCTCAGCCAATTTGTTTTGTCTTCCTAAGGACCATTCAAATCCACTATGATGTCATAGAACTGTGTATAACTGTCTGCTGATTTCCAGGATAGGAGACGGCCTAGGAATACAAGGTGCCATAGGCAGCTTTTTTGCTTAGTTTTTGAAGCCATCTCCATATTACATTGAAAAGTTTCTGTTGCTATTTTATTAACCCTTTGAGTGCCGGAGGGTTGGGCAACGCTTTGCTTTGCAATGCTTTGCGTACTCCCTTTAGCACTCAAAGAATAGAAGGTAAATAAACATTGCACCAGGTCTCTGGGTATTTAATCCATCTTGAAGTCTCAGCCAAATTGTTTTGTCTTCCTATGGACCATTCAAATCCACTATGATGTCATAGAACAGTGTATAACTGTCTGCTGATTTCCAGGATAGGAGACAGCCTGGAAATACAAGGTGTCATAGGCAGCTTTTTTGCTTAGTTTTTGAAGCCATCTCCAAATTACATTGAAAAGTTTCTGTTGCTATTTTATTAACCCTTTGAGTGCCTGAGGGTTGGGCAACGCTTTGCTTTGCAGTGCTTTGCATACTCCCTTTAGCACTCAAAGAATAGAAGGAAAATAAACATTGCACCAGGTCTGTGGGTATTTAATCCATCTTGAAGTCTCAGCCAATTTGTTTTGTCTTCCTAAGAACCATTCAAATCCACTATGATGTCATAGGACTATGTATAACTGTCTGCTGATTTCCAGGATAGGAGACAGCCTGGGAATACAAGGTGCCATAGGCAGCTTTTTTGCTTAGTTTTTGAAGCCATCTCCAAATTACATTGAAAAGTTTCTGTTGCTATTTTATTAACCCTTTGAGTGCCAGAGGGTTGGGCAACGCTTTGCTATGCATACTCCCTTTAGCACTCAAAGAATAGAAGAAAAATAAACATTGCACCAGGTCTCTGAGTATTTAATCCATCTTGAAGTCTCAGTCAATTTGTTTTCTCTTCCTAAGGACCATTCAGATCCACTATGATGTCATAGGACTGTGTATAACTGTCTGCTGATTTCCAGGATAGGAGACAGCCTAGGAATACAAGGTGTCATGGGCAGCTTTTTTGCATAGTTTTTGAAGCCATCTCCAAAATTACATTGAAAAGTTTCTGTTGCTATTTTATTAAACCCTTTGAGTGTCAGAGGGTTGGGCAACGCTTTGCTTTGCAATGCTTTGCATGCTCCCTTTAGCACTCAAAGAATAGAAGGTAAATAAACATTGCACCAGGTCTCTGGGTCTTTAATCCATCTTGAAGTCTCAGCCAATTTGTTTTGTCTTCCTTAAGGACCATTCAGATCCACTATGATGTCATAGGCCCGTGTATAACTGTCTGATGATTTCCGGGATAGGAGACAGCCTAGGAATACAAAGTGCCATAGGCAGCTTTTTTGCATAGTTTTTGAAGCCATCTCCAAAATTACATTGAAAAGTTTCTGTTGCTATTTTATTAACCCTTTGAGTGCCAGAGGGTTGGGCAACGCTTTGCTTTACAATGCTTTGCGTACTCCCTTTAGCACTCAAAGAATAGAAGGTAAATAAACATTGCACCAGGTCTCTGGGTCTTTAATCTATCTTGAAGTCTCAGCCAATTTGTTTTGTCTTCCTAAGCACCATTCAAATCCACTATGATGTCATAGGACTGTGTATAACTGTCTGCTGATTTCCAGGATAGGAGACAGCCTAGGAATACAAGGTGTCATAGGCAGCTTTTTTGCTTAATTTTTTAAGCCATCTCCAAATTACATTGAAAAGTTTCTGTTGCTATTTTATTAACCCTTTGAGTGCCAGAGGGTTGGGCAACGCTTTGCTTTGCAATGCTTTGCGAACTTCCTTTAGCACTCAAAGAATAGAAGGTAAATAAACATTGCACCAGGTCTCTGGGTCTTTAATCCATCTTGAACTCTCAGCCAATTTGTTTTGTCTTCCTAAGCACCATTCAAATCCTCTATGATGTCATAGGACTGTGTATAACTGTCTGCTGATTTCCAGGATAGGAGATAGCCTGGAAATACAAGGTGTCATAGGCACCTTTTTTGCTTAATTTTTTTAGATATCTCCAAATTACATTGAGAAATTTCTGTTGCTATTTTATTAACCCTTTGAGTGCCAGAGTTTTGGGCAACGCTTTGCAATGCTTTGCGTACTCCCTTTAGCACTCAAAGAATAGAAGGTAAATAAACATTGTAGCAGTTCTCTGGGTCTTTAATCCATCTTGAACTCTCAGCCAATTTGTTTTGTCATCCTAAGCACCATTCAAATCCACTATGATGTCATAGGACTGTGTATAACTGTCTGCTGATTTCCAGGATAGGATACTGCCTAGGAATACAAGGTGCCATAGGCAGCTTTTTTGCTTAGTTTTTGAAACCATCTCCAAATTACATTGAAAAGTTTCTGTTGCTATTTTATTAACCCTTTGAGTGCCAGAGGGTTGGGCAACGCTTTGTTTTGCAATGCTTTGCATACTCCCTTTAGCATTGAAAGAATAGAAGCAAAATAAATATTGCAACAGGTCTCTGGGTCTTTAATCCATCTTGAAGTCTCAGCCAATTTGATTGTCTTCCTAAGCACCATTCAAATCCACTATGATGTCATAGGACTGTGTATAACTGTCTGCTGATTTTCAGGATAGGAGACAGCCTGGGAATACAAGGTGCCATAGGCAGCTTTTTTGCTTAATTTTTTAAGCCATCGCCAAATTACGTTGAAAAATTTCTGTTGCTATTTATTAACTCTTTGAGTGCCAGAGGTTTGGGCAATGCTTTACTTTGCAATGCTTTGCGTACTCCCTTTAGCACTCAAAGAATAGAAGGAAAATAAACATTGCACCAGGTCTCTGGATGTTTAATCCATCTTGAAGTCTCTGCCAATTTGTTTTGTCTTCCTAAGAACCATTCAAATCCACTATAATGTCATAGGACTGTGTATAACTGTATGCTGATTTCCAGGATAGGAGACAGCCTAGGAATACAAGGTGTCATAGGCAGCTTTTTTGCTTAGTTTTTGAAGCCATCTCCATATTACATTGAAAAGTTTCTGTTGCTATTTTATTAACCCTTTGAGTGCCAGAGGGTTGGGCAACGCTTTGCTTTGCAATGCTTTGCGTACTCCCTTTAGCACTCAAAGAATAGAAGGTAAATAAACATTGCACCAGGTCTCTGGGTCTTTAATCCATCTTGAAGTCTCAGCCAATTTGTTTTGTCTTCCTAAGCACCATTCAAATCCACTATGATGTCATAGGACTGTGTTTAACTGTCTGCTGATTTCCAGGATAGGAGATAGCCTAGGAATACAAGGTGCCATAGGCACCTTTTTTGCTTAATTTTTTAAGCCATCTCCAAATTACATTGAAAAATTTCTGTTGCTATTTTATTAACCCTTTGAGTGCCAGAGGGTTGAGCAACTCTTTGCTTTGCAATCCTTTGCTTACACCCTTTAGCACTCAAAGAATAGAAGGTAAATAAACATTGCACCAGGTCTCTGGGTCTTTAATCCATCTTGAACTCTCAGCCAATTTGTTTTGTCTTCCTAAGCACCATTCAAATTCTCTATGATGTCATAGGACTGTGTATAACTGTCTGCTGATTTCCAGGATAGGAGACAGCCTGGAAATACAAGGTGTCATAGGCACCTTTTTTGCTTAATTTTTTTAGATATCTCCAAATTACATTGAGAAATTTCTGTTGCTATTTTATTAACCCTTTGAGTGCCAGAGTTTTGGGCAACGCTTTGCAATGCTTTGCGTTCTCCCTTTAGCACTCAAAGAATAGAAGGTAAATAAACATTGCAGCAGGTCTCTGGGTCTTTAATCCATCTTGAACTCTCAGCCAATTTGTTTTGTCTTCCTAAGCACCATTCAAATCCACTATGATGTCATAGGACTGTGTATAACTGTCTGCTGATTTCCAGGATAGGATACTGCCTAGGAATACTAGGTGCCATAGGCAGCTTTTTTGCTTAGTTTTTGAAACCATCTCCAAATTACATTGAAAAGTTTCTGTTGCTATTTTATTAACCCTTTGAGTGGCAGAGGGTTGGGCAACGCTTTGCTTTGCAATGCTTTGCATACTCCATTTAGCATTGAAAGAATAGAAGGAAAATAAATATTGCACCAGGTCTCTGGGTCTTTAATCCATCTTGAAGTCTCAGCCAATTTGATTGTCTTCCTAAGCACCATTCAAATCCACTATGATGTCATAGGACTGTGTATAACTGTCTGCTGATTTCCAGGATAGGATACAGCCTGGGAATACAAGGTGCCATAGGGACCTTTTTTGCTTAGTTTTTGAAGCCATCTCCAAATTACATTGAAAAATTTCTGTTGCTATTTTATTAACCCTTTGAGTGCCAGAGGGTTGGGCAACGCTTTGTTTTCCAATGTTTTGCATACTCCCTTTCACACTGAAAGAATAGAAGGAAAATAAACATTGCACCAGGTCTCTGGGTCTTTAATCCATCTTGAACTCTCAGCCAATTTGTTTTGTCTTCCTAAGCACCATTCAAATCCTATATGATGTCATAGGACTGTGTATAACTGTCTACTGATTTCCAGGATAGGAGACAGCCTAGGAATACAAGGTGCCATAGGCACCTTTTTTGCTTAATTTTTTAAGCCATCTCCAAATTACATTGAAAAATTTCTGTTGCTATTTTATTAACCCTTTGAGTGCCAGAGCTTTGGGCAATGCTTTGCTTTGCAATGCTTTGCGTGCTTCCTTTAGCACTCAAAGAATAGAAGGTAAATAAACATTGCACCAGGTCTCTGGGTCTTTAATCCATCTTGAAGTCTCAGCCAATTTGTTTTGTCTTCCTAAGCACCATTCAAATCCACTATGATGTCATAGGACTGTGTATAACTGTCTGCTGATTTCCAGGATAGGAGACAGTCTAGGAATACAAGGTGCCATAGGCACCTTTTTTGCTTAATTTTTTAAGCCATCTCCAAATTACATTGAAAAGTTTCTGTTGCTATTTTATTAACCCTTTGAGTGCCAGAGGGTTGGGCAACGCTTTGCTTTGCAATCCTATGCATACTGCCTTTAGCACTCAAAGAATAGAAGGAAAATAAACATTGCACCAGGTCTCCGGGTGTTTAATCCATCTTGAAGTCTCAGCCAATTTGTTTTCTCTTCCTAAGGACCATTCAAATCCAATATGATGTCATAGGACTGTGTATAACTGTCTCCTGATTTCCAGGATAGGAGACAGCCTAGGAATACAAGGTGCCATAGGCAGCTTTTTGCTTAGTTTTTGAAGCCATCTCCAAATTACATTGAAAAGTTTCTGTTGCTATTTTATTAACCCTTTGAGTGCCAGAGGGTTGGGCAACGCTTTGCTTTGCAATGCTTTGCATACTCCCTTTAGCACTCAAAGAATAGAAGGAAAATAAACATTGCACCAGGTCTCTGGGTATTTAATCCATCTTGATTTCTCAGCCAATTTATTTTGTCTTCCTAAGGACCATTCAAATCCACTATGATGTCATAGGACTATGTATAACTGTCTGCTGATTTCCAGGATAGGAGACAGCCTGGGAATATAAGGTGCCATAGGCAGCTTTTTTGCTTAGTTTTTGAAGCCATCTCCAAATTACATTGACAAATTTCTGTTGCTATTTTATTAACCCTTTGAGTGCCAGAGGGTTGGGCAACAGTTTGCTTTGCAATGCTTTGCGTACTTCTTTAGCACTCCAAGAATAGAAGGTAAATAAACATTGCACCAGGTCTCTGGGTCTTTAATCCATCTTGAAGTCTCAGCCAATTTGTTTTATCTTCCTAAGCACCATTCAAATCCACTATGATGTCATAGGACTGTGTATAACTGTCTGCTGATTTCCAGGATAGGAAACAGCCTAGGAATACAATGTGCCATAGGCAGCTTTTTTGCATAGTTTTTGAAGCCATCTCCAAAATTACATTGAAAAGTTTCTGTTGCTATTTTATTAACCCTTTGAGTGCCAGAGGGTTGGGCAACGCATTTCTTTGCATACTCCCTTTAGCACTCAAAGAATAGAAGGAAAATAAACATTGCACCAGGTCTCTGGGTATTTAATCCATCTTGAAGTCTCAGCCAATTTGTTTTGTCTTCCTAAGCACCATTCAAATCCTCTATGATGTCATAGGACTGTGTATAACGGTCTGCTGATTTCCAGGATAGGAGACAGCCTGGAAATACAAGGTGCCATAGGCACCTTTTTTGCTTAATTTTTTTAGATATCTCCAAATTACATTGAGAAATTTCTGTTGCTATTTTATTAACCCTTTGAGTGCCAGAGTTTTGGGCAACGCTTTGCAATGCTTTGCGTACTCCCTTTAGCACTCAAAGAATAGAAGGTAAATAAACATTGCAGCAGGTCTCTGGGTCTTTAATCCATCTTGAACTCTCAGCCAATTTGTTTTGTCTTCCTAAGCACCATTCAAATCCACTATGATGTCATAGGACTATGTATAACTGTCTGCTGATTTCCAGGATAGGAGACAGCCTGGGAATATAAGGTGCCATAGGCAGCTTTTTTGCTTAGTTTTTGAAGCCATCTCCAAATTACATTGACAAATTTCTGTTGCTATTTTATTAACCCTTTGAGTGCCAGAGGGTTGGGCAACAGTTTGCTTTGCAATGCTTTGCGTACTTCTTTAGCAATCCAAGAATAGAAGGTAAATAAACATTGCACCAGGTCTCTGGGTCTTTAATCCATCTTGAAGTCTCAGCCAATTTGTTTTATCTTCCTAAGCACCAATCAAATCCACTATGATGTCATAGGACTGTGTATAACTGTCTGCTGATTTCCAGGATAGGAAACAGCCTAGGAATACAATGTGCCATAGGCAGCTTTTTTGCATAGTTTTTGAAGCCATCTCCAAAATTACATTGAAAAGTTTCTGTTGCTATTTTATTAACCCTTTGAGTGCCAGAGGGTTGGGCAACGCATTTCTTTGCATACTCCCTTTAGCACTCAAAGAATAGAAGGAAAATAAACATTGCACCAGGTCTCTGGGTATTTAATCCATCTTGAAGTCTCAGCCAATTTGTTTTGTCTTCCTAAGCACCATTCAAATCCTCTATGATGTCATAGGACTGTGTATAACGGTCTGCTGATTTCCAGGATAGGAGACAGCCTGGAAATACAAGGTGCCATAGGCACCTTTTTTGCTTAATTTTTTAAGCCATCGCCAAATTATGTTGAAAAATTTCTGTTGCTATTTTATTAACTCTTTGAGTGCCAGAGTTTTGGGCAATGCTTTACTTTGCAGTGCTTTGCGTACTCCCTTTAGCACTCAAAGAATAGAAGGAAAATAAACATTGCACCAGGTCTCTGGATGTTTAATCCATTTTGAAGTCTCAGCTAATTTGTTTTGTCTTCCTAAGAACCATTCAAATCCACTATGATGTCATAGGACTGTGTATAACTGTCTGCTGATTTCCAAGATTGGAGACAGCCTGGGAATACAAGGTGCCATAGGCAGCTTTTTTGCTTAGTTTTTGAAGCCATCTCCAAATTACATTGAAAAATTTATGTTGCTATTTTATTAACCCTTTGAGTGCCAGAGGGTTGGCAACGCTTTCCTTTGCAATGCTTTGCATACTCCCTTTAGCACTCAAAGAATAGAAGGTAAATAAACATTGCACCAGGTCTCTGGGTCTTTAATCCATCTTGAAGTCTCAGCCAATCTGTTTTGTCTTCCTAAGCACCATTTAAATCCACTATGATGTCATAGGACTGTGTATAACTGTCTGCTGATTTTCAGGATAGGAGACAGCCGGGGAATACGAGGTGCCATAGGCACCTTTTTTGCTTAATGTTTTAAGCCATCTCCAAATTACGTTGAAAAATTTCTGTTGCTATTTTATTAACTCTTTGAGTGCCAGAGTTTTGGGCAATGCTTTACTTTGCAATGCTTTGCGTACTCCCTTTAGCACTCAAAGAATAGAAGGAAAATAAACATTGCACCAGGTCTCTGGATGTTTAATCCATCTTGAAGTCTCTGCCAATTTGTTTTGTCTTCCTAAGAACCATTCAAATCCACTATGATGTCATAGGACTGTGTATAACTGTATGCTGATTTCCAGGATAGGAGACAGCCTAGGAATGCAAGGTGTCATAGGCAGCTTTTTTGCTTAGTTTTTGAAGCCATCTCCATATTACATTGAAAAGTTTCTGTTGCTATTTTATTAACCCTTTGAGTGCCAGAGGGTTGGGCAACGCTTTGCTTTGCAATGCTTTGCGTACTCCCTTTAGCACTCAAAGAATAGAAGGTAAATAAACATTGCACCAGGTCTCTGGGTCTTTAATCCATCTTGAAGTCTCAGCCAATTTGTTTTGTCTTCCTAAGCACCATTCAAATCCACTATGATGTCATAGGACTGTGTATAACTGTCTGCTGATTTCCAGGATAGGATACAGCCTGGGAATACAAGGTGCCATAGGGACCTTATTTGCTTAGTTTTTGAAGCCATCTCCATATTACATTGAACAATTTCTGTTGCTATTTTATTAACCCTTTGAGTGCAAGAGGGTTGGGCAACGCTTTGTTTTCCAATGCTTTGCATACTCCCTTTAGCACTGAAAGAATAGAAGGAAAATAAACATTGCACCAGGTCTCTGGGTCTTTAATCCATCTTGAACTCTCAGCCAATTTTGTTTTGTCTTCCTAAGCACCATTCAAATCCTATATGATGTCATAGGACTGTGTATAACTTTCTGCTGATTTTCAGGATAGGAGACAGCCTGGAAATACGAGATGCCATAGGCACCTTTTTTTCTTAATTTTTTAAGCCATCGCCAAATTATGTTGAAAAATTTCTGTTGCTATTTTATTAACTCTTTGAGTGCCAGAGTTTTGGGCAATGCTTTACTTTGCAATGCTTTGCGTACTCCCTTTAGCACTCAAAGAATAGAAGGAAAATAAACATTGCACCAGGTCTCTGGATGTTTAATCCATTTTGAAGTCTCAGCTAATTTGTTTTGTCTTCCTAAGAACCATTCAAATCCACTATGATGTCATAGGACTGTGTATAACTGTCTGCTGATTTCCAAGATTGGAGACAGCCTGGGAATACAAGGTGCCATAGGCAGCTTTTTTGCTTAGTTTTTGAAGCCATCTCCAAATTACATTGAAAAATTTCTGTTGCTAGTTTATTAACCCTTTGAGTGCCAGAGGGCTGGGCAACGCTTTGCTTTGCAATGCTTTGCGTACTCCCTTTAGCACTCAAAGAATAGATGGTAAATAAACATTGCACCAGGTCTCTGGGTCTTTAATTCATCTTGAAGTCTCAGCCAATTTGTTTTGTCTTCCTAAGCACCATTCAAATCCACTGTGATGTCATAGGACTGTGTATAACTGTCTGCTGATTTCCAGAATAGGAGAAAGTCTAGGAATACAAGGTGCCATAGGCAGCTTTTTTGCTTAGTTTTTGAAGCCATCTCCAAATTACATTGAAAAATTTATGTTGCTATTTTATTAACCCTTTGAGTGCCAGAGGGTTGGCAACGCTTTCCTTTGCAATGCTTTGCATACTCCCTTTAGCACTCAAAGAATAGAAGGTAAATAAACATTGCACCAGGTCTCTGGGTCTTTAATCCATCTTGAAGTCTCAGCCAATCTGTTTTGTCTTCCTAAGCACCATTTAAATCCACTATGATGTCATAGGACTGTGTATAACTGTCTGCTGATTTTCAGGATAGGAGACAGCCGGGGAATACGAGGTGCCATAGGCACCTTTTTTGCTTAATGTTTTAAGCCATCTCCAAATTACGTTGAAAAATTTCTGTTGCTATTTTATTAACTCTTTGAGTGCCAGAGTTTTGGGCAATGCTTTACTTTGCAATGCTTTGCGTACTCCCTTTAGCACTCAAAGAATAGAAGGAAAATAAACATTGCACCAGGTCTCTGGATGTTTAATCCATCTTGAAGTCTCTGCCAATTTGTTTTGTCTTCCTAAGAACCATTCAAATCCACTATGATGTCATAGGACTGTGTATAACTGTATGCTGATTTCCAGGATAGGAGACAGCCTAGGAATGCAAGGTGTCATAGGCAGCTTTTTTGCTTAGTTTTTGAAGCCATCTCCATATTACATTGAAAAGTTTCTGTTGCTATTTTATTAACCCTTTGAGTGCCAGAGGGTTGGGCAACGCTTTGCTTTGCAATGCTTTGCGTACTCCCTTTAGCACTCAAAGAATAGAAGGTAAATAAACATTGCACCAGGTCTCTGGGTCTTTAATCCATCTTGAAGTCTCAGCCAATTTGTTTTGTCTTCCTAAGCACCATTCAAATTCACTATGATGTCATAGGACTGTGTATAACTGTCTGCTGATTTCCAGGATAGGAGACAGCCTAGGAATACAAGGTGCCATAGGCACCTTTTTTGCTTAATTTTTTAAGCCATCTCCAAATTACATTGAAAAATTTCTGTTGCTATTTTATTAACCCTTTGAGTGCCAGAGGGTTGAGCAACTCTTTGCTTTGCAATCCTTTGCTTACATCCTTTAGCACTCAAAGAATAGAAGGTAAATAAACATTGCACCAGGTCTCTGGGTCTTTAATCCATCTTGAACTCTCAGCCAATTTGTTTTGTCTTCCTAAGCACCATTCAAATCCTCTATGATGTCATAGGACTGTGTATAACTGTCTGCTGATTTCCAGGATAGGAGACAGCCTGGAAATACAAGGTGTCATAGGCACCTTTTTTGCTTAATTTTTTTAGATGTTTTCAAATTACATTGAGAAATTTCTGTTGCTATTTTATTAACCCTTTGAGTGCCAGAGTTTTGGGCAACGCTTTGCAATGCTTTGCGTACTCCCTTTAGCACTCAAAGAATAGAAGGTAAATAAACATTGCAGCAGGTCTCTAGGTCTTTAATCCATCTTGAACTCTCAGCCAATTTGTTTTGTCTTCCTAAGCACCATTCAAATCCACTATGATGTCATAGGACTGTGTATAACTGTCTGCTGATTTCCAGGATAGGATACTGCCTAGGAATACAAGGTGCCATAGGCAGCTTTTTTGCTTAGTTTTTGAAACCATCTCCAAATTACATTGAAAAGTTTCTGTTGCTATTTTATTAACCCTTTGAGTGCCAGAGGGTTGGGCAACGCTTTGCTTTGCAATGCTTTGCATACTCCATTTAGCATTGAAAGAATAGAAGGAAAATAAATATTGCACCAGGTCTCTGGGTCTTTAATCCATCTTGAAGTCTCAGCCAATTTGATTGTCTTCCTAAGCACCATTCAAATCCACTATGATGTCATAGGACTGTGTATAACTGTCTGCTGATTTCCAGGATAGGATACAGCCTGGGAATACAAGGTGCCATAGGGACCTTTTTTGCTTAGTTTTTGAAGCCATCTCCAAATTACATTGAAAAATTTCTGTTGCTATTTTATTAACCCTTTGAGTGCCAGAGGGTTGGGCAACGCTTTGTTTTCCAATGCTTTGCATACTCCCTTTAGCACTGAAAGAATAGAAGGAAAATAAACATTGCACCAGGTCTCTGGGTCTTTAATCCATCTTGAAGTCTCAGCCAATTTGTTTTGTCTTCCTAAGCACCATTCAAATCCTATATGATGTCATAGGACTGTGTATAACTGTCTGCTGATTTTCAGGATAGGAGAAGCCTGGAAATACAAGGTGCCATAGGCACCTTTTTTGCTTAATTTTTTAAGCCATCGCCAAATTACGTTGAAAAATTTCTATTGCTATTTTATTAACTCTTTGAGTGCCAGAGTTTTGGGCAATGCTTTACTTTGCAATGCTTTGCGTACTCCCTTTAGCACTCAAAGAATAGAAGGAAAATAAACATTGCACCAGGTCTCTGGATGTTTAATCCATCTTGAAGTCTCAGCCAATTTGTTTTGTCTTCCTAAGAACCATTCAAATCCACTATGATGTCATAGGACTGTGTATAACTGTCTGCTGATTTCCAGGATAGGAGACAGCCTAGGAATACAAGGTGCCATAGGCACCTTTTTTGCTTAATTTTTTAAGCCATCTCCAAATTACATTGAAAAATTTCTGTTGATATTTTATTAACCCTTTGAGTGCCAGAGGGTTGAGCAACTCTTTGCTTTGCAATCCTTTGCTTACTCCCTTTAGCACTCAAAGAATAGAAGGTAAATAAACATTGCACCAGGTCTCTGGGTCTTTAATCCATCTTGAACTCTCAGCCAATTTGTTTTGTCTTCCTAAGCAACATTCAAATCCTCTATGATGTCATAGGACTGTGTATAACTGTCTGCTGATTTCCGGGATAGGAGACAGCCTGGAAATACAAGGTGTCATAGGCACCTTTTTTGCTTAATTTTTTTAGATATCTCCAAATTACATTGAGAAATTTCTGTTGCTATTTTTTTAACCCTTTGAGTGCCAGAGTTTTGGGCAACGCTTTGCAATGCTTTGCGTACTCCCTTTAGCATTCAAAGAATAGAAGGTAAATAAACATTGCAGCAGGTCTCTGGGTCTTTAATCCATCTTGAACTCTCAGCCAATTTGTTTTGTCTTCCTCAGCACCATTCAAATCCACTATGATGTCATAGGACTGTGTATAACTGTCTGCTGATTTCCAGGATAGGATACTGCCTAGGAATACAAGGTGCCATAGGCAGCTTTTTTGCTTAGTTTTTGAAACCATCTCCAAATTACATTGAAAAGTTTCTGTTGCTATTTTATTAACCCTTTGAGTGCCAGAGGGTTGGGCAACGCTTTGTTTTCCAATGCTTTGCATACTCCATTTAGCATTGAAAGAATAGAAGGAAAATAAATATTGCACCAGGTCTCTGGGTCTTTAATCCATCTTGAAGTCTCAGCCAATTTGATTGTCTTCGTAAGCACCATTCAAATCCACTATGATGTCATAGGACTGTGTATAACTGTGTGCTGATTTCCAGGATAGGATACAGCCTGGGAATACAAGGTGCCATAGGGACCTTTTTTGCTTAGTTTTTGAAGCCATCTCCAAATTACATTGAAAAATTTCTGTTGCTATTTTATTAACCCTTTGAGTGCCAGAGGGTTGGGCAACGCTTTGTTTTCCAATGCTTTGCATACTCCCTTTAGCACTGAAAGAATAGAAGGAAAATAAACATTGCACCAGGTCTCTGGGTCTTTAATCCATCTTGAAGTCTCAGCCAATTTGTTTTGTCTTCCTAAGCACCATTCAAATCCTATATGATGTCATAGGACTGTGTATAACTGTCTGCTGATTTTCAGGATAGGAGACAGTCTGGAAATATAAGCTGCCATAGGCACCTTTTTTGCTTAATTTTTTAAACCATCGCCAAATTACGTTGAAAAATTTCTGTTGCTATTTTATTAACTCTTTGAGTGCCAGAGTTTTGGGCAATGCTTTACTTTGCAATGCTTTGCGTACTCCCTTTAGCACTCAAAGAATAGAAGGAAAATAAACATTGCACCAGGTCTCTGGATGTTTAATCCATCTTGAAGTCTCAGCCAATTTGTTTTGTCTTCCTAAGAACCATTCAAATCCACTATGATGTCATAGGACTGTGTATAACTGTCTGCTGATTTCCAGGATAGGAGACAGCCTGGGAATACAAGGTGCCATAGGCAGCTTTTTTGCTTAGTTTTTGAAGCCATCTCCATATTACATTGAAAAGTTTCTGTTGCTATTTTATTAACCCTTTGAGTGCCAGAGGGTTGGGCAACGCTTTGCTTTGCAATGCTTTGCGTACTCCCTTTAGCACTCAAAGAATAGTAGGTAAATAAACATTGCACCAGGTCTCTGGGTCTTTAATCCATCTTGAAGTCTCAGCCAATTTGTTTTGTCTTTCTAAGCACCATTCAAATCCACTATGATGTCATAGGACTGTGTATAACTGTCTGCTGATTTCCAGGATAGGATACAGCCTGGGAATACAAGGTGCCATAGGGACCTTTTTTGCTTAGTTTTTGAAGCCATCTCCAAATTACATTGAAAAATTTCTGTTGCTATTTTATTAACCCTTTCAGTGCCAGAGGGTTGGGAAACGCTTTGTTTTCCAATGCTTTGCATACTCCCTTTAGCACTGAAAGAATAGAAGGAAAATAAACATTGCACCAGGTTTCTGGGTCTTTAATCCATCTTGAACTCTCAGCCAATTTGTTTTGTCTTCCTAAGCACCATTCAAATCCTATATGATGTCATAGGACTGTGTATATCTGTCTGCTGATTTTCAGGATAGGAGACAGCCTGGAAATACAAGGTGCCATAGGCACCTTTTTTGCTTAATTTTTTAAGCCATCTCCAAATTACATTGAAAAATTTCTGTTGATATTTTATTAACCCTTTGAGTGCCAGAGGGTTGAGCAACTCTTTGCTTTGCAATCCTTTGCTTACTCCCTTTAGCACTCAAAGAATAGAAGGTAAATAAACATTGCACCAGGTCTCTGGGTCTTTAATCCATCTTGAACTCTCAGCCAATTTGTTTTGTCTTCCTAAGCAACATTCAAATCCTCTATGATGTCATAGGACTGTGTATAACTGTCTGCTGATTTCCGGGATAGGAGACAGCCTGGAAATACAAGGTGTCATAGGCACCTTTTTTGCTTAATTTTTTTAGATATCTCCAAATTACATTGAGAAATTTCTGTTGCTATTTTTTTAACCCTTTGAGTGCCAGAGTTTTGGGCAACGCTTTGCAATGCTTTGCGTACTCCCTTTAGCATTCAAAGAATAGAAGGTAAATAAACATTGCAGCAGGTCTCTGGGTCTTTAATCCATCTTGAACTCTCAGCCAATTTGTTTTGTCTTCCTAAGCACCATTCAAATCCACTATGATGTCATAGGACTGTGTATAACTGTCTGCTGATTTCCAGGATAGGATACTGCCTAGGAATACAAGGTGCCATAGGCAGCTTTTTTGCTTAGTTTTTGAAACCATCTCCAAATTACATTGAAAAGTTTCTGTTGCTATTTTATTAACCCTTTGAGTGCCAGAGGGTTGGGCAACGCTTTGTTTTCCAATGCTTTGCATACTCCATTTAGCATTGAAAGAATAGAAGGAAAATAAATATTGCACCAGGTCTCTGGGTCTTTAATCCATCTTGAAGTCTCAGCCAATTTGATTGTCTTCCTAAGCACCATTCAAATCCACTATGATGTCATAGGACTGTGTATAACTGTGTGCTGATTTCCAGGATAGGATACAGCCTGGGAATACAAGGTGCCATAGGGACCTTTTTTGCTTAGTTTTTGAAGCCATCTCCAAATTACATTGAAAAATTTCTGTTGCTATTTTATTAACCCTTTGAGTGCCAGAGGGTTGGGCAACGCTTTGTTTTCCAATGCTTTGCATACTCCCTTTAGCACTGAAAGAATAGAAGGAAAATAAACATTGCACCAGGTCTCTGGGTCTTTAATCCATCTTGAAGTCTCAGCCAATTTGTTTTGTCTTCCTAAGAACCATTCAAATCCACTATGATGTCATAGGACTGTGTATAACTGTCTGCTGATTTCCAGGATAGGAGACAGCCTGGAAATATAAGCTGCCATAGGCACCTTTTTTGCTTAATTTTTTAAACCATCGCCAAATTACGTTGAAAAATTTCTGTTGCTATTTTATTAACTCTTTGAGTGCCAGAGTTTTGGGCAATGCTTTACTTTGCAATGCTTTGCGTACTCCCTTTAGCACTCAAAGAATAGAAGGAAAATAAACATTGCACCAGGTCTCTGGATGTTTAATCCATCTTGAAGTCTCAGCCAATTTGTTTTGTCTTCCTAAGAACCATTCAAATCCACTATGATGTCATAGGACTGTGTATAACTGTCTGCTGATTTCCAGGATAGGAGACAGCCTGGGAATACAAGGTGCCATAGGCAGCTTTTTTGCTTAGTTTTTGAAGCCATCTCCATATTACATTGAAAAGTTTCTGTTGCTATTTTATTAACCCTTTGAGTGCCAGAGGGTTGGGCAACGCTTTGCTTTGCAATGCTTTGCGTACTCCCTTTAGCACTCAAAGAATAGTAGGTAAATAAACATTGCACCAGGTCTCTGGGTCTTTAATCCATCTTGAAGTCTCAGCCAATTTGTTTTGTCTTTCTAAGCACCATTCAAATCCACTATGATGTCATAGGACTGTGTATAACTGTCTGCTGATTTCCAGGATAGGATACAGCCTGGGAATACAAGGTGCCATAGGGACTTTTTTTGCTTAGTTTTTGAAGCCATCTCCAAATTACATTGAAAAATTTCTGTTGCTATTTTATTAACCCTTTCAGTGCCAGAGGGTTGGGCAACGCTTTGTTTTCCAATGCTTTGCATACTCCCTTTAGCACTGAAAGAATAGAAGGAAAATAAACATTGCACCAGGTCTCTGGGTCTTTAATTCATCTTGAACTCTCAGCCAATTTGTTTTGTCTTCCTAAGCACCATTCAAATCCTATATGATGTCATAGGACTGTGTATGTCTGCTGATTTTCAGGATAGGAGACAGCCTGGAAATACAAGGTGCCATAGGCACCTTTTTTGCTTAATTTTTTAAGCCATCGCCAAATTACGTTGAAAAATTTCTGTTGCTATTTTATTAACTCTTTGAGTGCCAGAGTTTTGGGCAATGCTTTACTTTGCAATGCTTTGCGTACTCCCTTTAGCACTCAAAGAATAGAAGGAAAATAAACATTGCACCAGGTCTCTGGATGTTTAATCCATCTTGAAGTCTCAGCCAATTTGTTTTGTCTTCCTAAGCACCAATCAAATCCACTATGATGTCATAGGACTGTGTATAACTGTCTGCGTATGTCAAGGATAGGAGACAGCCTAGGAATACAAGGTGCCATAGGCCGCTTTTTTGCATAGTTTTTGAAACCATCTCCATATTACATTGAAAAGTTTCTGTTGCTATTTTATTAACCCTTTGAGTGCCAGAAGGTTGGGCAACGCTTTGCTTTGCAATGCTTTGCGTACTCCCTTTAGCACTCAAAGAATAGAAGGTAAATAAACATTGCACCGGGTCTCTGGGTCTTTAATCCATCTTGAAGTCTCAGCCAATTTGTTTTGTCTTCCTAAGCACCATTCAAATCCACTATGATGTCATAGGACTGTATATAACTGTCTGCTGATTTCCAGGATAGGAGACAGTCTAGGAATACAAGGTGCCATAGGCACCTTTTTTGCTTAATTTTTTAAGCCATCGCCAAATTACGTTGAAAAATTTCTGTTGCTATTTTATTACCTCTTTGAGTGCCAGAGTTTTGGGCAATGCTTTACTTTGCAATGCTTTGTGTACTCCCTTTAGCACTCAAAGAATAGAAGGAAAATAAACATTGCACCAGGTCTCTGGATGTTTAATCCATCTTGAAGTCTCAGCCAATTTGTTTTGTCTTCCTAAGAACCATTCAAATCCACTATGATGTCATAGGACTGTGTATAACTGTCTGCTGATTTCCAGGATAGGAGACAGCCTGGGAATACAAGGTGCCATAGGCAGCTTTTTTACTTAGTTTTTGAAGCCATCTCCATTTTACATTGAAAAGTTTCTGTTGCTATTTTATTAACCCTTTGAGTGCCAGAGGGTTGGGCAACGCTTTGCTTTGCAATGCTTTGCGTACTCCCTTTAGCACTCAAAGAATAGAAGGTAAATAAACATTGCACCGGGTCTCTGGGTCTTTAATCCATCTTGAAGTCTCAGCCAATTTGTTTTGTCTTCCTAAGCACCATTCAAATCCTCTATGATGTCATAGGACTGTGTATAACTGTCTGCTGATTTCCTATGACAGTCCTATGACAGGATAGGAGACAACCTAGGAGTACAAGGTGCCATAGGCACCATTTTTGCTTAGTTTTTGAAGCCATCTCCATATTACATTGAAAAGTTTCTGTTGCTATTTTATTAACCCTTTGAGTGCCAGAAGGTTGGGCAACGCTTTGCTTTGCAATGCTTTGCGTACTCCCTTTAGCACTCAAAGAATAGAAGGTAAATGAACATTGCACCAGGTGTCTGGGTGTTTAATCCATCTTGAAGTCTCAGCCAATTTGTTTTGTCTTCCTAAGCACCATTCAAATCCACTATGATGTCATAGGACTCTGTATAACTGTCTGCTGATTTCCAGGATAGGAGACAGCCTAGGAATACAAGGTGCCATAGGCACCTTTTTTGCTTAATTTTTTAAGCCATCTCCAAATTACATTGTAAAATTTCTGTTGCTCTTTTATTAACCCTTTGAGTGCCAGAGTTTTGGGCAATGGTTTGCTTTGCAATGCTTTGCGTACTTCCTTTACCACTCAAAGAATAGAAGGTAAATAAACATTGCACCAGGTCTCTGGGTCTTTAATCCATCTTGAAGTCTCAGCCAATTTGTTTTGTCTTCCTAAGCACCATTCAAATCCACTATGATGTCATAGGACTGTGTATAACTGTCTGCTGATTTCCAGGATAGGAGACAGTCTAGGAATACAAGGTGCCATAGGCAGCTTTTTTGCTTAGTTTTTGAAGCCATCTCCAAATTACATTGAAAAGTTTCTGTTGCTATTTTATTAACCCTTTGAGTGTCAGAGGGTTGAGCAACTCTTTGCTTTGCAATGCTTTGTTTATTCCCTTTAGCACTCAAAGAATAGAAGGTAAATAAACATTGCATCAGGTCTCTGGGTCTTTAATCCATCTTGAACTCTCAGCCAATGTGTTTTGTCTTCCTAACCACCATTCAAATCCTCTATGATGTCATAGGACTGTGTATAACTGAAAAATTTCTGTTGCTATTTTATTAACCCTTTGAGTGCCAGAGGGTTGGGCAACGCTTTATTTTCCAATGCTTTGCATACTCCCTTTAGCACTGAAAGAATAGAAGGAAAATAAACATTGCACCAGGTCTCTGGGTCTTTAATCCATCTTGAAGTCTCAGCCAATTTTTTTTGTCTTCCTAAGCACCATTCAAATCCACTATGATGTCATAGGACTGTGTATAACTGTCTGCTGATTTCCAGGATAGGAAACAGCCTGGGAATACAAGGTGCCATAGGGACCTTTTTTGCTTAGTTTTTGAAGCCATCTCCAAATTAAATTGAAAAATTTCTGTTGCTATTTTATTAACCCTTTGAGTGCCACAGGGTAGGGCAATGCTTTGCTTTGCAATGCTTTGCGTACTTCCTTTAGCACTCAAAGAATAGAAGGTAAATAAACATTGCACCAGGTCTCTGGGTCTTTAATCCATCTTGAAGTCTCAGCCAATTTGTTTTGTCTTCCTAAGCACCATTCAAATCCACTATGATGTCATAGGACTGTGTATAACTGTCTGCTGATTTCCAGGATAGGAGACAGCCTAGGAATACAAGGTGCCATAGGCACCTTTTTTGCTTAGTTTTTGAAGCCATCTCCAATTTACCTTGAAAAATTTCTGTTGCTATTTTATTAACCCTTTGAGTGCCAGAGGGTTGGGCAACGCTTTGTTTTGCAATGCTTTGCATACTCCCTTTAGCATTGAAAGAATAGAAGAAAAATAAACATTGCATCAGGTCTGTGGGTATTTAATCCATCTTGAAGTCTCAGCCAATTTGTTTTGTCTTCCTAAGCACCATTCAAATCCACTATGATGTCATAGGACTGTGTATAACTGTCTGCTGATTTCCAGGATAGGAGACAGCCTAGGAATACAAGGTGCCATAGGCACCTTTTTTGCTTAGTTTTTGAAGCCATCTCCAATTTACCTTGAAAAATTTCTGTTGCTATTGTATTAACCCTTTGAGTGCCAGAGGGTAGGGCAATGCTTTTGCTTTGCAATGCTTTGCGTACTCCCTTTAGCACTCGAAGAATAGAAGGTAAATAAACATTGCACCAGGTCTCTGGGTCTTTAATCCATCTTGAAGTCTCAGCCAATTTGTTTTGTCTTCCTAAGCACCATTCAAATCCACTATGATGTCATAGGACTGTGTATAACTGTCTGTTGATTTCCAGGATAGGAGACAGCCGAGGAATACAAGGTGCCATAAGCAGCTTTTTTGCTTAGTTTTTGAAGCCATCTCCAAATTACATTGAAAAGTTTATGTTGCTATTTTATTAACCCTTTGAGTGCCAGAGGGTTGGGCAATGCTTTGCTTTGCAATGCTTTGCATACTCCCTTTAGCACTCAAAGAATAGAAGAAAATAAACATTGCACCAGGTCTGTGGGTATTTAATCCATCTGAAGTCTCAGCCAATTTGTTTTGTCTTCCTTAGAACCATTCAAATTCACTATGATGTCATTGGACTATGTATAACTGTCTGCTGATTTCCAGGATACGAGACAGCCTAGGAATACAAGGTGCCATAAGCAGCTTTTTTGCTTAGTTTTTGAAGCCATCTCCAAATTACATTGAAAAGTTTCTGTTGCTATTTTATTAACCCTTTGAGTGCCAGAGGGTTGAGCAACGCTTTGCTTTGCAATGCTTTGCGTACTCCCTTTAGCACTCAAAGAATAGAAGGTAAATAAACATTGCACCGGGTCTCTGGGTCTTTAATCCATCTTGAAGTCTCAGCCAATTTGTTTTGTCTTCCTAAGCACCATTCAAATCCACTATGATGTCATAGGACTGTGTATAACTGTCTGCTGATTTCCAGGATAGGAGACAGCCTAGGAATACAAGGTGCCGTAGGCACCTTTTTTGCTTAATTTTTTAAGCCATCTCCAAATTACATTGAAAAATTTCTGTTGCTATTTTATTAACCCTTTGAGTGCGAGAGTTTTGGGCAATGCTTTGCTTTGCAATGCTTTGCGTATTTCCTTTAGCACTCAAAGAATAGAAGGTAAATTAACATTGCACCAGGTCTCTGGGTCTTTAATCCATCTTGAACTCTCAGCCAATTTGTTTTGTCTTCCTAAGCACCATTCAAATCCTCTATGATGTCATAGGACTGTGTATAACTGTCTGCTGATTTCCAGGATAGGAGACAGCCTGGAAATACAAGGTGCCATAGGCACCTTTTTTGCTTAATTTTTTTAGATATCTCCAAATTACATTGAGAAATTTCTGTTGCTATTTTATTAACCCTTTGAGTGCCAGAGTTTTGGGCAACGCTTTGCAATGCTTTGCGTACTCCCTTTAGCACTCAAAGAATAGAAGGTAAATAAACATTGCAGCAGGTCTCTGTGTCTTTAATCCATCTTGAACTCTCAGCCAATTTGTTTTGTCTTCCTAAGCACCATTCAAATCCACTATGATGTCATAGGACTGTGTATAACAGTCTGCTGATTTCCAGGATAGGAGACTGCCTAGAAATACAAGGTGCCATAGGCAGCATTTTTGCTTAGTTTTTGAAACCATCTCCAAATTACATTGAAAAGTTTCTGTTGCTATTTTATTAACCCTTTGAGTGCCAGAGGGTTGGGCAACGCTTTGTTTTGCAATGCTTTGCATACTCCCTTTAGCATTGAAAAAATAGAAGAAAAATAAACATTGCATCAGGTCTGTGGGTATTTAATCCATCTTGAAGTCTCAGCCAATTTGTTTTGTCTTCCTAAGCACCATTCAAATCCACTATGATGTCATAGGACTGTGTATAACTGTCTGCTGATTTCCAGGATAGGATACAGCCTGGGAATACAAGGTGCCATAGGGACCTTTTTTGCTTAGTTTTTGAAGCCATCTCCAAATTACATTGAAAAATTTCTGTTGCTATTTTATTAACCCTTTGAGTGCCAGAGGGTTGGGCAACGCTTTATTTTCCAATGCTTTGCATACTCCCTTTAGCACTGAAAGAATAGAAGGAAAATAAACATTGCACCAGGTCTCTGGGTCTTTAATCCATCTTGAAGTCTCAGCCAATTTGTTTTGTCTTCCTAAGCACCATTCAAATCCACTATGATGTCATAGGACTGTGTATAACTGTCTGCTGATTTCCAGGATAGGAGACAGCCTGGGAATACAAGGTGCCATAGGGACCTTTTTTGCTTAGATTTTGAAGCCATCTCCAAATTAAATTGAAAAATTTCTGTTCCTATTTTATTAACCCTTTGAGTGTCAGAGTTTTGGGCAACGCTTTGCAATGCTTGGCGTACTCCCTTTAGCACTCAAAGAATAGAAGGTAAATAAACATTGCAGCAGGTCTCTGGGTCTTTAATCCATCTTGAACTCTCAGCCAATTTGTTTTGTCTTCCTAAGCACCATTCAAATCCTCTATGATGTCATAGGACTGTGTATAACTGTTTGCTGATTTTCAGGTTAGGAGACAGCCTGGAAATACAAGGTGCCATAGGCACCTTTTTTGCTTAATTTTTTAAGCCATCTCCAAATTACATTGAGACATTTATGTTGCGATTTTATTAACCCTTTGAGTGCCAGAGTTTTGGGCAACGCTTTGCAATGCTTTGCGTACTCCCTTTAGCACTCAAAGAATAGAAGGTAAATAAACATTGCAGCAGGTCTCTGGGTCTTTAATCCATCTTGAACTCTCAGCCAATTTGGTTTGTCTTCCTAAGCACCTTTCAAATCCACTATGATGTC
Source organism: Rhinophrynus dorsalis (assembly GCA_037306005.1). NCBI lineage: Eukaryota > Metazoa > Chordata > Amphibia > Anura > Rhinophrynidae > Rhinophrynus > Rhinophrynus dorsalis. The sequence continues at coordinate 281,882,631 of CM074723.1, read as the reverse complement.
ATAGGACTGTGTATAACTGTCTGCTGATTTCCAGGATAGGAGACTGCCTAGGAATACAAGGTGCCATAGGCAGCTTTTTTGCTTAGTTTTTGAAACCATCTCCAAATTACATCGTAAAGTTTCTGTTGCTATTTTATTAACCCTTTGAGTGCCAGAAGGTTGGGCAACGCTCTGTTTTGCAATGCTTTGCGTACTCCCTTTAGCACTGAAAGAATAGAAGGAAAATAAACATTGCACCAGGTCTCTGGGTCTTTAATCCATCTTGAAGTCTCAGCCAATTTGTTTTGTCTTCCTAAGCACCATTCAAATCCACTATGATGTCATAGGACTGTGTATAACTGTCTGCTGATTTCCAGGATAGGATACAGCCTGGGAATACAAGGTGCCATAAGGACCTTTTTTGCTTAGTTTTTGAAGCCATCTCCAAGTTACATTGAAAAATTTCTGTTGCTATTTTATTAACCCTTTCAGTGCCAGAGGGTTGGGCAACGCTTTGTTTTCCAATGCTTTGCATACTCCCTTTAGCACTGAAAGAATAGAAGGAAAATAAACATTGCATCAGGTTTCTGGGTCTTTAAACCATCTTGAAGTCTCAGCCAATTTGTTTTGTCTTCCTAAGCACGATTCAAATCCTCTATGATGTCATAGGACTGTGTATAACTGTCTGCTGATTTTCAGGATAGGAGACAGCCTGGAAATACAAGGTGCCATAGGCACCTTTTTTGCTTAATTTTTTAAGCCATCTCCCAATTACATTGAGAAATTTCTGTTGTAGTGTTGAGCGAGCATGCTCGGCCGATGCTCGGATCGGCTCGAGCATCGCTCTGCTCGGCACATGGCGGTACTCGTACGAGTACCGCATGTGCTCGCCCGCCATGTTCGGGTCTCCTCCCCGCACGTTTTGCGGCTGCTGCGCAGCCAATAAACGTGCAGGGAGGCTCTGACATCAGTGTAATGCCAGCAGCCATGTTGGCTGCTGGCATTACACTGATTGGCTGGCCAGAACCCGTGCTCGGGTGCTGTATAGCACCTGACCAGCGAGTTCGGCTCAGTCTTAGCCAGGGAGAGATGAGGATAGGAAGGGAAAGTCAGTGTAGGGAGAAGACAAGCAAATTTGTTAAAAAAAAGACCCAAAAGTCCTTTTTAGGACTACTGTGTGTGGGGGCAGCAGTTTATTTTGTGTGGGGGGAAAAAAACAAACAAAAAAAAAATTCATATATTCTGTTTAGTGTGCAAAGTTGCAGATTACAGCACATTCTATTTAGTGTGCAAAGTTGCAGATTAGAGCACATTCTGTTCAGTGTGCAAAGTTGCAGATTAGAGCACATTCTGTTTAGTGTGCAAAGTTGCAGATTAGAGCACATTCTGTTTAGTGTGCAAAGTTGCAGATTAGAGCACATTCTGTTAACTGTTCAAACTGTAAAATATCAAAGTCACATATTCCATTCAGTGTGCGTCGCCGCAGTTTAGCAACAAATTCTGTTTACTGTGCACCGTTGCAGAATAGGAAGAAATACTGTTAAGTCTTCAAACTGTAAAATTTCAAAGTCACATATTCCATTCAGTGTGCGTCGCCGCAGTTTAGCAGCACATTCTGTCTACTGTGCACAGTTGCAGAATAGGAAGAAATACTGTTAAGTCTTCAAACTGTAAAATATCAAAGTCACATATTCCATTCAGTGTGCGTCGCCGCAGTTTAGCAGCACATTCTGTGTACTGTGCACAGTTGCAGAATAGGAAGAAATACTGTTAAGTCTTCAAACTGTAAAATATCAAAGTCACATATTCCATTCAGTGTGCGTCACCGCAGTTTAGCAACAAATTCTGTTTACTGTGCACAGTTGCAGAATAGGAAGAAATACTGTTAAGTCTTCAAACTGTAAAATATCAAAGTCACATATTCCATTCAGTGTGCGTCGCCGCAGTTTAGCAGCACATTCTGTGTACTGTGCACAGTTGCAGAATAGGAAGAAATACTGTTAAGTCTTCAAACTGTAAAATATCAAAGTCACATATTCCATTTAGTGTGCGTCACCGCAGTTTAGCAACAAATTCTGTTTACTGTGCACAGTTGCAGAATAGGAAGAAATACTGTTAAGTCTTCAAACTGTAAAATATCAAAGTCACATATTCCATTCAGTGTGCGTCACCGCAGTTTAGCAACAAATTCTGTTTACTGTGCACAGTTGCAGAATAGGAAGAAATACTGTTAAGTCTTCAAACTGTAAAATATCTAAGTCACATATTCCATTCAGTGTGCGTCGCCGCAGTTTAGCAGCACATTCTGTGTACTGTGCACAGTTGCAGAATAGGAAGAAATACTGTTAAGTCTTCAAACTGTAAAATATCAAAGTCACATATTCCATTCAGTGTGCGTCACCGCAGTTTAGCAACAAATTCTGTTTCCTGTGCACAGTTGCAGAATAGGAAGAAATACTGTTAAGTCTTCAAACTGTAAAATATCAAAGTCACATATTCCATTCAGTGTGCGTCACCGCAGTTTAGCAACAAATTCTGTTTACTGTGCACAGTTGCAGAATAGGAAGAAATACTGTTAAGTCTTCAAACTGTAAAATATCAAAGTCACATATTCCATTCAGTGTGCGTCACCACAGTTTAGCAGCACATTCTGTGTACTGTGCACAGTTGCAGAATAGGAAGAAATACTGTTAAGTCTTCAAACTGTAAAATATCAAAGTCACATATTCCATTCAGTGTGCGTCACCGCAGTTTAGCAACAAATTCTGTTTACTGTGCACAGTTGCAGAATAGGAAGAAATACTGTTAAGTCTTCAAACTGTAAAATATCAAAGTCACATATTCCATTCAGTGTGCGTCGCCGCAGTTTAGCAGCACATTCTGTGTACTGTGCACAGTTGCAGAATAGGAAGAAATACTGTTAAGTCTTCAAACTGTAAAATATCAAAGTCACATATTCCATTCAGTGTGCGTCACCGCAGTTTAGCAACAAATTCTGTTTACTGTGCACAGTTGCAGAATAGGAAGAAATACTGTTAAGTCTTCAAACTGTAAAATATCAAAGTCACATATTCCATTCAGTGTGCGTCACCGCAGATTAGCAACAAATTCTGTTTACTGTGCACAGTTGCAGAATAGGAAGAAATACTGTTAAGTCTTCAAACTGTAAAATATCAAAGTCACATATTCCATTCAGTGTGCGTCACCGCAGTTTAGCAGCACATTCTGTGTACTGTGCACAGTTGCAGAATAGGAAGAAATACTGTTAAGTCTTCAAACTGTAAAATATCAAAGTCACATATTCCATTCAGTGCGCGTCACCGCAGTTTAGCAGCACATTCTGTGTACTGTGCACAGTTGCAGAATAGGAAGAAATACTGTTAAGTCTTCAAACTGTAAAATATCAAAGTCACATATTCCATTCAGTGTGCGTCACCGCAGTTTAGCAACAAATTCTGTTTACTGTGCACAGTTGCAGAATAGGAAGAAATACTGTTAAGTCTTCAAACTGTAAAATATCAAAGTCACATATTCCATTCAGTGTGCGTCGCCGCAGTTTAGCAGCACATTCTGTGTACTGTGCACAGTTGCAGAATAGGAAGAAATACTGTTAAGTCTTCAAACTGTAAAATATCAAAGTCACATATTCCATTCAGTGTGCGTCACCGCAGTTTAGCAGCAAATTCTGTTTACTGTGCACAGTAGCAGATTTGCAGCGCATATTCCGTGTAATATGAAGAAGGCGGGTGAAAAGGGACGGGGAAGTGGACGTGATCCTGATAGTTCAGGGCGCGGGTCAGGACGCGTAGAAACTGTGCCTGGTGCCAGAGCACAAGAAAGAAAGACATCCACCATACCTAGCTTCATGTCTCATTTTACAGGGCGTCGCAGGACATCACTCTCGAGGTCCGACCACTGCGAACAGGTGGTCGGTTGGATGTCAGCTGATACTGCTTCCAGTCGGTTAAGCACCACCCTGTCTTCCACCAAGTCCACTCTCAGTAGCCAAGAGTCTGGTCAACATAATCCTCACTCTGATCATCCTTCCTCCCACCATAGACGGTCTGGTCAAAGAAGTGATCCCACACTGGGATATAGTGAGGAGCTCGTCTCATCACCAATCCTTCATTTGACCCTCTCTCCAAGCAAGCTTGCAGAGGAACATGACATCTTGTGCCCTGATTCACAACCTCTAGAGGGTACCCAATCACAAGAAGATGACAGATGTGAACGGCATTTAAGGTCAAAGGAAGTAGTGGATGATGATGATGATGATGAGACACAGTTGCCATTAAATCAACCACTATTACTGTCTCAAGACCTTGTTGAGGAGGATGATATACAGTTGTCAATGACTGAGTATGTGGTGGGATCAAGACATGAGGAGGATGATCAGAGTGAGTAAGTGGAGGAGGACTTGGTGGACGATGAGGTGACTGACCCCACCTGGGAAGGTGTAGAGCCGAGCGATGACAGCAGTCCTGAGGGTGAGCCATCTGCAGCTCCGCAACAGGCTGGAAGAGGCAGTGGTGTGGCTACAGAAAGAAGGCGGACCGCACCAAACCGGCCCGCAAATGTTCCACGGAGCACCCTCTTGCGTAAATCTACCTTGCCAAGGGGTAGGTGTTCCGCGGTATGGCGTTTTTTTAAGGAAAGTGCAGATGACAAAAGAATTGTAGTTTGCAACCTGTGCCACACCAGAATGAGCCGAGGCATGAACACTAGAAACCTCACCACCACCAGCATGATCCGACACATGGCATCCAAGCACCGTAGTAAGTGGGAGGAACGCCTGGATCGCCCATCTGTGTCTGCAGGCCACACCACTGCCTCCTCTTCCCCTGTTTTCGGTGCCGGCCAATCGCCTGTCGAAGGCGCAGGCCCGCATACCTCCCGCCCTGCACCTGTACCATCTGAAGCACCATCAGCGACCACATCCACTTCCCTGTCCCAGCGCAGCGTCCAAATGTCGTTACCCCAGGCATTTGAGCGCAAGCGAAAATACCCAGCCACCCACCCACAGGCCATAGCACTAACCTCACACCTTTCCAAATTACTGGCCATCGAAATGCTGCCATTTAGGCTTGTGGAGACTGAGTCCTTCCGCAGCCTGATGGCAGCAGCTGTCCCTCGGTACGCAGTCCCCAGCCGCCACTACTTTTCCCGGTGTGCCGTCCCCGCCTTACACCACCATGTGTCCCGTAACATCACCCGTGCCCTGACCAACGCAGTTACTGGGAAGGTCCACTTAACGACTGACACATGGACAAGTGCTTGTGGCCAGGGACGCTACATTTCACTGACGGCACACTGGGTGAATGTCGTGGAGGCTGGGAGCGACTCGGACCCTGGGATGGCACGGGTGCTACCCACGCCGAGGATTGCGGGCCCTACCTCCATCAGGGTTTCCGCCAGCACCTACGTTATTGGCTCCTCCTCCTCCGTTTTCACCTCCGAATTCTCTGCACGCAGCGCCACTCCCCCATCAGCCGGTAGCTGGAAGCAGCGTAGCACTGCAGTGGGGAAGCGTCAACAGGCCGTGCTGAAGCTGATCTGCCTTGGGGACAAACAGCACACGGCCTCAGAGCTGTTGCAGGGGATTAGTCACCAGACCGAGCAGTGGCTCTCGCCACTCAACCTGCAACCAGGCATGGTTGTGTGTGATAATGGGCGTAACTTGGTGGCGGCTTTGGAGCTCGGCAAGCTCACACACGTACCATGCCTAGCGCATGTATTTAATTTAGTGGTTCAGCGATTTCTAAAAACCTACCCCAATGTGCATGATCTCTTGACCAAGGTGCGCCGCGTGTGTGCACATTTCCGTAAGTCATCTACAGCTTCAGCCGTCCTGTTGAAGCTGCAGCAGCGCTTACAATTGCCAGCTCACCGGCTGCTGTGTGACGTGAGCACGCGCTGGAACTCCACCTTCCACATGTTGGCCCGGCTTTGTGAGCAGCAGAGGGCAGTAGTGGAGTACCAGCTGTTACACGGTCGTCGCCTCTCCGTTCAACTTCCTGTAATCAGAAGTGAGGAGTGGGAATGGATGTCAGACCTCTGTGAGGTTTTACGCAATTTTGAGGAATCGACAAAGATGGTGAGCGGCGATAACGCTATTATCAGTGTAACCATCCCACTTCTGTGTCTACTGAAACGCTCGCTGCTCACAATTAAAACTGACGCTTTGCATGTGGAAGAGGTGGAAATGCGGGAGGAAGAGCTTACACAAGGTGATAGCCAGAGCACCCTCACTTCGTCTTCTCAGCGACAACTGGAGGAGGCGGAGGAGGAGGAGGAAGACACGGTTGCCTCCGCTACAGAGGGTAGCCATGGAACTTTAGTTCCATCTCTTCAGCGTGGGTGGGCAGAAGAGGAGGAAGAGGATGAGGAGATTGAGAGTCATCCTCCTGGTGAGGACAGCGAAATCTTGACTGTTGGTACTCTGGCACACATGGCTGACTTTATGTTAGGCTGCCTTTCCCGTGACCCACGCGTTATACGCATTTTAGACAACACGGATTACTGGGTGTTCACCCTTCTGGACCCCCGCTACAAAGAGAATTTCTCATCTTTCATTCCTCCGGTGGAGAGGACAAGCAAAATGGTGCAATACCAGAAGGTTCTTGTCGAAAAATTGCTCCAAAATTTTCCATCTGACAATGCTGGCGGCAGAGTACGTGCTACCTTGGCCAACCGAGAAAGGGAGAAAAGGGGAGCACACAGCAGTTCCGACAAAGGCAGGGCAACACTCTCCAAGGCGTGGGACACCTTCATGACACCCCGCCAGCACCCTCACCCTGATGCGCAGCCTAGTGTCACAAGGAGGGAAAAGTTTTGGAAGATGGTGAAGGAGTACCTAGCAGACCGTGTCAGCGTCCTCAATGATTCCTCTGTGCCTTACAACTACTGGGTGTCCAAGCTGGACACGTGGTATGAACTGGCACTCTACGCCTTGGAGGTGCTGGCCTGCCCTGCCGCCAGCGTTCTGTCTGAGCGGGTATTTAGTGCTGCTGGTGGCATCATAACAGATAAGCGTATCCGCCTTTCCACCGACAATGCTGATAGGTTGACACTTATAAAAATGAACAAGGCCTGGATTTCCCCTGACTTCTCCACTCCACTGGAGGAAAGCCCCGGGGGAACATAAACTCACTTTATATATGTTATTTACAATGATGGGAATACTCTGTATTCCCATTCACCCCTTCCACCCAAAAAACGGGTATATGGTTGACTCTCTTCCATATACCCTGGGATATAATTTTTATATAGGGCCAGCTCACCAGCGGGCCCTGTGATATAATTTTTATATAGGGCCAGCTCACCAGCGGGCCCTGTTTGACAATTTTTGTATAGGTCAGCTCACCAGCGGGCCTTCTCATATAATGTTTTATTGGGTCAGCTCTCTAGCGGGCCCTCTCATATAATGTTTTATAGCGTCAGCTCACTAGCGGGCCTTCGCATATAATGTTTAGGATGGTCAGCTCCGCAGCAGACCCTCACCCATAATGTTTTAGATGGTCGGCTCAGCGCACGTTTCCCTCTTAATCATGGCCTCAGTTCAGAAAAATCAATGACATTTTTTGGAGAATTTGCCTCTGCACACGTTTCCCTCTTAATCATGGCCTCTGTTGAGAAAAATCGAGGAAATTTTTGGGAGAATTTGCAGATGATATACAAGTAAATATACAGCAAATACTGTTTGGTAACAATTTTTCGCCTAAAGTCGTTTTTATCTTCCTTTTTGTGTGTTTTACGGTCAGTCTGTAAAAATGGCGTACTACGGGCGAAAGATCGTTCCCAGCAGCGATGTTGGAGTCCAAGATGCATCCAGACATCCTCCCTATGCTGTCCCTGAACCATTTCTGTGGTGTTTCCATCATTTTCTGCCCTTTTCCTATGGACCAGGCACCCTCCCCTCATCAGAGCAGGGGGTGCCTGGTGTAATGCTCGAGTCCTCCCATTGACTTCAATGGGGCTCGGGTGCTCGGCCGAGCACTCGAGCCTCCGGGGGCGCTCGGTCAGAGCACCCGAACACCCGAGCATTGGGGTGCTCGCTCATCACTATTCTGTTGCTATTTTATTAACCCTTTGAGTGCCAGAGTTTTGGGCAATGCTTTGCAATGCTTTGCGTACTCCCTTTAGCACTCAAAGAATAGAAGGTAAATAAACATTGCAGCAGGTCTCTGGGTCTTTAATCCATCTTGAACTCTCAGCCAATTTGTTTTGTCTTCCTAAGCACCATTCAAATCCTCTATGATGTCATAGCACTGTGTATAACTGTTTGCTGATTTTCAGGTTAGGAGACAGCCTGGAAATACAAGGTGTCATAGGAACCTTTTTTGCTTAATTTTTTAACCCATCTCCAAATTACATTGAGACATTTCTGTTGCTATTTTATTAACCCTTTGAGTGCCAGAGTTTTGGGCAACGCTTTGCAATGCTTTGGTTACTCCCTTTAGCACTCAAAGAATAGAAGGTAAATAAACATTGCAGCAGGTCTCTGGGTCTTTAATCCATCTTGAATTCTCAGCCAATTTGTTTTGTCTTCCTAAGCACCTTTCAAATCCACTATGATGTCATAGGACTGTGTATAACTGTCTGCTGATTTCCAGGATAGGATACTGCCTAGGAATACAAGGTGCCATAGGCAGCTTTTTTGCTTAGTTTTTGAAACCATCTCCAAATTACATCGGAAAGTTTCTGTTGCTATTTTATTAACCCTTTGAGTGCCAGAAGGTTGGGAAACGCTTTGTTTTGCAATGCTTTGCGTACTCCCTTTAGCACTGAAAGAATAGAAGGAAAATAAACATTGCACCAGGTCTCTGGGTCTTTAATCCATCTTGAAGTCTCAGCCAATTTGTTTTGTCTTCCTAAGCACCATTCAAATCCACTATGATGTCATAGGACTGTGTATAACTGTCTGCTGATTTCCAGGATAGGATACAGCCTGGGAATACAAGGTGCCATAGGGACCTTTTTTGCTTAGTTTTTGAAGCCATCTCCAAATTACATTGAAAAATTTCTGTTGCTATTTTATTAACCCTTTCAGTGCCAGAGGGTTGGGCAACGCTTTGTTTTCCAGTGCTTTGCATACTCCCTTTAGCACTGAAAGAATAGAAGGAAAATAAACATTGCACCAGGTCTCTTGGTCTTTAATCCGTCTTGAAGTCTCAGCCAATTTGTTTTGTCTTCCTAAGCACGATTCAAATCCTCTATGATGTCATTGGACTGTGTATAACTCTCTGCTAATTTTCAGGATAGGAGACAGCCTGGAAATACAAGGTGCCATAGGCACCTTTTTTGCTTAATTTTTTAAGCCATCTACCAATTACATTGAGAAATTTCTGTTGCTATTTTATTACCCCTTTGAGTGCCATAGTTTTGGGCAACGCTTTGCAATGCTTTGCGTTCTCCCTTTAGCACTCAAATAATAGAAGGTAAATAAACATTGCAGCAGGTCTCTGGGTCTTTAATCCATCTTGAACTCTCAGCCAATTTGTTTTGTCTTCCTAAGCACCATTCAAATCCTCTATGATGTCATAGGACTGTGTATAACTGTCTGCTGATTTTCAGGTTAGGAGACAGCCTGGAAATACAAGGTGTCATAGGCACCTTTTTTGCTTAATTTTTTAACCCATCTCCAAATTACATTGAGATATTTCTGTTGCTATTTTATTAATCCTTTGAGTGCCAGAGTTTTGGGCAACGCTTTGCAATGCTTTGCGTACTCCCTTTAGCACTCAAAGAATAGAAGGTAAATAAACATTGCAGCAGGACTCTGGGTCTTTAATCCATCTTGAACTCTCAGCCAATTTGTTTTGTCTTCCTAAGCACCATTCAAATCCACTATGATGTCATAGGACTGTGTATAACTGCTGATTTCCAGAATAGGAGACTGCCTAGGAATACAAGGTGCCGTAGGCAGCTTTTTTGCTTAGTTTTTGAAACCATCTTCAAATTACATCGAAAAGTTTCTGTTGCTATTTTATTAATCCTTTGAGTGCCAGAAGGTTGGGAAACGCTTTGTTTTGCAATGCTTTGCGTACTCCCTTTAGCACTGAAAGAATAGAAGGAAAATAAACATTGCACCAGGTCTCTGGGTCTTTAATCCATCTTGAAGTCTCAGCCAATTTGTTTTGTCTTCGTAAGCACCATTCAAATCCACTATGATGTCATAGGACTGTGTATAACTGTTTGCTGATTTTCAGGTTAGGAGACAGCCTGGAAATACAAGGTGCCATATGCACCTTTTTTGCTTAATTTTTTAACCCATCTCCAAATTACATTGAGAAATTTCTGTTGCTATTTTATTAACCCTTTGAGTGCCAGAGTTTTGGGCAACGCTTTGCAATGCTTTGCGTAATCCCTTTAGCACTCAAAGAATAGAAGGTAAATAAACATTGCAGCAGGTCTCTGGGTCTTTAATCCATCTTGAACTCTCAGCCAATTTGTTTTGTCTTCCTAAGCACCATTCAAATCCACTATGATGTCATAGGACTGTGTATAACTGTCTGCTGATTTCCAGGATAGGAGACTGCCTAGGAATACAAGATGCCATAGGCAGCTTTTTTACATGGTTTTTGAAACCATCTCCAAATTACATCGAAAAGTTTCTGTTGCTATTTTATTAACCCTTTGAGTGCCAGAGGGTTGTGCAACGCTTTGTTTTGCAATGCTTTGCATACTCCCTTTAGCACTGAAAGAATAGAAGAAAAATAAACATTGCACCAGGTCTCTGGGTCTTTAATCCATCTTGAAGTCTCAGCCAATTTGTTTTGTCTTCCTAAGCACCACTCAAATCCTCTATGATGTCATAGGACTGTGTATAACTGTTTGCTGATTTTCAGGTTAGGAGACAGCCTGGAAATACAAGGTGCCATATGCACCTTTTTTGCTTAATTTTTTAACCCATCTCCAAATTACATTGACAAATTTCTGTTGCTATTTTATTAACCCTTTGAGTGCCAGAGTTTTGGGCAACGCTTTGCAATGCTTTGCGTAATCCCTTTAGCACTCAAAGAATAGAAGGTAAATAAACATTGCAGCAGGTCTCTGGGTCTTTAATCCATCTTGAACTCTCAGCCAATTTGTTTTGTCTTCCTAAGCACCATTCAAATCCACTATGATGTCATAGGACTGTGTATAACTGTCTGCTGATTTCCAGGATAGGAGACTGCCTAGGAATACAAGATGCCATAGGCAGCTTTTTTACATGGTTTTTGAAACCATCTCCAAATTACATCGAAAAGTTTCTGTTGCTATTTTATTAACCCTTTGAGTGCCAGAGGGTTGTGCAACGCTTTGTTTTGCAATGCTTTGCATACTCCCTTTAGCACTGAAAGAATAGAAGAAAAATAAACATTGCACCAGGTCTCTGGGTCTTTAATCCATCTTGAAGTCTCAGCCAATTTGTTTTGTCTTCCTAAGCACCACTCAAATCCTCTATGATGTCATAGGACTGTGTATAACTGTTTGCTGATTTTCAGGTTAGGAGACAGCCTGGAAATACAAGGTGCCATAGGCACCTTTTTTGCTTAATTTTTTAAGCCATCTCCAAATTACATTGAGAAATTTCTGTTGCTATTTTATTAACCCTTTGAGTGCTAGAGGGTTGGGCAACGCTTTGTTTTCCAATGCTTTCAATATTCCCTTAAGCACTGAAATAATAGAAGGTAAATAAACATTGCAGCAGGTCTCTGGGTCTTTAATCCATCTTGAACTCTCAGCCAATTTGTTTTGTCTTCCTAAGCACCATTCAAATCCTCTATGATGTCATAGGACTGTGTATAACTGTCTGCTGATTTTCAGGATAGGAGACAGCCTGGAAATACAAGGTGCCATAGGCACCTTTTTTGCTTAATTTTTTAAGCCATCACCAAATTACATTGAGAAATTTCTGTTGCTATTTTATTAACCCTTTGAGTGCCAGAGTTTTGGGCAACGCTTTGCAATGCTTTGCGTACTCCCTTTAGCACTCAAAGAATAGAAGGTAAATAAACATTGCAGCAGGTCTCTGGGTCTTTAATCCATCTTGAACTCTCAGCCAATTTGTTTTGTCTTCTAAGCACCATTCAAATCCTCTATGATGTCATAGGACTGTGTACAACTGTTTGCTGATTTTCAGGTTAGGAGACAGCCTGGAAATACAAGGTGTCATAGGCACCTTTTTTGCTTAATTTTTTAACCCATCTCCAAATTACATTGAGACATTTCTGTTGCTATTTTATTAACCCTTTGAGTGCCAGAGTTTTGGGCAACGCTTTGCAATGCTTTGCATACTCCCTTTAGCACTCAAAGAATAGAAGGTAAATAAACATTGCAGCAGGTCTCTGGGTCTTTAATCCATCTTGAACTCTCAGCCAATTTGTTTTGTCTTCCTAAGCACCATTCAAATCCACTATGATGTCATAGGACTGTGTATAACTGCTGATTTCCAGAATAGGAGACTGGCTAGGAATACAAGGTGCCATAGGCAGCTTTTTTGCTTAGTTTTTGAAACCATCTTCAAATTACATCGAAAAGTTTCTGTTGCTATTTTATTAATCCTTTGAGTGCCAGAAGGTTGGGAAACGCTTTGTTTTGCAATGCTTTGCGTACTCCCTTTAGCACTGAAAGAATAGAAGGAAAATAAACATTGCATGAGGTCTCTGGGTCTTTAATCCATCTTGAAGTCTCAGCCAATTTGTTTTGTCTTCGTAAGCACCATTCAAATCCACTATGATGTCATAGGACTGTGTATAACTGTTTGCTGATTTTCAGGTTATGAGACAGCCTGGAAATACAAGGTGCCATAGGCACCTTTTTTGCTTAATTTTTTAAGCCATCTCCAAATTACATTGAGAAATTTCTGTTGCTATTTTATTAACCCTTTGAGTGCCAGAGGGTTGGGCAACACTTTGTTTTCCAATGCTTTGCATATTCCCTTTAGCACTGAAAGAATAGACGGAAAACAAACATTGCACCAGGTCTCTGGGTCTTTAATCCATCTTGAAGTCTCAGCCAATTTGTTTTGTCTTCCTAAGCACGATTCAAATCCTCTATGATGTCATAGGACTGTGTATAACTGTCTGCTGATTTTCAGGATAGGAGACAGCCCGGAAATACAAGGTGCCATAGACACCTTTTTTGCTTAATTTTTTAAGCCATCTCCAAATTACATTGAGAAATTTCTGTTGCTATTTTATTAACCCTTTGAGTGCCAGAGTTTTGGGCAACTCTTTGCAATGCTTGGCGTACTCCCTTTAGCACTCAAAGAATAGAAGGTAAATAAACATTGCTGCAGGTCTCTGGGTCTTTAATCCATCTTGAACTCTCAGCCAATTTGTTTTGTCTTCCTAAGCACCATTCAAATCCTCTATGATGTCATAGGACTGTGTATAACTGTTTGCTGATTTTCAGGTTAGGAGACAGCCTGGAAATACAAGGTGCCATAGGCACCTTTTTTGCTTAATTTTTTAAGCCATCTCCAAATTACATTGAGACATTTCTGTTGCTATTTTATTAACCCTTTGAGTGCCAAAGTTTTGGGCAACGCTTTGCAATGCTTTGCGTACTCCCTTTAGCACTCAAAGAATAGAAGGTAAATAAACATTGCTGCAGGTCTCTGGGTCTTTAATCCATCTTGAACTCTCAGCCAATTTGTTTTGTCTTCCTAAGCACCATTCAAATCCTCTATGATGTCATAGGACTGTGTATAACTGTCTGCTGATTTCCAGGATAGGAGACAGCCTGGGAATACAAGGTGCCATAGGGACCTTTTTTGCTTAGTTTTTGAAGCCATCTCCAATTTAAATTGAAAAATTTATGTTGCTATTTTATTAACCCTTTGAGTGCCACAGGGTAGGGCAATGCTTTGCTTTGCAATGCTTTGCGTACTCCCTTTAGCACTCAAAGAATAGAAGGCAAATAAACATTGCACCAGGTCTCTGGGTATTTAATCCATCTTGAAGTCTCAGCCAATTTGTTTTGTCTTTCTAAGGACCATTCAAATCCACTATGATGTCATAGGACTGTGTATAACTGTCTGCTGATTTTCAGGATAGGAGACTGCCTAGGAATACAAGGTGCCATAGGCAGCTTTTTGCTTAGTTTTTGAAACCATCTCCAAATTACATTGAAAAGTTTCTCTTACTATTTTATTAACCCTTTGAATGGCAGAGGGTTGGGCAACGCTTTCCTTTGCAATGCTTTGCGTACTCCCTTTAGCACTCAAAGAATAGAAGGAAAATAAACATTGCACCAGGTCTCTGTGTCTTTAATCCATCTTGAAGTCTCAGCCAATTTGTTTTGTCTTCCTAAGCACCATTCAAATCCACTATGATGTCATAGGACTGTGTATAACTGTCTGCTGATTTCCAGGATAGGATACAGCCTGGGAATACAAGGTGCCATAGGGACCTTTTTTGCTTAGTTTTTGAAGCCATCTCCAAATTACATTGAAAAATTTTCTGTTGCTATTTTATTAACCCTTTCAGTGCCAGAGGGTTGGGCAACGCTTTGTTTTCCAGTGCTTTGCATACTCCCTTTAGCACTGAAAGAATAGAAGGAAAATAAACATTGCACCAGGTCTCTTGGTCTTTAATCCGTCTTGAAGTCTCAGCCAATTTGTTTTGTCTTCCTAAGCACGATTCAAATCCTCTATGATGTCATTGGACTGTGTATAACTCTCTGCTAATTTTCAGGATAGGAGACAGCCTGGAAATACAAGGTGCCATAGGCACCTTTTTTGCTTAATTTTTAAGCCATCTACCAATTACATTGAGAAATTTCTGTTGCTATTTTATTACCCCTTTGAGTGCCATAGTTTTGGGCAACGCTTTGCAATGCTTTGCGTTCTCCCTTTAGCACTCAAATAATAGAAGGTAAATAAACATTGCAGCAGGTCTCTGGGTCTTTAATCCATCTTGAACTCTCAGCCAATTTGTTTTGTCTTCCTAAGCACCATTCAAATCCTCTATGATGTCATAGGACTGTGTATAACTGTCTGCTGATTTTCAGGTTAGGAGACAGCCTGGAAATACAAGGTGTCATAGGCACCTTTTTTGCTTAATTTTTTAACCCATCTCCAAATTACATTGAGATATTTCTGTTGCTATTTTATTAATCCTTTGAGTGCCAGAGTTTTGGGCAACGCTTTGCAATGCTTTGCGTACTCCCTTTAGCACTCAAAGAATAGAAGGTAAATAAACATTGCAGCAGGACTCTGGGTCTTTAATCCATCTTGAACTCTCAGCCAATTTGTTTTGTCTTCCTAAGCACCATTCAAATCCACTATGATGTCATAGGACTGTGTATAACTGCTGATTTCCAGAATAGGAGACTGCCTAGGAATACAAGGTGCCGTAGGCAGCTTTTTTGCTTAGTTTTTGAAACCATCTTCAAATTACATCGAAAAGTTTCTGTTGCTATTTTATTAATCCTTTGAGTGCCAGAAGGTTGGGAAACGCTTTGTTTTGCAATGCTTTGCGTACTCCCTTTAGCACTGAAAGAATAGAAGGAAAATAAACATTGCACCAGGTCTCTGGGTCTTTAATCCATCTTGAAGTCTCAGCCAATTTGTTTTGTCTTCGTAAGCACCATTCAAATCCACTATGATGTCATAGGACTGTGTATAACTGTTTGCTGATTTTCAGGTTAGGAGACAGCCTGGAAATACAAGGTGCCATATGCACCTTTTTTGCTTAATTTTTTAACCCATCTCCAAATTACATTGAGAAATTTCTGTTGCTATTTTATTAACCCTTTGAGTGCCAGAGTTTTGGGCAACGCTTTGCAATGCTTTGCGTAATCCCTTTAGCACTCAAAGAATAGAAGGTAAATAAACATTGCAGCAGGTCTCTGGGTCTTTAATCCATCTTGAACTCTCAGCCAATTTGTTTTGTCTTCCTAAGCACCATTCAAATCCACTATGATGTCATAGGACTGTGTATAACTTTCTGCTGATTTCCCGGATAGGAGACTGCCTAGGAATACAAGATGCCATAGGCAGCTTTTTTACATGGTTTTTGAAACCATCTCCAAATTACATCGAAAAGTTTCTGTTGCTATTTTATTAACCTTTGAGTGCCAGAGGGTTGTGCAACGCTTTGTTTTGCAATGCTTTGCATACTCCCTTTAGCACTGAAAGAATAGAAGAAAAATAAACATTGCACCAGGTCTCTGGGTCTTTAATCCATCTTGAAGTCTCAGCCAATTTGTTTTGTCTTCCTAAGCACCACTCAAATCCTCTATGATGTCATAGGACTGTGTATAATTGTTTGCTGATTTTCAGGTTAGGAGACAGCCTGGAAATACAAGGTGCCATAGGCACCTTTTTTGCTTAATTTTTTAAGCCATCTCCAAATTACATTGAGAAATTTCTGTTGCTATTTTATTAACCCTTTGAGTGCTAGAGGGTTGGGCAACGCTTTGTTTTCCAATGCTTTCAATATTCCCTTAAGCACTGAAATAATAGAAGGTAAATAACATTGCAGCAGGTCTCTGGGTCTTTAATCCATCTTGAACTCTCAGCCAATTTGTTTTGTCTTCCTAAGCACCATTCAAATCCTCTATGATGTCATAGGACTGTGTATAACTGTCTGCTGATTTTCAGGATAGGAGACAGCCTGGAAATACAAGGTGCCATAGGCACCTTTTTTGCTTAATTTTTTAAGCCATCACCAAATTACATTGAGAAATTTCTGTTGCTATTTTATTAACCCTTTGAGTGCCAGAGTTTTGGGCAACGCTTTGCAATGCTTTGCGTACTCCCTTTAGCACTCAAAGAATAGAAGGTAAATAAACATTGCAGCAGGTCTCTGGGTCTTTAATCCATCTTGAACTCTCAGCCAATTTGTTTTGTCTTCTAAGCACCATTCAAATCCTCTATGATGTCATAGGACTGTGTACAACTGTTTGCTGATTTTCAGGTTAGGAGACAGCCTGGAAATACAAGGTGTCATAGGCACCTTTTTTGCTTAATTTTTTAACCCATCTCCAAATTACATTGAGACATTTCTGTTGCTATTTTATTAACCCTTTGAGTGCCAGAGTTTTGGGCAACGCTTTGCAATGCTTTGCATACTCCCTTTAGCACTCAAAGAATAGAAGGTAAATAAACATTGCAGCAGGTCTCTGGGTCTTTAATCCATCTTGAACTCTCAGCCAATTTGTTTTGTCTTCCTAAGCACCATTCAAATCCACTATGATGTCATAGGACTGTGTATAACTGCTGATTTCCAGAATAGGAGACTGGCTAGGAATACAAGGTGCCATAGGCAGCTTTTTTGCTTAGTTTTTGAAACCATCTTCAAATTACATCGAAAAGTTTCTGTTGCTATTTTATTAATCCTTTGAGTGCCAGAAGGTTGGGAAACGCTTTGTTTTGCAATGCTTTGCGTACTCCCTTTAGCACTGAAAGAATAGAAGGAAAATAAACATTGCATGAGGTCTCTGGGTCTTTAATCCATCTTGAAGTCTCAGCCAATTTGTTTTGTCTTCGTAAGCACCATTCAAATCCACTATGATGTCATAGGACTGTGTATAACTGTTTGCTGATTTTCAGGTTATGAGACAGCCTGGAAATACAAGGTGCCATAGGCACCTTTTTTGCTTAATTTTTTAAGCCATCTCCAAATTACATTGAGAAATTTCTGTTGCTATTTTATTAACCCTTTGAGTGCCAGAGGGTTGGGCAACACTTTGTTTTCCAATGCTTTGCATATTCCCTTTAGCACTGAAAGAATAGACGGAAAACAAACATTGCACCAGGTCTCTGGGTCTTTAATCCATCTTGAAGTCTCAGCCAATTTGTTTTGTCTTCCTAAGCACGATTCAAATCCTCTATGATGTCATAGGACTGTGTATAACTGTCTGCTGATTTTCAGGATAGGAGACAGCCCGGAAATACAAGGTGCCATAGACACCTTTTTTGCTTAATTTTTTAAGCCATCTCCAAATTACATTGAGAAATTTCTGTTGCTATTTTATTAACCCTTTGAGTGCCAGAGTTTTGGGCAACTCTTTGCAATGCTTGGCGTACTCCCTTTAGCACTCAAAGAATAGAAGGTAAATAAACATTGCTGCAGGTCTCTGGGTCTTTAATCCATCTTGAACTCTCAGCCAATTTGTTTTGTCTTCCTAAGCACCATTCAAATCCTCTATGATGTCATAGGACTGTGTATAACTGTTTGCTGATTTTCAGGTTAGGAGACAGCCTGGAAATACAAGGTGCCATAGGCACCTTTTTTGCTTAATTTTTTAAGCCATCTCCAAATTACATTGAGACATTTCTGTTGCTATTTTATTAACCCTTTGAGTGCCAAAGTTTTGGGCAACGCTTTGCAATGCTTTGCGTACTCCCTTTAGCACTCAAAGAATAGAAGGTAAATAAACATTGCTGCAGGTCTCTGGGTCTTTAATCCATCTTGAACTCTCAGCCAATTTGTTTTGTCTTCCTAAGCACCATTCAAATCCTCTATGATGTCATAGGACTGTGTATAACTGTCTGCTGATTTCCAGGATAGGAGACAGCTGGGGAATACAAGGTGCCATAGGGACCTTTTTTGCTTAGTTTTTGAAGCCATCTCCAATTTAAATTGAAAAATTTATGTTGCTATTTTATTAACCCTTTGAGTGCCACAGGGTAGGGCAATGCTTTGCTTTGCAATGCTTTGCGTACTCCCTTTAGCACTCAAAGAATAGAAGGCAAATAAACATTGCACCAGGTCTCTGGGTATTTAATCCATCTTGAAGTCTCAGCCAATTTGTTTTGTGTTTCTAAGGACCATTCAAATCCACTATGATGTCATAGGACTGTGTATAACTGTCTGCTGATTTTCAGGATAGGAGACTGCCTAGGAATACAAGGTGCCATAGGCAGCTTTTTGCTTAGTTTTTGAAACCATCTCCAAATTACATTGAAAAGTTTCTCTTACTATTTTATTAACCCTTTGAATGGCAGAGGGTTGGGCAACGCTTTCCTTTGCAATGCTTTGCGTACTCCCTTTAGCACTCAAAGAATAGAAGGTAAATAAACATTGCACCAGGTCTCTGTGTCTTTAATCCATCTTGAAGTCTCAGCCAATTTGTTTTGTCTTCCTAAGCACCATTCAAATCCAATATGATGTCATAGGACTGTGTATAACTGTCTGCTGATTTCCAGGATAGGAAACAGCCTATGAATACAAGGTGCCATAAGCAGCTTTTTTGCTTAGTTTTTTAAGCCATCTCCAAATTACATTGAAAAGTTTCTGTTGCTATTTTATTAACCCTTTGAGTGCCAGAGGGTTGGGCAATGCTTTGCTTTGCAATGCTTTGCGTACTCCCTTTAGCACTCAAAGAATAGAAGTTAAATAAACGTTGCACCAGGTCTCTGGGTCTTTAATCCATCTTGAAGTCTCATCCAATTTGTTTTGTCTTCCTAAGCACCATTCAAATTCAATATAATGTCATAGGACTGTGTATAACTGTCTGCTGATTTCCAGGATAGGAGACAGCCTGGGAATACAAGGTGCCATAGGGACCTTTTTTGCTTAGTTTTTGAAGCCATCTCCAATTTAAATTGAAAAATTTATGTTGCTATTTTATTAACCCTTTGAGTGCCACAGGGTAGGGCAATGCTTTGCTTTGCAATGCTTTGCGTACTCCCTTTAGCACTCAAAGAATAGAAGGCAAATAAACATTGCACCAGGTCTCTGGGTATTTAATCCATCTTGAAGTCTCAGCCAATTTGTTTTGTCTTCCTAAGGACCATTCAAATCCACTATGATGTCATAGGACTGTGTATAACTGTCTGCTGATTTCCAGGATAGGAGACTGCCTAGGAATACAAGGTGCCATAGGCAGCTTTTTTGCTTAGTTTTTGAAACCATCTCCAAATTACATTGAAAAGTTTCTGTTGCTATTTTATTAACCCTTTGAGTGCCGTAGGGTTGGGCAACGCTTTGCTTTGCAATGCTTTGCATACTCCCTTTAGCACTCAAAGAATAGAAGGAAAATAAACATTGCACCAGGTCTGTGGGTCTTTAATCCATCTTGAAGTGTCAGCCAATTTGTTTTGTCTTCCTAAGCACAATTCAAATCCATTATGATGTCATAGGACTGTGTATAACTGTCTACTGATTTCCAGGACAGGAGACAGCCTGGGAATACAAGGTGCCATAGGCACCTTTTTTGCTTAATTTTTTAAGCCATCTCCAAATTACATTGAAAAGTTTATGTTGCTATTTAATTAACCCTTTGAGTGCCAGTGGGTTGGGCAAAGCTTTGTTTTGCAATGCTTTGCATACTCCCTTTAGCACTGAAAGAATAGAAGGAAAATAAACATTGCACCAGGTCTCTGGGCATTTAATCCATCTTGAAGTCTCAGTCAATTTGTTTTCTCTTCCTAAGGACCATTCAAATCCACTATGATGTCATAGGACTGTGTATAACTGTCTGCTGATTTCCAGGATAGGAGACAGCCTGGGAATACAAGGTGCCATAGGCAGCTTTTTTGCTTAGTTTTTGAAGCCATCTCCAAATTACATTGAACAATTTCTTTTGCTATTTTATTAACCCTTTGAGTGCCAGAGGGTTGGGCAACGCTTTCCTTTGCAATGCTTTGCATACTCACTTTAGCACTCAAAGAATAGAAGGTAAATAAACATTGCACCAGGTCTCTGGGTCTTTAATCCATCTTGAAGTCTCAGGCAATTTGTTTTGTTTCCTAAGGACCATTCAAATCCACTATGATGTCATATGACTCTGTATAACTGTCTGCTGATTTCCAGGGTAGGAGACAGCCTGGGAATACAAGGTGCCATTGGCAGCTTTTTTGCTTAGTTTTTGAAGCCATCTCCAAATTACATTGAAAAGTTTATGTTGCTATTTTATTAACCCTTTGAGTGCCGGAGGGTTTAGCAATGCTTTGCTTTGCAATGCTTTGCATACTCCCTTTAGCACTCAAAAAATAGAAGGAAAATAAACATTGCACCAGGTCTCTGGGTCTTTAATCCATCTTGAAGTGTCAGCCAATTTGTTTTGTCTTCCTAAGCACCATTCAAATCCATTATGATGTCATAGGACTGTGTATAACTGTCTGCTGATTTCCAGGACAGGAGACAGCCTGGGAATACAAGGTGCCATAGGCAACTTTTTTGCTTCATTTTTTAAGCCATCTCCAAATTCCATTGAAAAGTTTATGTTGCTATTTAATTAACCCTTTGAGTGCCGGAGGGTTGGGCAACGCTTTGCTTTGCAATGCTTTGCGTACTCCCTTTAGCACTCAAAGAATAGAAGGTAAATAAACATTGCACCAGGTCTCTGGGTATTTAATCCATCTTGAAGTCTCAGCCAATTTCTTTTGTCTTCCTAAGAACCATTCAAATCCACTATGATGTCATAGGACTGTATATAACTGTCTGCTGATATCCAGGATAGGAGACAGCCTGGGAATACAAGGTGCCATAGGCACCCTTTTTTCTTAATTTTTTAAACCATCTCCAAATTACATTGAGAAATTTCTGTTGCTATTTTATTAACCATTTGAGTGCCAGAGGGTTGGGCAACGCTTTCCTTTGCAATGCTTTGCGTACTCCCTTTAGCACTCAAAGAATAGAAGGTAAATAAACATTGCACCAGGTCTCTTGGTCTTTAATCCATCTTGAAGTCTCAGCCAATTTGTTTTGTCTTCCGAAGGACCATTCAAATCCACTATGATGTCATAGGACTGTGTATAACTGTCAGCTGATATCCAGGATAGGAGACAGCCTGGGAATACAAGGTGCCATAGGCACCTTTTTGCTTAGTTTTTGAAGCCATCTCCAAATTACATTGAAAAATTTCTGTTGCTATTTTATTAACCCTTTGAGTGCCAGAGGGTTGAGCAACACTTTCCTTTGCAATGCTTTGCGTACTCACTTTAGCACTCAAAGAATAGATGGTAAATAAACATTCCACCAGGTCTCTGGGTCTTTAATCCATCTTGAAGTGTCAGCCAATTTATTTTGTCTTCCTAAGCACCATTCAAATCCACTATGATGTCATAGGACCTTGTATAACTGTCTGCTGATTTCCAGGATAGGAGACAGCCTAGGAATACAAGGTGCCATAGGCAGCTTTTTTGCTTAGTTTTTGAAGCCATCTCCATATTACATTGAAAAGTTTATGTTGCTATTTTATTAATACTTTGAGTGCCAGAGGGTTGGGCAACGCTTTGCTTTGCATACTTCCTTTAGCACTCAAAGAATAGAAGGAAAATAAACATTGCACCAGGTCTCTAGGTATTTAATCCATCTTGAAGTCTCAGCCAATTTGTTTTGTCTTCCTAAGGACCATTCAAATCCACTATGATGTCATAGGACTGTGTATAACTGTCTGCTGATTTCCAGGATAGGAGACAGCCTGGGAATACAAGGTGCCATAGGCAGCTTTTTTGCTTAATTTTTTAAGCCATCTCCAAATTACATTGAAAAATTTCTGTTGCTATTTTATTAACTCTTTGAGTACCGGAGGGTTGGGCAACGATTTGCAATGCTTTGCATACTCCCTTTAGCAGTCAATGAATAGACGGAAAATAAACATTGCACCAGGTCTCTAGGTACTTAATCCATCTTGAAGTCTCAGCCAATTTGTTTTGTCTTCCTAAGGACCATTCAAATCCACTATGATGTCATAGGACTGTGTATAACTGTCTGCTGATTTCCAGGATAGGAGAGAGCCTGGGAATACAAGGTGCCATAGGCAGCTTTTTTGCTTAATTTTTTAAGCCATCTCCAAATTACATTCAAAAATTTCTGTTGGTATTTTATTAACCCTTTGAGTGCCAGAGAGTTGGGCAACGCTTTCCTTTGCAATGCTTTGCGTACTCCCTTTCGCACTCAAAGAATAGAAGGTAAATAAACATTGCACCAGGTCTCTGGGTCTTTAATCCATCTTGAAGTCTCAGCCAATTTGTTTTGTCTTCCTAAGCACCATTCAAATCCACTATGATGTTATAGGACTATGTATAACTGTCTGCTGATTTCCAGAATAGGAGACAGCCTGGGAATGCAAGGTGCCATTGGCACCTTTTTTGCTTAGTTTTTGAAGCCATCTCCAAATTACAATGAAAAATTTCTGTTGCTATTTTATTAACCCTTTGAGTGTCAGAGGGTAGGGCAATGCTTTGCTTTGCATACTCCCTTTAGCACTCAAAGAATAGAAGGTAAATAAACATTGCACCAGGTCTCTGGGTATTTAATCTATCTTGAAGTCTCAGCCAATTTGTTTTGTCTTCCTAAGGACCATTCAAATCCGCTATGATGTCATAGGACTGTGTATAACTGTCTGCTGATATCCAGGATAGGAGACAGCCTGGGAATACAAGGTGCCATAGGCACCTTTTTGCTTAGTTTTTGAAGCCATCTCCAAATTACATTGAAAAATTTCTGTTGCTATTTTATTAACCCTTTGAGTGCCAGAGGGTTCAGCAATGCTTTCCTTTGCAATGTTTGGCATACTCACTTTAGTACTCAAAGAATAGATGGTAAATAAAACATTGCAGCAGGTCTCTGGGTCTTTAATCCATCTTGAAGTGTCAGCCAATTTATTTTGTCTTCCTAAGCACCATTCAAATTCACTATGATGTCACAGGACTGTGTATAAAAGTCTGCTGATTTCCAGGATAGGAGACAGCCTAGGAATACAAGGTGCCATAGACAGCTTTATTGCTTAGTTTTTGAAGCCATCTCCATAGGACACTGAAAAGTTTTTATTGCTATTTTATTAACACTTTGAGTGCCAGAGGGTTGGGCAACGCTTTGCTTTGCAATGCTTTGCATACTCCCTTTAGCACTCAAAGAATAGAAGGTAAATAATCATAGCACCAGGTCTCTGGGTATTTAATCCATCTTGAAGTCTCAGCCAATTTGGTTTGTCTTCCTAAGGACCATTCAAATCCACTATGATGTCATAGGACTGTGTATATAACTGTCTGCTGATTTCCAGGATAGGAGACAGCCTGGGAATACAAGGTGCCATAGGCAGCTTTTTTGCTTAGTTTTTGAAGCCATCTCCAAATTACATTGAACAATTTCTTTTGCTATTTTATTAACCCTTTGAGTGCCAGAGGGTAGGGCA
Organism: Rhinophrynus dorsalis; assembly: GCA_037306005.1. Taxonomy (NCBI): domain Eukaryota; kingdom Metazoa; phylum Chordata; class Amphibia; order Anura; family Rhinophrynidae; genus Rhinophrynus; species Rhinophrynus dorsalis. Next base: position 281,858,574 of record CM074723.1, on the reverse strand, counting down.
ATGCTTTGCTTTGCAATGCTTTGCATACTCCCTTTAGCACTCAAAGAATAGAAGGTAAATAATCATAGCACCAGGTCTCTGGGTATTTAATCCATCTTGAAGTCTCAGCCAATTTGGTTTGTCTTCCTAAGGACCATTCAAATCCACTATCATGTCATAGGACTGTGAATAACTGTCTGCTGATTTCCAGGATAGAAGACAGCCTGGGAATACAAGGTGCCCTAGGCTGCTTTTTTGCTTAGTTTTTGAAGCCATCTCCAAATTACATTGAAAAATTTCTGTTGATATTTTATTAACCCTTTGAGTGCCAGAGGGTTGGGCAATGCTTTCCTTTGCAATGCTTTGCGTACTCCCTTTAGCACTCAAAGAATAGAAGGAAAATAAACATTGCACCAGGTCTCTAGGTATTTAATCCATCTTGAAGTCTCAGCCAATTTGTTTTGTCTTCCTAAGGACCATTCAAATCCACTATGATGTCATAGGATTGTATATAACTGTCTGCTGATTATCAGGATAGGAGACAGCCTGGGAATGCAAGGTGCCATAGGCACCTTTTTTGCTTAGTTTTTGAAATCATCTCCAAATTACATTGAAAAATTTCTGTTGCTATTTTATTAACCCTTTGAGTGCCAGAGTTTTGGGCAATGCTGTGCTTTGCAATGCTTTGCGTAGTCCATTTAGCACTCAAAGAATAGAAGGTTAATAAACATTGCACCAGGTCTCTGGGTATTTAATCCATCTTTAAGTCTCAGCCAATTTGTTTTGTCTTCCTAAGGACCATTCAAATCCACTATGATGTCATAGGACTTTGTATAACTGTCTGCTGATATCCAGGATAGGAGAGAGCCTGGGAATACAAGGTGCCATAGGCAGCTTTTTTGCTTAATTTTTTAAGCCATCTCCAAATTACATTCAAAAATTTCTGTTGGTATTTTATTAACCCTTTGAGTGCCAGAGAGTTGGGCAACGCTTTCCTTTGCAATGCTTTGCGTACTCCCTTTAGCACTCAAAGAATAGAAGGTAAATAAACATTGCACCAGGTCTCTGGGTCTTTAATCCATCTTGAAGTCTCAGCCAATTTGTTTTGTCTTCCTAAGCACCATTCAAATCCACTATGATGTTATAGGACTATGTATAACTGTCTGCTGATTTCCAGAATAGGAGACAGCCTGGGAATGCAAGGTGCCATTGGCACCTTTTTTGCTTAGTTTTTGAAGCCATCTCCAAATTACAATGAAAAATTTCTGTTGCTATTTTATTAACCCTTTGAGTGTCAGAGGGTAGGGCAATGCTTTGCTTTGCATACTCCCTTTAGCACTCAAAGAATAGAAGGTAAATAAACATTGCACCAGGTCTCTGGGTATTTAATCTATCTTGAAGTCTCAGCCAATTTGTTTTGTCTTCCTAAGGACCATTCAAATCCGCTATGATGTCATAGGACTGTGTATAACTGTCTGCTGATATCCAGGATAGGAGACAGCCTGGGAATACAAGGTGCCATAGGCACCTTTTTGCTTAGTTTTTGAAGCCATCTCCAAATTACATTGAAAAATTTCTGTTGCTATTTTATTAACCCTTTGAGTGCCAGAGGGTTCAGCAATGCTTTCCTTTGCAATGTTTGGCATACTCACTTTAGTACTCAAAGAATAGATGGTAAATAAAACATTGCAGCAGGTCTCTGGGTCTTTAATCCATCTTGAAGTGTCAGCCAATTTATTTTGTCTTCCTAAGCACCATTCAAATTCACTATGATGTCACAGGACTGTGTATAAAAGTCTGCTGATTTCCAGGATAGGAGACAGCCTAGGAATACAAGGTGCCATAGACAGCTTTATTGCTTAGTTTTTGAAGCCATCTCCATAGGACACTGAAAAGTTTTTATTGCTATTTTATTAACACTTTGAGTGCCAGAGGGTTGGGCAACGCTTTGCTTTGCAATGCTTTGCATACTCCCTTTAGCACTCAAAGAATAGAAGGTAAATAATCATAGCACCAGGTCTCTGGGTATTTAATCCATCTTGAAGTCTCAGCCAATTTGGTTTGTCTTCCTAAGGACCATTCAAATCCACTATGATGTCATAGGACTGTGTATATAACTGTCTGCTGATTTCCAGGATAGGAGACAGCCTGGGAATACAAGGTGCCATAGGCAGCTTTTTTGCTTAGTTTTTGAAGCCATCTCCAAATTACATTGAACAATTTCTTTTGCTATTTTATTAACCCTTTGAGTGCCAGAGGGTAGGGCAATGCTTTGCTTTGCAATGCTTTGCATACTCCCTTTAGCACTCAAAGAATAGAAGGTAAATAATCATAGCACCAGGTCTCTGGGTATTTAATCCATCTTGAAGTCTCAGCCAATTTGGTTTGTCTTCCTAAGGACCATTCAAATCCACTATCATGTCATAGGACTGTGAATAACTGTCTGCTGATTTCCAGGATAGAAGACAGCCTGGGAATACAAGGTGCCCTAGGCTGCTTTTTTGCTTAGTTTTTGAAGCCATCTCCAAATTACATTGAAAAATTTCTGTTGATATTTTATTAACCCTTTGAGTGCCAGAGGGTTGGGCAATGCTTTCCTTTGCAATGCTTTGCGTACTCCCTTTAGCACTCAAAGAATAGAAGGAAAATAAACATTGCACCAGGTCTCTAGGTATTTAATCCATCTTGAAGTCTCAGCCAATTTGTTTTGTCTTCCTAAGGACCATTCAAATCCACTATGATGTCATAGGATTGTATATAACTGTCTGCTGATTATCAGGATAGGAGACAGCCTGGGAATGCAAGGTGCCATAGGCACCTTTTTTGCTTAGTTTTTGAAATCATCTCCAAATTACATTGAAAAATTTCTGTTGCTATTTTATTAACCCTTTGAGTGCCAGAGTTTTGGGCAATGCTGTGCTTTGCAATGCTTTGCGTAGTCCATTTAGCACTCAAAGAATAGAAGGTTAATAAACATTGCACCAGGTCTCTGGGTATTTAATCCATCTTTAAGTCTCAGCCAATTTGTTTTGTCTTCCTAAGGACCATTCAAATCCACTATGATGTCATAGGACTTTGTATAACTGTCTGCTGATATCCAGGATAGGACACAGCCTGGGAATACAAAGTGTCATTGGCAGCTTTTTTGCTTAGTTTTTGAAGCCATCTCCAAATTCCATTGAAAAATTTCTCTTGCTATTTTATTAACCCTTTGAGTGCAAGAAGGTTTAGCAACGCTTTCCTTTGCAATGCTTTGCGTACTCACATTAGCACTCAAAGAATAGATGGTAAATAAACATTGCACCAGGTCTCTGGGTCTTTAATCCATCTTGAAGTGTCAGCCAATTTGTTTTGTCTTCCTAAGCACCATTCAAATCCTCTATGATGTCGAAGGACTGTGTATAACTGTCTGCTGATTTCCAGATTAGGAGACAGCCTGGGATAACAAGGTCCCATAGGCACCTATTTGCTTAATTTTTTAAGGCATCTCCAAATTACTTTGAGAAATTTCTGTTGCTGTTTTATTAACCCTTTGAGTGCCAGAGTTTTGGGCAACACTTTGCTTTGCAATGCTTTGCGTACTCCCTTTAGCACTCAAAGAATAGAAGGTAAATAAACATTGCACCAGGTCTCTGGGTCTTTAATCCATCTTGAACTCTCAGCCAATTTGTTTTGTCTTCCTAAGGACCATTCAAATCCACTATGATGTCATAGGACTGTGTATAACTGTCCGATGATTTCCAGGATTGGAGACAGCCTAGGAATAAAAGGTGCCATAGGCAGCTTTTTTGCATAGTTTTTGAAGCCATCTCCAAATTACATTGAAAAGTTTCTGTTGTTATTTTATTAACCATTTGAGTGCCAGAGGGTTGGGCAATGCTTTGCTTTGCAATGCTTTGCGTACTCCCTTTAGCACTCAAAGAATAGAAGGAAAATAAACATTGCACCAGGTCTCTGGGTATTTAATCCATCTTTAAGTCTCAGCCAATTTGTTTTCTCTTCCTAAAGACCATTCAGATCCACTATTATGTCATAGGACTGTGTATAACTGTCTGCTGATTTCCAGGATAGGAGACAGCCTGGGAATACAAGGTGCCATAGGCACCTTTTTGCTTAGTTTTTGAAGCCATCTCCAAATTACATTGAAAAATTTCTGTTGCTATTTTATTAACCCTTTGAGTGCCAGAGGGTTGAGCAACACTTTCCTTTGCAATGCTTTGCGTACTCACTTTAGCACTCAAAGAATAGATGGTAAATAAACATTGCACCAGGTCTCTGGGTCTTTAATCCATCTTGAAGTGTCAGCCAATTTATTTTGTCTTCCTAAGCACCATTCAAATCCACTATGATGTCATAGGACCTTGTATAACTGTCTGCTGATTTCCAGGATAGGAGACAGCCTAGGAATACAAGGTGCCATAGGCAGCTTTTTTGCTTAGTTTTTGAAGCCATCTCCATATTACATTGAAAAGTTTTTGTTGCTATTTTATTAATACCTTGAGTGCCAGAGGGTTGGGCAACGCTTTGCTTTGCATACTCCCTTTAGCACTCAAAGAATAGAAGGAAAATAAACATTGCACCAGGTCTCTAGGTATTTAATCCATCTTGAAGTCTCAGCCAATTTGTTTTGTCTTCCTAAGGACCATTCAAATCCACTATGATGTCATAGGACTATGTATAACTGTCTGCTGATTTCCAGAATAGGAGACAGCCTGGGAATACAAAGTGCCATAGGCAGCTTTTTTGCTTAGTTTTTGAAGCCATCTCCAAGTTACATTGAAACATTTCTCTTGCTATTTTATTAACCCTTTGAGTGCTAGAGGGTTGGACAATGCTTTGCTTTGCAATGCTTTGCGTACTCCCTTTAGCACTCAAAGAATAGAAGGTAAATAAACATTGCACCAGGTCTCTGGGTATTTAATCCATCTTGAAGTCTCAGCCAATTTGTTTTGTCTTCCTAAGGACCATTCAAATCCACTATGATGTCATAGGACTGTGTATAACTGTCTGCTGATTTCCAGGATAGGAGACAGCCTGGGAATACAAGGTGCCATAGGCAGCTTTTTTGCTTAATTTTTTAAGCCATCTCCAAATTACATTGAAAATTTTCTGTTGCTATTTTATTAACTCTTTGAGTACCGGAGGGTTGGGCAACGCTTTGCAATGCTTTGCATACTCCCTTTACCACTCAATGAATAGAAGGAAAATAAACATTGCACCAGGTCTCTAGGTACTTAATCCATCTTGAAGTCTCAGCCGATTTGTTTTGTCTTCCTAAGGACCATTCAAATCCACTATGATGTCATAGGACTGTGTATAACTGTCTGCTGATTTCCAGGATAGGAGAGAGCCTGGGAATGCAAGGTGCCATTGGCACCTTTTTTGCTTAGTTTTTGAAGCCATCTCCAAATTACAATGAAAAATTTCTGTTGCTATTTTATTAACCCTTTGAGTGCCAGAGGGTAGGGCAATGCTTTGCTTTGCATACTCCCTTTAGCACTCAAAGAATACAAGGTAAATAAACATTGCACCAGGTCTCTTGGTCTTTAATCCATCTTGAAGTCTCAGCCAATTTGTTTTGTCTTCCTAAGCACCATTCAAATCCACTATGATGTCATAGGATTGTGTATAACTGTCTGCTGATTATCAGGATAGGAGACAGCCTGGGAATGCAAGGTGCCATAGGCACCTTTTTTGCTTAGTTTTTGAAATCATCTCCAAATTACATTGAAAAATTTCTGTTGCTATTTTATTAACCCTTTGAGTGCCAGAGTTTTGGGCAATGCTGTGCTTTGCAATGCTTTGCGTAGTCCATTTAGCACTCAAAGAATAGAAGGTTAATAAACATTGCACCAGGTCTCTGGGTATTTAATCCATCTTGAAGTCTCAGCCAATTTGTTTTCTCTTCCTAAGGACTATTCAAATCCACTATGATGTCATAGGACTGTGTATAACTGTCTGCTGATTTCCAGGATAGGAGACAGCCTAGGAATACAAGGTGCCATAGGCAGCTTTTTTGCTTAGTTTTTGAAGCCATTTCCAAATTACATTGAAAAATTTCTGTTGCTATTTTATTAACCCTTTGAGTGTCAGAGGGTTGGGCAATGCTTTGCTTTGCAATGCTTTGCGTACTCCCTTTAGCACTCAAAGAATAGAAGGTAAATAAACATTGCACAAGGTCTCTTGGTCTTTAATCCATCTTGAAGTCTCAGCCAATTTGTTTTGTCTTCCTAAGGACCATTCAAATCCACTATGATGTCATAGGACTGTGTATAACTGTCTGCTGATTTCCAGGATAGGAGATAGCCTGGGAATACATGGTGCCATAGGCAGCTTTTTTTGCTTAGTTTTTGAAGCCATCTCCAAATTACATTGAAAATTTTCCTTTGCTATTTTATTAACCCTTTGAGTGCCAGAGGGTTGGGCATCGCTTTGCTTTGCAATGCTTTGCGTACTCCCTTTAGCACTCAAAGAATAGAAGGTAAATAAACATTGCACTAGGTCTCTGGGTCTTTAATCCATCTTGAAGTCTCAGCCAATTTGTTTTGTCTTCCTAAGCACCATTCAAATCCACTATGATGTCATAGGACTGTGTAAAACTGTCTGCTGATTTCCAGGATAGGAGACAGCCTGGGTTTTGCTTAATTTTTTAAGCCATCTCCAAATTACATTGAAAAATTTCTGTTGCTATTTTATTAACCCTTTGAGTGCCAGAGGGTTGGGCAACGCTTTGCTTTGCAATGCTTTGCGTAGTCCCTTTAGCACTCAAAGAATAGAAGGTAAATAAACATTGCACCAGGTCTCTGGGTCTTTAATCCATCTTGAAGTCTCAGCCAATTTGTTTTGTCTTCCTAAGCACCATTCAAATCCACTATGATGTCATAGGACTGTGTATAACTGTCTGCTGATTTCCAAGATAGGAGGCAGCCTACGAATACAAGGTGCCATAAGCAGCTTTTTTGCATAATTTTTGAAACCATCTCCAAATTACATTGAAAAGATTCTGTTGCTATTTTATTAACCCTTTGAGTGCAAGAGGGTTGGGCAACGCTTTGCTTTGCATACTCCCTTTAGCACTCAAAGAATAGAAGGAAAATAAACATTGCACCAGGTCTCTGGGTATTTAATCCATCTTGAAGTCTCAGCCAATTTGTTTTCTCTTCCTAAGGACCATTCAAATCCACTATGAAGTCATAGGACTGTGTATAACTGTCTGCTGATTTCCAGGATAGGAGGCAGCCTAGGAATACAAGGTGCCATAGGCAGCGAGGCAGCGTTTTCGCTTAGTTTTTGAAGCCATCTCCAAATTACATTGAAAAGTTTCTGTTGCTATTTTATTAACCCTTTGAGTGCCAGAGGGTTGGGCAACGCTTTGCTTTGCATACTCCCTTTAGCACTCAAAGAATAGAAGGAAAATAAACATTGCACCAGGTCTCTGGGTATTTAATCCATCTTGAAGTCTCAGCCAATTTGTTTTCTCTTCCTAAGGACCATTCAAATCCACTATGATGTCATAGGACTGTGTATAACTGTCTACTGATTTCCAGGATAGGAGACAGCCTGGGAATACATGGTGCCATAGGCAGCTTTTTTGCTTAGTTTTTGAAGCCATCTCCAAATTACATTGAAACATTTCTGTTGCTATTTTATTAACCCTTTGAGTGCCAGAGGGTTGGGCAACGCTTTGCTTTGCAATGCTTTGCGTACTCCCTTTAGCACTCAAACAATTGAACGTAAATAAACATTGCACCAGGTCTCTGGGTATTTAATCCATCTTGAAGTCTCAGCCAATTTGTTTTGTCTTCCTAAGCACCATTCAAATCCACTATGATGTCATAGGACTGTGTATAACTCTCTGCTGATTTCCAGGATAGGAGGCAGCCTAGGAATACAAGGTGCCATAGGCAGTTTTTTTGCATAGTTTTTGAAGCCATCTACAAATTATATTGAAAAGTTTCTGTTGCTATTTTATTAACCCTTTCAGTGCAAGAGGGTTGGGCAACGCTTTGCTTTGCATACTCCCTTTAGCACTCAAAGAATAGAAAGAATATAAACATTGCACCAGGTCTCTGGGTATTTAATCCATCTTGAAGTCTCAGCCAATTTGTTTTCTCTTCCTAAGGACCATTCAAATCCACTATGATGTCATAGGACTGTGTATAACTGTCTGCTGATTTCCAGGATAGGAGACAGCCTAGGAATACAAGGTGCCATAGACAGCTTTTTTGCTTAGTTTTTGAAGCCATTTCCAAATTACATTGAAACATTTCTGTTGCTATTTTATTAACCCTTTTAGTGCCAGAGGGTTGGGCAATGCTTTGCTTTGCAATGCTTTGCATACTCCCTTTAGCACTCAAAGAATAGAAGGAAAATAAACATTGTACCAGGTCTCTGGGTCTTTAATCCATCTTGAAGTCTCAGCCAATTTGTTTTGTCTTCCTAAGCACCATTCAAATCCACTATGATGTCATAGGACTGTGTATAACTGTCTGCTGATTTCCAGGATAGGAGACAGCCTAGGAATACAAGGTGCCATAAGCAGCTTTTTTGCTTAGTTTTTGAAGCCATCTCCAAATTATATTGAAAAGTTTCTGTTGCTTTTTTATTAACCCTTTGAGTGCCAGAGGGTTGGGCAACGCTTTGCTTTGCAATGCTTTGCATACTACCTTTAGCACTCAAAGAATAGAAGGAAAATAAACATTGCAGCAGGTCTCTGGGTATTTAATCCATTTTGAAGTCTCAGCCAATTTGTTTTCTCTTCCTAAGGACCATTCAAATCCACTATGATGTCATAGGACTGTGTATAACTGTCTGCTGATTTCCAGGATAGGAGACAGCCTAGAAATACAAGGTGCCATAGGCAGCTTTTTTGCTTAGTTTTTGAAAACATCTCCAAATTACGTTGAAACGTTTCTGTTGCTATTTTATTAACCCTTTGAGTGCCAGAGGGTTGGACAACGCTTTGCAATGTTTTGCATACTCCCTTTAGCACTCAAAGAATAGAAGGAAAATAAACATTGCACTAGGTCTCTGGGTATTTAATCCATCTTGAAGTCTCAGCCAATTTGTTTTGTCTTCCTAAGAACCATTCAAGTGCACTATGATGTCATTGGACTATGTATAACTGTCTGCTGATTTCCAGGATAGGAGACAGCCTGGGAATACAAGGTGCCATTGGCAGCTTTTTTGCTTAGTTTTTGATGCCATCTCCAAATTACATTGAAAAATTTCTGTTGCTATTTTATTAACCCTTTGAGTGCCAGAGGGTTGGGCAACGCTTTGCTTTGCAATGCTTTGCGTACTCCCTTTAGCACTCAAAGAATAGAAGGTAAATAAACATTGCACCAGGTCTCTGGGTCTTTAATCCATCTTGAAGTCTCAGCCAATTTGTTTTGTCTTCCTAAGCACCATTCACATCCACTATGATGTCATAGGACTGTGTATAACTGTCTGCTGATTTCCAGGATAGGAGGCAGCCTAGGAATACAAGGTGCCATAGACAGTTTTTTTGCATAGTTTTTGAAGCCATCTCCAAATTACATTGAAAAGTTTCTGTTGCTATTTTATTAACCCTTTGAGTGTCAGAGGGTTGGGAAACGCTTTGCTTTGCAATGCTTTGCATACTCCCTTTAGCACTCAAAGAATAGAAGGAAAATAAACATTGCACCAGGTGTCTGGGTATTTAATCCATCTTGAAGTCTCAGCCAGTTTGTTTTCTCTTTCTAAGGACCATTCAGATCCACTATGATGTCATAGGACTGCGTATAACTGTCTGCTGATTTCCAGGATAGGAGACAGCCTAGGAATACAAGGTGCCATAAGCAGCTTTTTTGCTTAGTTTTTTAAACCATCTCCAAATTACATTGAAAAGTTTCTGTTGCTATTTTATTAACCCTTTGAGTGCCAGAGGGTTGGTCAACGCTTTGCTTTGCATTGCTTTGCATACTCCCTTTAGCACTCAAAGAATAGAAGGAAAATAAACATTGCACCAGGTCTCTGGGTATTTTATCCATCTTGATGTCTCAGCCAATTTGTTTTCTCTTCCTAAGCACCATTCAAATCCACTATGATGTCATAGGACTGTGTATAACTGTCTGCTGATTTCCAGGATAGGAGACAGCCTAGGAACACACGGTGCCATAGGCAGCGTTTTTACTTAGTTTTTGAAGCCATCTCCAAATTACACTGAAAAGTTTCTATTGCTATTTTATTAACCCTTTGAGTGCCAGAGGGTTGGGCAACGCTTTGCTTTGCATTGCTTTGCATACTCCCTTTAGCACTCAAAGAATAGAAGGAAAATAAACATTGCACCAGGTCTCTGGGTATTTAATCCATCTTGATGTCTCAGCCAATTTGTTTTCTCTTCCTAAGCACCATTCAAATCCACTATGATGTCTTAGGACTGTGTATAACTGTCTGCTGATTTTCAGGATAGGAGACAGCCTGGGAATACAAGGTGCCATAGGCACCATTTTGCTTAATTTTTTAAGCCATCTCCAAATTACATTGAAACATTTCTGTTGCTATTTTATTAACCCTTTGAGTGCCAGAGTTTTGGGCAATGCTTTGCTTTGCAATGCTTTGCATACTCCCTTTAGCACTCAAAGAATAGAAGGTAAATAAACATTGCACCAGGTCTCTGGGTCTTTAATCCATCTTGAAGTCTCATCCAATTTGTTTTGTCTTCCTAAGCACCATTCAAATCCACTATGATGTCATAGGACTGTGTATAACTATCTGCTGATTTCCAGGATAGGAGACAGCCTAGGAATACAAGGTGCCATAAGCCGCTTTTTTGCTTAGTTTTTGAAGCCATCTCCAAATTATATTGAAAAGTTTCTGTTGCTTTTTTATTAACCCTTTGAGTGCCAGAGTGTTGGGCAACGCTTTGCTTTGCAATGCTTTGAATACTACCTTTAGCACTCAAAGAATAGAAGGAAAATAAACATTGCACCAGGTCTCTGGATATTTAATCCATCTTGAAGTCTCAGTCAATTTCTTTTCTCTTCCTAAGGACCATTCAAATCCACTATGATGTCATAGAACTGTGTATAACTGTCTGCTGATTTCCAGGATAGGAGACAGTCTGGGAATACAAGGTGCCATAGGCAGCTTTTTTCCTTAGTTTTTGAAGCCATCTCCAAATTACATTGAATAATTTCTGTTGCTATTTTATTAACCCTTTGAGTGCCAGAGGGTTGGGCAACGCTTTGCTTTGCAATGCTTTGCGTACTTCTTTTAGCACTCAAAGAATAGAAGGTAAATAAACATTGCACCAGGTCTCTGGGTCTTTAATCCATCTTGAAGTCTCAGCCAATTTGTTATGTCTTCCTAAGCACCATTCAAATCCACTATGATGTCATAGGACTGTGTATCACTGCCTGCTGATTTCCAGGATAGGAGACAGCCTAGGAATACAAGTTGCCATAGGCAGCTTTTTTGCTTAATTTTTAAAGCCATCTCCAAATTACAGTGAAAATTTTCTGTTGCTATTTTATTAACCCTTTGAGTGCCAGAGGGTTGGACAATGCTTTGCTTTGCAATGATTTGCATACTCCCTTTAGCACTCAAAGAATAGAAGGAAAATAAACATTGCACTAGGTCTCTGGGTATTTAATCCATCTTGAAGTCTCAGCCGATTTTTTTTGTCTTACTAAGAACCATTCAAATGCACTATGATGTCATAGGACTATCTATAACTGTCTGCTGATTTCCGGGATAGGAGACAGCCTGGGAATACAAGGTGCCATTGGCAGCTTTTTTGCTTAGTTTTTGATGCCATCTCCAAATTACATTGAAAAATTTCTGTTTCTATTTTATTAACTCTTTGAGTGCCAGAGGGTTGGGCAACGCTTTGCTTTGCAATGCTTTGCGTACTCCCTTTAGCACTCAAAGAATAGAAGGTAAATAAACATTGCACCAGGTCTCTGTGTCTTTAATCCATCTTGAAGTCTCAGCCAATTTGTTTTGTTTTCCTAAGCACCATTCAAATCCACTATGATGTCATAGGACTGTGTATAACTGTCTGCTGATTTCCAGGATAAGAGGCAGCCTAGGAATACAAGGTGCCATAGACAGCTTTTTTGCATAGTTTTTGAAGCCATCTCCAAATTACATTGAAAAGTTTCTGTTGCTATTTTATTAACCCTTTGAGTGCCAGAGGGTTGGGCAACGCTTTGCTTTGCATACTCCCTTTAGCACTCAAAGAATAGAAGGAAAATAAACATTGCACCAGGTCTCTGGGTATTTAATCCATCTTGAAGTCTCAGCCAATTTGTTTTCTCTTCCTAAGGACCATTCAAATCCACTATGATGTCATAGGACTGTGTATAACTGTCTGCTGATTTCCAGGATTGGAGACAGCCTAGGAATACAAGGTGCCATAGGCAGCTTTTTTGCTTAGTTTTTGAAGCCATCTCCAAATTACACTGAAAAGTTTCTATTGCTATTTTATTAACCCTTTGAGTGCCAGAGGGTTGGGCAACGCTTTGCTTTGCAATGCTTTGCATACTCCCTTTAGATCTCAAAGAATAGAAGGAAAATAAACATTGCACCAGGTCTCTGGGTATTTAATCCATCTTGATGTCTCAGCCAATTTGTTTTCTCTTCCTAAGCACCATTCAAATCCACTATGATGTCTTAGGACTGTGTATAACTGTCTGCTGATTTCCAGGATAGGAGACAGCCTGGGAATACAAGGTGCCATAGGCACCATTTTGCTTAATTTTTTAAGCCATCTACAAATTACATTGAAACATTTCTGTTGCTATTTTATTAACCCTTTGAGTGCCAGAGTTTTGGGCAATGCTTTGCTTTGCAATGCTTTGCGTACTCCCTTTAGCACTCAAAGAATAGAAGGTAAATAAACATTGCACCAGGTCTCTGGGTCTTTAATCCATCTTGAAGTCTAAGCCAATTTGTTTTGTCTTCCTAAGCACCATTCAAATCCACTATGATGTCATAGGACTGTGTATAACTGTCTGCTGATTTCCAGGATAGGAGACAGCCTAGGAATACAAGGTGCCATAAGCAGCTTTTTTGCTTAGTTTTTGAAGCCATCTCCAAATTATATTGAAAAGTTTCTGTTGCTTTTTTATTAACCCTTTGAGTGCCAGAGGGTTGGGCAACGCTTTGCTTTGCAATGCTTTGCATACTACCTTTAGCACTCAAAGAATAGAAGGAAAATAAACATTACACCAGGTCTCTGGGTATTTAATCCATCTTGAAGTCTCAGCTAATTTGTTTTCTCTTCCTAAGGACCATTCAAATCCACTATGATGTCATAGGACTGTGTATAACTGTCTGCTGATTTCCAGGATAGGAGACAGCCTAGAAATACAAGGTGCCATAGGCAGCTTTTTTGCTTAGTTTTTGAAAACATCTCCAAATTACGTTGAAAAGTTTCTGTTGCTATTTTATTAACCCTTTGAGTGCCAGAGGGTTGGACAATGCTTTGCTTTGCAATGATTTGCATACTCCCTTTAGCACTCAAAGAATAGAAGGAAAATAAACATTGCACTAGGTCTCTGGGTATTTAATCCATCTTGAAGTCTCAGCCGATTTTTTTGTCTTACTAAGAACCATTCAAATGCACTATGATGTCATAGGACTATGTATAACTGTCTGCTGATTTCCGGGATAGGAGACAGCCTGGGAATACCAGGTGCCATTGGCAGCTTTTTTGCTTAGTTTTTGATGCCATCTCCAAATTACATTGAAAAATTTCTGTTGCTATTTTATTAACTCTTTGAGTGCCAGAGGGTTGGGCAACGCTTTGCTTTGCAATGCATTGCGTACTCCCTTTAGCACTCAAAGAATAGAAGGTAAATAAACATTGCACCAGGTCTCTGGGTCTTTAATCCATCTTGAAGTCTCAGCCAATTTGTTTTGTCTTCCTAAGCACCATTCAAATCCACTATGATGTCATAGGACTGTGTATAACTGTCTGCTGATTTCCAGGATAAGAGGCAGCCTAGGAATACAAGGTGCCATAGACAGCTTTTTTGCATAGTTTTTGAAGCCATCTCCAAATTACATTGAAAAGTTTCTGTTGCTATTTTATTAACCCTTTGAGTGCCAGACGGTTGGGCAACGCTTTGCTTTGCATACTCCCTTTAGCACTCAAAGAATAGAAGGAAAATAAACATTGCACCAGGTCTCTGGGTATTTAATCCATCTTGAAGTCTCAGCCAATTTGTTTTCTCTTCCTAAGGACCATTCAAATCCACTATGATGTCATAGGACTGTGTATAACTGTCTGCTGATTTCCAGGATAGGAGACAGCCTAGAAATACAAGGTGCCATAGGCAGCTTTTTTGCTTAGTTTTTGAAAACATCTCCAAATTACGTTGAAAAGTTTCTGTTGCTATTTTATTAACCCTTTGAGTGCCAGAGGGTTGGACAATGCTTTGCTTTGCAATGTTTTGCATACTCCCTTTAGCACTCAAATAATAGAAGGAAAATAAACATTGCACCAGGTGTCTGGGTATTTAATCCATCTTGATGTCTCAGCCAATTTGTTTTCTCTTTCTAAGAACCATTCACATCCACTATGATGTCATAGGACTGCGTATAACTGTCTGTTGATTTCCAGGATTGGAGACAGCCTAGGAATAGAAGGTGCCATAGGCAGCTTTTTTGCTTAGTTTTTTAAACCATCTCCAAATTACATTGAAAAGTTTCTGTTGCTATTTTATTAACCCTTTGAGTGCCAGAGGGTTGGTCAACGCTTTGCTTTGCAATGCTTTGCATACTCCCTTTAGCACTTAAAGAATAGAAGGAAAATAAACATTGCACCAGGTCTCTGGGTATTTAATCCATCTTGATGTCTCAGCCAATTTGTTTTCTCTTCCTAAGCACCATTCAAATCCACTATGATGTCATAGGACTGTGTATAACTGTCTGCTGATTTCCAGGATAGGAGAAAGCCTAGGAACACACGGTGCCACAGGCAGCTTTTTTGCTTAGTTTTTGAAGCCATCTCCAAATTACACTGAAAAGTTTCTATTCCTATTTTATTAACCCTTTGAGTGCCAGAGGGTTGGGCAACGCTTTGCTTTGCAATGCTTTGCATACTCCCTTTAGCTCTCAAAGAATAGAAGGAAAATAAACATTGCACCAGGTCTCTGGGTATTTAATCCATCTTGATGTCTCAGCCAATTTGTTTTCTCTCCCTAAGCACCATTCAAATCCACTATGATGTCTTAGGACTGTGTATAACTGTCTGCTGATTTCCAGGATAGGAGACAGCCTGGGAATACAAGGTGCCATAGGCACCATTTTGCTTAATTTTTTAAGCCATCTACAAATTACATTGAAACATTTCTGTTGCTATTTTATTAACCCTTTGAGTGCCAGAGTTTTGGGCAATGCTTTGCTTTGCAATGCTTTGCGTACTCCCTTTAGCACTCAAAGAATAGAAAGTAAATAAACATTGCACCAGGTCTCTGGGTCTTTAATCCATCTTGAAGTCTCAGCCAATTTGTTTTGTCTTCCTAAGCACCATTCAAATCCACTATGATGTCATAGGACTGTGTATAACTGTCTGCTGATTTCCAGGATAGGAGACAGCCTAGGAATACAAGGTGCCATAAGCAGCTTTTTTGCTTAGTTTTTGAAGCCATCTCCAAATTATATTGAAAAGTTTCTATTGCTTTTTTATTAACCCTTTGAGTGCCAGAGGGTTGGGCAACGCTTTGCTTTGCAATGCTTTGCATACTACCTTTAGCACTCAAAGAATAGAAGGAAAATAAACATTGCACCAGGTCTCTGGGTATTTAATCCATCTTGAAGTCTCAGCCAATTTGTTTTCTCTTCCTAAGGACCATTCAAATCCACAATGATGTCATAGGACTGTGTATAACTGTCTGCTGATTTCCAGGATAGGAGACAGCCTAGAAATACAAGGTGCCATAGGCAGCTTTTTTGCTTAGTTTTTGAAAACATCTCCAAATTACGTTGAAAAGTTTCTGTTGCTATTTTATTAACCCTTTGAGTGCCAGAGGAATGGACAATGCTTTGCTTTGCAATGATTTGCATACTCCCTTTAGCACTCAAAGAATAGAAGGAAAATAAACATTGCACTAGGTCTCTGGGTATTTAATCCATCTTGAAGTCTCAGCCGATTTTTTTGTCTTACTAAGAACCATTCAAATGCACTATGATGTCATAGGACTATGTATAACTGTCTGCTGATTTCCGGGATAGGAGACAGCCTGGGAATACAAGGTGCCATTGGCAGCTTTTTTGCTTAGTTTTTGATGCCATCTCCAAATTACATTGAAAAATTTCTGTTGCTATTTTATTAACTCTTTGAGTGCCAGAGGGTTGGGCAACGCTTTGCTTTGCAATGCTTTGCATACTCCCTTTAGCTCTCAAAGAATAGAAGGAAAATAAACATTGCACCAGGTCTCTGGGTATTTAATCCATCTTGATGTCTCAGCCAATTTGTTTTCTCTTCCTAAGCACCATTCAAATCCACTATGATGTCATAGGACTGTGTATAACTGTCTGCTTATTTCAAGGATAGGACACAGCCTAGGAATACAAGGTGCCATAAGCAGTTTTTTTGCTTAGTTCTTGAAGCCATCTCCAAATTATATTGAAAAGTTTCTGTTGCTTTTTTATTAACCCTTTGAGTGCCAGAGGGTTGGGCAACGCTTTGCTTTGCAAATGCTTTGCATACTACCTTTAGCACTCAAAGAATAGAAGGAAAATAAACATTGCACCAGGTCTCTGGGTATTTAATCCATCTTGAAGTCTCAGCCAATTTGTTTTCTCTTCCTAAGGACCATTCAAATCCACTATGATGTCATAGGACTGTGTATAACTGTCTGCTGATTTCCAGGATAGGAGACAGCCTAGAAATACAAGGTGCCATAGGCAGCTTTTTTGCTTAGTTTTTGAAAACATCTCCAAATTACGTTGAAACGATTCTGTTCCTATTTTATTAACCCTTTGAGTGCCAGAGGGTTGGACAACGCTTTGCAATGTTTTGTATACTCCCTTTAGCACTCAAAGAATAGAAGGAAAATAAACATTGCACTAGGTCTCTGGGTATTTAATCCATCTTGAAGTCTCAGCCAATTTGTTTTGTCTTCCTAAGAACCATTCAAATGCACTATGATGTCATAGGACTATGTATAACTGTCTGCTGATTTCCAGGATAGGAGACAGCCTGGGAATACAAGGTGCCATTGGCAGCTTTTTTGCTTAGTTTTTGATGCCATCTCCAATTTACATTGAAAAATTTCTGTTGCTATTTTATTAACCCTTTGAGTGCCAGAGGGTTGGGCAACGCTTTGCTTTGCAATGCTTTGCGTACTCCCTTTAGCACTCAAAGAATAGAAGGTAAATAAACATTGCACCAGGTCTCTGGGTCTTTAATCCATCTTGAAGTCTCAGCCAATTTGTTTTGTCTTCCTAAGCACCATTCAAATCCACTATGATGTCATAGGACTGTGTATAACTGTCTGCTGATTTCCAGGATAGGAGGCAGTCTAGGAATACAAGGTGCCATAGACAGCTTTTTTGCATAGTTTTTGAAGCCATCTCCAAATTACATTGAAAAGTTTCTGTTGCTATTTTATTAACCCTTTGAGTGTCAGAGGGTTGGGCAACGCTTTGTTTTGCAATGCTTTGCATACTCCCTTTAGCACTCAAAGAATAGAAGGAAAATAAACATTGCACCAGGTGTCTGGGTATTTAATGCATCTTGAAGTCTCAGCCAGTTTTTTTTCTCTTTCTAAGAACCATTCAAATCCACTATGATGTCATAGGACTGCGTATAACTGTCTGCTGATTTCCAGGATAGGAGACAGCCTAGGAATACAAGGTGCCATAGGCAGCTTTTTTGTTTAGTTTTTTAAACCATCTCCAAATTACATTGAAAAGTTTCTGTTACTATTTTATTAACCCTTTGAGTGCCAGAGGGTTGGGCAACGCTTTGCTTTGCAATGCTTTGCATGCTCCCTTTAGCATTCAAAGAATAGAAGGTAAAATAAACATTGCACCAGGTCTCTGGGTCTTT
Organism: Rhinophrynus dorsalis; assembly: GCA_037306005.1. Taxonomy (NCBI): domain Eukaryota; kingdom Metazoa; phylum Chordata; class Amphibia; order Anura; family Rhinophrynidae; genus Rhinophrynus; species Rhinophrynus dorsalis. Next base: position 281,840,567 of record CM074723.1, on the reverse strand, counting down.
AATCCATCTTGAAGTCTCAGCCAATTTGTTTTGTCTTCCTAAGCACCATTCAAATCCACTATGATGTCATAGGACTGTGTATAACTGTCTGCTGATTTCCAAGATAGGAGACAGCCTGGGAATACAAGGTGCCATAGGAACCATTTTGCTTAATTTTTTAAGCCATCTCCAAATTACATTGTAACATTTCTTTTGCTATTTTATTAACCCTTTGAGTGCCAGAGTTTTGGGCAATGATTTGCTTTGCAATGCTTTGCGTACTCCCTTTAGCACTCAAAGAATAGAAGGTAAATAAACATTGCACCAGGTCTCTGGGTCTTTAATCCATCTTGAAGTCTCAGCCAATTTGTTTTGTCTTCCTAAGCACCATTCAAATCCACTATGATGTCACTGGACTGTATATAACTGTCTGCTGATTTCCTGGATAGGATACAGCCTAGGAATACAAGGTGCCATAAGCAGCTTTTTTGCTTAGTTTTTGAAGCCATCTCCAAAATATATTGAAAAGTTTCTGTTGCTTTTTTTATTAACCCTTTGAGTGCCAGAGGGTTGGGCAACGCTTTGCTTTGCAATGCTTTGCATACTACCTTTAGCACTCAAAGAATAGAAGGAAAATAAACATTGCACCAGGTCTCTGGGTATTTAATCCATCTTGAAGTCTCAGCCAATTTGTTTTCTCTTCCTAAGGACCATTCAAATCCACTATGATGTCATAGGACTGTGTATAACTGTCTGCTGATTTCCAGGATAGGAGACAACCTAGGAATACAAGGTGCCATAGGCAGCTTTTTTGCTTAGTTTTTGAAGCCATCTCCATATTACATTGAAAAGTTTCTGTTGCTATTTTATTAACCCTTTGAGTGCCAGAGGGTTGGGCAATGCTTTGCTTTGCAATGCTTTGAATACTACCTTTAGCACTCAAAGAATAGAAGGTAAATAAACATTGCACCAGGTCTCTGGGTATTTAATCTATCTTGAAGTCTCAGACAATTTGTTTTGTCTTCCTAAGGACCATTCAAATCCACTATGATGTCATAGGACTGTGTATAACTGCCTGCTGATTTCCAGGATAGGAGACAGCATAGGAATACAAGGTGCCGTAGGCAGCTTTTTTTGCTTCGTTTTTGATGCCATCTCCAAATTACATTGAAAAGTTTCTGTTGCTATTTTATTAACCCTTTGAGTGCCAGAGGGTTGGGCAACGCTTTGCTTTGCAATGCTTTGCACACTCCCCTTAGCACTCAAAGAATAGAAGGAAAATAAACATTGCACCAGGTCTCTGGGTATTTAATCCATCTTGAAGTCTCAGCCAATTTGTTTTCTCTTTCTAAGGACCATTCAAATCCACTATGATGTCATAGGACTGTGTATAACTGTCTGCTGATTTCCAGGATAGGAGACAGCCTGGGAATACAAGGTGACATAGGCAGCTTGTTTTGCTTAGTTTTTGAAGCCATCTCCAAATTACATAGAAAAATTTCTGTTTCTATTTTATTAACTCTTTCAGTGCCAGAGGGTTGGGCAACGCTTTGCTTTGCAATGCTTTGCATACTCCCTTTAGCACTCAAAGAATAGAAGGAAAATAAACATTGCACCAGGTCTCTGGGTATTTAATCCATCTTGAAGTCTCAGCCAATTTGTTTTCTCTTCCTAAGGACCATTCAAATCCACTATGATGTCATAGGACTGCGTATAACTGTCTGCTGATTTTCAGGATAGGAGACAGCCTAGGAATACTAGCTGCCATAGGCAGCTTTTTTGCTTAGTTTTTTAAACCATCTCCAAATTACATTGAAAAGTTTCTGTTGCTATTTTATTAACCCTATGAGTGCCAGAGGGTTGGTCAACGCTTTGCTTTGCAATGCTTTGCATACTCCCTTTAGCACTCAAAGAATAGAAGGAAAATAAACATTGCACCAGGTGTCTGGGTATTTACTCCATCTTGATGTCTCAGCCAATTTGTTTTCTCTTCCTAAGCACCGTTCAAATCCACTATGATGTCATAGGACTGTGTATAACTGTCTGCTGCTTTCCAGGATAGAAGACAGCCTAGGAATACAAGGTGCCATAAGCAGCTTTTTTGCTTAGTTTTTGAAGCCATCTCCAAATTACATTGAAAAGTTTCTGTTGCTATTTTATTAACCCTTTGAGTAGCAGAGGGTAGGGCATTGCTTTGCTTTCCAATGCTTTGCGTACTCCCTTTAACTCTCAAAAAATAGAAGGTAAATAAACATGGCACCAGGTCTCTGGGTATTTAATCCATCTTGAAGTCTCAGCCAATTTTTTTTCTCTTCCTAAGGACCATTCAAATCCACTATGATGTCATAGGACTGTGTATAACTGTCTGCTTATTTCCAGGATAGGAGACAGCCTAGGAATACAAGGTGCCATATGCAGCTTTTTTGCTTAGTTTTTGAAGCCATCTCCAAATTACATTGAAAATTTCTGTTGCTATTTTATTAACCCTTTGAGTGCCAAATGGTAGGGCAATGCTTTGCTTTCAAATGCTTTGCGTACTCCCTTTAGCACTCAAAAAATACAAGGTAAATAAACATTGCACCAGATCTCTGGGTATTTAATCCATCTTGAAGTCTCAGCCAATTTGTTCTGTCTTCCTAAGGACCATTCAAACCATTATGATGTCATAGGACTGTGTATAACTGTCTGCTGATTTCCAGGATAGGAGACAGCCTAGGAACACACGGTGCCATAGGCAGCTTTTTTGCTTAGTTTTTGAACCCATCTCCAAATTACATTGAAAAGTTTCTGTTGCTCTTTTATTAACCCTTTGAGTGCCAGAGGGTTGGGCAACGCTTTGTTTTGCAATGCTTTGCATACTCCCTTTAGCACTCAAAAAATAGAAGGTAAATAAACATTGCACCAGATCTCTGGGTATTTAATCCATCTTGAAGTCTCGGTCAATTTGTTTTGTCTTCCTAAGGACCATTCAAATCCATTATGATGTCATAGGACTGTGCATAACTGTCTGCTGATTTCCAGGATAGGAGACAGCCTGGGAATACAAGGTGCCATAGGCACCTTTTTTGCTTAGTTTTTGAACCCATCTCCAAATTACATTGAAAAGTTTCTGTTGCTATTTTATTAACCCTTTGAGTGCCAGAGGCTTGGGCAACGCTTTGTTTTGCAATGCTTTGCATACTCCCTTTAGCACTCAAAAAATAGAAGGTAAATAAACATTGCACCAGATCTCTGGGTATTTAATCCATCTTCAGTTCTCAGCCAATTTGTTTTGTCTTCCTAAGGACCATTCAAATCCATTATGATGTCATAGGACTGTGTATAACTGCCTGCTGATTTCCAGGACAGGAGACAGCCTAGAAAAACACGGTGCCTTAGGCAGCATTTTTGCTTAGTTTTTGAAGCCATCTCCAAATTACACTGAAAAGTTTCTATTGCTATTTTATTAACCCTTTGAGTGCCAGAGGGTTGGGCAACGCTTTGTTTTGCAATGCTTTGCATACTCCCTTTAGCTCTCAAAGAATAGAAGGTAAATAAACATTGCACCAGATCTCTGGGTATTTAATCCATCTTGAAGTCTCAGCCAATTTGTTTTGTCTTCCTAAGGACCATTCAAATCCATTATGATGTCATAGGACTGTGTATAACTGTCTGCTGATTTCCAGGATAGGAGACAGCCTAGGAACACACGGTGCCTTAGGCAGCTTTTTTGCTTAATTTGTGAAGCCATCTCCAAATTACATTGAAAAATTTCTGTTACTATTTTATTAACCCTTTGAGTGCAAAAGGGTACGGCAATGCTTTGCTTTGCAATGCTTTACGTACTCCCTTTAGCATTCAAAGAATAGAAGGTAAATAAACATTGCACCAGGTCTCTGGGTATTTAATCCATCTTGAAGTCTCAACCAATTTGTTTTGTATTCCTAAGGACCATTCAAATCCACTGTGATGTCATAGGACTGTGTATAACTGTCTTCTGATTTACAGGATAGGAGACAGCCTGGGAATACAAGGTGCCATAGGCACCTTTTTTGCTTAGGTTTTGAAGCCATCTCCAAATTACATTGAAAAATTTCTGTTGCTATTTTATTAACCCTTTTAGTGCCAGAGGGTTGAGCAAAGCATTGCTTTGCAATGCTTTGCTACTCCCTTTAGCACTCAAAGAATAGAAGGTAAATAAACATTGCACCAGGTATCTGGGTCTTTAATCCATCTTGAAGTCTCAGCCAATTTGTTTTGTCTTCCTAAGCACCATTCAAATTCACTATGATGTCATAGAACTGTGTATAACTGCCTGCTGATTTCCAGGATAGGAGACAGCCTGGGAATACAAGGTGCCATAGGAAGCTTTTTTGCTTAGTTTTTGAAGCCATCTCCAAATTACATTGAACAATTTCTGTTGCTATTTTATTAACCCTTTGTGTGCCAGAAGGTTGGGCAACTCTTTCCTTTGCAATGCTTTGCATACTACCTTTAGCACTCAAAGAATAGAAGGAAAATAAACATTGCACCAGGTCTCTGGGTATTTAATCCATCTTGAAGTCTCAGCCAATTTGTTTTCTCTTCCTAAGGACCATTCAAATCCACTATGATGTCATAGGACTGTGTATAACTGCCTGCTGATTTCCAGGATAGGAGACAGCCTAGGAATACAAGGTGCCATAGGCACCTTTTTTTGCTTAATTTTTAAAGCCATCTCCAAATTACATTGAAAATTTTCTGTTGCTATTTTATTAACCCTTTGAGGGCCAAAAGGTTGGGCAACGCTTTGCTTTGCAATGCCTTGCATCCTTCCTTTAGCACTCAAAGAATAGAAGAAAAATAAACATTGCTCCAGGTCTCTGGGTATTTAATCCATCTTGAAGTCTCAGCCAATTTGTTTTCTCTTCCTAAGGACCATTCAAATCCACTATGATGTCATAGGACTGTCTATAACAGTCTGCTGATTTCCAGGATAGGAGACAGCCTAGGAATACAAGATGCGGAAGGCAGCTTTATTTGCTTAGCTTTTGAAGCCATCTCCAAATTACATTGAAAAGTTTCTGTTGCTATTTTATTAACACTTTGAGTGCCAGAGGGTTGGGCAATGCTTTGCTTTGCAATGCTTTGCATACTACCTTTAGCACTCAAAGAATAGAAAGTAAATAAATATTGCACCAGGTCTCTGGGTATTTAATCTATCTTGAGGTCTTAGACAATTTGTTTTGTCTTCCTAAGGACCATTCAAATCCACTATGATGTCATAGGACTGTGTAAAACTGTCTGCTGATTTCCAGGATAGGAGACAGCCTAGGAATACACGGTGCCATAAGCAGCTTTTTTGCTTAGTTTTTGAAGCCATCTCCAAATTATATTGAAAAGTTTCTGTTGCTATTTCATTAACCCTTTGAGTGCCAGAGGGTTGGGCAACACTTTGCTTTGCAATGCTTTGCATACTCCCTTTAGCACTCAAAGAATAGAAGGAAAATAAACATTGCACCAGGTCTCTGGGTATTTAATCCATCTTGAAGTCTCAGCCAATTTGTTTTCTCTTCCTAAGGACCATTCAAATCCACTATGATGTCATAGAACTGTGTATAACTGTCTGCTGATTTCCAGGATAGGAGACAGCCTAGGAATACAAGGTGCCATAGGCAGCTTTTTTGCTTAGTTTTTGAAACCATCTCCAAATTACATTGAAAAGTTTCTGTTGCTATTTTATTAACCCTATGAGTGCCAGAGAATTGGGCAACGCTTTGCTTTGCAATGCTTTGCATACTCCCTTTAGCACTCAAAGAATAGAAGGAAAATAAACATTGCACAAGGTCTCTGGGTATTTAATCCATCTTGAAGTCTCAGCCAATTTGTTTTGTCTTCCTAAGAACCATTCAAATCCACTATGATGTCATAGGACTATGTATAACTGTCTGCTGATTTCCAGGATAGGAGACAGCCTAGGAATACAAGATGCCATAGGCAGCTTTTTTGCTTAGTTTTTGAAACCATCTCCAAATTACATTAAAAAGTTTCTGTTGCTATTTTATTAACCCTTTGAGTGTCAGAGGATAGGGCAACGCTTTGCTTTGCAATGCTTTGCGTACTCCCTTTAGCTCTCAAAGAATTGAAGGTAAATAAACATTGCTCCAGGTCTCTGAGTATTTAATCCATCTTGAAGTCTCAGCCAATTTGTTTTGTCTTCCTAAGCACCATTCAAATCCACTATGATGTCATAGGACTGTGTATAACTGTCTGCTGATTTCCAGGATAGGAGACAGCCTAGGAATACAAGGTGCCATAGGCAGCTTTTTTGCATAGTTTTTGAAGCCATCTCCAAATTATATTGAAAAGTTTCTGTTGCTATTTTATTAACCCTTTGAGTGCCAGAGGGTTCGGCAACACTTTGCTTTGCAATGATTTGCATACTCCCTTTAGCACTCAAAGAATAGAAGGAAAATAAACATTGTACCAGGTCTCTGAGTATTTAATCCATCTTGAAGTCTCAGCCAATTTGTTTTCTCTTCCTAAGGACCATTCAAATCCACTATGATGTCATAGGACTGTGTATAACTGTCTGCTGATTTCCAGGATAGGAGACAGCCCTGGAATACAAGGTACCATAGGCAGCTTTTTTGCTTAGTTTTTGAAGCCTTCTCCAAATTACATTGAAAAGTTTCTGTTGCTATTTTATTAACCCTTTGTGTGCCAGAGGGTTGGGCAACGCTTTGCTTTGCAATGCTTTGCATACTACCTTTAGCACTCAAAGAATAGAAGGAAAATAAAGATTGCACCAGGTCTCTGGGTATTTAATCCATCTTGTAGTCTCAGCCAATTTGTTTTCTCTTCCTAAGGACCATTCAAATCAACTATGATGTCATAGGACTGTGTATAACTGCCTGCTGATTTCCAGGATAGGAGACAGCCTAGGAATACAAGGTGCCATAGGCACCTTTTTTTGCTTAATTTTTAAAGCCATCTCCAAATTACATTGAAAATTTTCTATTGCTATTTTATTAACCCTTTGAGGGCCAAAAGGTTGGGCAACGCTTTGCTTTGCAATGCCTTGCATACTCCCTTTAGCACTCAAAGAATAGAAGGAAAATAAACATTGCACCAGGTCTCTGGGTATTTAATCCATCTTGAAGTCTCAGCCAATTTGTTTTGTCTTCCTAAGGACTATTCAAATCCACTATGATGTCATAGGACTGTGTATAACTGTCTTCTGATTTCCAGGATAGGAGACAGCCTAGGAATACAAGGTGCCATAGGCACCTTTTTTGCTTAGGTTTTGAAGCCATCTCCAAATTACATTGAAAAATTTCTGTTGCTATTTAATTAACCCTTTTAGTGCCAGAGGGTTGAGCAACGCTTTGCTGTGCAATGCTTTGCGTACTCCCTTTAGCACTCAAAGAATAGAAGGTAAATAAACATTGCACCAGGTCTCTGGGTCTTTAATCCATCTTGAAGTCTCAGCCAGTTTTTTTTGTCTTCCTAAGCACCATTCAAATTCACTATGATGTCATAGGACTGTGTATAACTGTCTGCTGATTTCCAGGATAGGAGACAGCCTGGGAATACAAGGTGCCATAGGCACCTTTATTGCTTAGTTTTTGAACCCATCTCCAAATTACATTGAAAAGTTTCTGTTGCTATTTTATTAACCCTTTGAGTGCCAGAGGGTTGGGCAACGCTTTGTTTTGCAATGCTTTGCATACTCCCTTTAGCACTGAAAGAATAGAAGGAAAATAAACATTGCACCAGGTCTGTGGTTATTTAATCCATCTTGAAGTCTCAGCCAATTTGTTTTCTCTTCCTTAGGACCATTCAAATCCACTATGATGTCATAGGACTGTGTATAACTGTCTGCTGATTTCCAGGATAGGAGACCGCCCTGGAATACAAGGTGCCATAGGCAGCTTTTTTGCTTAGTTTTTGAAGCCTTCTCCAAATTACATTGAAAAGTTTCTGTTGCTATTTTATTAACCCTTTTAGTGCCAGAGGGTTGAGCAACGCTTTGCTTTGCAATGCTTTGCGTACTCCCTTTAGCACTCAAAGAATAGAAGGTAAATAAACATTGCACCAGGTCTCTGGGTCTTTAATACATCTTGAAGTCTCAGCCAATTTTTTTTGTCTTCCTAAGCACCATTCAAATTCACTATGATGTCATAGGACTGTGTATAACTGTCTGCTGATTTCCAGGATAGGAGACAGCCTGGGAATACAAGGTGCCATAGGCACCGTTTTTGCTTAGTTTTTGAACCCATCTCCAAATTACATTGAAAAGTTTCTGTTGCTATTTTATTAACCCTTTGAGTGCCAGAGGGTTGGGCAACGCTTTGTTTTGCAATGCTTTGCATACTCCCTTTAGCACTGAAAGAATAGAAGGAAAATAAACATTAAACCAGGTCTTTGGTTATTTAATCCATCTTGAAGTCTCAGCCAATTTGTTTTCTCTTCCTTAGGACCATTCAAATCCACCATGATGTCATAGGACTGTGTATAACTGTCTGCTGATTTCCAGGATAGGAGACAGCCCTGGAATACAAGGTGCCATAGGCAGCTTTTTTGCTTAGTTTTTGAAGCCTTCTCCAAATTACATTGAAAAGTTTCTGTTGCTATTTTATTAACCCTTTGTGTGCCAGAGGGTTGGGCAACGCTTTGCTTTGCAATGCTTTGCATACTACCTTTAGCACTCATAGAATAGAAGGAAAATAAACATTGTACCAGGTCTCTGGGTATTTAATCCATCTTGAAGTCTCAGCCAATTTGTTTTCTCTTCCTAAGGACCATTCAAATCCACTATGATGTCATAGGACTGTGTATAACTGCCTGCTGATTTCCAGGATAGGAGACAGCCTAGGAATACAAGGTGCCATAGGCACCTTTTTTTGCTTAATTTTTAAATCCATCTCCAAATTACATTGAAAATTTTCTATTGCTATTTTTTTAACCCTTTGAGGGCCAAAAGGTTGGGCAACGCTTTGCTTTGCAATGCCTTGCATACTCCCTTTAGCACTCAAAGAATAGAAGGAAAATAAACATTGCACCAGGTCTCTGGGTATTTAATCCATCTTGAAGTCTCAGCCAATTTGTTTTCTCTTCCTAAGAACCATTCAAATCCACTATGATGTCATAGGACTGTCTATAACAGTCTGCTGATTTCCAGGATAGGAGACAGCCTAGGAATACAAGGTGCGGTAGGCAGCTTTTTTTGCTTAGTTTTTGAAGCCATCTCCAAATTACATTGAAAAGTTTCTGTTGCTATTTTACTAACTCTTTGAGTGCCAGAGGGTTGTGCAATGCTTTCCTTTGCAATGCTTTGCATACTACCTTTAGCACTCAAAGAATAGAAAGTAAATAAATATTGCACCAGGTCTCTGGGTATTTAATCTATCTTGAGGTCTCAGACAATTTGTTTTGTCTTCCTAAGGACCATTCAAATCCACTATGATGTCATAGGACTGTGTATAACTGTCTGCTGATTTCCAGGATAGGAGACAGCCTGGGAATACAAGGTGCCATAGGCAGCTTTTTTGCTTAGTTTTTGAAGCCATCTCCAAATTACATTGAAAAATTTCCTTTGCTATTTTATTAACCCTTTGATAGCCAGAGGGTTGGACATCGCTTTGCTTTGCAATGCTTTGCGTACTCCCTTTAGCACTCAAAGAATAGAAGGTAAATAAACATTGCACCAGGTCTCTGGGAATTTAATCTATCTTAAAGTCTCAGCCAATTTGTTTTGTCTTCCTAAGCACCATTCAAATCCACTATGATGTCATAGGACTGTGTAAAACTGTCTGCTGATTTCCAGGATAGGAGACTGCCTAGGAGTACAAGGTGCCATAAGCAGCTTTCTTGCTTAGTTTTTGAAGCCATCTCCAAATTATATTGAAAAGTTTCTGTTGCTATTTTATTAACCCTTTGAGTGCAAGAGGGTAAGGCAATGGTTTGCTTTGCAATGCTTTACGTACTCCCGTTAGCATTCAAAGAATAGAAGGTAAATAAACATTGCACCAGGTCTCTGGGTATTTAATCCATCTTGAAGTCTCAGCCAATTTGTTTTGTCTTCCTAAGGACTATTCAAATCCACTATGATGTCATAGGACTGTGTATAACTGTCTTCTGATTTCCAGGATAGGAGACAGCCTAGGAATACAAGGTGCCATAGGCACCTTTTTTGCTTAGGTTTTGAAGCCATCTCCAAATTACATTGAAAAATTTCTGTTGCTATTTTATTAACCCTTTTAGTGCCAGAGGGTTGAGCAACGCTTTGCTTTGCAATGCTTTGCGTACTCCCTTTAGCACTCAAAGAATAGAAGGTAAATAAACATTGCACCAGGTCTCTGGGTCTTTAATCCATCTTGAAGTCTCAGCCAATTTTTTTTGTCTTCCTAAGCACCATTCAAATTCACTATGATGTCATAGGACTGTGTATAACTGTCTGCTGATTTCCAGGATAGGAGACAGCCTGGGAATACAAGGTCCCATAGGCACCTTTTTTGCTTAGTTTTTGAACCCATCTCCAAATTACATTGAAAAGTTTCTGTTGCTATTTTATTAACCCTTTGAGTGCCAGAGGGTTGGGCAACGCTTTGCTTTGCAATGCTTTGCGTACTCCCTTTAGCACTCAAAGAATAGAAGGTAAATAAACATTGTACCAGGTCTCTGGGTATTTAATCCATCTTGAAGTCTCAGCCAATTTGTTTTCTCTTCCTAAGGACCATTCAAATCCACTATGATGTCATAGGACTGTGTATAACTGCCTGCTGATTTCCAGGATAGGAGACAGCCTAGGAATACAAGGTGCCATAGGCACCTTTTTTTGCTTAATTTTTAAATCCATCTCCAAATTACATTGAAAATTTTCTATTGCTATTTTATTAACCCTTTGAGGGCCAAAAGGTTGGGCAACGCTTTGCTTTGCAATGCCTTGCATACTCCCTTTAGCACTCAAAGAATAGAAGGAAAATAAACATTGCACCAGGTCTCTGGGTATTTAATCCATCTTGAAGTCTCAGCCAATTTGTTTTCTCTTCCTAACAACCATTCAAATCCACTATGATGTCATAGGACTGTCTATAACAGTCTGCTGATTTCCAGGATAGGAGACAGCCTAGGAATACAAGGTGCGGTAGGCAGCTTTTTTTGCTTAGTTTTTGAAGCCATCTCCAAATTACACTGAAAAGTTTCTGTTGCTATTTTACTAACTCTTTGAGTGCCAGAGGGTTGTGCAATGCTTTGCTTTGCAATGCTTTGCATACTACCTTTAGCACTCAAACAATAGAAAGTAAATAAATATTGCACCAGGTCTCTGGGTATTTAATCTATCTTGAGGTCTCAGACAATTTGTTTTGTCTTCCTAAGGACCATTCAAATCCACTATGATGTCATAGGACTGTGTATAACTGTCTGCTGATTTCCAGGATAGGAGACAGCCTGGGAATACAAGGTGCCATAGGCAGCTTTTTTGCTTAGTTTTTAAGCCATCTCCAAATTACATTGAAAAATTTCCTTTGCTATTTTATTAACCCTTTGATAGCCAGAGGGTTGGACATCGCTTTGCTTTGCAATGCTTTGCGTACTCCCTTTAGCACTCAAAGAATAGAAGGTAAATAAACATTGCACCAGGTCTCTGGGAATTTAATCTATCTTAAAGTCTCAGCCAATTTCTTTTGTCTTCCTAAGCACCATTCAACTCCACTATGATGTCATAGGACTGTGTAAAACTGTCTGCTGATTTCCACGATAGGAGACTGCCTAGGAATACAAGGTGCCATAAGCAGCTTTTTTGCTTAGTTTTTGAAGCCATCTCCAAATTATATTGAAAAGTTTCTGTTGCTATTTTATTAACCCTTTGAGTGCCAGAGGGTTGGGCAACGCTTTGTTTTGCAATACTTTGCATACTCCCTTTAGCACTGAAAGAATAGAAGGAAAATAAACATTGCACCAGGTCTCTGGGTATTTAATCCATCTTGAAGTCTCAGCCAATTTCTTTTGTCTTACTAAGGACCATTCAAATCCACTATGATGTCATAGGACTGTGTATAACTGTCTGCTTATTTCCAGGATAGAAGACAGCCTGGGAATACAAGGTGCCATAGGCAGCTTTTTTGCTTAGTTTTTGAAGCCATCTCCAAATTACATTGAAAAATTTCTGTTGCTATTTTATTAACCCTTTGAGTGCAAGAGGGGAGGGCAATGCTTTGCTTTGCAATTCTTTACGTACTCCCTTTAGCACTCAAAGAATAGAAGGTAAATAAACATTGCACCAGGTCTCTGGGTATTTAATCCATCTTGAAGTCTCAGCCAATTTGTTTTGTCTTCCTAAGGACCATTCAAATCCACTATGATGTCATAGGACTGTGTATAACTGTCTTCTGATTTCCAGGATAGGAGACAGCCTGGAAATACAAGGTGACATAGGAACCTTTTTAGCTTAGGTTTTGAAGCCATCTCCAAATTACATTGAAAAGTTTCTGTTGCTATTTTATTAACCCTTTGAGTGCCAGAGGGTTGGGCAACGCTTTGTTTTGCAATGCTTTGCATACTCCCTTTAGCACTGAAAGAATAGAAGGAAAATAAACATTGCACCAGGTCTTTGGTTATTTAACCCATCTTGAAGTCTCAGCCAATTTGTTTTCTCTTCCTAAGGACCATTCAAATCCACTATGATGTCATAGGACTGTGTGTATCTGTCTCCTGATTTCCAGGATAGGAGACAGCCTAGGAATACAAGGTGCCATAGGCAGCTTTTTTGCTTAGTTTTTGAAACCATCTACAAATTACATTGAAAAGTTTCTGTTGCCATTTTATTAACCCTTTGAGTGCCAGAGGGTTGGGCAACGCATTGCTTTGCATTGCTTTGCGTACTCCCTTTAGCTCTCAAAGAATAGTAGGTAAATAAACATTGCACCAGGTCTCTGGGTATTTAATCCATCAGAAGTCTCAGCCAATTTATTTTCTCTTCCTAAGGACCATTCAAATCCACTATGATGTCATAGGACTGTGTATAACTGTCTGCTTATTTCCAGGATAGGAGACAGCCTGGGAACACAAGGTGCCATAGGCAGCTTTTTTGCTTAATTTGTGAAGCCATCTCCAAATTACATTGAAAAATTTCTGTTGCTATTTTATTAACCCTTTGAGTGCAAGAGGGTAGGGCAATGCTTTGCTTTGCAATGCTTTACGTACTCCCTTTAGCACTCAAAGAATAGAAGGTAAATAAACATTGCACCAGGTCTCTGGGTATTTAATCCATCTTGAAGTCTCAGCCAATTTGTTTTGTCTTCCTAAGGACCATTCAAATCCACTATGATGTCATAGGACTGTGTATAACTGTCTTCTGATTTCCAGGATAGGAGACAGCCTGGGAATACAAGGTGCCATAGGAACCTTTTTAGCTTAGGTTTTGAAGCCATCTCCAAATTACATTGAAAATGCCTGATGCTATTTTATTAACCCTTTTAGTGCCAGAGGGTTGAGCAACGCTTTGCTTTGCAATGCTTTGCGCACTCCCTTTAGCACTCAAAGAATATAAGGTAAATAAACATTGCACCAGGTCTCTGGGTCTTTAATCCATCTTGAAGTCTCAGCCAATTTGTTTTGTCTTCCTAAGCACCATTCAAATTCACTATGATGTCATAGGACTGTGTATAACTGTCTGCTGATTTCAAGAATAGGAGACAGCCTGGGAATACAAGGTGCCATAGGCTGCTTTTTTGCTTAGTTTTTGAAGCCATCTCCAAATTACATTGAAAAATTTTTGTAGCTATTTTATTAACCCTTTGAGTGCAAGGGGGTAGGGCAATGCTTTGCTTTGCAATGCTTTGCATACTCCCTTTTGCACTGAAAGAATAGAAGGAAAATAAACATTGCACCAGGTCTCTGGGTATTTAATCCATCTTGAAGTCTCAGCCAATTTGTTTTCTCTTCCTAAGGACCATTCAAATCCACTATGATGTCTTAGGACTGTGTATAACTGTCTGCTGATTTCCAGGATAGGAGACATCCTGGGAATACATGGTGCCATAGGCAGCTTTTTTCCTTAGTTTTTGAAGCCATCTCCAAATTACATTGAAAAATTTCTGTTGCTATTTTATTAACCCTTTGAGTGCAAGAGGGTAGGGCAATGCTTTGCATTGCAATGCTTTACGTACTCCCTTTAGCACTCAAAGAATAGAAGGTAAATAAACATTGCACCAGGTCTCTGGGTATTTAATCCATCTTGAAGTCTCAGCCAATTTGTTTTCTCTTCCTAAGGACCATTCAAATCCACTATGATGTCATAGGACTGTGTATAACTGTCTGCTGATTTCCAGGATAGGAGACAGTCTGGGAATACAAGGTGCCATAGGCAGCTTTTTTCCTTAGTTTTTGAAGCCATCTCCAAATTACATTGAATAATTTCTGTTGCTATTTTATTAAACCTTTGAGTGCAAAAGGGTAGGGCAATGCTTTGCATTGCAATGCTTTACGTACTCCCTTTAGCACTCAAAGAATAGAAGGTAAATGAACATTGCACCAGGTGTCTGGGTGTTTAATCCATCTTGAAGTCTCAGCCAATTTGTTTTGTCTTCCTAAGCACCATTCAAATCCACTATGATGTCATAGGACTGTGTATAACTGTCTTCTGATTTCCAGGATAGGAGACAGCCTAGGAATACAAGGTGCCATAAGCAGCATTTTTGCTTAGTTTTTGAAGCCATCTCCAAATTACATTGAAAAGTTTCTGTTGCTATTTTATTAACCCTTTGAGTGCCAGAGGGTAGGGCAATGCTTTGCTTTGCAATGCTTTGCGCACTCCCTTTAGCTCTCAAAGAATAGAAGGTAAATAAACATTGCACCAGGTCTCTGGGTATTTAATCCATCTTGAAGTCTCAGCCAATTTGTTTTGTCTTCCTAAGGACCATTCAAATCCACTATGATGTCATAGGACTATGTATAATGTGTCTGCTTATTTCCAGGATAGGAGACAGCCTGGGAATACAAGGTGCCATAGGCAACTTTTTTGCTTAATTTGTGAAGCCATCTCCAAATTACATTGAAAAATTTCTGTTGCTATTTTATTAACCCTTTGAGTGCAAGAGTGTAGGGCAATGCTTTGCTTTGCAATGCTTTACGTACTCCCTTTAGCATTCAAAGAATAGAAGGTAAATAAACATTGCACCAGGTCTCTGGGTATTTAATCCATCTTGAGGTCTCAGCCAATTTGTTTTCTCTTCCTAAGGACCATTCAAATCCACTATGATGTCATAGGACTGTGTATAACTGTCTTCTGATTTCCAGGATAGGAGACAGCCTGGGAATACAAGGTGCCATAGGCACCTTTTTTGCTTAGGTTTTGAATCCATCTCCAAATTACATTGAAAAGTTTCTGTTGTTGTTTTATTAACCCTTTGAGTGCCAGAGGTTTGGGCAACGCTTTGTTTTGCAATGCTTTGCATACTCACTTTAGCACTGAAAGAAGAGAAGGAAAATAAACATTGCACCAGGTCTTTGCTTATTTAATCCATCTTGAAGTCTCAGCCAATTTGTTTTCTCTTCCTAAGGACCATTCAATTCCACTATGATGTCGTAGGACTGTGTATAACTGTCTGCTGATTTCCATGATAGGAGACAGCCCTGGAATACAAGGTGCCATAGGTAGCTTTTTTGCTTAGTTTTTGAAGCCATCTTCAAATTACATTGAAAAGTTTCTGTTGCTATTTTATTATCCCTTTGAGTGCCAGAGGGTTGGGCAACGCTTTGTTTTGCAATGGTTTGCATACTCCATTTAGCACTCAAAGAATATAAGGTAAATAAACGTTGCACCAGGTCTCTGGGTCTTTAATCCATCTTGAAGTCTCAGCCAATTTGTTTTGTCTTCCTAAGCACCATTCAAATTCACTATGATGTCATAGGACTGTGTATAACTGTCTGCTGATTTCAAGAATAGGAGACAGCCTGGGAATAAAAGGTGCCATAGGCTGCTTTTTTGCTTAGTTTTTGAAGCCATCTCCAAATTACATTGAAAAATTTTTGTAGCTATTTTATTAACCCTTTGAGTGCAAGAGGGTAGGGCAATACTTTGCTTTGCAATACTTTGCATACTCCCTTTAGCACTGAAAGAATAGAAGGAAAATAAACATTGCACCAGGTCTCTGGGTCTTTAATCCATCTTGAAGTCTCAGCCAATTTGTTTCGTCTTCCTAAGCACCATTCAAATCTACTATGATGTCAAAGGACTGTGTATAACTGTCTGCTGATTTCCATGATAGGAGACAGCCCTGGAATACAAGGTGCCATAGGCAGCTTTTTTGCTTAGTTTTTGAAGCCATCTCCAAATTACATTGAAAAGTTTCTGTTGCTATTTTATTAACCCTTTGAGTGCCAGAGGGTTGGGCAACGCTTTGTTTTGCAATGGTTTGCATACTCCATTTAGCACTGAAAGAATAGAAGGAAAATGAACATTGCACCAGGTCTCTGGGTATTTAATCCATCTTGAAGTTTCAGCCAATTTGTTTTCTCTTCCTAAGGACCATTCAAATCCACTATGATGTCATAGGACTGTGTATAACTGTCTGCTGATTTCCAGGATAGGAGACAACCTGGTAATACAAGGTGCCAAAGGCACCTTTTTGCTTAATTTTTTAAGCCATCTCCAAATTACATTGAAAAATTTCTGTTGCTATTTTATTAACCCTTTGAGTGCCAGAGGGTAGGGCAATGCTTTGCTTTGCAATGCTTTGCGTACTCCCTTTAGCTCTCAAAGAATAGAAGGTAAATAAACATTGCACCAGGTCTCTGGGTATTTAATCCATCTTGAAGTCTCAGCCAATTTCTTTTCTCTTCCTAAGGACCATTCAAATCCACTATGATGTCATAGGACTGTGTATAATGTGTCTGCTTATTTCCAGGATAGGAGACAGCCTAGGAATACAAGGTGCCATAGGCAGCTTTTTTGCTTAATTTGTGAAGCCATCTACAAATTACATTGAAAAATTTCTGTTGCTATTTTATTAACCCTTTAAGTGCAAGAGGGTAGGGCAATGCTTTGCTTTGCAATGCTTTACGTACTCCCTTTAGCATTCAAAGAATAGAAGGTAAATAAACATTGCACCAGGTCTCTGGGTATTTAATCCATCTTGAAGTCTCAGCCAATTTGTTTTGTCTTCCTAAGGAAGGATAATTTAAATCCGCTATGATGTCATAGGACTGTGTATAACTGTCTTCTGATTTCCAGGATAGGAGACAGCCTGGGAATGCAAGGTGCCATAGGCACCTTTTTTGCTTAGGTTTTGAAGACATCTCCAAATTACTTTGAAAAGTTTCTGTTGCTATTTTATTAACCCTTTGAGTGCCAGAGGGTTGGGCAACGCTTTGTTTTGCAATGCTTTGCATACTCCATTTAGCACTCAAAGAAGAGAAGGAAAATAAACATTGCATCAGGTCTTTGGTTATTTAATCCATCTTGAAGTCTCAGCCAATTTGTTTTCTCTTCCTAAGGACCATTCAAATCCACTATGATGTCATAGGACTGTGTATAACTGTTTGCTGATTTCCATGATAGGAGACAGCCCTGGAATATAAGGTGCCATAGGCAGCTTTTTTGCTTAGTTTTTGAAGCCATCTCCAAATTACATTGAAAAGTTTCTGTTGCTATTTTATTAACCCTTTGAGTGCCAGAGGGTTGGGCAACGCTTTGTTTTGCAATGGTTTGCATACTCCATTTAGCACTGAAAGAATAGAAGGAAAATAAACATTGCACCAGGTCTCTGGGTATTTAATCCATCTTGAAGTTTCAGCCAATTTGTTTTCTCTTCCTAAGGACCATTCAAATCCACTATGATGTCATAGGACTGTGTATAACTGTCTGCTGATTTCCAGGATAGGAGACAACCTGGGAATACAAGGTGCCAAAGACACCTTTTTGCTTAATTTTTTAAGCCATCTCCAAATTACATTGAAAAATTTCTGTTGCTATTTTATTAACCCTTTGAGTGCCAGAGTTTTGGGCAATGCTTTGCTTTGCAATGTTTTGCGTACTCCCTTTAGCACTCAAAGAATAGAAGGTAAATAAACATTGCACCTGGTTTCTGGGTGTTTAACCCCTTAGCGACCCTTGACGTACCAGGACCGTCAAGGGTAAATGTGACCGAACGACCCTTGACGGTCCTGGTACGTCAAGGGTTAAACTCTTCCATCGCGGCCGCACGGAGCGATGGAAGAGTTCAAGCCGCTTGTTACTAAGTGTCCCGGTATCGGGACACTTAGTAACAAGCGGCTGAAACATTGTTGCAACATGCGATTCGCTTCAAAAGCGAATCACATGTTGCAAAACCTGAATGACAGGGACAGTATTTGTAAATACTGTCCCTGTCAGATCTCTCTGCCTCCCTCCACCTTGCATACTGCTAAGGTGGAGAGAGACAGAGGGAGATGGTGTTCCAGTGTGCCTGTAAAAAAAAAAGTTAAAAAAAAAGTTTAAATAAAGAAAATTAACCCTTTGATCACTGTTCTGCAGTGATCAATAAGTGCCCCCCCATCTGATCACTCTTGGAGTGATCAATTTCCTGCAGATCAGTGTTTTCTGATCTGTGGGACACCCCCCATTCCCCTTGAATTTTTTTAGATTTTTTAAAAAATTTTAACATTTTTTTAAAATTTTTTTTAAATTTTTTTTTTTTTTTTTTTTTTATAATAAATATAGTTTAGGTATTTTGGTAGGTAGTTGGGTAGGTTTAGTGTAGACGGGAAAGTTTTAGGGATAGATTTAGGTTTAGGGGAGAAAAAAAAAAAAAAAAAAACCAAACCCCCCCCCAAAAAAAAAAAATATATAAAAAGCGCAGTTTAGATAGGTAGTTCAATTGGGTTAGGTAGGTTCAGGATAGACGTAGGTTAGGGTAAGTTTTAGGGTTAGATCTAGGTTTAGGGATAGCGTAAGAAAAAAAAAAACCCAAGAAAACCCCAAAACCCCCCCAAAAAAAAAAAAATATATATATATATATATAATAAGTGCAGTTTAGATAGGTAGTTCACTTGGGTTAGGTAGGTTCAGGATATACGTAGGTTAGGGTAAGTTTTAGGGTTAGATTTAGGTTCAGGGATAGCATAAGAAAAAAAAAAACCCAAAAAACCCCAACCCCCCCCCAAAAAAAAAAATATATATATATATATATATATATATAATAAGTGCAGTTTAGATAGGTAGTTCACTTGGGTTAGGTAGGTTCAGGATATACGTAGGTTAGGGTAAGTTTTAGGGTTAGATTTAGGTTTAGGGATAGCGTAAGAAAAAAAAAAGCTTTTTTAGTGGGCAAAATGCAGCGCAGGTACAGCGTTGAAGAGGCATATGCCTTTTTGGCGTCTGACTCTGAGGCAACAGACACTGCGTCAGATTTTGACATAGCGCAGTTTTCAGAAAGTGAGAGCAGCTCTAGTGATGACGCTGGGCCTTCTGTCAAGAAAAGACGCACTGCCCCAAAAGCTGCTCTGGCAACTGCCCCAGCACCTGCCAAAAGAACTGCCCAAAGACCTACCAAAATACCTACCCAAAGAAATGCCCCAAGTGCTGCCCCATGAGCTGCCCTGGCAACTGCCCCGGCACCTGCCAAAAGATCTGCCCAAAGACCTACCAAAGAAATGCCCCAAGTGCTGCCCCAAGAGCTGCCCTGGCAACTGCCCCAGCACCTGCCAAAAGATCTGCCCAAAGACCCGCCAAAATACCTGCCCAAAGAAATGCCCCAACACCTGCCACTCGGGATCCTAATGAATGGGTATCAATTTATGCCCACAAATCTCAGAATTCACAGGCAACCCAGGGATTCAAATTGATGTGGAAGGATTTACCCATGATGATTTTTTTGATTTGTTTTTGGGGGAAGACATTTTAGGTGAAATTGTTTCCCAAACCAATTTGTATGCAGCCCAGTATACTGCCGCCAACCCTAAGTGTGAAAAACGCTGTTTTTTTTTTTTTTTACTTACGTCATGGTTTACGAGGGATTGGTGGTAAAATGGCTGTGTATAAAATTGGAAAACACACCTAAAACGAGAGCCTGGGGTGTCTACTTTCCAAAAATATACACTTTTGGGGGGAAATCTTAAAAAAAGAGCACTGTTACACAGCCCCAAATGAGACATGGCACCAGTAACGCAAGCTGTGAAGATTCAAAGTGTGAACCTGGAAACGCGCATGTTCCGTTTTGGCCCCCGTAGCTCCCCCAAACCATGAGAAAGCTACGCATATGGGGTATTGCCGTACTCAGAAGAAGGAGCTGAACACTAATCAATTCAGTTTATAAAATCTTCACCTATCATGTGCTTGAAATTCACATCAACATTGAAGTGCAAGTGTGAAAAACGCTGTTTTTTTAACTTACGTCAAGTTTTACGAGCGATTGGTGGTAAAATGGCTGCGTAAAAAAATTGAAAACATACATAAAATGAAAGTCTGGGGTGTCTACTTTCCAAAAATATATACTTTTGGGGGAAATCTTAGTGTGGAGCACTGTTACACAGCCCCAATGAGACATGGCACCAGTGATGCAAGCTGTGAAAATTCAAAGTGTGAAACTGGAAACGCGCATGTTCCAATTTGGGCCCCGTAGCTCTCCAAACCTTGAGAAACCTATGCATATGGGGTATTGCCGTACTCAGAAGAAGGAGCTGAACACTAAACAATGCATTTTTAAAAATCTTCACCTATCATGTGCTTGAAATTCACATCAACATTGAAGTGCAAGTGTGAAAAACGCTGTTTTTTTAACTTACGTCAAGATTTACGAGCGATTGGTGGTAAAATGGCTGCGTAAAAAAATTGAAAACATACATAAAATGAAAGCCTGGGGTGTCTACTTTCCAAAAATATATACTTTTGGGGGGAAATCTTAGAGTGGAGCACTGTTACACAGCCCCAAATGAGACATGGCACCAGTGATGCAAGCTGTGAAAATTCAAAGTGTGAAACTGGAAACGCGCATGTTCCAGTTTGAGCCCCGTAGCTCTCCCAAACCTTGAGAAACCTATGCATATGGGGTATTGCCGTACTCAGAAGAAGGAGCTGAACACTAAACAATGAATTTTTAAAAATCTTCACCTATCATGTGCTTGAAATTCACATCAACATTGAAGTGCAAGTGTGAAAAACGCTTTTTTTTTAACTTACGTCAAGATTTATGAGCGATTGGTGGTAAAATGGCTGCGTAAAAAAATTGAAAACATACATAAAATGAAAGCCCGGGGTGTCTACTTTCCAAAAATATATGCTTTTGGGGGGAAATCTTAGAGTGGAGCACTGTTACACAGCCCCAAATGAGACATGGCACCAGTGATGCAAGCTGTGAAAATTCAAAGTGTGAAACTGGAAACGCGCATGTTCCAATTTGGGCCCCGTAGCTCTCCCAAACCTTGAGAAACCTATGCATATGGGGTATTGCCGTACTCAGAAGAAGGAGCTGAAAACTAAACAATGCATTTTTAAAAATCTTCACCTATCATGTGCTTGAAATTCACATCAACATTGAAGTGCAAGTGTGAAAAACGCTGTTTTTTTTAACTTACATCAAGATTTACGAGTGATTGGTGGTAAAATGGCTGCGTAAAAAAATTGAAAACATACATAAAATGAAAGCCTGGGGTGTCTACTTTCCAAAAATATATACTTTTGGGGGGAAATCTTAGAGTGGAGCACTGTTACACAGCCCCAAATGAGACATGGCACCAGTGATGCAAGCTGTGAAAATTCAAAGTGTGAAACTGGAAACGCGCATGTTCCAGTTTGGGCCCCGTAGCTCTCCCAAACCTTGAGAAACCTATGCATATGGGGTATTGCCGTACTCAGAAGAAGGAGCTGAACACTAAACAATGCATTTTTAAAAATCTTAACCTATCATGTGCTTGAAATTCACATCAACATTGAAGTGCAAGTGTGAAAAACGCTTTTTTTTTAACTTACGTCAAGATTTACGAGCGATTGGTGGTAAAATGGCTGCGTAAAAAAATTGAAAACATACATAAAATGAAAGCCTGGGGTGTCTACTTTCCAAAAATATATGCTTTTGGGGGGAAATCTTAGAGTGGAGCACTGTTACACAGCCCCAAATGAGACATGGCACCAGTGATGCAAGCTGTGAAAATTCAAAGTGTGAAACTGGAAACGCGCATGTTCCAATTTGGGCCCCGTAGCTCTCCCAAACCTTGAGAAACCTATGCATATGGGGTATTGCCGTACTCAGAAGAAGGAGCTGAACACTAAACAATGCATTTTTAAAAATCTTCACCTATCATGTGCTTGAAATTCACATCAACATTGAAGTGCAAGTGTGAAAAACGCTGTTTTTTTTAACTTACGTCAAGATTTACGAGTGATTGGTGGTAAAATGGCTGCGTAAAAAAATTGAAAACATACATAAAATGAAAGCCTGGGGTGTCTACTTTCCAAAAATATATACTTTTGGGGGGAAATCTTAGAGTGGAGCACTGTTACACAGCACCAAATGAGACATGGCACCAGTGATGCAAGCTGTGAAAATTCAAAGTGTGAAACTGGAAACGCGCATGTTCCAATTTGGGCCCCGTAGCTCTCCAAACCTTGAGAAACCTATGCATATGGGGTATTGCCGTACTCAGAAGAAGGAGCTGAACACTAAACAATGCATTTTTAAAAATCTTCACCTATCATGTGCTTGAAATTCACATCAACATTGAAGTGCAAGTGTGAAAAACGCTGTTTTTTTAACTTACGTCAAGATTTACGAGCGATTGGTGGTAAAATGGCTGCGTAAAAAAATTGAAAACATACATAAAATGAAAGCCTGGGGTGTCTACTTTCCAAAAATATATACTTTTGGGGGGAAATCTTAGAGTGGAGCACTGTTACACAGCCCCAAATGAGACATGGCACCAGTGATGCAAGCTGTGAAAATTCAAAGTGTGAAACTGGAAACGCGCATGTTCCAGTTTGGGCCCCGTAGCTCTCCCAAACCTTGAGAAACCTATGCATATGGGGTATTGCCGTACTCAGAAGAAGTAGCTGAACACTAAACAATGCATTTTTAAAAATCTTCACCTATCATGTGCTTCATATCAACAGTAGTATTGAAATGTAAGTGTGAAAACTGCAAAAAAACAAAATATTACCACAATTTTGAAATTTTTTTCTGGAAAAATAGCTGCATGAAAAACTCCAAAATTCTCCTGATTATTTACCTTATGTTGTGTAGTTTTCAGAAACATATACCTTTGTGGGACATTTTTGGTTCTGGCACCGTCTGCTAAGCTATGATGCTCACATGCCAATTGTTGAGAAATTACAAGTTGGAAATAATGGCATCCGTCTTATAATATTTACCTTGTAAATGTGAGGAAGTGATTGAAATACTAGGCATATGGGGTATTCTTATATTCAGGAGAAGCAAATGAATATATTTAGGGGTATTTTTTTGTCATAAACTAATTGTATGCAAATCCTGACACGAAAATATAAGCAAAATGTTGTTTTTTTCAATTTTGTTTCTCTTTTTTTCTATTTTAATCAAATTAAACAATGAGGTATTCATATAATTGTAGTATCAAAAGAAAGCCCTACTTGTGCTTAAAAAAACAGTATATAATTTATGTGGGTGCACAAAAGGAATTAAAGAGAAAATATGGTTGAACAAAGACATAGTCAAAAAAGTCAAAATTGCTCCGGTCCTTAAGTCAAATCAAACTCAGATTTTCCTGGTCCTTAAGGGGTTAATCCATCTTGAAGTCTCAGCCAATTTGTTTTGTCTTCCTAAGCACCATTCAAATCCACTATGACGTCATAGGACTGTATATAACTGTCTGCTGATTTCCTGGAAAGTAGACAGCCTAGGAATACAAGGTGTCATAAGAAGCTTTTTTGCTTAGTTGTTTAAGGCATCTCCAAATTACATTGAAAAGTTTCTCTTGCTATTTTATTAACTCTTTGAGTGCTAGAGGCTTGGGCAACGCTTTGCTTTGCAATGCTTTGCATACTCCCTTTAGCACTGAAAGAATAGAAGGAAAATAAACATTGCACCAGGTCTCTGGGTATTTAATCCATCTTGAAGTCTCAGCCAATTTGTTTTCTCTTCCTAAGCACCATTCAAATCCCCTATGATGTTATAGAACTGTGTATAACTGTCTGCTGATTTCCAGGATAGGAGACAGCCTAGGAATACAAGGTGCCATAAGCAGCTTTTTTGCTTAGTTTTTGAAGCCATCTCCAAATTACATTGAAAAGTTTCTGTTGCTATTTTATTAACCCTTTGAGTGCCAAAAGGTTGGGCAACGCTTTGCTTTGCAATGCTTTACATACTCCCTTTAGCACTCAAAGAATAGAAGGTAAATAAACATTGCACCTGGTTTCTGGGTGTTTAATCCATCTTGACATCTCAGCCAATTTGTTTTGTCTTCCTAAGCACCGTTCAAATCCACGATGATGTCATAGGACTGTATATAACTGTCTGCTGATTTCCTGGAAAGTAGACAGCCTAGGAATACAAGGTGTCATAAGAAGCTTTTTTGCTTAGTTGTTTAAGGCATCTCCAAATTACATTGAAAAGTTTTTCTTGCTATTTTATTAACTCTTTGAGTGCCAGAGGGTTGAGCAACGCTTTGCTTTGCAATGCTTTGCGTACTCCCTTTAGCACTCAAAGAATATAAGGTAAATAAACATTGCACCAGGTCTCTGGGTCTTTAATCCATCTTGAAGTCTCAGCCAATTTGTTTTGTCTTCCTAAGCACCATTCAAATTCACTATGATGTCATAGGACTGTGTATAACTGTCTGCTGATTTCAAGAATAGGAGACAGCCTGGGAATACAAGGTGCCATAGGCTGCTTTTTTGCTTAGTTTTTGAAGCCATCTCCAAATTACATTGAAAAATTTTTGTAGCTATTTTATTAACCCTTTCAGTGCAAGAGGGTAGGGCAATGCTTTGCTTTGCAATGCTTTGCATACTCCCTTTAGCACTCAAAGAATAGAAGGTAAATAAACATTGCACCAGGTCTCTGGGTATTTCATCCATCTTGAAGTCTCAGCCAATTTGTTTTCTCTTCCTAAGGACCATTCAAATCCACTATGATGTCATAGGACTGTGTATAATATGTCTGCTTATTTCCAGGATAGGAGACAGCCTGGGAATACAAGGTGCCATAGGCAGCTTTTTTGCTTAATTTGTGAAGCCATCTCCAAATTACATTGAAAAATTTCTGTTGCTATTTTATTAACCCTTTAAGTGCAAGAGGGTAGGGCAATGCTTTGCTTTGCAATGCTTTACGTACTCCCTTTAGCATTCAAAGAATAGAAGGTAAATAAACATTGCACCAGATCTCTGGGTATTTAATCCATCTTGAAGTCTCAGCCAATTTGTTTTGTCTTCCTAAGGAAGGACCATTCAAATCCACTATGATGTCTTAGGACTGTGTATAACTGTCTTCTGATTTCCAGGATAGGAGACAGCCTGGGAATACAAGGTGCCATAGGCACCTTTTTTGCTTAGGTTTTGAAGCCATCTCCAAATTACTTTGAAAAGTTTCTGTTGCTATTTTATTAACCCTTTGAGAGCCAGAGCGTTGGGCAACGCTTTGTTTTGCAATGCTTTGCATACTCCCTTTAGCACTGAAAGAAGAGAAGGAAAATAAACATTGCACCAGGTCTTTGGTTATTTAATCCATCTTGAAGTCTCAGCCAATTTGTTTTCTCTTCCTAAGGACCATTCAAATCCACTATGATGTCATAGGACTGTGTATAACTGTCTGCTGATTTCCATAATAGGAGACAGCCCTGGAATACAAGGTGCCATAGGCAGCTTTTTTGCTTAGTTTTTGAAGCCATCTCCAAATTACATTGAAAAGTTTCTGTTGCTCTTTTATTAACCCTTTGAGTGCCAGAGGGTTGGGCAACGCTTTGTTTTGCAATGGGTTGCATACTCCTAAATGGAGTATGCAAACCATTGCAAAACAAAGCGTTGCCCAAGAATAGAAGGAAAATAAACATTGCACCAGGTCTCTGGGTATTTAATCCATCTTGAAGTTTCAGCCAATTTGTTTTCTCTTCCTAAGGACCATTCAAATCCACTATGATGTCATAGGACTGTGTATAACTGTCTGCTGATTTCCAGGATAGGAGACAACCTGGGAATACAAGGTGTCAAAGACACCTTTTTGCTTAATTTTTTAAGCCATCTCCAAATTACATTGAAAAATTTCTGTTGCTATTTTATTAACCCTTTGAGTGCTAGAGGCTTGGGCAACGCTTTGCTTTGCAATGTTTTGCATACTCCCTTTAGCACTT
Organism: Rhinophrynus dorsalis; assembly: GCA_037306005.1. Taxonomy (NCBI): domain Eukaryota; kingdom Metazoa; phylum Chordata; class Amphibia; order Anura; family Rhinophrynidae; genus Rhinophrynus; species Rhinophrynus dorsalis. Next base: position 281,814,332 of record CM074723.1, on the reverse strand, counting down.
AAAGAACAGAAGGTAAATAAACATTGCACCTGGTTTCTGGGTGTTTAATCCATCTTGAAGTCTCAGCCAATTTGTTTTGTCTTCCTAAGCACCATTCAAATCCACTATGATGTCATAGGACTGTATATAACTGTCTGCTGATTTCCTGGAAAGTATACAGCCTAGGAATACAAAGTGTCATAAGAAGCTTTTTTGCTTAGTTGTTTAAGGCATCTCCAAATTACATTGAAAAGTTTCTCTTGCTATTTTATTAACTCTTTGAGTGCTAGAGGCTTGGGCAACGCTTTGCTTTGCAATGTTTTGCATACTCCCTTTAGCAATTAAAGAACAGAAGGAAAATAAACATTGCACCAGGTCTCTGGGTATTTAATCCATCTTGAAGTCCCAGCCAATTTGTTTTCTCTTCCTAAGGACCATTCAAATTCACTATGATGTCATAGGACTGTGTATAACTGTCTTCTGATTTCCAGGATAGGAGACAGCCTGGGAATTTTTTTGCTTAGGTTTTGAAGATATCTCCAAATTACATTGAAAAATTTCTGTTGCTATTTTATTAACCCTTTGAGTGCCAGAGGGTTGGTCAACGCTTTGCTTTGCAATGCTTTGCATACTCCCTTTAGCACTGAAAGAATAGAAGGAAAATAAACATTTCACCAGGTCTCTGGGTATTTAATCCATCTTGAAGTCTCAGCCAATTTGTTTTCTCTTCCTAAGCACCATTCAAATCCCCTATGATGTCATAGAACTGTGTATAACTTTCTGCTGATTTCCAGGATAGGAGACAGCCTAGGAATACAAGGTGCCATAAGCAGCTTTTTTGCTTAGTTTTTGAAGCCATCTCCAAATTACATTGAAAAGTTTCTGTTGCTATTTTATTAACCCTTTCAGTGCCAGAGGTTAGGGCAATGCTTTGCTTTGCAATGCTTTGCGTACTCCCTTTAGCTCTCAAAGAATAGAAGGTAAATAAACATTGCACCAGGTCTCTGGGTATTTAATCCATCTTGAAGTCTCAGCCAATTTCTTTTCTCTTCCTAAGGACCATTCAAATCCACTATGATGTCATAGGACTGTGTATAATGTGTCTGCTTATTTCCAGGATAGGAGACAGCCTGGGAATACAAGGTGCCATAGGCAGCTTTTTTGCTTAATTTGTGAAGCCATCTCCAAATTACATTGAAAATTTTCTGTTCCTATTTTATTAACCCTTTTAGTGCAAGAGGGTAGGGCAATGCTTTGCATTGCAATGCTTTACGTACTCCCTTTAGCATTCAAAGAATAGAAGGTAAATAAACATTGCACCAGGTCTCTGGGTATTTAATCCATCTTGAAGTCTCAGCCAATTTGTTTTGTCTTCCTAAGGACCATTCAAATCCACTATGATGTCATAGGACTGTGTATAACTGTCTTCTGATTTCCAGGATAGGAGACAGCCTGGGAATACAAGGTGCCATAGGCACCTTTTTTGCTTAGGTTTTGAAGCCATATCCAAATTACATTGAAAAATTTCTGTTGCTATTTTATTAACCCTTTTAGTGCCAGAGGCTTGAGCAACGCTTTGCTTTGCAATGCTTTGCGTACTTCCTTTAGCACTCAAACAATAGAAGGTAAATAAACATTGCACCAGGTCTCTGGGTCTTTAATCCATCTTGAAGTCTCAGCCAATTTGTTTTGTCTTCCTAAGAACCATTCAAATCCACTACGATGTCATAGGACTATGTATAACTGTCTGCTGATTTCCAGGATAGGAGACAGCCTGGGAATACAAGGTGACATAGGCAGCTTTTTTCCTTAGTTTTTGAAGCCATCTCCAAATTACATTGAAAAATTTCTGTTGCTATTTTATTAACCCTTTGAGTGCAAGAGGGTAGGGCAATGCTTTGCTTTGCAATGCTTTACGTACTCCCTTTAGCACTCAAAGAATAGAAGGTAAATAAACATTGCTCCAGGTCTCTGGGTATTTAATACATCTTGAAGTCTCGGCCAATTTGTTTTGTCTTCCTAAGAACCATTCAAATCCACTATGATGTCATAGGACTGTGTATAACTGTCAGCTTATTTCCTGGATAGGAGACAGCCTGGGAATACAAGGTGCCATAGGCAGCATTTTTGCGTAGTTTTTGAAGCCATCTCCAAATTACATTGAAAAATTTCTGTTGCTATTTTATTAACCCTTTGAGTGCAAGAGGGTAGGGCAATGCTTTGCTTTGCAATGCTTTACGTACTCCCTTTAGCACTCAAAGAATAGCAGGTAAATAAACATTGCACCAGGTCTCTGGGCATTTAATCCATCTTGAAGTCTCAGCCAATTTGTTTTGTCTCCTAAGGACCATTCAAATCCACTATGATGTCATAGGACTGTGTATAACTGTCTTCTGATTTCCAGGATAGGAGACAGCCTGGGAATACAAGGTGCCAGAGGAACCTTTTTTGCTTAGGTTTTGAAGCCATCTCCAAATTACTTTGAAAAATTTCTCTTGCTATTTTATTAACCCTTTTAGTGCCAGAGGGTTGCGTAATGCTTTGCTTTGCAATACTTTGCATATTCCCTTTAGCACTCAAAGAATAAAAGGTAAATAAACATTGCACCAGGTCTCTGGGTATTTAATCCATCTTGAAGTCTCAGCCAATTTGTTTTGTGTTCGTAAGAACCATTCAAATCCACTATGATGTCATAGGACTATGTATAACTGTCTGCTGATTTCCAGGATAGGAGACAGCCTGCGACTACAAGGTGCCATAGGCAGCTTTTTTGCTTAGTTTTTGATGCCATCTCCAATTTACATTGAAAAATTTCTGTTGCTATTTTATTAACCCTTTGAGTGCCAGAGGGTTGGGCAAAGCTTTGCTTTGCAATGCTTTGCGTACTCCCTTTAGCACTTAAAGAATAGAAGGTAAATAAACATTGCACCAGATCTCTGGGTATTTAATCCATCTTGAAGTCTCAGCCAATTTGTTTTCTCTTCCTAAGGACCATTCAAATCCACTATAATGTCATAGGACTGTGTATATCTGTCTGCTGATTTCAAGAATAGGAGACAGCCTGGGAATACAAGGTGCCATAGGCTGCTTTTTTGCTTAGTTTTTGAAGACATCTCCAAATTACATTGAAAAATTTCTGTAGCTATTTTATTAACCCTTTGATTGCCAGAGGGTAGGGCAATGCTTTGCTTTGCAATGCTTTACGTACTCCCTTTAGCACTTAAAGAATAGAAGGTAAATAAACATTGCACCAGGTCTCTGGGTATTTAATCCATCTTGAAGTCTCAGCCAATTTGTTTTGTCTTCCTAAGGACCATTCAAATCCACTATGATGTCATAGGACTGTGTATAACTGTCTTCTGATTTCCAGGATAGGATACAGCCTGGGAATACAAGGTGCCATAGGCAGCTTTTTTGCTTAGTTTTTGAAGCCATCTCCAAATTACATTGAAAAATTTCTGTTGCTATTTTATTAACCCTTTGAGTGCCAGAGGGTTGAGCAACGCTTTGCTTTGCAATGCTTTGTGTACTCCCTTTAGCACTCAAAGAATAGAAAGTAAATAAACATTGCACCAGGTCTCTGGGTCTTTAATCCATCTTGAAGTCTCAGCAAATTTGTTTTGTCTTTCTATTAGTGTTGAGCGAGCATGCTCGGCCGATGCTCGGATCGGCTCGAGCATCGCTCTGCTCGGCACATGGCGGTACTCGTACGAGTACCGCATGTGCTCGCCCGCCATGTTCGGGTCTCCTCCCCGCACGTTTTGCGGCTGCTGAGCAGCCAATAAACGTGCAGGGAGGCTCTGACATCGGTGTAATGCCAGCAGCCATGTTGGCTGCTGGCATTACACTGATTGGCTGGCCAGAACCCGTGGTCGGGTGCTGTATAGCACCTGACCATCGAGTTCGGCTCAGTCTTAGCCAGGGAGAGCTGAGGATAGGAAGGGAAAGGCAGTGTAGGGAGGAAAAAAACCAAAATTGTGAAAAAAAAGAACCAAAAGTCCTTTTTAGGACTACTGTGTGTGGGGGCAGCAGGTTATTTTTTGTGGGGGGAAAAAAAAAAAATATATATATATTCTGTTTAGTGTGCAAAGTTGCAGATTAGAGCACATTCTGTTTAGTGTGCACAGTTGCAGATTAGAGCACATTCTGTTTAGTGTGCAAAGTTGCAGATTAGAGCACATTCTGTTTAGTGTGCAAAGTTGCAGATTAGAGCACATTCTGTTTAGTGTGCAAAGTTGCAGATTAGAGCACATTCTGTTAAGTCTTCAAACTAAAATATCAAAGTCACATATTCCATTCAGTGTGCGTCGCCGCAGTTTAGCAGCACATTCTGTGTACTGTGCAGAGTTGCAGAATAGGAAGAAATACTGTTAAGTCTTCAAACTAAAATATCAAAGTCACATATTCCATTCAGTGTGCTTCGCCGCAGTTTAGCAGCACATTCTGTGTACTGTGCAGAGTTGCAGAATAGGAAGAAATACTGTTAAGTCTTCAAACTAAAATATCAAAGTCACATATTCCATTCAGTGTGCTTCGCCGCAGTGTAGCAGCACATTCTGTGTACTGTGCAGAGTTGCAGAATAGGAAGAAATACTGTTAAGTCTTCAAACTAAAATATCAAAGTCACATATTCCATTCAGTGTGTGTCACCGCAGTTTAGCAGCCTATTCTGTGTACTCTGCACAGTTGCAGAATAGGAAGAAATACTGTTAAGTTTTCAAACTCAAATATTAAAGTCACATATTCCATTCAGTGTGTGTCACCGCAGTTTAGCAGCCTATTCTGTGTACTCTGCACAGTTGCAGAATAGGAAGAAATACTGTTAAGTTTTCAAACTCAAATATTAAAGTCACATATTCCATTCAGTGTGCGTCACCGCAGTTTAGCAGCCTATTCTGTGTACTCTGCACAGTTGCAGAATAGGAAGAAATACTGTTAAGTTTTCAAACTCAAATATTAAAGTCACATATTCCATTCAATGTGTGTCACCGCAGTTTAGCAGCCTATTCTGTGTACTCTGCACAGTTGCAGAATAGGAAGAAATACTGTTAAGTTTTCAAACTCAAATATTAAAGTCACATATTCCATTCAGTGTGTGTCACCGCAGTTTAGCAGCCTATTCTGTGTACTCTGCACAGTTGCAGAATAGGAAGAAATACTGTTAAGTTTTCAAACTCAAATATTAAAGTCACATATTCCATTCAGTGTGTGTCACCGCAGTTTAGCAGCCTATTCTGTGTACTCTGCACAGTTGCAGAATAGGAAGAAATACTGTTAAGTTTTCAAACTCAAATATTAAAGTCACATATTCCATTCAGTGTGTGTCACCGCAGTTTAGCAGCCTATTCTGTGTACTCTGCACAGTTGCAGAATAGGAAGAAATACTGTTAAGTTTTCAAACTCAAATATTAAAATCACATATTCCATTCTGTGTTTGTCACCGCAGTTTAGCAGCCTATTCTGTGTACTCTGCACAGTTGCAGAATAGGAAGAAATACTGTTAAGTTTTCAAACTCAAATATTAAAGTCACATATTCCATTCAGTGTGTGTCACCGCAGTTTAGCAGCCTATTCTGTGTACTCTGCACAGTTGCAGAATAGGAAGAAATACTGTTAAGTTTTCAAACTCAAATATTAAAGTCACATATTCCATTCTGTGTTCGTCACCGCAGTTTAGCAGCCTATTCTGTGTACTCTGCACAGTTGCAGAATAGGAAGAAATACTGTTAAGTTTTCAAACTCAAATATTAAAGTCACATATTCCGTGTAAGATGAAGAAGGCGGGTAAAAAGGGACGGGGAAGTGGACGTGATCCTGATAGTTCAGGGCGCGGGTCAGGACGCGGAGAAACTGTGCCTGGTGCCAGAGCACAAGAAAGAAAGACATCCACCATACCTAGCTTCATGTCTAATTTTACAGGGCGTCGCAGGACATCACTCTCGAGGTCCGACCACTGCGAACAGGTGGTCGGTTGGATGTCAGCTGATACTGCTTCCAGTCGGTTAAGCACCACCCTGTCTTCCACCAAGTCCACTCTCAGTAGCCAAGAGTCTGGTCAACATAATCCTCACTCTGATCATCCTTCCTCCCACCATACACGGTCTGGTCAAAGAAGTGATCCCACACTGGGATATAGTGAGGAGCTCGTCTCATCACCAATCCTTCATTTGACCCTCTCTCCAAGCACGCTTGCAGAGGAACATGACATCTTGTGCCCTGATTCACAACCTCTAGAGGGTACCCAATCACAAGAAGATGACAGATGTGAACGGCATTTAAGGTCAAAGGAAGTAGTGGATGATGATGATGATGATGAGACACAGTTGCCATTAAATCAACCACTATTTCCGTCTCAAGACCTTGTTGAGGAGAATGTTATACAGTTGTCAATGACTGAGTATGTGGTGGGATCAAGACATGAGGAGGATGATCAGAGTGAGGAAGTGGAGGAGGACTTGGTGGACGATGAGGTGACTGACCCCACCTGGGAAGGTGTAGAGCCGAGCGATGACAGCAGTCGTGAGGGTGAGCCATCTGCAGCACCGCAACAGGCTGGAAGAGGCAGTGGTGTGGCTACAGAAAGAAGGCGGACCGCACCAAACCGGCCCGCAAATGTTCCACGGAGCACCCCCTTGCGTAAATCTACCTTGCCAAGGGGTAGGTGTTCCGCGGTATGGCGTTTTTTTAAGGAAAGTGCGGACGACAAAAGAATTGTAGTTTGCAACCTGTGCCACACCAGAATGAGCCGAGGCATGAACACTAGAAACCTCACCACCACCAGCATGATCCGACACATGGCATCCAAGCACCGTAATAAGTGGGAGGAACGCCTGGATCGCCCATCTGTGTCTGCAGGCCACACCACTGCCTCCTCTTCCCCTGTTTTCGGTGCCGGCCAATCGCCTGTCGAAGGCGCAGGCCCGCATACCTCCCGCCCTGCACCTGTAGCATCTGAAGCACCATCAGCGACCACATCCACTTTCCTGTCCCAGCACAGCGTCCAAATGTCGTTACCCCAGGCATTTGAGCGCAAGCGAAAATACCCAGCCACCCACCCACAGGCCATAGCACTAACCTCACACCTTTCCAAATTACTGGCCATCGAAATGCTGCCATTTAGGCTTGTGGACACTGAGTCCTTCCGCAGCCTGATGGCAGCAGCTGTCCCTCGGTACGCGGTCCCCAGCCACCACTACTTTTCCCGGTGTGCCATCCCCGCATTACACCACCATGTGTCCCGTAACATCACCCGTGCCCTGACCAACGCAGTTACTGGGAAGGTCCACTTAACGACTGACACATGGACAAGTGCTTGTGGCCAGGGACGCTACATTTCCCTGACGGCACACTGGGTGAATGTCGTGGAGGCTGGGAGCGACTCGGACCCTGGGATGGCACGGGTGCTACCCACGCCGAGGATTGCGGGCCCTACCTCCATCAGGGTTTCCACCAGCACCTACGTTATTGGCTCCTCCTCCTCCGTTTCCACCTCCGAATTCTCTACACGCAGCGCCACTCCCCCATCAGCCAGTAGCTGGAAGCAGTGTAGCACTGCAGTGGGGAAGCGTCAACAGGCCGTGCTGAAGCTGATCTGCCTTGGGGACAAACAGCACACGGCCTCAGAGCTGTTGCAGGGGATTAGTCACCAGACCGAGCAGTGGCTCTCGCCACTCAACCTGCAACCAGGCATGGTTGTGTGTGATAATGGGCGTAACTTGGTGGCGGCTTTGGAGCTCGGCAAGCTCACACACGTACCATGCCTAGCGCATGTATTTAATTTAGTGGTGCAGCGATTTCTAAAAACCTACCCCAATGTGCATGATCTCTTGACCAAGGTGCGCCGCGTGTGTGCACATTTCCGTAAGTCATCTACAGTTTCGGCCGGCCTGTTGAAGCTGCAGCAGCGCTTACAATTGCCAGCTCACCGGCTGCTGTGTGACGTGAGCACGCGCTGGAACTCCACCTTCCACATGTTGGCCCGGCTTTGTGAGCAGCAGAGGGCAGTAGTGGAGTACCAGCTGTTACACGGTCGTCGCCTCTCCGTTCAACTTCCTGTAATCAGAAGTGAGGAGTGGGAATGGATGTCAGACCTCTGCGAGGTTTTACGCAATTTTGAGGAATCGACACAGATGGTGAGCGGCGATAACGCTATTATCAGTGTAACCATCCCACTTCTGTGTCTACTGAAACGCTCGCTGCTCACAATTAAAACCGACGCTTTGCATGTGGAAGAGGTGGAAATGGGGGAGGAAGAGCTTACACAAGGTGATAGCCAGAGCACCCTCACTTCGTCTTCTCAGCGACAATTGGAGGAGGAGGAGGAGGAGGAGGAGGAAGACACGGTTGCCTCCGCTACAGAGGGTAGCCATGGAACTTTAGTTCCATCTCTTCAGCGTGGGTGGGCAGAAGAGGAGGAAGAGGATGAGGATAGTGAGAGTCATCCTCCTGGTGAGGACAGAGAAATTTTGACTGTTGGTACTCTGGCACACATGGCTGACTTTATGTTAGGCTGCCTTTCCCGTGACCCACGCGTTGTATGCATTTTAGACAACACGGATTACTGGGTGTTCACCCTTCTGGACCCCCGCTACAAAGAGAATTTCTCATCTCTCATTCCTCCGGTGGAGAGGACAAGCAAAATGGTGCAATACCAGAAGGTTCTTGTTGAAAAATTGCTCCAAAATTTTCCATCTGACAACGCTGGCGGCAGAGTACGTGCTACCTTGGCCAACCGAGAAGGGGAGAAAAGGGGAGCACACAGCAGTTCCGACAAAGGCAGGGCAACACTCTCCAAGGCGTGGGACACCTTCATGACACCCCGCCAGCACCCTCACCCTGATGCGCAGCCTAGTGTCACAAGGAGGGAAAAGTTTTGGAAGATGGTGAAGGAGTACGTAGCAGACCGTGTCAGCGTCCTCAATGATCCCTCTGTGCCTTACAACTACTGGGTGTCCAAGCTGGACACGTGGTATGAACTGGCACTCTACGCCTTGGAGGTGCTGGCCTGCCCTGCCGCCAGCGTTCTGTCTGAGCGGGTATTTAGTGCTGCTGGTGGCATCATAACAGATAAGCGTATCCGCCTTTCCACCGACAATGCTGATAGGTTGACACTTATAAAAATGAACAAGGCCTGGATTTCCCCTGACTTCTCCACTCCACTGGAGGAAAGCCCCGGGGGAACATAAACTCACTTTATATATGTTATTTACAATGATGTGAATACTCTGTATTCCCATTCACCCCTTCCACCCAAAAAACGGGTATATGGTTGACTCTTAATCTTCTCATCCTCCTCCTCCTCTTCCATATGCCCTGGGATATAATTTTTATATAGGGCCAGCTCACCAGCGGGCCCTGTGCTATAATTTTTATATAGGGCCAGCCAGAAGCGTAACACAAAATGCAGGGGCCCCCCTGCAACCGCTAATAAGGGGCCCCTGTGCCCCGCCCCAACTATGCCCCACCCCAATTATGCTCCACCTTCTATAACAATACAAAGCATAGCAAGAATGTTCCAGATTTCTTTACTACACATAGCCCAAATATGTACAGATTTAAAAAACATAGTTCACTACACAGGCTCTAAACTGACCAAGTGCAATCAGAATTAAAATTGTCCAGAGGGTATTGCCAAAATTAAATTTTTGAACATCAATTACTTTTAGACTAGTGTTTCTTACAATTTAAAGTGATTTATGGCATTCAGTTTCAAAGGGACAACATCTAAAAATGAACACGCCTGGGGTCATATACAATTAAATACCAAGGACGCCATGCTAGATTATTTTTTTCTCTGTTGCCAAGAATCCAGTCTTAGCCTTACAAAAGCTCTGAGGGAGCAGTCATTATCGCTCTTTTCATTGGTCCAAGAGATTGTCAATTGGTTCTCAAGAGGTAAACCAAAACACCAAACTTATTAGACTTCTCTTGATTAACCCCTTTAATTTTAGAGATGTCTACAGGAGACATCTCTACCTCCAAAGAGTTAATACAGAAAAGTGCACAGGAACACCTTCCTGCAGAATGGAGTATCAAACAAGTCGAAGGTATTTGATGCACTCAAGGAGTCAAAGGAACAACAGCAACTAACATAAACATGGGGTCATGTACGCTTAAAGGGATAGTAATACTTGAAATGTAAAAAAAAATATGTTGTAGGGTTCATCCCCCTTAGTAAAACAAGAGTACTCCCACTGATGTAAGGTGTTTCATTCAAAAGTTATTAATTTTCAAAGTTGAATTTTTTAGGTGCAATATCACAGTGGCCTGAAATTGTACAGTGGCGCTGTTTCTACACGATCCTATGGACAGCTCTGGTCCCGGGACCATAAATCTCCATAGGAAGGTGTAGCAACAGCACCACTGTACAATTTCAGGCCACTGTGATATTGCACCTAAAAAATTCAACTTTGAAAATTAATAACTTTTGAATGAAACACCTTTCGGCAGTGGGAGTACTCTTGATTTACTTAGGGGGATAAACCCTACAACATATTTTTTTTTTTTTTTTACATTTTAAGTATTACTATCCCTTTAATCACATGAGGGCCAGTGGGGCAAGCAAAGTGTTGCTCAGCCCTATGCCAAACTCAGAAAAGTGGCTTTTTGTTTTCTGAGGCCTAAAACCCAGTCAACATCATACATTTTAAACTCCCGAGTCAGGGTTAGGTTAGGGTTTAAATATATGCAGTATACTAGTGTATATGTTAGTAATTATGTTTTAAATAAAAGTCCTGGCCACGGGTGGGCAATCGTAAAAATCCCTTTTCTGTATTAGCATATAAATACACCAATTTACTATATACTGTAAATATACTGGCTTTGTCTGATGCAGCTGTTTCATGCACCATAGGACATCTCCACTGAAAAATACTGGTTTTCCTGAACTCAGACAACACTGTGCATTCATTTGGATGTATAACATTATTACCACATCACTTTTATTAAAGGGATAATAATACTTAAAATCTAAATAAATAAAAAAAAAAAGTGTAGGGTTTACCCCCTGAGTAAAACACGGGTACTCTAATTGCTGAAAGCTGTTTTATTCAAAAGTTATTACAGCTCAAAGTTGAATTGTTTAGATGAAATATCACAGTGGCCTGAAATCGTACAATGGCGCTGTTGCTACACCATCCTATGGACAGCTCTGGTCCGTAGAGCATAAATCTCCATAGGATGGTGTAGCAACAGCGCCACTGTACAGTTTCAAGCCACTGTGATATTTCATCTAAACATTTCAAGTTTGAACTGTAATGACATTTGAATAAAACACCTCTCAGCAGTGGAAGTACCAATGTTTTACCCAGGTGGATAAACCATACAACTTAGTAATACTTGCAATGTAAAAAAAAGAAATCTAACAAACATGTATCTTAGGAAGCTGACCCTTAAACATATCACTGGCATTTTGCCATTAGTACACTTTGGCCTGGCCCAAAAGTGTCACCATAGGTAGAATGCCTTCATACTAGACAGGAACTGACTCTTAACCCTTTGAGTACCAGGGGGTATGATACCATTCTGGCACTCAAAGGGTTAAACACACTGCAAAAATTAGTACAAGCTGGTGCAAAGATACCAACCAAAAAATTTTTAAGAAGCCTTTGGTCTTAGGATATCATTACAATTAGTACACTTAGTTCCTAGGAGGGATATACCCATAAACATGTCACTGACATTAGTACACTTAGTTCCTAGGAGGGACATACCCATAAACATGTCACTGACATTAGTACACTTAGTTCCTAGGAGGGACATACCCATAAACAAGTCACTGACATTAGTACACTTAGTTCCTAGGAAGGACATACCCATAAACATGTCACTGACATTAGTACACTTAGTTCCTAGGAGGGACATACCCATAAACATGTCACTGACATTAGTACACTTAGTTCCTAGGAAGGACTGACCTATAAACATGTCACTGACATTAGTACACTTAGTTCCTAGGAGGGATATACCCATAAACATGTCACTGACATTAGTACACTTAGTTCCTAGGAGGGACATACCCATAAACAAGTCACTGACATTAGTACACTTAGTTCCTAGGAAGGACATACCCATAAACAAGTCACTGACATTAGTACACTTAGTTCCTAGGAGGGACATACCCATAAACAATTCACTGACATTAGTACACTTCGTTCCTAGGAGGGACATACCCATAAACATGTCACTGACATTAGTACACTTAGTTCCTAGGAGGGACATACCCATAAACATGTCACTGACATTAGTAAACTTAGTTCGTAGGAGGGACATACCCATAAACATGTCACTGACATTAGAATACTTTGGTCTTAGGACAATCTGCACCATAAATGTCACTGCCATTTAAAGAACAAACTAAAAAAATACTTAGCTTCTATGAATTGACAATATCTATTTTGTTGAAGCTCTTGTCCACAATATAGGAATATAAGCGAGAATAGCCGAGTTCATCTCCTATATTGCAGATAAAGGGCATCTTGTCCCTTAAAGTGGAACTTTCATCCCCTACACACTTAATGTTATTGTATGTATATATCAAAGCTGTCTATAAGTTTTAAATTATTTTCTTTTAAAAATGCAATCATATAAGAGATTAAACTTTTAAAAAATATCCATTGAAGTCACAAATTCCTCTTTTTTTGGTACAAACTGTACTGCATGGCTCTGCAGGTCATCCCCCGTTCTCAAGATCTCCTCCCTCTGGGAGTGAGCTCGCTCCCTTCATTCTGTATAGGTTTGCAACTTTAGCCATAACATGATTCTCCACAATAACAATTCTTCACAAGTGGTTAAAGCTCTATGTGTATGGCCGCCGTATGTCAGTGTCCTGCACATCTACCATCTGCTTCTCTGGGAGGGACTCTTGCCTCCAGTTCACAGGGGGCTCTGTGTGCCCCATGGAACAGCTGGATTAGTAGCTGAAGGTCCCTGAAGCTGTGCTCTGCCATCCTCAGTTGTATGAAAAGCCCAGCAAAGCGCTCCAGCGTCTGTCAGGACTGCAACTTTAACCCCTTAACGACCCTTGACGTACCAGGACCGTCAAGGGTAAATTTGCTTTAAGGACCAGTGACGGTCCTGGTACGTCAAGTGTTAAACAGTAGCAGCGCGCCGCCATGCACGCTGCTACCATTCATTCCAGGCTGAGACTGAGCGGTCCAGTACCGGACCGTTCAGTCTCAGCCTCTGTCGGTAGTGCCAGGTCATGTGATCGCTGCGTCAGCGATCACATGTACCGGCATTCTAAATCTGTGAATGAGGCAGTGCTACTCACTGCCTCTAGTGTCTCCTCTCTGCCAATGCGTCCCTTACATCAAAGTAAGGGACACAGAAGCAGAGAGGAGACACCTAGTGGAAATAAAAAATACAGCAGCTGGGGGTGTTAACCCCTTCACTGCTGGTGCAGGAGGAGGCTAGATGCAGGTCAATTTCTGACCTGCTAAATACACTTTTTTTTTTTTTTTAAATAAAAACAACACACTTTTTTTTTTTACAAATAAAATATTTTATTTTTAAAAAAAAAACATCTCAAGAAACAAAATTGGAAGTGTGATTGTTGTGGTGCTATGTAATACACTTACACACACGGCCAAATGTAATGATCAAAAAAGTGGGAAAATAGGGTGGGAAAAAGGGACATGGGGATTTTCACCCAGGGGGGACAGTGGCCACTTTAAACTGTGCATTTTGTAGGTATGACTGACTGGTCATAACTTTCATGCAGTCTCCATAAAAATTTAACCCTTTCACCCAATTGATCCCAAGAGAAAAAACAAAAATGGTGGGTTTTTTACATTTTTTTTACCTTTTTCTTTAATTTTAATAAAGTAAATGGTGGGTTATCCATATAAATAGGGTATCAAATGAAAGCCCTATTTGTTTGTAAAAAAACAGTATATCACTTATGGGGGTGGAATAAAAGCCTAAGAGGGAAAACACTGTTGAACAAAGACACAGTCAAAAAGGTCAGAATTGCTCCGGTCCTTAAGTCAAATCCAACTCTGATTTTCCTGGTCCTTAAGGGGTTAAACTGCTCCCTGCACCATCCACCCACTTCCCAGTCCTAGCTTCTCAATTACAGTGGATGTTTTCATCAGTTAAACTGGAGAAGCTAGGACTGGGAAGTGGGTTGATGTTGCAGGCAGCAGTCAGAAGTTGCAGTCCCGGCAGACACTGGAGCCCTTTGCTGGGCCTTTCATACATTGGAGGATGGCAGAGCACAGCTTCGGCGGACCCTCAGCCGCCCATGGAGCCCCCCACCAAGGAACTGTAGGAAAAAGTCCTTCCCAGAGAAGCAGTTGGTGGGTGTCCATGACACTGACATTCAGTGGCCATACACCTGGGGCTTTAACCACCTGTAAAAATGTTTTTATGGTGAAGAATAATTTTATGGCATAAAAATTGCAAATATACAAAGAATAAAGTGAGCGCCCCTACTCCCAGGGAGAGGTGAGAGGGAGGAGACCCTGAGAACAGGGAACATCATGCAGAGTTGTGCATTACAGCTTATACGGCAGAAAGAGGAATTTGTGACGTGAATGGGTATTGTTTTAAGAGGCTTTTTCTCAAACTATTGCGTTTAAAAATAAATAACTGAAAACCTATAGACCATTTTGATATACTGGTATTTGTGCAATAACATTAAAGGGGAACATTCACTTAAAAAATAATTTGAGCAAAGGTTGTATGGTAAAAAGCGATGTTAGCGATGTTATTCTTTTTATTTTTAGTAGAGTGGAGATATAAAGTCTTGTAAACGGGCACTTTCGCAACATGCGGCACCCTGTATGAGCGGCACGCCTCCTAAGGACTTCCCACCTCCCCCAGCAGCCCCAAGGAGCAACCTCAGTAGCATGGTAAACGGAGCTTGCTTTAACATTAGCCCAGAAAAATGCAGCTCCAAAGGGAAGTGCAAATGTGCTCCCTCGGGCTGCTGGAAGCGAGATGGGAAGTCCTACTTTAAAAATGCTAGAGAAGCCTATAGTGCTTTGTAAATATATACACCGGAGAGCTCTCTAGAATTCAATGTGTTAATAAATCCCAGACCTTGTGCATTATAAAAATAAATACATATCTATAACAAGTACTTGTTAGTGGGGCATAATGTGGTAGTGTGTGTCTGTCTGGGGGGAGGAAGGTAGCAAGACACTGCACACATGGGAAAGAATGAGGTGGGGTGAAAGGACGAGACTGAAGAAGCGAGATGCACAGAGCAGCAGAGTGTAAAAGAGAGCAAAAGAAGGCTGAAAAGGGAAATACATGGAGGGAGGGTGAAGAAAGGTGAAGCAATATACGGGGGGGGGGCTAGGAAAGTTATGTGTCCAACATGACTGATATTTGAAAAACTTAAAGATAACATCTGACTGCACCTACAGCTTCAATGATTTAGTTTGTTCTTTTCAATAAAGACAGATGAGATCAGACTGACCGTGTCTGACTGCACCTACAAGCTGATGATTTAACCCTTCTAGTGCAAGAGGGTTGAGCAATGTATTGTACTGCACACCCCTTTTTCACTCAAAGCGTTAATCTGTTTCCTGTCATAAAATAGATGTAAAGACAGAGGGGACAAGGTCTACCTGACTTGCTTTACATTCAGTTCCTTCGCAGTGCACTAGGTTAAAACAGACTTCAAATTAAATAGCACTCAAGGGTTAATCTGTTTCCTGTCATTAGAGATATATGAGAGAGAGAGAGAAAGGGCCCGTCTCTGACTGTAAAGCGAGTCAGTCAGACACCGGGCCCTTCTCTCTCTCTCTTGTCTTAAGAGCCAAATTAACCCTCAAGTGTCATTTCTTTAGAAGACTGATTCTAAGTGTCTGAGTAGGGCTGTATGTAAAGCAAGTCATTCAGATACTGGTCCCTTCTTTCTCCTTTCATCCGCTAATGACAGGAAACAGCTGAACCCTTTGAGTGCCTGTGGTGTGCAACGCATTGCAGCTCTGCACTCTTGTACTAAAGGGGTTAACCATCAGAGCTTTAGAGGAAGCTGGATATTTTGATGTAAAATCTAGCAGCTGGATGATAAGACTTTCACTTATCATAGCCTAATGCCTGCCGACACAGCAGTCTCTCCTTTCCCCTCTTGATGTTGCCTCTTGCTTCAGTCCCGGTCCCAGCCTTTATGTTCCACTAATTTATTGCACCTACCATTCTCTCCCACTCACTTTGCTACAAGACTGAACTGAAGGCATTTTCAGACTTAAGAAGCCCGCGCTGCTGCAGGTCATGATGTTACTCGCAAATCTCGCGAGATGTCAGCAGGAGCAGCCAGTGTGAGCAGTTCGGTGACGCACATTAACTCACCAGGGACAAGGTCCGAAGGAGCTTAACACTTTCAGTGCCAGAGGGTTATTCAACACATTGCTTAGCAATGTGTTGGATAAACCTCTAGCACTGAAGGATTAACAAACAACTAAACGATGCTAGTGCACTGTACTGTCCAGGGGCCCCAGGGCTCCGAGGTGATATAACAGGCAAAACTTTCTGGGGGCCCCCATGTCCAGCGGGGCCCCCCCGCACCGCGGGGGCTGCGGGGGCCTCCGCTACGCCTCTGGGGCCAGCTCACCAGCGGGCCCTGTTTGACAATTTTTATATAGGTCAGCTCACCAGCGGGCCTTCTCATATAATGTTTTATTGGGTCAGCTCTCTAGCGGGCCCTCTCATATAATGTTTTATAGCGTCAGCTCACTAGCGGGCCTTCGCATATAATGTTTTATAGCGTCAGCTCACTAGCGGGCCTTCGCATATAATGTTTAGGATGGTCAGCTCTGCAGCAGACCCTCACCCATAATGTTTTAGATGGTCAGCTCAGCGCACGTTTCCCTCTTAATCATGGCCTCAGTTCAATAAAATCAAGGAAATTTTTGGGAGAATTTGCCTCTGCGCACGTTTCCCTCTTAATCATGGCCTCAGTTCAGAAAATCAAGGAAATTTTTGGGAGAATTTGCCTCTGCGCACGTTTCCCTCTTAATCATGGCCTCAGTTCAGAAAATCAAGGAAATTTTTGGGAGAATTTGCCTCTGCGCACGTTTCCCTCTTAATCATGGCCTCACTTCAGAAAATCAAGGAAATTTTTGGGAGAATTTGCAGATGATATACAAGTAAATATACAGCAAATATTGTTTGGTAACAATTTTTCGCCTAAAGTCGTTTTTATTTTCCTTTTTGTGTGTTTTACGGTCAGTCTGTAAAAATGGCGTACTACGGGCGAAAGATCGTTCCCAGCAGCGATGTTGGAGTCCAAGATGCATCCAGACATCCTCCCTATGCTGTCCCTGAACCATTTCTGTGGTGTTTCCATCCTTTTCTGCCCTTTTCCTATGGACCAGGCACCCTCCCCTCATCAGAGCAGGGGGTGCCTGGTGTAATGCTCGAGTCCTTCCATTGACTTCAATGGGGCTCGGGTGCTCGGCCGAGCACTCGAGCCTCAGGGGGTGCTCGGTCAGAGCACCCGAACACCCGAGCATTGGGGTGCTCGCTCATCACTACTTTCTATACACCATTCAAATCCACTATGATGTCATAGGACTGTGTATAACTGTCTGATGATTTCCAGGATAGGAGACAGCCTGGGAATACAAGGTGCCATAGGCAGCTTTTTTGCTTAGTTTTTGAAGCCATCTCCAAATTACATTGAAACGTTTCTGTTGCTATTTTATTAACCCTTTGAGTGACAGAGGGTAGGGCAATGCTTTGCTTTGCAATGCTTTGCGTACTCCCTTTAGCTCTCAAAGAATAGAAGGTAAATAAACATTGCACCAGGTCTCTGGGTATTTAAAACATCTTGAAGTCTCAGCCAATTTCTTTTCTCTTCCTAAGGACCATTCAAATCCACTATGATGTCATAGGACTGTGTATAACTGTCTGCTGATTTCCAGGATAGGAGACAGCCTGGGAATACAAAGTGCCATAGGCAGCTTTTTTGCTTAGTTTTTGAAGCCATCTCCAAATTACATTGACAAATTTCTGTAGCTATTTTATTAACCCTTTGAGTGCAAGATAGTAGGGCAATGCTTTGCTTTGCAATGCTTTACGTACTCCCTTTAGCACTCAAAGAATAGAAGGTAAATAAACATTGCACCAGGTCTCTGGGTATTTAATCCATCTTGAAGTCTCAGCCAATTTGTTTTCTCTTCCAAAGGACCATTCAAATACACTATAATGTCATAGGACTGTGTATAACTGTCTGCTGATTTCCAGGATAGGAGACAGCCTGGGAATACAAGGTGCCATAGGCACCTTTTTTGCTTAGTTTTTGAAGCCATCTCCAAATTACATTGAAAAGTTTCTGTTGCTATTTTATTAACCCTTTGAGTGCCAGAGGGTAGGGCATTGCTTTGCTTTGCAATGCTTTACGTACTCCCTTTAGCACTCAAAGAATAGAAGGTAAATAAACATTGCACCAGGTCTCTGGGTATTTAATCCATCTTGAAGTCTCAGCCAATTTGTTTTGTCTTCCTAAGGACCATTCAAATCCACTATGATGTCATAGGACTGTGTATAACTGTCTTCTCATTTCCAGGATAGGAGACAGCCTGGGAATACAAGGTGCCATAGGCACCTTTTTTGCTTAGGTTTTGAAGCCATCTCCAAATTACATTGAAACATTTCTGTTGCTATTTTATTAACCCTTTTAGTGCCAGAGGCTTGAGCAACGCTTTGCTTTGCAATGCTTTGGTACTCCCTTTAGCACTCAAACAATAGAAGGTAAATAAACATTGCACCAGGTCTCTGGGTCTTTAATCCATCTTGAAGTCTCAGCCAATTTGTTTTGTCTTTCTAAGAACCATTCAAATCCACTACGATGTCATAGGACTATGTATAACTGTCTTCTGATTTCCAGGATAGGAGACAGCCTGGTAATACAAGGTGACATAGGCAGCTTTTTTCCTTAGTTTTTGAAGCCATCTCCAAATTACATTGAAAAATTTCTGTTGCTATTTTATTAACCCTTTCAGTGCAAGAGGGTAGGGCAATGCTTTGCTTTGCAAAGCTTTACGTACTCCCTTTAGCACTCAAAGAATAGAAGGTAAATAAACATTGCACCAGGTCTCTGGGTATTTAATACATCTTGAAGTCTCGGCCAATTTGTTTTGTCTTCCTAAGAACCATTCAAATCCACTATGATGTCATAGGACTGTGTATAACTGTCAGCTTATTTCCTGGAGAGGAGACAGCCTGGGAATACAAGGTGCCATAGGCAGCATTTTTGCGTAGTTTTTGAAGCCATCTCCAAATTACATTGAAAAATTTCTGTTGCTATTTTATTAACCCTTTGAGTGCAAGAGGGTAGGGCAATGCTTTGCTTTGCAATGCTTTACGTACTCCCTATAGCACTCAAAGAATAGCAGGTAAATAAACATTGCACCAGGTCTCTGGGCATTTAATCCATCTTGAAGTCTCAGCCAATTTGTTTTGTCTCCTAAGGACCATTCAAATCCACTATGATGTCATAGGACTGTGTATAACTGTCTTCTGATTTCCAGGATAGGAGACAGCCTGGGAATACAAGGTGCCAGAGGAACCTTTTTTGCTTAGGTTTTGAAGCCATCTCCAAATTACTTTGAAAAATTTCTGTTGCTATTTTATTAACCCTTTTAGTGCCAGAGGGTTGAATAATGCTTTGCTTTGCAATACTTTGCGTACTCCCTTTAGCACTCAAAGAATAAAAGGTAAATAAACATTGCACCAGGTCTCTGGGTATTTAATCCATCTTGAAGTCTCAGCCAATTTGTTTTGTCTTCCTAAGAACCATTCAAATCCACGATGATGTCATAGGACTATGTATAACTGTCTGCTGATTTCCAGGATAGGAGACAGCCTGCGACTACAAGGTGCCATAGGCAGCTTTTTTGCTTAGTTTTTGATGCCATCTCCAATTTACCTTGAAAAATTTCTCTTGCTATTTTATTAACCCTTTGAGTGCCAGAGGGTTGGGCAAAGCTTTGCTTTGCAATGCTTTGCGTACTCCCTTTAGCACTTAAAGAATAGAAGGTAAATAAACATTGCACCAGATCTCTGGGTATTTAATCCATCTTGAAGTCTCAGCCAATATGTTTTCTCTTCCTAAGGACCATTCAAATCCACTATGATGTCATAGGACTGTGTATAACTGTCTTCTGATTTCCAGGATAGGATACAGCCTGGGAATACAAGGTGCCATAGGCAGCTTTTTTGCTTAGTTTTTGAAGCCATCTCCAAATTACATTGAAAATTTTTTGTTGCTATTTTATTAACCCTTTGAGTGCAAGAGGGTAGGGCAATGCTTTGCTTTGCAATGCTTTACGTACTCCCTTTAGCACTCAAAGAATAGAAGGTAAATAAACATTGCACCAGGTCTCTGGGTATTTAATCCATCTTGAAGTCTCAGCCAATTTGTTTTCTCTTCCTAAGGACCATTCAAATCCACTATGATGTCACAGGACTGTGTATAACTGTCTGCTGATTTCCAGGATAGGAGACAGCCTGGGAATACAAGGTGCCATAGGCAGCTTTTTTGCTTAGTTTTTGAAGCCATCTCCAAATTACATTGAAAAATTTCTGTTGCTATTTTATTAACCCTTTGAGTGCCAGAGGGTTGAGCAACGCTTTGCTTTGCAATGCTTTGTGTACTCCCTTTAGCACTCAAAGAATAGAAAGTAAATAAACATTGCACCAGGTCTCTGGGTCTTTAATCCATCTTGAAGTCTCAGCCAATTTGTTTTGTCTTTCTATACACCATTCAAATTCACTATGATGTCATAGGACTGTGTATAACTGTCTGATGATTTCCAGGATAGGAGACAGCCTGGGAATACAAGGTGCCATAGGCAGCTTTTTTGCTTAGTTTTTGAAGCCATCTCCAAATTACATTGAAACGTTTCTGTTGCTATTTTATTAACCCTTTGAGTGACAGAGGGTAGGGCAATGCTTTGCTTTGCAATGCTTTGCGTACTCCCTTTAGCTTTCAAAGAATAGAAGGTAAATAAACATTGCACCAGGTCTCTGGGTATTTAATCCATCTTGAAGTCTCAGCCAATTTCTTTTCTCTTCCTAAGGACCATTCAAATCCACTATGATGTCATAGGACTGTGTATAACTGTCTGCTGATTTCCAGGATAGGAGACAGCCTGGAAATACAAAGTGCCATAGGCAGCTTTTTTGCTTAGTTTTTGAAGCCATCTCCAAATTACATTGACAAATTTCTGTAGCTATTTTATTAACCCTTTGAGTGCAAGATAGTAGGGCAATGCTTTGCTTTGCAATGCTTTACGTACTCCCTTTAGCACTCAAAGAATAGAAGGTAAATAAACATTGCACCAGGTCTCTGGGTATTTAATCCATCTTGAAGTCTCAGCCAATTTGTTTTCTCTTCCTAAGGACCATTCAAATCCACTATAATGTCATAGGACTGTGTATAACTGTCTGCTGATTTCCAGGATAGGAGACAGCCTGGGAATACAAGGTGCCATAGGCACCTTTTTTGCTTAGTTTTTGAAGCCATCTCCAAATTACATTGAAAAGTTTCTGTTGCTATTTTATTAACCCTTTGAGTGCCAGAGGGTAGGGCATTGCTTTGCTTTGCAATGCTTTACGTACTCCCTTTAGCACTCAAAGAATAGAAGGTAAATAAACATTGCACCAGGTCTCTGGGTATTTAATCCATCTTGAAGTCTCAGCCAATTTGTTTTGTCTTCCTAAGGACCATTCAAATCCACTATGATGTCATAGGACTGTGTATAACTGTCTTCTCATTTCCAGGATAGGAGACAGCCTGGGAATACAACCTGCCATAGGCAGCTTTTTTGCTTAGTTTTTGAAGCCATCTCCAAATTACATTGAAAAGTTTCTGTTGCTTTTTTATTAACCCTTTTAGTGCCAGAGGGTAGGGCAATGCTTTGCTTCGCAATGCTTTGCGTACTCCCTTTAGCTCTCAAAGAATAGAAGGTAAATAAACATTGCACCAGGTCTCTGGGTATTTAATCCATCTTGAAGTCTCAGCCAATTTATTTTCTCTTCCTAAGGACCATTCAAATACACTATGATGTCATAGGACTGTGTATAACTGTCTGCTTATTTGCAGGATAGGAGACAGCCTGCAACTACAAGGTGCCATAGGCAGCTTTTTTGCTTAGTTTTTGATGCCATCTCCAATTTACATTGAAAAATTTCTGTTGCTATTTTATTAACCCTTTGAGTGCCAGAGGGTTGGGCAACGCTTTGCTTTGCAATGCTTTGCATACTCCCTTTAGCACTCAAAGAATAGAAGGTAAATTAACATTGCACCAGGTCTCTGGGCCTTTAATCCATCTTGAAGTCTCAGCCAATTTGTTTTCTCTTCCTAAGGACCATTCAAATCCACTAATGTCATAGGATTGTGTATAACTGTCTGTTGATTTCCAGGATAGGAGACAGCCTAGGAATACAAGGTGCCATACGCAGCTTTTTTCCTTAGTTTTTGAAGCCATCTCCATATTACATTGAAAAATTTCTGTTGCTATTTTATTAACCCTTTGAGTGCCAGAGGGTTGGGCAAAGCTTTGCTTTGCAATGCTTTGCGTACTTCTTTTAGCACTCAAAGAATAGAAGGTAAATAAACATTGCACCAGGTCTCTGGGTCTTTAATCCATCTTGAAGTCTCAGCCAATTTGTTATGTCTTCCTAAGCACCATTCAAATCCACTATGATGTCATAGGACTGTGTATAACTGCCTGCTGATTTCCAGGATAGGAGACAGCCTAGGAATACAAGTTGCCATAGGCAGCTTTTTTGCTTAATTTTTAAAGCCATCTCCAAATTACAGTGAAAATTTTCTGTTGCTATTTTATTAACCCTTTGAGTGCCAAAAGGTTGGGCAACGCTTTGCTTTGCAATGCTTTGCATACTCCCTTTAGCACTCAAAGAATAGAAGGAAAATAAACATTGCACCAGGTCTCTGGGTATTTAATCCATCTTGAAGTCTCAGTCAATTTGTTTTCTCTTCCTAAGGACCATTCAAATCCACTATGATGTCTTCGGACCGTGTATAACAGTCTGCTGATTTCCAGGATAGGAGACAGCCTAGTAATACAAGGTGCGGTAGGCAGCTTTTTTTGCTTATTTTTTGAAGCCATCTCCAAATTACATTGAAAAGTTTCTGTTGCTATTTTATTAACCCTTTGAGTGCAATATAGTAGGGCAATGCTTTGCTTTGCAATGCTTTACGTATTCCCTTTAGCACTCAAAGAATAGAAGGTAAATAAACATTGCACCAGGTCTCTGGGTATTTAATCCATCTTGAAGTCTCAGCCAAATTGTTTTCTCTTCCTAAAGACCATTCAAATCCACTATAATGTCATAGGACCGTGTATAACTGTCTGCTGATTTCCAGGATAGGAGACAGCCTGGGAAAACAAGGTGCCATAGGCACCTTTTTTGCTTAGTTTTTGAAGCCATCTCCAAATTACATTGAAAAGTTTCTGTTGCTATTTTATTAACCCTTTGAGTGCCAGAGGGTAGGGCATTGCTTTGCTTTGCAATGCTTTAAGTACTCCCTTTAGCACTCAAAGAATAGAAGGTAAATAAACATTGCACCAGGTCTCTGGGTATTTAATCCATCTTGAAGTCTCAGCCAATTTGTTTTCTCTTCCTAAGCACCATTCAAATTCACTATGATGTCATAGGACTGTGTATAACTGTCTTCTGATTTCCAGGATAGGAGACAGCCTGGGAATACAAGGTGCCATAGGCAGCTTTTTTGCTTAGTTTTTGAAGCCATCTCCAAATTACATTGAAACGTTTCTGTTGCTATTTTATTAACCCTTTGAGTGACAGAGGGTAGGGCAATGCTTTGCTTTGCAATGCTTTGCGTACTCCCTTTAGCTTTCAAAGAATAGAAGGTAAATAAACATTGCACCAGGTCTCTGGGTATTTAATCCATCTTGAAGTCTCAGCCAATTTGTTTTCTCTTCCTAAGCACGATTCAAATTCACTATGATGTCATAGGACTGTGTATAACTGTCTTCTGATTTCCAGGATAGGAGACAGCCTGGGAATACAAGGTGCCATAGGCAGCTTTTTTGCTTAGTTTTTGAAGCCATCTTCAAATTACATTGAAAAGTTTCTGTTGCTATTTTATTAACCCTTTGAGTGCCAGAGGGTAGGGCATTGCTTTGCTTTGCAATGCTTTAAGTACTCCCTTTAGCACTCAAAGAATAGAAGGTAAATAAACATTGCACCAGGTCTCTGGGTATTTAATCCATCTTGAAGTCTCAGCCAATTTCTTTTCTCTTCCTAAGGACCATTCAAATCCACTATGATGTCATAGGACTGTGTATAACTGTCTGCTGATTTCCAGGATAGGAGACAGCCTGGGAATACAAAGTGCCATAGGCAGCTTTTTTGCTTAGTTTTTGAAGCCATCTCCAAATTACATTGACAAATTTCTGTAGCTATTTTATTAACCCTTTGAGTGCAAGATAGTAGGGCAATGCTTTGCTTTGCAATGCTTTACGTACTCCCTTTAGCACTCAAAGAATAGAAGGTAAATAAACATTGCACCAGGTCTCTGGATATTTAATCCATCTTGAAGTCTCAGCCAATTTGTTTTCTCTTCCTAAGGACCATTCAAATCCACTATAATGTCAAAGGACTGTGTATAACTGTCTGCTGATTTCCAGGATAGGAGACAGCCTGGGAATACAAGGTGCCATAGGCACCTTTTTTGCTTAGTTTTTGAAGCCATCTCCAAATTACATTGAAAAGTTTCTGTTGCTATTTTATTAACCCTTTGAGTGCCAGAGGGTAGGGAATTGCTTTGCTTTGCAATGCTTTACGTACTCCCTTTAGCACTCAAAGAATAGAAGGTAAATAAACATTGCACCAGGTCTCTGGGTATTTAATCCATCTTGAAGTCTCAGCCAATTTGTTTTGTCTTCCTAAGGACCATTCAAATCCACTATGATGTCATAGGACTGTGTATAACTGTCTTCTGATTTCCAGGATAGGAGACAGCCTGGGAAAACAAGGTGCCATAGGCACCTTTTTTGCTTAGTTTTTGAAGCCATCTCCAAATTATATTGAAAAGTTTCTGTTGCTTTTTTATTAACCCTTTTAGTGCCAGAGGGTAGGGCAATGCTTTGCTTCGCAATGCTTTGCGTACTCCCTTTAGCTCTCAAAGAATAGAAGGTAAATAAACATTGCACCAGGTCTCTGGGTATTTAATCCATCTTGAAGTCTCAGCCAATTTATTTTCTCTTCCTAAGGACCATTCAAATACACTATGATGTCATAGGACTGTGTATAACTGTCTGCTTATTTGCAGGATAGGAGACAGCCTGCAACTACAAGGTGCCATAGGCAGCTTTTTTGCTTAGTTTTTGATGCCATCTCCAATTTACATTGAAAAATTTCTGTTGCTATTTTATTAACCCTTTGAGTGCCAGAGGGTTGGGCAAAGCTTTGCTTTGCAATGCTTTGCATACTCCCTTTAGCACTCAAAGAATAGAAGGTAAATTAACATTGCACCAGGTCTCTGGGCCTTTAATCCATCTTGAAGTCTCAGCCAATTTGTTTTCTCTTCCTAAGGACCATTCAAATCCACTAATGTCATAGGATTGTGTATAACTGTCTGCTGATTTCCAGGATAGGAGACAGCCTAGGAATACAAGGTGCCATACGCAGCTTTTTTCCTTAGTTTTTGAAGCCATCTCCATATTACATTGAAAAATTTCTGTTGCTATTTTATTAACCCTTTGAGTGCCAGAGGGTTGGGCAACGCTTTGCTTTGCAATGCTTTGCGTACTTCTTTTAGCACTCAAAGAATAGAAGGTAAATAAACATTGCACCAGGTCTCTGGGTCTTTAATCCATCTTGAAGTCTCAGCCAATTTGTTATGTCTTCCTAAGCACCATTCAAATCCACTATGATGTCATAGGACTGTGTATCACTGCCTGCTGATTTCCAGGATAGGAGACAGCCTAGGAATACAAGTTGCCAAAGGCAGCTTTTTTGCTTAATTTTTAAAGCCATCTCCAAATTACAGTGAAAATTTTCTGTTGCTATTTTATTAACCCTTTGAGTGCCAAAAGGTTGGGCAACGCTTTGCTTTGCAATGCTTTGCATACTCCCTTTAGCACTCAAAGAATAGAAGGAAAATAAACATTGCACCAGGTCTCTGGGTATTTAATCCATCTTGAAGTCTCAGTCAATTTGTTTTCTCTTCCTAAGGACCATTCAAATCCACTCTGATGTCTTCGGACCGTGTATAACAGTCTGCTGATTTCCAGGATAGGAGACAGCCTAGTAATACAAGGTGCGGTAGGCAGCTTTTTTTGCTTATTTTTTGAAGCCATCTCCAAATTACATTGAAAAGTTTCTGTTGCTATTTTATTAACCCTTTGAGTGCAATATAGTAGGGCAATGCTTTGCTTTGCAATGCTTTACGTATTCCCTTTAGCACTCAAAGAATAGAAGGTAAATAAACATTGCACCAGGTCTCTGGGTATTTAATCCATCTTGAAGTCTCAGCCAAATTGTTTTCTCTTCCTAAAGACCATTCAAATCCACTATAATGTCATAGGACCGTGTATAACTGTCTGCTGATTTCCAGGATAGGAGACAGCCTGGGAAAACAAGGTGCCATAGGCACCTTTTTTGCTTAGTTTTTGAAGCCATCTCCAAATTACATTGAAAAGTTTCTGTTGCTATTTTATTAACCCTTTGAGTGCCAGAGGGTAGGGCATTGCTTTGCTTTGCAATGCTTTAAGTACTCCCTTTAGCACTCAAAGAATAGAAGGTAAATAAACATTGCACCAGGTCTCTGGGTATTTAATCCATCTTGAAGTCTCAGCCAATTTGTTTTCTCTTCCTAAGAACCATTCAAATTCACTATGATGTCATAGGACTGTGTATAACTGTCTTCTGATTTCCAGGATAGGAGACAGCCTGGGAATACAAGGTGCCATAGGCAGCTTTTTTGCTTAGTTTTTGAAGTCATCTCCAAATTACATTGAAAAGTTTCTGTTGCTATTTTATTAACCCTTTGAGTGCCAGAGGGTAGGGCAATGCTTTGCTTTGCAATGCTTTGCGTACTCCCTTTAGCTCTCAAAGAATAGAAGGTAAATAAACATTGCACCAGGTCTCTGGGTATTTAATCCATCTTGAAGTCTAGGCCAATTTCTTTTCTCTTCCTAAGGACCATTCAAATCCACTATGATGTCATAGGACTGTGTATAACTGTCTGCTTATTTCCAGGATAGGAGACAGCCTGTGACTACAAGGTGCCATAGGCAGCTTTTTTGCTTAGTTTTTGATGCCATCTCCAATTTACATTGAAAAATTTCTGTTGCTATTTTATTAACCCTTTGAGTGCCAGAGGGTTGGGCAAAGCTTTGCTTTGCAATGCTTTGCATACTCCCTTTAGCACTCAAAGAATAGAAGGTAAATAAACATTGCACCAGATCTCTGGTTCTTTAATCCATCTTGAAGTCTCAGCCAATTTGTTTTCTCTTCCTAAGGACCATTCAAATCCACTATGATGTCATAGGACTGTGTATAACTGGCTGCTGATTTCCAGGATAGGAGACAGCCTAGGAATACAAGGTGCCATAGGCAGCTTTTTTCCTTAGTTTTTGAAGCCATCTCCATATTACATTGAAAAATGTCTGTTGCTATTTTATTCACCCTTTGAGTGCCAGATGGTTGGGCAACGCTTTGCTTTGCAATGCTTTGCGTACTTCTTTTAGCAGTCAAAGAATAGAAGGTAAATAAACATTGCACCAGGTCTCTGGGTATTTAATCCATCTTGAAGTCTCAATCAATTTGTTTTGTCTTCCTAAGAACCATTCAAATCCACTATGATATCATAGAACTATGTATAACTGTCTGCTGATTTCCAGGATAGGAGACAGCCTGGGAATACAAGGTGCCATAGGCAGCTTTTTCCCTTAGTTTTTGAAGCCATCTCCATATTACATTGAAAAATTTCTGTTGCTATTTTATTAACCCTTTGAGTGCCAGAGGGTTGGGCAACGCTTTTCTTTGCAATGCTTTGCGTACTCCTTTTAACACTCAAAGAATAGAAGGTAAATAAACATTGCACCAGGTCTCTAGGTCTTTAATCCATCTTGAAGTCTCAGCCAATTTGTTATGTCTTCCTAAGCACCATTCAAATCCACTATGATGTCATAGGACTGTGTATAACTGCCTGCTGATTTCCAGGATAGGAGACAGCCTAGGAATACAAGGTGACATAGGCAGATTTTTTGCTTAATTTTTAAAGCCATCTCCAAATTACAGTGAAAAGTTTCTGTTGCTATTTTATTAACCCTTTGAGTGCCAAAAGGTTGGGCAACGGTTTGCTTTGCAATGCTTTGCATACTCCCTTTAGCACTCAAAGAATAGAAGGAAAATAAACATTGCACCAGGTCTCTGGGTATTTAATCCATCTTGAAGTCTCAGTCAATTTGTTTTCTCTTCCTAAAGACCATTCAAATCCACTATGATGTCATAGGACTGTGTATAACAGTCTGCTGATTTACAGGATAGGAGACAGCCTAGGAATACAAGGTGCGGTAGGCAGCTTTTTTTGCTTATTTTTTGAAGCCATCTCCAAATTACATTGAAAAGTTTCTGTTGCTATTTTATTAACCCTTTGAATGCAATATAGTAGGGCAATGCTTTGCTTTGCAATGCTTTACGTATTCCCTTTAGCACTCAAAGAATAGAAGGTAAATAAACATTGCACCAGGTCTCTGGGTATTTAATCCATCTTGAAGTCTCAGCCAAATTGTTTTCTCTTCCTAAGAACCATTCAAATCCACTATGATATCATAGAACTATGTATAACTGTCTGCTGATTTCCAGGATAGGAGACAGCCTGGGAATACAAGGTGCCATAGGCAGCTTTTTCCCTTAGTTTTTGAAGCCATCTCCATATTACATTGAAAAATTTCTGTTGCTATTTTATTAACCCTTTGAGTGCCAGAGGGTTGGGCAACGCTTTTCTTTGCAATGCTTTGCGTACTCCTTTTAGCACTCAAAGAATAGAAGGTAAATAAACATTGCACCAGGTCTCTAGGTCTTTAATCCATCTTGAAGTCTCAGCCAATTTGTTATGTCTTCCTAAGCACCATTCAAATCCACTATGATGTCATAGGACTGTGTATAACTGCCTGCTGATTTCCAGGATAGGAGACAGCCTAGGAATACAAGGTGACATAGGCAGATTTTTTGCTTAATTTTTAAAGCCATCTCCAAATTACAGTGAAAAGTTTCTGTTGCTATTTTATTAACCCTTTGAGTGCCAAAAGGTTGGGCAACGGTTTGCTTTGCAATGCTTTGCATACTCCCTTTAGCACTCAAAGAATAGAAGGAAAATAAACATTGCACCAGGTCTCTGGGTATTTAATCCATCTTGAAGTCTCAGTCAATTTGTTTTCTCTTCCTAAAGACCATTCAAATCCACTATGATGTCATAGGACTGTGTATAACAGTCTGCTGATTTACAGGATAGGAGACAGCCTAGGAATACAAGGTGCGGTAGGCAGCTTTTTTTGCTTATTTTTTGAAGCCATCTCCAAATTACATTGAAAAGTTTCTGTTGCTATTTTATTAACCCTTTGAATGCAATATAGTAGGGCAATGCTTTGCTTTGCAATGCTTTACGTATTCCCTTTAGCACTCAAAGAATAGAAGGTAAATAAACATTGCACCAGGTCTCTGGGTATTTAATCCATCTTGAAGTCTCAGCCAAATTGTTTTCTCTTCCTAAAGACCATTCAAATCCACTATAATGTCATAGGACCGTGTATAACTGTCTGCTGATTTCCAGGATAGGAGACAGCCTGGGAAAACAAGGTGCCATAGGCACCTTTTTTGCTTAGTTTTTGAAGCCATCTCCAAATTACATTGAAAAGTTTCTGTTGCTATTTTATTAACCCTTTGAGTGCCAGAGGGTAGGGCATTGCTTTGCTTTGCAATGCTTTAAGTACTCCCTTTAGCACTCAAAGAATAGAAGGTAAATAAACATTGCACCAGGTCTCTGGGTATTTAATCCATCTTGAAGTCTCAGTCAATTTGTTTTCTCTTCCTAAGAACCATTCAAATTCACTATGATGTCATAGGACCGTGTATAACTGTCTGCTGATTTCCATGATAGGAGACAGCCTGGGAATACAAGTTGACATAGGCAGCTTTTTCACTTATTTTTTGAAGCCATCTCCAAATTACATTGAAAAATTTCTGTTGCTATTTTATTAACCCTTTGAGTGCAAGAGGGTTGAGCAACGCTTAGCTTTGCAATGCTTTGCGTACTCCCTTTAGCACTCAAAGAATAGAAGGTAAATAAACATTGCACCAGGTCTCTGGGTGTTTAATCCATCTTGAAGTCTCAGCCAATTTGTTTTGTCTTCCTAAGCACCATTCAAATCCACTATGATGTCATAGGACTGTGTATAACAGTCTGCTGATTTCCAGGATAGGAGACAGCCTAGGAATACAAGGTGTCATAGGCAGCTTTTTTGCTTACTTTTTGAAACCATCTCCAAATTACATTGAAAAGTTTCTGTTGCTATTTTATTAACCCTTTGAGTGCCAGAGGATTGGGCAACGCTTTGCTTTGCAATGCTTTGCATACTCCCTTTAGCTCTCAAAGAATAGAAGGAAAATAAACATTGCACCAGGTCTCTGGGTATTTAATCCATCTTGAAGTCTCAGCCAATTTGTTTTCTCCTGCTAAGGACCATTCAAATCCACTATGATGTCATAGGACTGTGTATAACTGTCTGCTGATTTCCAGGATAGGAGACAGCCTGGGAATACAACGTGCCATAGGCAGCTTTTTTGCTTAGTTTTTGAAGCCATCTCCAAATTACATTGAAAAGTTTCTGTTGCTTTTTTATTAACCCTTTTAGTGCCAGAGGGTAGGGCAATGCTTTGCTTTGCAATGCTTTGCGTACTCCCTTTAGCTCTCAAAGAATAGAAGGTAAATAAACATTGCACCAGGTCTCTGGGTATTTAATCCATCTTGAAGTCTAGGCCAATTTCTTTTCTCTTCCTAAGGACCATTCAAATCCACTATCATGTCATAGGACTGTGTATAACTGTCTGCTTATTTCCAGGATAGGAGACAGCCTGTGACTACAAGGTGCCATAGGCAGCTTTTTTGCTTAGTTTTTGATGCCATCTCCAATTTACATTGAAAATTTTCTGTTGCTATTTTATTAACCCTTTGAGTGCCAGAGGGTTGGGCAAAGCTTTGCTTTGCAATGCTTTGCATACTCCCTTTAGCACTCAAAGAATAGAAGGTAAATAAACATTGCACCAGATCTCTGGTTCTTTAATCCATCTTGAAGTCTCAGCCAATTTGTTTTCTCTTCCTAAGGACCATTCAAATCCACTATGATGTCATAGGACTGTGTATAACTGGCTGCTGATTTCCAGGATAGGAGACAGCCTAGGAATACAAGGTGCCATAGGCAGCTTTTTTCCTTAGTTTTTGAAGCCATCTCCATATTACATTGAAAAATGTCTGTTGCTATTTTATTAACCCTTTGAGTGCCAGATGGTTGGGCAACGCTTTGCTTTGCAATGCTTTGCGTACTTCTTTTAGCAGTCAAAGAATAGAAGGTAAATAAACATTGCTCCAGGTCTCTGGGTATTTAATCCATCTTGAAGTCTCAGTCAATTTGTTTTGTCTTCCTAAGAACCATTCAACTCCACTATGATATCATAGAACTATGTATAACTGTCTGCTGATTTCCAGGATAGGAGACAGCCTGGGAATACAAGGTGCCATAGGCAGCTTTTTCCCTTAGTTTTTGAAGCCGTCTCCATATTACATTGAAAAATTTCTGTTGCTATTTTATTAACCCTTTGAGTGCCAGAGGCTTGGGCAACGCTTTTCTTTGCAATGCTTTGCGTACTTCTTTTAGCACTCAAAGAATAGAAGGTAAATAAACATTGCACCAGGTCTCTGGGTCTTTAATCCATCTTGAAGTCTCAGCCAATTTGTTATGTCTTCCTAAGCACTATTCAAATCCACTATGATGTCATAGGACTGTGTATAACTGCCTGCTGATTTCCAGGATAGGAGACATCCTAGGAATACAAGGTGCCATAGGCAGATTTTTTGCTTAATTTTTAAAGCCATCTCCAAATTACAGTGAAAAGTTTCTGTTGCTATTTTATTAACCCTTTGAGTGCCAAAAGGTTGGGCAACGCTTTGCTTCGCAATGCTTTGCGTACTCCCTTTAGCTCTCAAAGAATAGAAGGTAAATAAACATTGCACCAGGTCTCTGGGTATTTAATCCATCTTGATGTCTCAGCCAATTTATTTTCTCTTCCTAAGGACCATTCAAATACACTATGATGTCATAGGACTGTGTATAACTGTCTGCTTATTTGCAGGATAGGAGACAGCCTGCAACTACAAGGTGCCATAGGCAGCTTTTTTGCTTAGTTTTTGATGCCATCTCCAATTTACATTGAAAAATTTCTGTTGCTATTTTATTAACCCTTTGAGTGCCAGAGGGTTGGGCAAAGCTTTGCTTTGCAATGCTTTGCATACTCCCTTTAGCACTCAAAGAATAGAAGGTAAATTAACATTGCACCAGGTCTCTGGGCCTTTAATCCATCTTGAAGTCTCAGCCAATTTGTTTTCTCTTCCTAAGGACCATTCAAATCCACTAATGTCATAGGATTGTGTATAACTGTCTGCTGATTTCCAGGATAGGAGACAGCCTAGGAATACAAGGTGCCATACGCAGCTTTTTTCCTTAGTTTTTGAAGCCATCTCCATATTACATTGAAAAATTTCTGTTGCTATTTTATTAACCCTTTGAGTGCCAGAGGGTTGGGCAACGCTTTGCTTTGCAATGCTTTGCGTACTTCTTTTAGCACTCAAAGAATAGAAGGTAAATAAACATTGCACCAGGTCTCTGGGTCTTTAATCCATCTTGAAGTCTCAGCCAATTTGTTATGTCTTCCTAAGCACCATTCAAATCCACTATGATGTCATAGGACTGTGTATCACTGCCTGCTGATTTCCAGGATAGGAGACAGCCTAGGAATACAAGTTGCCATAGGCAGCTTTTTTGCTTAATTTTTAAAGCCATCTCCAAATTACAGTGAAAATTTTCTGTTGCTATTTTATTAACCCTTTGAGTGCCAAAAGGTTGGGCAACGCTTTGCTTTGCAATGCTTTGCATACTCCCTTTAGCACTCAAAGAATAGAAGGAAAATAAACATTGCACCAGGTCTCTGGGTATTTAATCCATCTTGAAGTCTCAGTCAATTTGTTTTCTCTTCCTAAGGACCATTCAAATCCACTATGATGTCTTCGGACCGTGTATAACAGTCTGCTGATTTCCAGGATAGGAGACAGCCTAGTAATACAAGGTGCGGTAGGCAGCTTTTTTTGCTTATTTTTTGAAGCCATCTCCAAATTACATTGAAAAGTTTCTGTTGCTATTTTATTAACCCTTTGAGTGCAATATAGTAGGGCAATGCTTTGCTTTGCAATGCTTTACGTATTCCCTTTAGCACTCAAAGAATAGAAGGTAAATAAACATTGCACCAGGTCTCTGGGTATTTAATCCATCTTGAAGTCTCAGCCAAATTGTTTTCTCTTCCTAAAGACCATTCAAATCCACTATAATGTCATAGGACCGTGTATAACTGTCTGCTGATTTCCAGGATAGGAGACAGCCTGGGAAAACAAGGTGCCATAGGCACCTTTTTTGCTTAGTTTTTGAAGCCATCTCCAAATTACATTGAAAAGTTTCTGTTGCTATTTTATTAACCCTTTGAGTGCCAGAGGGTAGGGCATTGCTTTGCTTTGCAATGCTTTAAGTACTCCCTTTAGCACTCAAAGAATAGAAGGTAAATAAACATTGCACCAGGTCTCTGGGTATTTAATCCATCTTGAAGTCTCAGCCAATTTGTTTTCTCTTCCTAAGCACCATTCAAATTCACTATGATGTCATAGGACTGTGTATAACTGTCTTCTGATTTCCAGGATAGGAGACAGCCTGGGAATACAAGGTGCCATACGCAGCTTTTTTGCTTAGTTTTTGAAGCCATCTCCAAATTACATTGAAAAGTTTCTGTTGCTATTTTATTAACCCTTTGAGTGCCAGAGGGTAGGGCAATGCTTTGCTTTGCAATGCTTTGCGTACTCCCTTTAGCTCTCAAAGAATAGAAGGTAAATAAACATTGCACCAGGTCTCTGGGTATTTAATCCATCTTGAAGTCTAGGCCAATTTCTTTTCTCTTCCTAAGGACCATTCAAATCCACTATGATGTCATAGGACTGTGTATAACTGTCTGCTTATTTCCAGGATAGGAGACAGCCTGTGACTACAAGGTGCCATAGGCAGCTTTTTTGCTTAGTTTTTGATGCCATCTCCAATTTACATTGAAAAATTTCTGTTGCTATTTTATTAACCCTTTGAGTGCCAGAGGGTTGGGCAAAGCTTTGCTTTGCAATGCTTTGCATACTCCCTTTAGCACTCAAAGAATAGAAGGTAAATAAACATTGCACCAGATCTCTGGTTCTTTAATCCATCTTGAAGTCTCAGCCAATTTGTTTTCTCTTCCTAAGGACCATTCAAATCCACTATGATGTCATAGGACTGTGTATAACTGGCTGCTGATTTCCAGGATAGGAGACAGCCTAGGAATACAAGGTGCCATAGGCAGCTTTTTTCCTTAGTTTTTGAAGCCATCTCCATATTACATTGAAAAATGTCTGTTGCTATTTTATTCACCCTTTGAGTGCCAGATGGTTGGGCAACGCTTTGCTTTGCAATGCTTTGCGTACTTCTTTTAGCAGTCAAAGAATAGAAGGTAAATAAACATTGCACCAGGTCTCTGGGTATTTAATCCATCTTGAAGTCTCAGTCAATTTGTTTTGTCTTCCTAAGAACCATTCAAATCCACTATGATATCATAGAACTATGTATAACTGTCTGCTGATTTCCAGGATAGGAGACAGCCTGGGAATACAAGGTGCCATAGGCAGCTTTTTCCCTTAGTTTTTGAAGCCATCTCCATATTACATTGAAAAATTTCTGTTGCTATTTTATTAACCCTTTGAGTGCCAGAGGGTTGGGCAACGCTTTTCTTTGCAATGCTTTGCGTACTCCTTTTAGCACTCAAAGAATAGAAGGTAAATAAACATTGCACCAGGTCTCTAGGTCTTTAATCCATCTTGAAGTCTCAGCCAATTTGTTATGTCTTCCTAAGCACCATTCAAATCCACTATGATGTCATAGGACTGTGTATAACTGCCTGCTGATTTCCAGGATAGGAGACAGCCTAGGAATACAAGGTGACATAGGCAGATTTTTTGCTTAATTTTTAAAGCCATCTCCAAATTACAGTGAAAAGTTTCTGTTGCTATTTTATTAACCCTTTGAGTGCCAAAAGGTTGGGCAACGCTTTGCTTTGCAATGCTTTGCATACTCCCTTTAGCACTCAAAGAATAGAAGGAAAATAAACATTGCACCAGGTCTCTGGGTATTTAATCCATCTTGAAGTCTCAGTCAATTTGTTTTCTCTTCCTAAAGACCATTCAAATCCACTATGATGTCATAGGACTGTGTATAACAGTCTGCTGATTTACAGGATAGGAGACAGCCTAGGAATACAAGGTGCGGTAGGCAGCTTTTTTTGCTTAGTT
Source organism: Rhinophrynus dorsalis (assembly GCA_037306005.1). Classification (NCBI taxonomy): domain Eukaryota; kingdom Metazoa; phylum Chordata; class Amphibia; order Anura; family Rhinophrynidae; genus Rhinophrynus; species Rhinophrynus dorsalis. The sequence continues at coordinate 281,778,715 of CM074723.1, read as the reverse complement.
TCTGAAGCCATCTCCAATTACACTGAAAAGTTTCTGTTGCTATTTTATTAACCCTTTCAGTGCCAGAGGGTTGGGCAACACTTTGCTTTGCAATGCTTTGCACACTCCCTTTAGCACTCAAAGAATAGAAGGAAAATAAACATTGCACCAGGTCTCTGGGTATTTAATCCATCTTGAAGTCTCAGCCAATTTGTTTTGTCTTCCTAAGAACCATTCAAATTCACTATGATGTCATAGGACTGTGTATAACTGTCTGCTGATTTCCAGGATAGGAGACAGCCTGGGAATACAAGGTGACATAGGCAGCTTTTTCGCTTATTTTTTGAAGCCATCTCCAAATTACATTGAAAAATTTCTATTGCTATTTAATTAACCCTTTGAGTGCCAGAGGGTTTGGCAACACTTTGTTTTGCAATGTTTTGCATACTCCCTTTAGCACTGAAAGAATAGAAGGAAAATAAACATTGCACCAGGTCTCTGGGTATTTAATCCATCTTGAAGTCTCTGCCAATTTGTTTTCTCTTCCTAAGGACCATTCAAATCCACTATGATATCATAGGACTATGTATAACTGTCTGCTGATTTCCATGATAGGAGACAGCCTGGGAATACAAGTTGACATAGGCAGCTTTTTCACTTATTTTTTGAAGCCATCTCCAAATTACATTGAAAAATTTCTGTTGCTATTTTATTAACCCTTTGAGTGCAAGAGGGTTGAGCAACGCTTAGCTTTGCAATGCTTTGCGTACTCCCTTTAGCACTCAAAGAATAGAAGGTAAATAAACATTGCACCAGGTCTCTGGGTGTTTAATCCATCTTGAAGTCTCAGCCAATTTGTTTTGTCTTCCTAAGCACCATTCAAATCCACTATGATGTCATAGGACTGTGTATAACAGTCTGCTGATTTCCAGGATAGGAGACAGCCTAGGAATACAAGGTGTCATAGGCAGCTTTTTTGCTTACTTTTTGAAACCATCTCCAAATTACATTGAAAAGTTTCTGTTGCTATTTTATTAACCCTTTGAGTGCCAGAGGATTGGGCAACGCTTTGCTTTGCAATGCTTTGCATACTCCCTTTAGCTCTCAAAGAATAGAAGGAAAATAAACATTGCACCAGGTCTCTGGGTATTTAATCCATCTTGAAGTCTCAGCCAATTTGTTTTCTCCTGCTAAGGACCATTCAAATCCACTATGATGTCATAGGACTGTGTATAACTGTCTGCTGATTTCCAGGATAGGAGACAGCCTGGGAATACAACGTGCCATAGGCAGCTTTTTTGCTTAGTTTTTGAAGCCATCTCCAAATTACATTGAAAAGTTTCTGTTGCTATTTTATTAACCCTTTCAGTGCCAGAGGGTTGGGCAACACTTTGCTTTGCAATGCTTTGCACACTCCCTTTAGCACTCAAAGAATAGAAGGAAAATAAACATTGCACCAGGTCTCTGGGTATATAATCCATCTTGAAGTCTCAGCCAATTTGTTTTGTCTTCCTAAGAACCATTCAAATTCACTATGATGTCATAGGACTGTGTATAACAGTCTGCTGATTTCCAGGATAGGAGACACCCTAGGAATACAAGGTGCGGTAGGCAGCTTTTTTTGCTTAGTTTTTGAAGCCATCTCCAAATTACATTGAAAAGTTTCTGTTGCTATTTTATTAACCCTTTCAGTGCCAGAGGGTTGGGCAACACTTTGCTTTGCAATGCTTTGCACACTCCCTTTAGCACTCAAAGAATAGAAGGAAAATAAACATTGCACCAGGTCTCTGGGTATATAATCCATCTTGAAGTCTCAGCCAATTTGTTTTGTCTTCCTAAGAACCATTCAAATTCACTATGATGTCATAGGACTGTGTATAACTGTCTGCTGATTTCCAGGATAGGAGACAGCCTGGGAATACAAGGTGCCATAGGCACCTTTTTTGCTTAGTTTTTGAACCCATCTCCAAATTACATTGAAAATTTCTATTGCTATTTAATTAACCCTTTGAGTGCCAGAGGGTTGGGCAACACTTTCTTTTGCAATGTTTTGCATACTCCCTTTAGCACTGAAAGAATAGAAGGAAAATAAACATTGCACCAGGTCTCTGGGTATTTAATCCATCTTGAAGTCTCAGCCAATTTGTTTTCTCTTCCTAAGGACCATTCAAATCCGCTATGATATCATAGGACTATGTATAACTGTCTGCTGATTTCCATGATAGGAGACAGCCTGGGAATACAAGGTGACATAGGCAGCTTTTTCGCTTATTTTTTGAAGCCATCTCCAAATTACATTGAAAAATTTCTGTTGCTATTTTATTAACCCTTTGAGTGCCAGAGGGTTGGGCAACGCTTTGCTTTGCAATGCTTTGCGTACTTCTTTTAGCACTCAAAGAATAGAAGGTAAATAAACATTGCACCAGGTCTCTGGGTCTTTAATCCATCTTGAAGTCTCAGCCAATTTGTTATGTCTTCCTAAGCACCATTCAAATCCACTATGATGTCATAGGACTGTGTATAACTGCCTGCTGATTTCCAGGATAGGAGACAGCCTAGGAATTCAAGTTGCCATAGGCAGCTTTTTTGCTTAATTTTTAAAGCCATCTCCAAATTACAGTGAAAATTTTCTGTTGCTATTTTATTAACCCTTTGAGTGCCAAAAGGTTGGGCAACGCTTTGCTTTGCAATGCTTTGCATACTCCCTTTAGCACTCAAAGAATAGAAGGAAAATAAACATTGCACCAGGTCTCTGGGTATTTAATCCATCTTGAAGTCTCAGTCAATTTGTTTTCTCTTCCTAAGGACCATTCAAATCCACTATGATGTCTTCGGACCGTGTATAACAGTCTGCTGATTTCCAGGATAGGAGACAGCCTAGTAATACAAGGTGCGGTAGGCAGCTTTTTTTGCTTATTTTTTGAAGCCATCTCCAAATTACATTGAAAAGTTTCTGTTGCTATTTTATTAACCCTTTGAGTGCCAGAGGGTAGGGCATTGCTTTGCTTTGCAATGCTTTAAGTACTCCCTTTAGCACTCAAAGAATAGAAGGTAAATAAACATTGCACCAGGTCTCTGGGTATTTAATCCATCTTGAAGTCTCAGCCAATTTGTTTTCTCTTCCTAAGCACCATTCAAATTCACTTTGATGTCATAGGACTGTGTATAACTGTCTTCTGATTTCCAGGATAGGAGACAGCCTGGGAATACAAGGTGCCATAGGCAGATTTTTTGCTTAGTTTTTGAAGCCATCTCCAAATTACATTGAAAAGTTTCTGTTGCTATTTTATTAACCCTTTGAGTGCCAGAGGGTAGGGCAATGCTTTGCTTTGCAATGCTTTGCTTACTCCCTTTAGCTCTCAAAGAATAGAAGGTAAATAAACATTGCACCAGGTCTCTGGGTATTTAATCCATCTTGAAGTCTAGGCCAATTTCTTTTCTCTTCCTAAGGACCATTCAAATCCACTATGATGTCATAGGACTGTGTATAACTGTCTGCTTATTTCCAGGATAGGAGACAGCCTGTGACTACAAGGTGCCATAGGCAGCTTTTTTGCTTAGTTTTTGATGCCATCTCCAATTTACATTGAAAATTTTCTGTTGCTATTTTATTAACCCTTTGAGTGCCAGAGGGTTGGGCAAAGCTTTGCTTTGCAATGCTTTGCATACTCCCTTTAGCACTCAAAGAATAGAAGGTAAATAAACATTGCACGAGATCTCTGGTTCTTTAATCCATCTTGAAGTCTCAGCCAATTTGTTTTCTCTTCCTAAGGACCATTCAAATCCACTATGATGTCATAGGACTGTGTATAACTGGCAGCTGATTTCCAGGATAGGAGACAGCCTAGGAATACAAGGTGCCATAGGCAGCTTTTTTCCTTAGTTTTTGAAGCCATCTCCATATTACATTGAAAAATGTCTGTTGCTATTTTATTAACCCTTTGAGTGCCAGATGGTTGGGCAACGCTTTGCTTTGCAATGCTTTGCGTACTTCTTTTAGCAGTCAAAGAATAGAAGGTAAATAAACATTGCAACAGGTCTCTGGGTATTTAATCCATCTTGAAGTCTCAGTCAATTTGTTTTGTCTTCCTAAGAACCATTCAAATCCACTATGATATCATAGAACTATGTATAACTGTCTGCTGATTTCCAGGATAGGAGACAGCCTGGGAATACAAGGTGCCATAGGCAGCTTTTTCCCTTAGTTTTTGAAGCCATCTCCATATTACATTGAAAAATTTCTGTTGCTATTTTATTAACCCTTTGAGTGCCAGAGGGTTGGGCAACGCTTTTCTTTGCAATGCTTTGCGTACTCCTTTTAGCACTCAAAGAATAGAAGGTAAATAAACATTGCACCAGGTCTCTGGGTCTTTAATCCATCTTGAAGTCTCAGCCAATTTGTTATGTCTTCCTAAGCACCATTCAAATCCACTATGATGTCATAGGACTGTGTATAACTGCCTGCTGATTTCCAGGATAGCAGACAGCCTAGGAATACAATGTGCCATAGGCAGATTTTTTGCTTAATTTTTAAAGCCATCTCCAAATTACAGTGAAAAGTTTCTGTTGCTATTTTATTAACCCTTTGAGTGCCAAAAGGTTGGGCAACGCTTTGCTTTGCAATGCTTTGCATACTCCCTTTAGCACTCAAAGAATAGAAGGAAAATAAACATTGCACCAGGTCTCTGGGTATTTAATCCATCTTGAAGTCTCAGTCAATTTGTTTTCTCTTCCTAAGGACCATTCAAATCCACTATGATGTCATAGGACTGTGTATAACAGTCTGCTGATTTCCAGGATAGGAGACAGCCTAGGAATACAAGGTGCGGTAGGCAGCTTTTTTTGCTTAGTTTTTGAAGCCATCTCCAAATTACATTGAAAAGTTTCTGTTGCTATTTTATTAACCCTTTCAGTGCCAGAGGGTTGGGCAACACTTTGCTTTGCAATGCTTTGCACACTCCCTTTAGCACTCAAAGAATAGAAGGAAAATAAACATTGCACCAGGTCTCTGGGTATTTAATCCATCTTGAAGTCTCAGCCAATTTGTATTCTCTTCCTAAGGACCATTCAAATCCACTATGATATCATAGGACTATGTATAACTGTCTGCTGATTTCCAGGATAGGAGACAGCCTGGGAATACAAGGTGCCATAGGCACCTTTTTTGCTTAGTTTTTGAACCCATCTCCAAATTACATTGAAAAGTTTCTATTGCTATTTAATTAACCCTTTGAGTGCCAGAGGGTTGGGCAACACTTTGTTTTGCAATGTTTTGCATACTCCCTTTAGCACTGAAAGAATAGAAGGAAAATAAACATTGCACCAAGTCTCTGGGTATTTAATCCATCTTGAAGTCTCAGCCAATTTGTTTTCTCTTCCTAAGGACCATTCAAATCCACTATGATATCATAGGACTATGTATAACTGTCTGCTGATTTCCATGATAGGAGACAGCCTGGGAATACAAGGTGACATAGGCAGCTTTTTCGCTTATTTTTTGAAGCCATCTCCAAATTACATTGAAAAATTTCTGTTGCTATTTTATTAACCCTTTGAGTGCAAGAGGATAGGGCAATGCTTTGCTTTGCAATGCTTTACGTACTCCCTTTAGCACTTAAAGAATAGAAGGTAAATAAACATTGCACCAGGTCTCTGGGTATTTAATCCATCTTCAAGTCTCAGCCAATTTGTTTTGTCTTCCTAAGGACCATTCAAATCCACTATGATGTCATAGGACTGTGTATAACTGTCTGCTGATTTCCAGGATAGGAGACAGCCTGGGAATACAAGGTGCCATAGGCACCTTTTTTGCTTAGGTATTGAATCCATCTCCAAATTACATTGAAAAATTTCTGTTGCTATTTTATTAACCCTTTTAGTGCCAGAGGGTTGAGCAACGCTTAGCTTTGCAATGCTTTGCGTACTCCCTTTAGCACTCAAAGAATAGAAGGTAAATAAACATTGCACCAGGTCTCTGGGTGTTTAATCCATCTTGAAGTCTCAGCCAATTTGTTTTGTCTTCCTAAGCACCATTCAAATCCACTATGATGTCTTAGGACTGTGTATAACAGTCTGCTGATTTCCAGGATAGGAGACAGCCTAGGAATACAAGGTGTCATAGGCAGCTTTTTTGCTTAGTTTTTGAAACCATCTCCAAATTACATTGAAAAGTTTCTGTTGCTATTTTATTAACCCTTTGAGTGCCAGAAGATTCCGCAACGCTTTGCTTTGCAATGCTTTGCATACTCCCTTTAGCTCTCAAAGAATAGAAGGAAAATAAACATTGCACCAGGTCTCTGGGTATTTAATCCATCTTGAAGTTTCAGCCAATTTGTTTTCTCCTGCTAAGGACCATTCAAATCCACTATGATGTCATAGGACTGTGTATAACTGTCTGCTGATTTCCAGGATAGGAGACAGCCTAGGAATACAAGGTGTCATAGGCAGCTTTTTTGCTTAGTTTTTGAAACCATCTCCAAATTACATTGAAAAGTTTCTGTTGCTATTTTATTAACCCTTTGAGTGCCAGAGGATTGGGCAACGCTTTGCTTTGCAATGCTTTGCATACTCCCTTTAGCTCTCAAAGAATAGAAGGAAAATAAACATTACACCAGGTCTCTGGGTATTTAATTCATCTTGAAGTCTCAGCCAATTTGTTTTGTCTTCCTAAGAACCATTCAAATCCACTATGATGTCATAGGACTATGTATAACTGTCTGCTGATTTCCAAGATGGGAGACAGCCTGGGAATACAAGGTGCCATAGGCAGCTTTTTTGCTTAGTTTTTGAAGCCATCTCCAAATTACATTGAAAAATTTCTGTTGCTATTTTATTAACCCTTTGAGTGCTAGAGGGTTGGGCAATGATTTGCTTTGCAATGCTTTGCGTACTCCCTTTAGCACTCAAAGAATAGAAGGTAAATAAACATTGCACCAGGTCTCTGGGTCTTTAATCCATCTTGAAATCTCAGCCAATTTGTTTTGTCTTCCTAAACACCATTCAAATCCACTATGATGTCATAGGACTATGTATAACTGTCTGCTGATTTCCATGATAGAAGACAGCCTAGGAATACAAGGTGCCATAGGCAGCTTTTTTGCATAGTTTTTGAAGCCATCTCCAAATTACATTGAAAAGTTTCTGTTGCTATTTTATTAACCCTTTGAGTGCCAGAGGTTTGGGCAACGCTTTGCTTTGCAATGCATTGCATACTCCCTTTAGCACTCAAAGAATAAAAGGAAAATAAACATTGCACTAGGTCTCTGGATATTTAATCCATCTTGAAGTCGCAGCCAATTTGTTTTGTCTTCCTAAAAACCATTCAGATCCACTATGATGTCATAGGACTATGTATAACTGTCTGCTGATTTCCAGGATAGGAGACAGCCTGGGAATACAAGGTGCCATAGGCAGACTTTTTGCTTAGTTTCTGAAGCCATCTCCAAATTACATTTTAAAGTTTCTGTTGCTATTTTATTAACCCTTTGAGTGCCAGAGGGTTGGGCAACGCTTTGCTTTGCAATGCTTTGCATACTCCCTTTAGCACTCAAAGAATAGAAGGAAAATAAACATTGCACCAGGTCTCTGGGTATTTAATCCATCTTGAAGTCTCAGCCAATTTGTTTTGTCTTCCTAAGAACCATTCAAATCCACTATGATGTCATTGGACTATGTATAACTGTCTGCTGATTTCCAGTATGGGAGACAGCCTGGGAATACAAGGTGCCATAGGCAGCTTTTTTGCTTAGTTTTTCAAGCCATCTCCAAATTACATTGAAAAGTTTCTGTTGCTATTTTATTAACCCTTTGAGTGCCAGAGGTTTGGGCAACGCTTTGCTTTGCAATGCATTGCATACACCCTTTAGCACTCAAAAAATAGAAGGAAAATAAACATTGCACTAGGTCACTGGGTATTTAATCCATCTTGAAGTCTCAGCCAATTTGTTTTGTCTTCCTAAAATCCATTCAGATCCACTATGATGTCATAGGACTATGTATAACTGTCTGCTGATTTCCAGGATAGGAGACAGCCTGGGAATACAAGGTGCCATCGGCACCTTTTTGCTTAATTTTTGAAGCCATCTCCAAATTACATTGAAACATTTCTGTTGCTATTTTATTAACCCTTTGAGTGACAGAGTTTTGGGCAATGCTTTGCTTTGCAATGCTTTGCGTACTCATTTTAGCACTCAAAGAATAGAAGGTAAATAAACATTGCACCAGGTCTCTGGGTCTTTAATCCATCTTGAAGTCTTAGCCAATTTCTTTTGTCTTCCTAAGCACCATTCAAATCCACTATGATGTCATAGGACTGTGTATAACTGTCTGCTGGTTTCCAAGATAGGAGACAGCCTAGGAATACAAGGTGCCATAAGCAGCTTTTTTGCTTAGTTTTTGAAGCCAACTCCAAATTATATTGAAAAGTCTCTGTTGCTTTTTTTTATTAACCCTTTGAATGCCAGGGGGTTGGGCAACGCTTTGCTTTGCAATGCTTTGCGTTCTCCCTTTAGCACTCAAAAAATAGAAGGAAAATAAACATTGCACCAGGTCTCTGGGTATTTAATCCATCTTGAAGTCTCACCCAATTTGCTTTCTCTTCCTAAGGACCATTCAAATCCACTATGATGTCATAGGACTGTGTATAACTGTTTGCTGATTTCCAGGATAGGAGACAGCCTGGGAATACAAGGTGCCTTAGGCAGCTTTTTTGCTTAGTTTTTGAAAGCATCTCCAAATTACATTGAAAAGATTCTGTTGCTATTTTATTAACCCTTTGAGTGCCAGAGGGTTGAGCAACGCTTTGCTTTGCAATGCTTTGCGTACTCCCTTTAGCACTCAAAGAATAGAAGGTAAATAAACATTGCACCAGGTCTCTGGGTGTTTAATCCATCTTGAAGTCTCAGCCAATTTGTTTTGTCTTCCTAAGCACCATTCAAATCCACTATGATGTCATAGAACTGTGTATAACAGTCTGCTGATTTCCAGGATAGGAGACAGCCAAGGAATACAAAGTGCCATAAGAAGCTTTTTTGCTTAGTTTTTGAAGCCATCTCCAAATTATATTGAAAAGTTTCTGTTGCTTTTTTATTAACCCTTTGAGTGCCAGAGGGTTGGGCAACGCTTTGCTTTGCAATGCTTTGCATACTACCTTTAGCACTCAAAGAATAGAAGGAAAATAAATATTGCACCAGGTCTCTGGGTATTTAATCCATCTTGAAGTCTCAGCCAATTTGTTTTGTCTTCCTAAGAACCATTCAAATCCACTATGATGTCATTGGACTATGTAAAACTGTCTGCTGATTTCCAGCATAGGAGACAGCCTGGTAATACAAGCTACCATAGGCAGCTTTTTTGCTTAGTTTTTGATGCCATTTCCAATTTCCAATGAAAAATTTCTGTTGCTATTTTATTAACCCTTTGAGTGCCAGAGGGTTGGGCAAAGCTTTGCTTTGCAATGCTTTGCATACTCCCTTTAGCACTCAAAGAATAGAAGGTAAATAAACATTGCACCAGGTCTCTGGGTCTTTAATCCATCTTGAAGTCTCAGCCAATTTGTTTTCTCTTCCTAAGGACCATTCAAATCCACTATGATGTCATAGGACTGTGTATAACTGTCTGCTGATTTCCAGGATAGGAGACAGCCTAGGAATACAAGGTGCCATAGGCAGCTTTTTTCCTTCGTTTTTGAAGCCATTTCCATATTACATTGAAAAGTTTCTGTTGCTATTTTATTAACCCTTTGAGTGCCAGAGGGTTGGGTAATGCTTTGCTTTGCAATGTGTTGCATACTCCCTTTAGCACTCAAAGAATAGAAGGAAAATAAACATTGCTCCAGGTCTCTGGGTATTTAATCCATCTTGAAGTCTCAGCCAATTTGTTTTGTCTTCCTAAGGACCATTCAAATCCACTATGATGTCATAGGACTGTGTATAACTGTCTGCTGATTTCCAGGATAGGAGACAGCCTAGGAATACAAGGTGCCATAGGCAGCTTTTTTGCTTAGTTTTTGAAACCATCTCCAAATTACATTGAAAAGTTTCTGTTGCTATTTTATTAACCCTTTGAGTGCCAGAGGATTGGGCAATGCTTTGCATACTCCCTTTAGCTCCCAAAGAATAGAAGGAAAATAAACATTGCACCAGGTCTCTGGGTATTTAATTCATCTTGAAGTCTCAGCCAATTTGTTTTGTCTTCCTAAGAACCATTCAAATCCACTATGATGTCATAGGACTATGTATAACTGTCTGCTGATTTCCAGGATGGGAGACAGCCTGGGAATACAAGGTGCCATAGGCAGCTTTTTTGCTTAGTTTTTGAAGCCATCTCCAAATTACATTGAAAAGTTTCTGTTGCTATTTTATTAACCCTTTGAGTGCCAGAGGTTTGGGCAACGCTTTGCAATGCATTGCATACACCCTTTAGCACTCAAAGAATAGAAGGAAAATAAACATTGCACTAGGTCACTGGGTATTTAATCCATCTTGAAGTCTCAGCCAATTTGTTTTGTGTTCCTAAAAACCATTCAGATCCACTATGATGTCATAGGACTATGTATAACTGTCTGCTGATTTCCAGGATAGGAGACAGCCTGGGAATACAAGGTGCCATAGGCAGACTTTTTGCTTAGTTTTTGAAGCCATCTCCAAATTACATTTTAAAGTTTCTGTTGCTATTTTATTAACCCTTTGAGTGCCAGAGGGTTGGGCAACGCTTTGCTTTGCAATGCTTTGCATACTCCCTTTAGCACTCAAAGAATAGAAGGAAAATAAACATTGCACCAGGTCTCTGGGTATTTAATCCATCTTGAAGTCTCAGCCAATTTGTTTTGTCTTCCTAAGAACCATTCAAATCCACTATGATGTCATAGGACTGTGTATAACTGTCTGCTGGTTTCCAGGATAGGAGACAGCCTAGGAATACAAGGTGCCATAAGCAGCTTTTTTGCTTAGTTTTCGAAGCCAACTCCAAATTATATTGAAAAGTCTCTGTTGCTTTTTTTATTAACCCTTTGAGTGCCAGGGGGTTGGGCAACGCTTTGCTTTGCAATGCTTTGCGTTCTCCCTTTAGCACTCAAAGAATAGAAGGAAAATAAACATTGCACCAGGTCTCTGGGTATTTAATCCATCTTGAAGTCTCAGCCAATTTGTTTTCTCCTTCTAAGGACCATTCAAATCCACTATGATGTCATAGGACTGTGTATAACTATCTGCTGATTTCCAGGATAGGAGACAGCCTAGGAATACAAGGTGCCATAGGCAGCTTTTTTGCTTAGTTTTTGAAACCATCTCCAAATTACATTGAAAAGTTTCTGTTGCTATTTTATTAACCCTTTGAGTGCCAGAGGATTGGGCAATGCTTTGCATACTCCCTTTAGCTCTCAAAGAATAGAAGGAAAATAAACATTGCACCAGGTCTCTGGGTATTTAATTCATCTTGAAGTCTCAGCCAATTTGTTTTGTCTTCCTAAGAACCATTCAAATCCACTATGATGTCATAGGACTATGTATAACTGTCTGCTGATTTCCAGGATGGGAGACAGCCTGGGAATACAAGGTGCCATAGGCAGCTTTTTTGCTTAGTTTTTGAAGCCATCTCCAAATTACATTGAAAAGTTTCTGTTGCTATTTTATTAACCCTTTGAGTGCCAGAGGTTTGGGCAACGCTTTGCTTTGCAATGCATTGCATACACTCTTTAGCACTCAAAGAATAGAAGGAAAATAAACATTGCACTAGGTCACTGGGTATTTAATCCATCTTGAAGTCTCAGCCAATTTGTTTTGTCTTCCTAAAAACCATTCAGATCCACTATGATGTCATAGGACTATGTATAACTGTCTGCTGATTTCCAGGATAGGAGACAGCCTAGGAATACAAGGTGCCATAGGCAGACTTTTTGCTTAGTTTTTGAAGCCATCTCCAAATTACATTTTAAAGTTTCTGTTGCTATTTTATTAACCCTTTGAGTGCCAGAGGGTTGGGCAACGCTTTGCTTTGCAATGCTTTGCATACTCCCTTTAGCACTCAAAGAATAGAAGGAAAATAAACATTGCACCAGGTCTCTGGGTATTTAATCCATCTTGAAGTCTCAGCCAATTTGTTTTGTCTTCCTAAGCACCATTCGAATCCACTATGATGTCTTAGGACTGTGTATAACACTGTTCTGATTTCCAGGATAGGAGACAGCCTGGAAATACAAGGTGCCATAGGCACCTTTTTTGCTTAATTTTTTAAGCCATCTCCAAATTACATTGAAAAATTTCTGTTGCTATTTTATTAACCCTTTGAGTGCCAGAGGGTTGGGCAATGCTTTGCTTTGCAACGCTTTGCGTACTCCCTTTATTAGTCAAAGAATAGAAGGTAAATAAACATTGCACCAGGTCTCTGGGTCTTTAATCCATCTTGAAGTCTCAGCCAATTTGTTTTGTCTTCCTAAGGACCATTCAAATCCACTATGATGTCATAGCAATGTGTTTAAATGTCTGCTGATTTACAGGTTAGGGGACAGCCTGGGAATACAATGTGCCATAGGCAGCTTTTTTGCTTAGTTTTTGAAGCCATCTCCAAATTACACTGAAAAATTTCTATTGCTATTTTATTAACCCTTTGAGTGCCAGAGGGTTGGGCAACGCTTTGCTTTGCAATGGTCTGCGTGCTCCCTTTAGCACTCAAAGAATAGAAGGTAAGTAAACATTGCACCAGGTCTCTGGGTCTTTAATCCATGTTGAAGTCTCAGCCAATTTGTTTTCTCTTCCTAAGCACCTTTCAAATCCACTGTGATGTCATAGGACTGTGTATAACTGTCTGCTGATTTCCAGGATAGGAGATAGACTGGGAATACATGGTTCCATAGGCAGCTTTTTTTCTTAGTTTTTGAAGCCATCTCCAAATTACATTGAAAAGTTTCTGTTGCTATTTTATTAACCCTTTGAGTGCCAGAGGGTTGGGCAACGCTTTGCTTTGCAATGCTTTGCATTCTCTATTTAGCACTCAAAGAATAGAAGGAAAATAAACATTGCACCAGGTCTCTGGGTCTTTAACCCCTTAGCAACCCTTGACGTACCAGGACCGTCAAGGGTAAATGTGACTCAACGACCCTTGACGGTCCCGGTACGTCAAGGGTTAAACTCTCCCATCGCGGCCGCACGGAGCGATGGGAGAGCGCGGGCTGCTTGTTACTAAGTGTCTCGATACCGGGACACTTAGTAACAACCAGTAGAAAGTTTGTTGCAACATGCGATTCGCTTGATGAGCGAATCACATGTTGCAAATGCTGATTGACAGGGACAGTATTTGTAAATACTGTCCCTGTCATATATCTCTGTCTCCCTCCATCTTGCACACTGCTGAGGTGGAGAGAGACAGAGAGAGATTGTGCCAGATTGTGATCCAGCATTCCAGTGTTCCTGCAAACAGTGTTAAAACACAAAATTAACCCTTTGATCACTGTTTTACAGTGATCACCAAGTTCTCCCCCATCTGATCACTTTTACAGTAATCAATAAACTACAGATCAGCGTCTGCTGATCTGTGGGATACCCCCCATCCTCCTTGTATCCTCTGAATTTTTTTTAATTTTTTTTTATTTTTTTTATTTTTTTTTATTAAAAATTGATTTAAATATAATTTAGGTAGTTTACGTAGGTAGGTGGGTAGGTTTAGTGTAGACTTGTGTTAGGGAAAGGTTTAGGGACAGATCTAGGTTTAGGGGAAAAAAAAAAGAAAAAAAAACCAAAAAAAAACAAAAAATAAAAAAAAATACTAAAAAAAAATATATATATATATATAATAAGTATAGTTTAGATAGGTAGTTTACTTGGGTTAGGTAGGTTCTAGATATACGTAGGTTAGGGTAAGTTTTAGGGTTAGAGTTAGGTTTAGGGATAGCGTTAGAGTAAGGAAAAAAAAATTTAGTGGGCAAAATGCAGCGCACTTATAGCGTTGAAGAGGCATATGCCTTTTTGGCATCTGACTCAGAGGCAACAGATACTGCGTCAGATTTTGAAATAGAGCAGTTTTCAGAAACTGAGAGCAACTCTACTGACGACGCTGGGCCTTCTATTAAGAAAAGACGCACTGCCCCAAGAGCTGCCCTGGCAACTGCCCCAGCACATGCCAAAAATCCTGCCCCAGCACCTGCCACAAATCCTGCCCCAGCACCTACCACAAATCCTGCCACAAATCCTGCCACAAGATCTGCCAAAAATCCTGTCAAAAGATCTGCCAAAAGGAATGCCCCAAGTGCTGCCCCAAGAGCTACCCTGGCAATTGCCCCAGCACCTGCAAAAAGATCTGTCCAAAGAAATGCCCCAACACCAGCCACTCCTGATCATAATGAATGGGTATCCCCAATACATTTTTGCCCACAAATACCAGAATTTACAGGCACCCCAGGGATTCAAACTGATGTTGAGGGATTTAATTATGATAATTTTTTTGATTTATTTTTGGGGGAAGACATTTTAGGGGAAATTGTGTCCCAAACCAACTTGTATGCAGCCCAGTATACTGCCGCCAACCCTACAGCTTTTGTAGTTAAGGAAGAAATATGGAAACCCATAGACCTCATAGAATTTAAGCAATTCTGGGCCTTAATAATGGCAATGGGTATAATAAAAAAGCCCAGTATCCGATCCTACTGGAGCAAAAACCCCGTATGTGATACCCCTATATTCCCCAATACTATGACCAGGTCCAGATTTGAAATCATTTTGCACTTTTTGCATTTTAACGATAATACCCTGTGCCCCCCAAAAGAACACCCCCAGTATGATAGACTATACAAAATTCGTCCCCTAATAAGCCATTTACAGAAAAAGTTTGCCCAAGTGTATATGCCCCAAAAAGAAATTAGTGTAGATGAATCCCTAATGAAATACAAAGGCAGGTTAGGGTTCAAGCAGTACATCCCCTCAAAGCGATCCAAATTTGGTGTCAAATTTTATAAATTGTGCGAAAGTGCCACAGGCTACACCCAGGCTTTTAGAATTTATGAGGGCAAGGACAGCAAACTTGATCCTCCTGGGTGCCCCGAATTTATGGGAACAAGAGGGAAAATAGTTTGGGATTTAATTTACCCCTTATTAAATAAAGGCTATCAATTATTTGTTGATAATTATTACACCAGCCCCCTTTTATTTAGGTCTCTGTTTTATTTTGACACCGTGGCCTGTGGCACTGTCAGACGCAATTGCAGGGAGTTTCCCAAAACACTCATAGATACCAAATTAAAAACTGGGACGTCCTCATCTTTGTGCCAACAGGAGCTGCTGGCAGTGAAGTTTAGGGCCAAAAAAGAGGTCTGCATGCTGACCACAATGCATGAGGACAGATCTGTGGCAGTCACTGTTCGTGGCAGGACAGTGGTAATGAGAAAGCCAGTCTGCATCAGGGAATATAATAAAAACATGGGGGGAGTTGATCTGAGTGATCAACTAATGCAGCCATACCTCGCAATGAGGAAGTGTAGGGCATGGTATAAAAAAGTTGCCATCTATATGATGCAGACTGCTGTCCATAATTCATTTTTACTTTTCAAGCTGGCAAACCCCAATCAAAGATGTAGCTTTTTACAGTACCAGCTACAACTTATTTCCATATTTTTATTTCAAGGTGCGTCTGAAATAATTCCACCAAGACCCGGGTTAGTACATTTTATTTATAAAATCCCCCCAACTCCCCAAAAGAACAAACCACAGAAGCGCTGCAGGGTTTGCTACAGAAAGGGAATACGGACAGACACCACCACTTACTGTCCTGATTGCCCTTCCAAACCTGGCCTCTGCATTGGTGACTGTTTCAAGGAATACCATTCAGGCACAATGCAGTAGTGCTGTAAAGGTTCTTTTATTATTTGGCCACTTTTTCCCCCTGAAATATCCTGTTTTTTATTTTTCAAAATACATCCCTCCTTAGATCTAACACTATCAAAATTTATCTCTGATAATGGAAACACACATGTTCCCTACTGGGCCTAGTAGCTCCCCCAAACCCTGACAAACCTATGCATATGGGGCATTGCCGTACTCATACAATGTAACTCACCACTAATGTAAAGCATTTAAAAAATCTGCAAATATCATCTGATTGAAATCCAGAGCAACACTAAAATAGAAATGTGAAAAATGGTGTTTCTCTGCCTTACTGCAGATTTTTGGAGGGATTGGTGATACAGTGGCAGCGAAAAAATTGATAAGATGCAAATAGAATGAAAGCCAGGGTTGTCTACTCTTCTACAAAATATACTTTTGGGAGTAAAATTAATTGCAGCATTGCCAAACAGACCGAAATGAGACAAGGCACAAGCTGTAAAAATGGCATGTCTGTAAAAGGAAACTAACATGTTCCAACTGGGCCCAGTAGCTCCCCCAAAACCCCGACAAACCTATGTATATGGGGTATTGCCGTAATTAGATGAAGGAGCCGAACACTAATCAATGCAGTTTATAAAATCTTCACCTGTTCTGTGCTTGAATATCACATCAACATTGAAGGCAAAGCGAGAAAAATGCTGAATTTTTTTACTTACGTCAAGTTTTCACAGGCTTGGTGGTAAAATGGCTGTTTGCAAAATTTGAAAACACACCTAAAATGAAAGACTGGGGTGTCTACTTTCAAAAAATATACACTTTTGGGGGGAAATCTTAAAAAAGAGCAGTGTTACACAGTCCAAATGAGAAATGGCACCAGTAATGCAAGCTGTGAAGATTCAAAGTGTGAACCTGGAAACGCGCATGTTCCAATTTGGGACCCGTAGCTCCCACAAACCATGAAAAAGCTATCCATATGGGGTATTTCCGTACTCAGAAGAAGGAGCCGAACACTAATCAATGCAGTTTATAAAATCTTCACCTGTTCTGTGCTTGAAATTCACATCAACATTGAAGGCAAAGCGTGAAAAATGCTGAATTTTTTTACTTACGTCAAGTTTTCACAGGCTTGGTGGTAAAATGGCTGTTTGCAAGATTTGAAAACACACCTAAAATGAAAGCCTGGGGTGTCTACTTTCAAAAAATATACACTTTTGGGGGGAAATCTTAAAAAAGAGCAGTGTTACACAGCCCAAATGAGAAATGGCACCAGTAACGCAAGCTGTGAAGATTCAAAGTGTGAACCTGGAAACGCGCATGTTCCAATTTGGGACCCGTAACTCCCACAAACCATGAGAAAGCTATGCATATGGGGTATTGCCGTACTCAGAAGAAGGAGCCGAACACTAATCAATGCAGTTCATAAAATGTTCACCTGTTCTGTGCTTGAAATTCACATAAACATTGAAGGCAAAGTGTAAAAAACGCTGTTTTTTTACTTACGTCAAGTTTACGAGAAAGTGGTGGTAAAATGGCTGTGTAAAAAATTTGAAAACACACCTAAAATGAAAGCTGGAGGTGTCTACTTTCCAAAAATATACACTTTTGGGGGGAAATCCTAAAGTGGAGCACTGGAACATAGCCCAAAATGAGTAATGGCACCAGTTAAGCAGGACTTGAAAATTCAATATTTGTTCAAAATTGGGCCCTGTAGCTCCCCCAAACCTTGAGAAACCTATGCATATGGGGTATTGCCGTACTCAGAAGAAGGAGCTGAACACTAAACAATGCATTTTTAAAAATCTTCACCTATCCTGTGCTTGAAATTCACATCAACATTGAAATGCAAGTGTGAAATGTTTTTTTAACTTACGTCAAGATTTACGAGCGATTGGTGGTAAAATGGCTGCGTAAAAAAATTGAAAACATACATAAAATAAAAGCCTGGAGTGTCTACTTTCCAAAAATATATACTTTTGGGGGGAAATCTTAGAGTGGAGCACTGTTACACAGCCCCAAATGAGACATGGCACCAGTGATGCAAGCTGTGAAAATTCAAAGTGTGAAACTGGAAACGCGCATGTTCCAATTTGGGCCCCGTAGCTCTCCCAAACCTTGAGTAACCTATGCATATGGGGTATTGCCGTACTCAGAAGAAGGAGCTGAACACTAAACAATGCATTTTTAAAAATCTTCACCTATCATGTGCTTGAAATTCACATCAACATTGAAGTGCAAGTGTGAAAAACGCTGTTTTTTTTAACTTACGTCAAGATTTACGAGTGATTGGTGGTAAAATGGCTGCGTAAAAAAATTGAAAACATACATAAAATGAAAGCCTGGGGTGTCTACTTTCCAAAAATATATACTTTTGGGGGGAATTCTTAGAGTGGAGCACTGTTACACAGCCCCAAATGAGACATGGAACCAGTGATGCAAGCTGTGAAAATTCAAAGTGTGAAACTGGAAACGCACATGTTCCAATTTGGGCCCCATAGCTCCCGCAAACCTTGAATAACCTATGCATATGGGGTATTGCCGTACTCAGAAGAAGGAGCTGAACACTAAACAATCCATTTTTAAAAATCTTCACCTATCCTGTGCTTGAAATTCACACCAACATTGAAACCTAAGTATGAAAAACGTTGAATTTTTTACTTACATCAAGATTTACGAAGGATTCATGGTAAAATGGCTGCGTAAAAAATTTGAAAACATACATAAAATGAAAGCCTGAGGTGTCTACTTTCCAAAAATATACACTTTTGGGGGGAAATCTTAGAGTGGAGCACTGTTACACAGCCCCAAATGAGACATGGCACCAGTGTTGCAAGCTGTGAAAATTCAAAGTGTGAAACTGGAAACGCGCATGTTCCAATTTGGGCCCCATATCTCCCGCAAACCTTGAATAACCTATGCATATGGGGTATTGCCGTACTCAGAAGAAGGAGCTGAACACTAAACAATGCATTTTTAAAAATCTTCACCTATCATGTGCTTGAAATTCACATCAACATTGAAGGGCAAGTGTGAAAAACGCTGTTTTTTTAACTTACGTCAAGATTTACGAGTGATTGGTGGTAAAATGGATGTGTTAAAAAATTAAAAAACATACATAAAATGAAAGCCTGGGGTGTCTACTTTCCAAAAATATACACTTTTGGGGGGAAATCTTAGAGTGGAGCACTGTTACACAGCCCCAAATGAGACATGGCACCAGTGATGCAAGCTGTGAAAATTCAAAGTGTGAAACTGGAAACGCGCATGTTCCAATTTGGGCCCCATAGCTCCTGCAAAACTTGAATAACCTATGCATATGGGGTATTGCCGTACTCAGAAGAAGGAGCTGAACACTAAACAATGCATTTTTAAAAATCTTCACCTATCATGTGCTTGAAATTCACATCAACATTGAAGTGAAAGTGTGAAAAACGCTGTTTTTTTAACTTACGTCAAGATTTACGAGTGAATCTAACCCTAAAACTTACCCTAGCCTACGTATATCCTGAACCTACCTAACCCAAATGAACTACCTATCTAAACTGCACTTATTATATATATATATATATATATATATATATATAATTTTTTTTTTTTTTTTTTTTGGGGGGGGGTTTGAGGTTTTTTGGGTTTTTTTTTTTTTTCTTACGCTATCCCTAAACCTAAATCTAACCCTAAAACTTACCCTAACCTACGTATATCCTGGACCTACCTAACCCAAGTGAACTACCTATCTAAACTGCACTTACTATATATATTTTTTTTTTTTTTTTTTTGGGGTGGGGGGGTTTGGGGTTTTTTTGGGTTTTTTATTTTTCTTACGCTATCCCTAAACCTAAATCTAACCCTAAACTTACCCTAACCTACGTATATCCTGAACCTACCTAAACCAATTGAACTACCTATCTAAACTGCGCTTATTATATTTTTTTTTTTTTTGGGGGGGGGGGGTGTTTGGGTTTTTTTTTTTTTTCCCCTAAACCTAAATCTATCCCTAAAACTTTCCCTAACACACGTCTACACTAAACCTACCCAACTACCTACCAAAATACCTAAACTATATTTATTATTAAAAAAAAAAAAAAATTAAAAAAAATTAAAAACATTTTTAAAAAATCTAAAAAAATTCAAGGGGGATGGGCGGTGTCCCACAGATCAGAAAACACTGATCTGCAGCAAATTGATCACTCCAAGAGTGATCAGATGGGGGGGCACTTATTGATCACTGCAGAACAGTGATCATAGGGTTAATTTTCTTTATTTAAACTTTTTTTTTTTGCTTTTTTTTTTACAGGCACACTGGAACACCATCTCCCTCTGTCTCTCTCCACCTCAGCAGTATGCAAGGTGGAGGGAGGCAGAGAGATCTGACAGGGACAGTATTTACAAATACTGTCCCTGTCATTCAGGTTTTGCAACGTGATTCGCTTTTCAAGCGAATCGCATGTTGCAACAATGTTTCTGCCGCTTGTTACTAAGTGTCCCGATACCGGGACACTTAGTAACAAGCGGCTTGAACTCTTCCATCGCTCCGTGCTGCCGCGATGGAAGAGTTTAACCCTTGACGTACCAGGACCGTCAAGGGTCGTTGGATCACATTTACCCTTGACGGTCCTGGTACGTCAAAGGTCGCTAAGGGGTTAATCCATCTTGAAGTCTCAGCCAATTTGTTTTGTCTTCCTAAGCACCATTCAAATCCACTATGATGTCATAAGACTGTGTATATCTGTCTGCTGATTTCCAGGATAGGAGACAACCTGGGAATACAAGGTGCCATAGGCAGCTTTTTTGCTTAGTTTTTGAAGCCATCTACAAATTCCATTGAAAAATTTCTGTTGCTATTTTATTAACCCTTTGAGTGACAGAGGTTTGGGCAATGCTTTGCGTACTCCCTTTGGCACTCAAAGAATAGAAGGTAAATAAACATTGCACCACGTCTCTGGGTCTTTAATCCATCTTGAAGTCTCAGCCAATTTGTTTTGTCTTCCTAAGGACCATTCAAATCCACTATGATGTCATAGAAATGTGTTTAACTGTCTGCTGATTTACAGGTTGGGAGACAGCCTGGGAATACAAGGTGCCATAGGCAGCTTTTTTACTTAGTTTTTGAAGTCATCTCCAAATTACATTGAAAAGTTTCTGATACCGTTTTATTAACCCTTTGAGTGCCAGAGGGTTGGGCAACGCTTTGCATTGCAATGCTTTGCGTACTCCCTTTAGCACTCAAAGAATAGAAGGAAAATAAACATTGCACCAGGTCTCTCGGTCTTTAATCCATCTTCAAGTCTCAGCCAATTTGTTTTCTCTTCCTAAGGACCATTCAATTCCACTATGATGTCATAGGACTGTGTATAACTGTCTCCTGATTTCCAGGATAGGAGACAGCCTGGGAATACAAGGTGCCATAGTCAGCTTTTTGCTTAGTTTTTGAAGCCATCTCCAAATTACATTGAAAAGTTTCTGTTGCTATTTCATTAACCCTTTGAGTGACAGAGGGTTAGGCAATGCTTTGCGTACTCCCTTTGGCACTCAAAGAATAGAAGGTAAGTAAACATTGCACCACGTCTCTGGGTCTTTAATCCATCTTGAAGTCTCAGCCAATTTGTTTTGTCTTCCTAAGCACCATTCATATCCACTATGATGTCATAGGACTGTGAATAACTGTCGCTGATTTCCAGGATAGGAGACAGCCTGGGAATACAATGTGCCATAGGCACCTTTTTTGCTTAATTTTTTAAGCCATCTCCAAATTACATTGAAAAATTTATTTTGCTATTTTATTAACCCTTTGAGTGCCAGAGGGTTGGGCAACGCTTTGCTTTGCAACGCTTTGCGTACTCTCTTTAGCACTCAAAGAATAGAAGGTAAATAAACATTGCACCAGGTATCTGGGTCTTTAATCCATCTTGAAGTCTCAGCCAGTTTGTTTTGTCTTCCTAAGGACCATTCCAATCCACTATGATGTCAAAGGACTGTGTATAACTGTCTGCTGATTTCCAGGAGAGGAGACAGCCTGGGAATAAAAGGTGCCATAGGCAGCTTTTTTGCTTAGTTTTTGAAGCCATCTATAAATTACATTGAAACATTTTTGTTGCAATTTTATTAACCCTTTGAGTGCTAGAGGGTTGGGCAACGCTTTGCTTTGCAATGCTTTGCATACTCCCTTTAGCACTCAAAGAATAGAAGGAAAATAAACATTGCACCAGGTCTCTGGGTATTTAATCCATCTTGAAGTCTCAGCCAATTTGTTTTGTCTTCCTAAGAACCATTCAAATCCACTATGATGTCATAGGACTGTGTATAACTGTCTGCTGATTTCCAGGATAGGAGACAGCCTAGGAATACAAGGTGCCATAGGCAGCTTTTTTGCTTAGTTTTTGAAGCCATCTCCAAATTACATTGAAAAGATTCTGTTGCTTTTTTATTAACCCTTTGTGTGCCAGAGCGTTGGGCAACGCTTTGCTTTGCAATGTTTTGCATACTCCCTTTAGCTCTCAAAGAATAGAAGGAAAATAAACATTGCACCAGGTCTCTGGGTATTTAATCCATCTTGAAGTCTCAGCCAATTTGTTTTGTCTTCCTAAGCACCATTCGAATCCACTATGATGTCTTAGGACTGTGTATAACACTGTTCTGATTTCCAGGATAGGAGACAGCCTGGAAATACAAGGTGCCATAGGCACCTTTTTTGCTTAATTTTTTAAGCCATCTCCAAATTACATTGAAAAATTTCTGTTGCTATTTTGTTAACCCTTTGAGTGCCAGAGGGTTGGGCAATGCTTTGCTTTGCAACGCTTTGCGTACTCCCTTTATTAGTCAAAGAATAGAAGGTAAATAAACATTGCACCAGGTCTCTGGATCTTTAATCCATCTTGAAGTCTCAGCCAATTTGTTTTGTCTTCCTAAGGACCATTCAAATCCACTATGATGTCATAGCAATGTGTTTAAATGTCTGCTGATTTACAGGTTAGGGGACAGCCTGGGAATACAATGTGCCATAGCAGCTTTTTTGCTTAGTTTTTGAAGCCATCTCCAAATTACACTGAAAAATTTCTATTGCTATTTTATTAACCCTTTGAGTGCCAGAGGGTTGGGCAACGCTTTGCTTTGCAATGGTCTGCGTGCTCCCTTTAGCACTCAAAGAATAGAAGGTAAGTAAACATTGCACCAGGTCTCTGGGTCTTTAATCCATGTTGAAGTCTCAGCCAATTTGTTTTCTCTTCCTAAGCACCTTTCAAATCCACTGTGATGTCATAGGACTGTGTATAACTGTCTGCTGATTTCCAGGATAGGAGATAGACTGGGAATACATGGTTCCATAGGCAGCTTTTTTTCTTAGTTTTTGAAGCCATCTCCAAATTACATTGAAAAGTTTCTGTTGCTATTTTATTAACCCTTTGAGTGCCAGAGGGTTGGGCAACGCTTTGCTTTGCAATGCTTTGCATTCTCTATTTAGCACTCAAAGAATAGAAGGAAAATAAACATTGCACCAGGTCTCTGGGTCTTTAACCCCTTAGCAACCCTTGACGTACCAGGACCGTCAAGGGTAAATGTGACTCATCGACCCTTGACGGTCCCGGTACGTCAAGGGGTTAAACTCTCCCATCGCGGCCGCACGGAGCGATGGGAGAGCGCGGGCTGCTTGTTACTAAGTGTCTCGATACCGGGACACTTAGTAACAACCAGTAGAAAGTTTGTTGCAACATGCGATTCGCTTGATGAGCGAATCACATGTTGCAAATGCTGATTGACAGGGACAGTATTTGTAAATACTGTCCCTGTCATATATCTCTGTCTCCCTCCATCTTGCACACTGCTGAGGTGGAGAGAGACAGAGAGAGATTGTGCCAGATTGTGATCCAGCATTCCAGTGTTCCTGCAAACAGTGTTAAAACACAAAATTAACCCTTTGATCACTGTTTTACAGTGATCACCAAGTTCTCCCCCATCTGATCACTTTTACAGTAATCAATAAACTACAGATCAGCGTCTGCTGATCTGTGGGATACCCCCCATCCTCCTTGTATCCTCTGAATTTTTTTTAATTTTTTTTTATTTTTTTTATTTTTTTTTTATTAAAAATTGATTTAAATATAATTTAGGTAGTTTACGTAGGTAGGTGGGTAGGTTTAGTGTAGACTTGTGTTAGGGAAAGGTTTAGGGACAGATCTAGGTTTAGGGGAAAAAAAAAAGAAAAAAAAACCAAAAAAAAACAAAAAATAAAAAAAAATACTAAAAAAAAATATATATATATATATAATAAGTATAGTTTAGATAGGTAGTTTACTTGGGTTAGGTAGGTTCTAGATATACGTAGGTTAGGGTAAGTTTTAGAGTTAGAGTTAGGTTTAGGGATAGCGTTAGAGTAAGGAAAAAAAAATTTAGTGGGCAAAATGCAGCGCACTTATAGCGTTGAAGAGGCATATGCCTTTTTGGCATCTGACTCAGAGGCAACAGATACTGCGTCAGATTTTGAAATAGAGCAGTTTTCAGAAACTGAGAGCAACTCTACTGACGACGCTGGGCCTTCTATTAAGAAAAGACGCACTGCCCCAAGAGCTGCCCTGGCAACTGCCCCAGCACATGCCAAAAATCCTGCCCCAGCACCTGCCACAAATCCTGCCCCAGCACCTACCACAAATCCTGCCACAAATCCTGCCACAAGATCTGCCAAAAATCCTGTCAAAAGATCTGCCAAAAGGAATGCCCCAAGTGCTGCCCCAAGAGCTGCCCTGGCAATTGCCCCAGCACCTGCAAAAAGATCTGTCCAAAGAAATGCCCCAACACCAGCCACTCCTGATCATAATGAATGGGTATCCCCAATACATTTTTGCCCACAAATACCAGAATTTACAGGCACCCCAGGGATTCAAACTGATGTTGAGGGATTTAATTATGATAATTTTTTTGATTTATTTTTGGGGGAAGACATTTTAGGGGAAATTGTGTCCCAAACCAACTTGTATGCAGCCCAGTATACTGCCGCCAACCCTACAGCTTTTGTAGTTAAGGAAGAAATATGGAAACCATAGACCTCATAGAATTTAAGCAATTCTGGGCCTTAATAATGGCAATGGGTATAATAAAAAAGCCCAGTATCCGATCCTACTGGAGCAAAAACCCCGTATGTGATACCCCTATATTCCCCAATACTATGACCAGGTCCAGATTTGAAATCATTTTGCACTTTTTGCATTTTAACGATAATACCCTGTGCCCCCCAAAAGAACACCCCCAGTATGATAGACTATACAAAATTCGTCCCCTAATAAGCCATTTACAGAACCAAGTGTATATGCCCCAAAAAGAAATTAGTGTAGATGAATCCCTAATGAAATACAAAGGCAGGTTAGGGTTCAAGCAGTACATCCCCTCAAAGCGATCCAAATTTGGTGTCAAATTTTATAAATTGTGCGAAAGTGCCACAGGCTACACCCAGGCTTTTAGAATTTATGAGGGCAAGGACAGCAAACTTGATCCTCCTGGGTGCCCCGAATTTATGGGAACAAGAGGGAAAATAGTTTGGGATTTAATTTACCCCTTATTAAATAAAGGCTATCAATTATTTGTTGATAATTATTACACCAGCCCCCTTTTATTTAGGTCTCTGTTTTATTTTGACACCGTGGCCTGTGGCACTGTCAGACGCAATTGCAGGGAGTTTCCCAAAACACTCATAGATACCAAATTAAAAACTGGGACGTCCTCATCTTTGTGCCAACAGGAGCTGCTGGCAGTGAAGTTTAGGGCCAAAAAAGAGGTCTGCATGCTGACCACAATGCATGAGGACAGATCTGTGGCAGTCACTGTTCGTGGCAGGACAGTGGTAATGAGAAAGCCAGTCTGCATCAGGGAATATAATAAAAACATGGGGGGAGTTGATCTGAGTGATCAACTAATGCAGCCATACCTCGCAATGAGGAAGTGTAGGGCATGGTATAAAAAAGTTGCCATCTATATGATGCAGACTGCTGTCCATAATTCATTTTTACTTTTCAAGCTGGCAAACCCCAATCAAAGATGTAGCTTTTTACAGTACCAGCTACAACTTATTTCCATATTTTTATTTCAAGGTGCGTCTGAAATAATTCCACCAAGACCCGGGTTAGTACATTTTATTTATAAAATCCCCCCAACTCCCCAAAAGAACAAACCACAGAAGCGCTGCAGGGTTTGCTACAGAAAGGGAATACGGACAGACACCACCACTTACTGTCCTGATTGCCCTTCCAAACCTGGCCTCTGCATTGGTGACTGTTTCAAGGAATACCATTCAGGCACAATGCAGTAGTGCTGTAAAGGTTCTTTTATTATTTGGCCACTTTTTCCCCCTGAAATATCCTGTTTTTTATTTTTCAAAATACATCCCTCCTTAGATCTAACACTATCAAAATTTATCTCTGATAATGGAAACACACATGTTCCCTACTGGGCCTAGTAGCTCCCCCAAACCCTGACAAACCTATGCATATGGGGCATTGCCGTACTCATACAATGTAACTCACCACTAATGTAAAGCATTTAAAAAATCTGCAAATATCATCTGATTGAAATCCAGAGCAACACTAAAATAGAAATGTGAAAAATGGTGTTTCTCTGCCTTACTGCAGATTTTTGGAGGGATTGGTGATACAGTGGCAGCGAAAAAATTGATAAGATGCAAATAGAATGAAAGCCAGGGTTGTCTACTCTTCTACAAAATATACTTTTGGGAGTAAAATTAATTGCAGCATTGCCAAACAGACCGAAATGAGACAAGGCACAAGCTGTAAAAATGGCATGTCTGTAAAAGGAAACTAACATGTTCCAACTGGGCCCAGTAGCTCCCCCAAAACCCCGACAAACCTATGTATATGGGGTATTGCCGTAATTAGATGAAGGAGCCGAACACTAATCAATGCAGTTTATAAAATCTTCACCTGTTCTGTGCTTGAATATCACATCAACATTGAAGGCAAAGCGAGAAAAATGCTGAATTTTTTTACTTACGTCAAGTTTTCACAGGCTTGGTGGTAAAATGGCTGTTTGCAAAATTTGAAAACACACCTAAAATGAAAGACTGGGGTGTCTACTTTCAAAAAATATACACTTTTGGGGGGAAATCTTAAAAAAGAGCAGTGTTACACAGTCCAAATGAGAAATGGCACCAGTAATGCAAGCTGTGAAGATTCAAAGAGTGAACCTGGAAACGCGCATGTTCCAATTTGGGACCCGTAGCTCCACAAACCATGAAAAAGCTATCCATATGGGGTATTTCCGTACTCAGAAGAAGGAGCCGAACACTAATCAATGCAGTTTATAAAATCTTCACCTGTTCTGTGCTTGAAATTCACATCAACATTGAAGGCAAAGCGTGAAAAATGCTGAATTTTTTTACTTACGTCAAGTTTTCACAGGCTTGGTGGTAAAATGGCTGTTTGCAAGATTTGAAAACACACCTAAAATGAAAGCCTGGGGTGTCTACTTTCAAAAAATATACACTTTTGGGGGGAAATCTTAAAAAAGAGCAGTGTTACACAGCCCAAATGAGAAATGGCACCAGTAACGCAAGCTGTGAAGATTCAAAGTGTGTACCTGGAAACGCGCATGTTCCAATTTGGGACCCGTAACTCCCACAAACCATGAGAAAGCTATGCATATGGGGTATTGCCGTACTCAGAAGAAGGAGCCGAACACTAATCAATGCAGTTCATAAAATGTTCACCTGTTCTGTGCTTGAAATTCACATAAACATTGAAGGCAAAGTGTAAAAAACGCTGTTTTTTTACTCACGTCAAGTTTACGAGAAAGTGGTGGTAAAATGGCTGTGTAAAAAATTTGAAAACACACCTAAAATGAAAGCTGGAGGTGTCTACTTTCCAAAAATATACACTTTGGGGGGAAATCCTAAAGTGGAGCACTGGAACATAGCCAAAATGAGTAATGGCACCAGTTAAGCAGGACTTGAAAATTCAATATTTGTTCAAAATTGGGCCCTGTAGCTCCCCCAAACCTTGAGAAACCTATGCATATGGGGTATTGCCGTACTCAGAAGAAGGAGCTGAACACTAAACAATGCATTTTTAAAAATCTTCACCTATCCTGTGCTTGAAATTCACATCAACATTGAAATGCAAGTGTGAAATGTTTTTTTAACTTACGTCAAGATTTACGAGCGATTGGTGGTAAAATGGCTGCGTAAAAAATTGAAAACATACATAAAATAAAAGCCTGGAGTGTCTACTTTCCAAAAATATATACTTTTGGGGGAAATCTTAGAGTGGAGCACTGTTACACAGCCCCAAATGAGACATGGCACCAGTGATGCAAGCTGTGAAAATTCAAAGTGTGAAACTGGAAACGCGCATGTTCCAATTTGGGCCCCGTAGCTCTCCCAAACCTTGAGTAACCTATGCATATGGGGTATTGCCGTACTCAGAAGAAGGAGCTGAACACTAAACAATGCATTTTTAAAAATCTTCACCTATCATGTGCTTGAAATTCACATCAACATTGAAGTGCAAGTGTGAAAAACGCTGTTTTTTTTAACTTACGTCAAGATTTACGAGTGATTGGTGGTAAAATGGCTGCGTAAAAAATTGAAACATACATAAAATGAAAGCCTGGGGTGTCTACTTTCCAAAAATATATACTTTTGGGGGAATTCTTAGAGTGGAGCACTGTTACACAGCCCAAATGAGACATGGAACCAGTGATGCAAGCTGTGAAAATTCAAAGTGTGAAACTGGAAACGCACATGTTCCAATTTGGGCCCCATAGCTCCCGCAAACCTTGAATAACCTATGCATATGGGGTATTGCCGTACTCAGAAGAAGGAGCTGAACACTAAACAATCCATTTTTAAAAATCTTCACCTATCCTGTGCTTGAAATTCACACCAACATTGAAACCTAAGTATGAAAAACGTTGAATTTTTTACTTACATCAAGATTTACGAAGGATTCATGGTAAAATGGCTGCGTAAAAAATTTGAAAACATACATAAAATGAAAGCCTGAGGTGTCTACTTTCCAAAAATATACACTTTTGGGGGAAATCTTAGAGTGGAGCACTGTTACACAGCCCCAAATGAGACATGGCACCAGTGTTGCAAGCTGTGAAAATTCAAAGTGTGAAACTGGAAACGCGCATGTTCCAATTTGGGCCCCATATTTCCCGCAAACCTTGAATAACCTATGCATATGGGGTATTGCCGTACTCAGAAGAAGGAGCTGAACACTAAACAATGCATTTTTAAAATCTTCACCTATCATGTGCTTGAAATTCACATCAACATTGAAGGGCAAGTGTGAAAAACGCTGTTTTTTTAACTTACGTCAAGATTTACGAGTGATTGGTGGTAAAATGGATGTGTAAAAAATTAAAAAACATACATAAAATGAAAGCCTGGGGTGTCTACTTTCCAAAAATATACACTTTTGGGGGGAAATCTTAGAGTGGAGCACTGTTACACAGCCCCAAATGAGACATGGCACCAGTGATGCAAGCTGTGAAAATTCAAAGTGTGAAACTGGAAACGCGCATGTTCCAATTTGGGCCCCATAGCTCCTGCAAAACTTGAATAACCTATGCATATGGGGTATTGCCGTACTATACTCAGAAGAAGGAGCTGAACACTAAACAATGCATTTTTAAAAATCTTCACCTATCATGTGCTTGAAATTCACATCAACATTGAAGTGAAAGTGTGAAAAACGCTGTTTTTTTAACTTACGTCAAGATTTACGAGTGAATCTAACCCTAAAACTTACCCTAGCCTACGTATATCCTGAACCTACCTAACCCAAATGAACTACCTATCTAAACTGCACTTATTATATATATATATATATATATATATATATATATATATCATTTTTTTTTTTTTTTTTTGGGGGGGGGTTTGAGGTTTTTTGGGTTTTTTTTTTTTTTCTTACGCTATCCCTAAACCTAAATCTAACCCTAAAACTTACCCTAACCTACGTATATCCTGGACCTACCTAACCCAAGTGAACTACCTATCTAAACTGCACTTACTATATATATTTTTTTTTTTTTTTTTGGGGTGGGGGGGTTTGGGGTTTTTTGGGTTTTTTATTTTTCTTACGCTATCCCTAAACCTAAATCTAACCCTAAACTTACCCTAACCTACGTATATCCTGAACCTACCTAAACCAATTGAACTACCTATCTAAACTGCGCTTATTATATATTTTTTTTTTTGGGGGGGGGGGTGTTTGGGTTTTTTTTTTTTTTCCCCTAAACCTAAATCTATCCCTAAAACTTTCCCTAACACACGTCTACACTAAACCTACCCAACTACCTACCAAAATACCTAAACTATATTTATTATTAAAAAAAAAAAAAAAATTAAAAAAAATTAAAAACATTTTTAAAAAATCTAAAAAAATTCAAGGGGGATGGGCGGTGTCCCACAGATCAGAAAACACTGATCTGCAGCAAATTGATCACTCCAAGAGTGATCAGATGGGGGGGCACTTATTGATCACTGCAGAACAGTGATCATAGGGTTAATTTTCTTTATTTAAACTTTTTTTTTTGCTTTTTTTTTTACAGGCACACTGGAACACCATCTCCCTCTGTCTCTCTCCACCTCAGCAGTATGCAAGGTGGAGGGAGGCAGAGAGATCTGACAGGGACAGTATTTACAAATACTGTCCCTGTCATTCAGGTTTTGCAACGTGATTCGCTTTTCAAGCGAATCGCATGTTGCAACAATGTTTCTGCCGCTTGTTACTAAGTGTCCCGATACCGGGACACTTAGTAACAAGCGGCTTGAACTCTTCCATCGCTCCGTGCGGCCGCAATGGAAGAGTTTAACCCTTGACGTACCAGGACCGTCAAGGGTCGTTGGATCACATTTACCCTTGACGGTCCTGGTACGTCAAAGGTCGCTAAGGGGTTAATCCATCTTGAAGTCTCAGCCAATTTGTTTTGTCTTCCTAAGCACCATTCAAATCCACTATGATGTCATAAGACTGTGTATATCTGTCTGCTGATTTACAGGATAGGAGACAACCTGGGAATACAAGGTGCCATAGGCAGCTTTTTTGCTTAGTTTTTGAAGCCATCTACAAATTCCATTGAAAAATTTCTGTTGTTATTTTATTAACCCTTTGAGTGACAGAGGTTTGGGCAATGCTTTGCGTACTCCCTTTGGCACTCAAAGAATAGAAGGTAAATAAACATTGCACCACGTCTCTGGGTCTTTAATCCATCTTGAAGTCTCAGCCAATTTGTTTTGTCTTCCTAAGGACCATTCAAATCCACTATGATGTCATAGAAATGTGTTTAACTGTCTGCTGATTTACAGGTTGGGAGACAGCCTGGGAATACAAGGTGCCATAGGCAGCTTTTTTACTTAGTTTTTGAAGTCATCTCCAAATTACATTGAAAAGTTTCTGATACCGTTTTATTAACCCTTTGAGTGCCAGAGGGTTGGGCAACGCTTTGCATTGCAATGCTTTGCGTACTCCCTTTAGCACTCAAAGAATAGAAGGAAAATAAACATTGCACCAGGTCTCTCGGTCTTTAATCCATCTTCAAGTCTCAGCCAATTTGTTTTCTCTTCCTAAGGACCATTCAATTCCACTATGATGTCATAGGACTGTGTATAACTGTCTCCTGATTTCCAGGATAGGAGACAGCCTGGGAATACAAGGTGCCATAGTCAGCTTTTTGCTTAGTTTTTGAAGCCATCTCCAAATTACATTGAAAAGTTTCTGTTGCTATTTCATTAACCCTTTGAGTGACAGAGGGTTAGGCAATGCTTTGCGTACTCCCTTTGGCACTCAAAGAATAGAAGGTAAGTAAACATTGCACCACGTCTCTGGGTCTTTAATCCATCTTGAAGTCTCAGCCAATTTGTTTTGTCTTCCTAAGCACCATTCATATCCACTATGATGTCATAGGACTGTGAATAACTGTCGCTGATTTCCAGGATAGGAGACAGCCTGGGAATACAATGTGCCATAGGCACCTTTTTTGCTTAATTTTTTAAGCCATCTCCAAATTACATTGAAAAATTTATTTTGCTATTTTATTAACCCTTTGAGTGCCAGAGGGTTGGGCAACGCTTTGCTTTGCAACGCTTTGCGTACTCTCTTTAGCACTCAAAGAATAGAAGGTAAATAAACATTGCACCAGGTCTCTGGGTCTTTAATCCATCTTGAAGTCTCAGCCAGTTTGTTTTGTCTTCCTAAGGACCATTCCAATCCACTATGATGTCAAAGGACTGTGTATAACTGTCTGCTGATTTCCAGGAGAGGAGACAGCCTGGGAATAAAAGGTGCCATAGGCAGCTTTTTTGCTTAGTTTTTGAAGCCATCTATAAATTACATTGAAACATTTTTGTTGCAATTTTATTAACCCTTTGAGTGCTAGAGGGTTGGGCAACGCTTTGCTTTGCAGTGCTTTGCGTACTCCCTTTAACACTCAAAGAATAGAAGGAAAATAAACATTGCAACACGTCTCTGGGTCTTTAATCCATCTTGAAGTCTCAGACAATTTGTTTTGTCTTCCTAAGGACCATTCAAATCCACTATGATGTCATAGGACTGTATATAACTGTCTGCTGATTTCCAGGATAGGAGACAGCCTGGGAATACAAGGTGCATAGGCAGCTTTTTGCTTAGTTTTTGAAGCCATCTCCAAATTACATTGAAAAATTTCTGTTGCTATTTTATTAACCCTTTGTGTGCCAGAGGGTTGGGCAATGCTTTGCGTACTCCCTTTAGCACTCAAAGAATAGAAGGTAAATAAACATTGCACCAGGTCTCTGGGTCTTTAATCCATCTTGAAGTCTCTGCCAATTTGTTTTGTCTTCCTAAGGACCATTCAAATCCACTATGATGTCATAGGACTGTGTATAACTGCTGATTTCCAGGATAGGAGACAGCCTGGAAATACAAGGTGCCATAGGCACCTTTTTTGCTTAATTTTTTAAGCCATCTCCAAATTACATTGAAAAATTTCTGTTGCTATTTTATTAACCCTTTGAGTGCCAGAGGGTTGGGCAACGCTTTGCTTTGCAATTCCTTGCGTATTCCCTATAGCACTCAAAGAATAGAAGGTAAATAAACATTGCACCAGGTCTCCGGGTCTTTAACCCCTTAGGGACCCTTGACATACCAGGACCATCAAGGGTAAATTTGCTAGAACGACCCTTGACGGTCCTGCTACGTCACGTACTTTTTACTTACAGCGCTCTACCGGGAACGCTGTAAGTAAAAATAGGGCATGAAATAGACCTCTCCAAGATCGGAGCGATCTGTTTCAAGCCCCATAGTGACGCGCCGATACACGTGACAGGTCACGTGTACCGGCTTGTCAAAGTGCCCCTATGCGGACGTTATGGGACAGAAATGTCCAATAACCTCCGGTCCTTAAGGGGTTAATCCATCTTGAAGTCTCAGCCAATTTGTTTTGTCTTCCTAAGAACCATTCAAATCTACTATGATGTCATAGAAATGTGTTTAACTGTCTACTGGTTTACAGGTTGGGAGACAGTCTGGGAATACAAGGTGCCATAGGCAGCTTTTTTGCTTAGTTTTTGAAGCCATCTCCAAATTTCATTGAAAAATTTCTGTTGCTATTTTATTAACCCTTTTAGTGCCAGAGGGTTGGGCAACGCTTTGCTTTGCAATGCTTTGTGTACTCCCTTTAGCACTCAAAGAATAGAAGGTAAATAAACATTGCACCAGGTCTCTGAATCTTTAATCCTTCTTGAAGTCTCAGCCAATTTGTTTTGTCTTCCTAAGGACCATTCAATTCCACTATGATGTCTTAGGACTGTGTATAACTATCTGCTGATTTCCAGGATAGGAGACAGCCTGGGAATACAAGGTGCCACAGGCAGCATTTTTGCTTAGTTTTTGAAGCCATCTCCAAATTACACTGAAAAGTTTCTGTTGCTATTTTATTAACCCTTTGAGTGCCAGATGGTTGGGCAATGCTTTGCGTACTCCCTTTGGCACTCAAAGAATAGAAGGTAAATAAACATTGCACCACGTCTCTGGGTCTTTAATCCATCTTGAAGTCTCAGCCAATTTGTTTTGTCTTCCTAAGCACCATTCAAATCCACTATGATGTCATAGGACTGTGTACAACTGTCTGCTGATTTCCAGGATAGGAGACAGCCTGGGAATACAAGGTGCCATAGGCACCTTTTTTGCTTAATGTTTTAAGCCATCTCCAAATTACGTTGAAAAATTTCTGTAGCTATTTTATTAACCCTTTGAGTGCCAGAGGGTTAGACAACGCTTTGCTTTGCAACGCTTTGCGTACTCCCTTTAGCACTCAAAGAATAGAAGGTAAATAAACATTGCACCAGGTCTCTGGGTCTTTAACCGCTTAGCGACCCTTGACGTACCAGGACCGTCAAGGGTAAATGTGATCCAGCGACCCTTGACGGTCCCGGTACGTCAAGGGTTAAACTCTCCCATCGCGGCCGCACGGAGCGATGGGAAAGCGCGGGCTGCTTGTTACTAAGTGTCCGATACCGGGACACTTAGTAACAACCAGTAGAAAGTTTGTTGCAACATGCGATTCGCTTGATGAGCGAATCACATGTTGCAAATGCTGATTGACAGGAACAGTATTTGTAAATACTGTCCCTGTCATATATCTCTGTCTCCCTCCATCTTGCACACTGCTGAGGTGGAGAGAGACAGAGAGACTTTGTGTGACAGTGTGTTCCAGAGTTTCTGCAAAAAAACAAACTGTATTTAAACCATAAAATTAACCCTTTGATCACTGTTTTACAGTGATCACCAAGTTCCCCCCCATCTGATCACTTTTAGAGTGATCAATAAACTACAGATCAGCGTCTGCTGATCTGTGAGATACCTCCCATCCCCCTTGTATTCTCTGAATTTTTTTTTTTATTAAAAATTTATTTAAAATATAATTTAGGTAGTTTAGGTAGGTAGGTGGGTAGGTTTAGTGTAGACTTGTGTTAGGGAAAGGTTTAGGGACAGATCTAGGTTGAGGGGAAAAAAAACCAAAAAAAAAAACCAAAACAAATAAAAAAATAAAAAATAATAATAAAAAAAAATATATATATATACAATAAGTATAGTTTAGATAGGTAGTGTACTTGGGTTAGGTAGGTTCTAGATATACGTAGGTTAGGGTAAGTTTTAGGGTTAGAGTTAGGTTTAGGGATAGCGTTAGAGTAAGGAAAAAAAAAATTTTAGTGGGCAAAATGCAGCGCAGTTATAGTGTTGAAGAGTCATTTAATTTACCCCTTATTAAATAAAGGCTATCAATTATTTGTTGATAATTATTACACCAGCCCCCTTTTATTTAAGTCTCTGTTTTATTTTGACACCGTGGCCTGTGGCACTGTCAGGCGCAATTGCAGGGAGTTGCCCAAAACACTAGTAGATAGCAAACTAAAACCTGGGATGTCCTTATCTTTGTCCCAACAGGAGCTGCTGGCAGTGAAGTTTAGGGACAAAAAAGATGTCTACATGCTGACCACAATGCATGAGGACAGATCTGTGGCAGTCACTGTTCGTGGCAGGACAGTGGTAATGAGAAAGCCAGTCTGCATCAGGGAATATAATAAAAACATGGGGGGAGTTGATCTGAGTGATCAACTAATGCAGCCATACCTCGCAATGAGGAAGTGTAGGGCATGGTATAAAAAAGTTGCCATCTATATGATGCAGACTGCTGTACATAATTCCTTTTTACTTTTCAAGCTGGCAAACCCCAATCAAACATGTAGCTTTTTACAGTACCAGCTACAACTTATTTCCATATTTTTATTTCAAGGTGCGTCTGAAATAATTCCACCAAGACCCGGGTTAGTACATTTTATTTATAAAATCCCCCCAACTCCCCAAAAGAACAAACCACAGAAGCGCTGCAGGGTTTTGCTACAGAAAGGGAATATGGACAGACACCACCACTTACTGTCCTGATTGCCCTTCCAAACCTGGCCTCTGCATTGGTGACTGTTTCAAGGAATACCATTCAGGCACAATGCAGTAGTGCTGTAAAGGTTCTTATATTATTTGGCCACTTTTTCCCCCTGAAATATCCTGTTTTTTATTTTTCAAAACACATCCCTCCATAGATCTAACACTATCAAAATTTATCTCTGATAATGGAAACACACATGTTCCCTACTGGGCATAGTAGCTCCCCCAAACCCTGACAAACCTATGCATATGGGGAATTGCCGTACTCAGACAATGTAACTCAACACTAATGTAAAGCATTTAAAAAATCTGCAAATATCATCTGATTGAAATCCAGAGCAACACTAAAATAGAAATGTGAAAAATGGTGTTTCTCTGCCTTACTGCAGATTTTTGGAGGGATTGGTGATACAGTGGCAGCGAAAAAATTGATAAGATGCAAATAGAATGAAAGCCAGGGTTGTCTACTCTTCTACAAAATATACTTTTGGGAGTAAAATTAATTGCAGCATTGCCAAACAGACCGAAATGAGACAAGGCACAAGCTGTAAAAATGGCATGTCTGTAAAAGGAAACTAACATGTTCCAACTGGGCCCAGTAGCTCCCCCAAAACCCCGACAAACCTATGTATATGGGGTATTGCCGTAATTAGATGAAGGAGCCGAACACTAATCAATGCAGTTTATAAAATCTTCACCTGTTCTGTGCTTGAATATCACATCAACATTGAAGGCAAAGCGAGAAAAATGCTGAATTTTTTTACTTACGTCAAGTTTTCACAGGCTTGGTGGTAAAATGGCTGTTTGCAAAATTTGAAAACACACCTAAAATGAAAGACTGGGGTGTCTACTTTCAAAAAATATACACTTTTGGGGGGAAATCTTAAAAAAGAGCAGTGTTACACAGTCCAAATGAGAAATGGCACCAGTAATGCAAGCTGTGAAGATTCAAAGTGTGAACCTGGAAACGCGCATGTTCCAATTTGGGACCCGTAGCTCCCACAAACCATGAAAAAGCTATCCATATGGGGTATTTCCGTACTCAGAAGAAGGAGCCGAACACTAATCAATGCAGTTTATAAAATCTTCACCTGTTCTATGCTTGAAATTCACATCAACATTGAAGGCAAAGCGTGAAAAATGCTGAATTTTTTTACTTACGTCAAGTTTTCACAGGCTTGGTGGTAAAATGGCTGTTTGCAAGATTTGAAAACACACCTAAAATGAAAGCCTGGGGTGTCTACTTTCAAAAAATATACACTTTTGGGGGGAAATCTTAAAAAAGAGCAGTGTTACACAGCCCAAATGAGAAATGGCACCAGTAACGCAAGCTGTGAAGATTCAAAGTGTGAACCTGGAAACGCGCATGTTCCAATTTGGGACCCGTAACTCCCACAAACCATGAGAAAGCTATGCATATGGGGTATTGCCGTACTCAGAAGAAGGAGCCGAACACTAATCAATGCAGTTCATAAAATCTTCACCTGTTCTGTGCTTGAAATTCACATCAACATTGAAGGCAAAGTGTAAAAAACGCTGTTTTTTTACTTACGTCAAGTTTACGAGAAAGTGGTGGTAAAATGGCTGTGTAAAAAATTTGAAAACACACCTAAAATGAAAGCTGGAGGTTTCTACTTTCCAAAAATATACACTTTTGGGGGGAAATCCTAAAGTGGAGCACTGGAACATAGCCCAAAATGAGTAATGGCACCAGTTAAGCAGGACTTGAAAATTCAATATTTGTTCAAAATTGGGCCCTGTAGCTCCCCCAAACCTTGAGAAACCTATGCATATGGGGTATTGCCGTACTCAGAAGAAGGAGCTGAACACTAAACAATGCATTTTTAAAAATCTTCACCTATCCTGTGCTTGAAATTCACATCAACATTGAAATGCAAGTGTGAAATGTTTTTTTAACTTACGTCAAGATTTACGAGCGATTGGTGGTAAAATGGCTGCGTAAAAAAATTGAAAACATACATAAAATAAAAGCCTGGAGTGTCTACTTTCCAAAAATATATACTTTTGGGGGGAAATCTTAGAGTGGAGCACTGTTACACAGCCCCAAATGAGACATGGCACCAGTGATGCAAGCTGTGAAAATTCAAAGTGTGAAACTGGAAACGCGCATGTTCCAATTTGGGCCCCATAGCTCTCCCAAACCTTGAATAACCTATGCATATGGGGTATTGCCGTACTCAGAAGAAGGAGCTGAACACTAAACAATGCATTTTTAAAAATCTTCACCTATCCTGTGCTTGAAATTCACATCAACATTGAAGTGCAAGTGTGAAAAATGCTGTTTTTTTAACTTACGTCAAGATTTACGAGCGATTGGTGGTAAAATGGCTGCGTAAAAAAATTGAAAACATACATAAAATGAAAGCCTGGGGTGTCTACTTTCCAAAAATATATACTTTTGGGGGGAAATCTTAGAGTAGAGCACTGTTACACAGCCCCAAATGAGACATGGCACTAGTGATGCAAGCTGTGAAAATTCAAAGTGTGAAACTGGAAACGCGCATGTTCCAATTTGGGCCCTGTAGCTCTCCCAAACCTTGAGAAACCTATGCATATGGGGTATTGCCGTACTCAGAAGAAGGAGCTGAACACTAAACAATGCATTTTTAAAAATCTTCACAAGTTGTGAAAATTAAAAGTGTGAAACTGGAAACATGCATGTTCCAATTTGGGCCCCATAGCTCCCGCAAACCTTGAATAACCTATGTATATGGGGTATTGCCGTACTCAGAAGAAGGAGCTGAACACTAAACAATGCATTTTTAAAAATCTTCACCTATCCTGTGCTTGAAATTCACACCAACATTGAAACCGAAGTGTGAAAAACGCTGAATTTTTTACTTACATCAAGGTTTACGAAGGATTTGTGGAAAAATGGCTGCGTAAAAAATTTGAAAACATACATAAAATGAAAGCGTGGGGTGTCTACTTTCCAAAAATATATGCTTTTGGGGGCAAATCTTAGAGTGGAGCACTGTTACACAGCCCCAAATGAGACATGGCACCAGTGATGCAAGCTGTGAAAATTCAAAGTGTGAAACTGGAAACGCGCATGTTCCAATTTGGGCCCCATAGCTCCCGCAAACCTTGAATAACCTATGCATATGGGGTATTGCCGTACTCAGAAGAAGGAGCTGAACACTAAACAATCCATTTTTAAAAATCTTCACCTATCCTGTGCTTGAAATTCACACCAACATTGAAACCTAAGTGTGAAAAACGCTGAATTTTTTACTTACATCAAGATTTACGAAGGATTCATGGTAAAATGGCTGCGTAAAAAATTTGAAAACATACATAAAATGAAAGCCTGAGGTGTCTACTTTCCAAAAATATACACTTTTGGGGGGAAATCTTAGAGTGGAGCACTGTTACACAGCCCCAAATGAGACATGGCACCAGTGATGCAAGCTGTTAAAATTCAAAGTGTGAAACTGGAAACGCGCATGTTCCAATTTGGGCCCCATATCTCCCGCAAACCTTGAATAACCTATGCATATGGGGTATTGCCGTACTCAGAAGAAGGAGCTGAACACTAAACAATGCATTTTAAAAAATCTTCACCTATCATGTGCTTGAAATTCACATCAACATTGAAGAGCAAGTGTGAAAAACACTGTTTTTTTAACTTACGTCAAGATTTACGAGTGATTGGTGGTAAAATGGCTGCGTAAAAAATTTAAAAACATACATAAAATGAAAGCCTGGGGTGTCTACTTTCCAAAAATATACACTTTTGGGGGGAAATCTTAGAGTGGAGCACTGTTACACAGCCCCAAATGAGACATGGCACCAGTGATGCAAGCTGTGAAAATTCAAAGTGTGAAACTGGAAACGCGCATGTTCCAATATGGGCCCCATAGCTCCTGCAAAACTTGAATAACCTATGCATATGGGGTATTGCCGTACTCAGAAGAAGGAGCTGAACACTAAACAATGCATTTTTAAAAATCTTCACCTATCATGTGCTTGAAATTCACATCAACATTGAAGTGAAAGTGTGAAAAACGCTGTTTTTTTAACTAACGTCAAGATTTACGAGTGAATCTAACCCTAAAACTTACCCTAGCCTACGTATATCCTGAACCTACCTAACCCAAATGAACTACCTATCTAAACTGCACTTATTATATATATTTTTTTTTTTTTTTTGGGGGGGGGGTTTGGGGTTTTTTGGGTTTTTTATTTTTCTTACGCTATCCCTAAACCTAAATCTAACCCTAAACTTACCCTAACCTACGTATATCCTGAACCTACCTAACCCAATTGAACTACCTATCTAAACTGCGCTTATTATATTTTTATTTTTTTTGTGGGGGGTGTTTGGGTTTTTTTTTTTTTTCCCCTAAACCTAAATCTATCCCTAAAACTTTCCCTAACACACGTCTACACTAAACCTACCCAACTACCTACCAAAATACCTAAACTATATCTATTATTAAAAAAAAAAAAAAAAAATTAAAAAAAATTAAAAACATTTTTAAAAAATCTAAAAAAATTCAAGGGGGATGGGGGGTGTCCCACAGATCAGAAAACACTGATCTGCAGCAAATTGATCACTCCAAGAGTGATCAGATGGGGGGGCACTTATTGATCACTGCAGAACAGTGATCAAAGGGTTAATTTTCTTTATTTAAACTTTTTTTTTTACTTTTTTTTTTACAGGCACACTGGAACACCATCTCCCTCTGTCTCTCTCCACCTCAGCAGTATGCAAGGTGGAGGGAGGCAGAGAGATCTGACAGGGACAGTATTTACAAATACTGTCCCTGTCATTCAGGTTTTTCAACATGTGATTCGCTTTTCAAGCGAATAGCATGTTGCAACAATGTTTCTTCCGCTTGTTACTAAGTGTCCCGATACCGGGACACTTAGTAACAAGCGGCTTGAACTCTTCCATCGCTCCGTGCGGCCGCGATGGAAGAGTTTAACCCTTGACGTACCAGGACCGTCAAGGGTCGTTGGATCACATTTACCCTTGACGGTCCTGGTACGTCAAGGGTCGCTAAGGGGTTAATCCATCTTGAAGTCTCAGCCAATTTGTTTTGTCTTCCTAAGCACCAAACAAATCCACTATGATGTCATAAGACTGTGTATATCTGTCTGCTGATTTCCAGGATAGGAGACAACCTGGGAATACAAGGTGCCATAGGCAGCTTTTTTGCTTAGTTTTTGAA
This sequence comes from Rhinophrynus dorsalis, assembly GCA_037306005.1. Taxonomy (NCBI): domain Eukaryota; kingdom Metazoa; phylum Chordata; class Amphibia; order Anura; family Rhinophrynidae; genus Rhinophrynus; species Rhinophrynus dorsalis. The sequence goes on along the minus strand of CM074723.1, from coordinate 281,737,804 downwards.
GCCATTTACAAATTCCATTGAAAAATTTCTGTTGCTATTTTATTAACCCTTTGAGTGACAGAGGTTTGGGCAATGCTTTGCGTACTCCCTTTGGCACTCAAAGAATAGAAGGTAAATAAACATTGCACCACGTCTCTGGGTCTTTAATCCATCTTGAAGTCTCAGCCAATTTGTTTTGTTTTCCTAAGGACCATTCAAATCCACTATGATGTCATAGAAATGTGTTTAACTGTCTGCTGATTTACATGTTGGGAGACAGCCTGGGAATACAAGGTGCCATAGGCAGCTTTTTTGCTTAGTTTTTGAAGCCATCTCCAAATTACATTGAAAAGTTTCTGATGCCATTTTATTAACCCTTTGAGTGCCAGAGGGTTGGGCAACGCTTTGCTTTGCAATGCTTTGCGTACTCCCTTTGGCACTCAAAGAATAGAAGGAAAATAAACATTGCACCACGTCTCTGGGTCTTTAATCCATCTTGAAGTCTCAGCCAATTTGTTTTGTCTTCCTAAGCACCATTCATATCCACTATGATGTCATAGGACTGTGAATAACTGTCGCTGATTTCCAGGTTAGGAGACAGCCTGGGAATACAATGTGCCATAGGCACCTTTTTTGCTTAATTTTTTAAGCCATCTCCAAATTACATTGAAAAATTTATGTTGCTATTTTATTAACCCTTTGAGTGCCAGAGGGTTGGGCAACGCTTTGCTTTGCAACGCTTTGCGTACTCTCTTTAGCACTCAAAGAATAGAAGGTAAATAAACATTGCACCAGGTCTCTGGGTCTTTAATCCATCTTGAAGTCTCAGCCAGTTTGTTTTGTCTTCCTAAGGACCATTCCAATCCATTATGATGTCATAGGACTGTGTATAACTGTCTGCTGATTTCCAGGAGAGGAGACAGCCTGGGAATACAAGGTGCCATAGGCAGCTTTTTTGCTTAGTTTTTGAAGCCATCTATAAATTACATTGAAACATTTTTGTTGCAATTTGATTAACCCTTTGAGTGCTAGAGGGTTGGGCAACGCTTTGCTTTGCAGTGCTTTGCGTACTCCCTTTAACACTCAAAGAATAGAAGGAAAATAAACATTGCAACACGTCTCTGGGTCTTTAATCCATCTTGAAGTCTCAGCCAATTTGTTTTGTCTTCCTAAGGACCATTCAAATCCACTATGATGTCATAGGACTGTGTATAACTGTCTGCTGATTTCCAGGATAGGAGACAGCCTGGGAATACAAGGTGCATAGGCAGCTTTTTGCTTAGTTTTTGAAGCCATCTCCAAATTACATTGAAAAATTTCTGTTGCTATTTTATTAACCCTTTGTGTGCCAGAGGGTTGGGCAATGCTTTGCGTACTCCCTTTAGCACTCAAAGAATAGAAGGTAAATAAACATTGCACCAGGTCTCTGGGTCTTTAATCCAACTTGAAGTCTCTGCCAATTTGTTTTGTCTTCCTAAGCACCATTCAAATCCACTATGATGTCATAGGACTGTGTATAACTGCTGATTTCCAGGATAGGAGACAGCCTGGGAATACAAGGTGCCATAGGCACCTTTTTTGCTTAATTTTTTAAGCCATCTCCAAATTACATTGAAAAATTTCTGTTGCTATTTTATTAACCCTTTGAGTGCCAAAGGGTTGGGCAACGCTTTGCTTTGCAACGCTTTGCGTACTCCCTTTAGCACTCAAAGAATAGAAGGTAAATAAACATTGCACCAGGTCTCTGGGTATTTAATCCATCTTGAAGTCTCAGCCAAATTGTTTTGTCTTCCTAAGGACCATTCAAATCCACTATGATGTCATAGAAATGTGTTTAAATGTCTGCTGATTTACAGGTTAGGGGACAGCCTGGGAATACAAGGTGCCATAGGCAGCTTTTTTGCTTAGTTTTTGAAGCCATCTCCAAATTACATTGAAAAATTTCTGTTGCTATTTTATTAACCCTTTGAGTGCCAGAGGGTTGAGCAACGCTTTGCTTTTCAATGCTTTGCGTACTCCCTTTAGCACTCAAAGAATAGAAGGTAAATAAGCATTGCACCAGGTGTCAGGGTCTTTAATCCATATTGAAGTCTCAGCCAATTTGTTTTGTCTTCCTAAGGACCATTCAAATCCACTATGATGTCATAGGACTGTTTATAACTGAATGCTGGTTTCCAGGATAGGAGACAGCCTGGGAATACAAGGTGCCATAGGCAGCTTTTTTGCTTAGTTTTTGAAGCCATCTCCAAATTATATTGAAAAATTTCTGTTGCTATTTTATTAACCCTTTGAGTGCCAGAGGGTTGGGCAACGCTTTGCTTTGCAATGCTTTGCATACTCACTTTAGCACACAAAGAATAGAAGGTATATAAACATTGCACCAGGTCTCTGGGTCTTTAATCCATCTTGAAGTCTTAGCCAATTTGTTTTGTCTTCCTAAGCACCAATCAAATCCCTTATGATGTTAAAGGACCTTGTATAACTGTCTACTGATTTCCAGGATAGGAGACAGCCTAGGAATACAAGGTGCCATAGGCAGCTTTTTTGCTTAGTTTTTGAAGCCATCTCCAAATTACATTGAAAAGTTTCTTTTGCTATTTTATTAACCCTTTGAGTGCCAGAGGGTTAGCCAACGCTTTGCTTTGCAATGCTTTGCATACTCCCTTTAGCACTCAAAGAATAGAAGGAAAATAAACATTGCACCAGGTCTCTGGGTATTTAATCCATCTTGAAGTCTCAGCCAATTTGTTTTGTCTTCCTAAGGACCATTCAAATCCACTATGATGTCATAGGACTGTGTATAACTGTCTGCTGATTTCCAGGAGAGGAGACAGCCTGGGAATACAAGGTGCCATAGGCAACTTTTTTGCTTAGTTTTTGAAGACATCGCCAAATTACATTGAAAAGTTTCTTTTGCTATTTTATTAACCCTTTGAGTGTCAGAGGGTTGGTCAACGCTTTGCTTTGCAATGGTCTGCGTACTCCCTTTAGCACTCAAAGAATAGAAGGTAAATAAACATTGCACCAGGTCTCTGGGTCTGTAATCCATCTTGAAGTCTCAGCCAATTTGTTTTGTCTTCCTAAGCACCATTCAAATCCACTATGATGTCATAGGACTGTATATAACTGTCTGCTGATTTCCAGGACAGGAGACAGCCTATTAATACAAGATGCCATAGGCATCTTTTTTACTTAGTTTTTGAAGCCATCTCCAAATTACATTGAAAAGTTTCTGTTGCTATTTTATTAACCCTTTGAGTTCCAGAGGGTTGGGCAACGCTTTGCTTTGCAATGGTCTGCGTACTCCCTTTACCACTCAAAGAATAGAAGGAAAATAAACATTGCACCAGGTCTCTGGGTCTGTAATCCATCTTGAAGTCTCAGCCAATTTGTTTTGTCTTCCTAAGCACCATTCAAATCCACTATGATGTCATAGGACTGTATATAACTGTCTGCTGATTTCCAGGATAGGAGACAGCCTAGGAATACAAGATGCCATAGGCAGCTTTTTTGCTTAGTTTTTGAAGCCATCTCCAAATTACACTGAAAAGTTTCTGTTGCTATTTTATTAACCCTTTGAGTGCCAGAGAGTTGGGCAACGCTTTGCTTTGCAATGCTTTGCGTACTCCCTTTAGCACTCAAAGAATAGAAGGAAAATAAACATTGCACCAGGTATCTGGGTCTCTAATCCATCTTGAAGTCTCTGCCAATTTGTTTTGTCGTCCTAAGGACCATTCAGATCCACTATGATGTCATAGAAATGTGTTTAACTGTCTGCTGATTTACAGGATAGGAGACAATCTGGGAATACAAGGTGCCATAGGCAGCTTTTTTGCTTAGTATTTGAAGCCATCTCCAAATTACATTGAAAAGTTTCTGTTGCTATTTTATTAACGCTTTGAGTGCCAGAGGGTTGGGCAACGCTTTGCTTTGCAATGCTTTGCATACTCCCTTTAACACTCAAAGAATAGAAGGATAATAAACATTGCACCAGGTCTCTGGGTAAGTAATTCATCTTGAAGTCTCAGTCAATTTGTTTTGTCTTCCTAAGGACCATTCAAATCCACTATGATGTCATAGGACTGTGTATAACTGTCTGCTGATTTCCAGAATAGGAGACAGCCTGGGAATACAAGGTGCCATAGGCAGCTTTTTTGCTTAGTTTTTGAAGCCATCTCCAAATTACATTGAAAAGTTTCTTTTGCTATTTTATTAACCCTTTGAGTGCCAGAGGGTTGGCCAACGTTTTGCTTTCCAATGCTTTGCATACTCCCTTTAGCACTCAAAGAATAGAAGGAAAATAAACATTGCACCAGGTCTCTGGGTTTTTAATCCATCTTGAAGTCTCTGCCAATTTGTTTTGTCTTCCTAAGGACCATTCAAATCCACTATGATGTCATAGAAATGTGTTTAACTGTCTACTGATTTACAGGTTGGGAGACAGCCTGGGAATACAAGGTGCCATGGGCAGCTTTTTTGCTTAGTTTTTGAAGCCAACTCCAAATTACTTTGAAAAATTTCTGTTGCTATTTTATTAACCCTTTGAGTGCCAGAGGGTTGGGCAACACTTTTCTTTGCAATGCTTTGCATACTCCCATTAGCACTCAAAGAATAGATGGTAAATAAACATTGCACCAGGTCTCTGGGTCTTGAATCCATCTTGAAGTCTCAGCCAATTTGTTTTCTCTTCCTAAACACCATTCAAATCCACTATGATGTCATAGGACTGTGAATAACTGTCTGCTGATTTCCAGGATAGGAGACAGCCTGGGAATACAAGGTGCCATACACAGCTTTTTTGCTTACGTTTTGAAGCCATCTCCAAATTACATTGAAAAGTTTCTGTTGCTATATTATTAACCCTTTGAGTTTCAGAGGGTTGGGCAACGCTTTGGTTTGCAATGCTTTGCGTACTCCCTTTACCACTCAAAGAATAGAAGGAAAATAAACATTGCACCAGGTCTCTGGGTCTTGAATCCATCTTGAAGTCTCAGCCAATTTGTTTTGTCTTCCTAAACACCATTCAAATCCACTATGATGTCATAGGACTGTGTATAACTGTCTGCTGATTTCCAGGATAGGAGACAGCCTGGGAATACAAGGTGCCATAGGCAGCTTTTTTGCTTAGTTTTTGAAGCCATCTCCAAATTACATTGAAAACTTTCTGTTGCTATTTTATTAACCCTTTGAGTGCCAGAGGGTTGGGCAAAGTTTTGCTTTGCAATGCTTTGCGTACTCCCGTTAGCACTCAAAGAATAGAAGGTAAATAAACATTGCACCAGGTCTCTGGGTCTTTAATCCATCTTGAAGTCTCAGCCAATTTGTTTTGTCTTCCTAACCACCATTCAAATCCACTATGATGTCATAGGACTGTGTATAACTGTCTGCTAATATCCAGAATAGGAGACAGCCTGGGAATACAAGGTGCCATAGGCAGCTTTTTGGCTTAATTTTTGAAGCCAACTCCAAATTACATTGAAAAATTTCTGTTGCTATTTTATTAACCCTTTGAGTGCCAGAGGGTTGGGCAACACTTTTCTTTGCAATGCTTTGCATACTCCCTTTAGCACTCAAAGAATAGAAGGTAAATAAACATTGCACCACGTCTCTGGGTCTTGAATCCATCTTGAAGTCTCAGCCAATTTGTTTTGTCTTCCTAAACACCATTCAAATCCATTATGATGTCATAGGACTGTATATAACTGTCTGCTGATTTCCAGGATAGGAGACAGCCAGGGAATACAAGGTGCCATAGGCAGCTTTTTTGCTTACATTTTGAAGCCATCTCCAAATTACATTGAAAAGTTTCTGTTGCTATATTATTAACCCTTTGAGTTTCAGAGGGTTGGGCAACGCTTTGCTTTGCAATGCTTTGCGTACTCCCTTTACCACTCAAAGAATAGAAGGAAAATAAACATTGCACCAGGTCTCTGGGTTTTTAATCCATCTTGAAGTCTCTGCCAATTTGTTTTGTCTTCCTAAGGACCATTCAAATCCACTATGATGTCATAGAAATGTGTTTAACTGTCTACTGATTTACAGGTTGGGAGACAGCCTTGGAATACAAGGTGCCATATGCAACTTTTTTGCTTAGTTTTTGAAGCCATCGCCAAATTACATTGAAAAGTTTCTTTTGCTATTTTATTATCCCTTTGAGTGTCAGAGAGTTGGTCAACGCTTTGCATTGCAATGGTCTGCGTACTCCCTTTAGCACTCAAAGAATAGAAGGTAAATAAACATTGCACCAGGTCTCTGGGTCTGTAATCCATCTTGAAGTCTCAGACAATTTGTTTTGTCTTCCTAACCACCATTCAAATCCACTATGATGTCATACGACTGTATTTAACTGTCTGCTGAATTCCAGGATAGGAGACAGCCTGGGAATACAAGGTGCCATAGGCAGCTTTAGTGCTTATTTTTTGAAGCCATCTCCAAATTACATTGAAAAATTTCTTTTCCGATTTTATTAACCCTTTGAGTGCGAGATGGTTGGGCAATGCTTTGCTTTGAAATGCTTTGCGTACTCCCTTTACCACTCAAAGACTAGAAGGAAAATAAACATTGTACCAGGTCTCTGGGTATTTAATCCATCTTGAAGTCTCAGCCAATTTGTTTTGTCTTCCTAAGGACCATTCAAATCCACTATGATGTCATAGGACTGTGTATAACTGTTTGCTGATTTCCAGGATAGGAGACAGCCTGGGAATACAAGGTGCCATAGTCAGCTTTATTGCTTATTTTTTGAAGCCATCTCCAAATTACATAGAAAAGTTTATGTTGCTATTTTATTAACCCTTTGAGTGCCAGAGGGTTGGGCAACGTTTTGCTTTGCAATGCTTTGCATACTCCCTTTAGCACTCAAAGAATAGAATGAAAATAAACATTGCACCAGGTCTCTGGGTATTTAATCCATCTTGAAGTCTCAGCCAATTTGTTCTCTCTTTCTAAGGACCATTCAAATCCACTATGATGTCATAGGACTGTGAATAACTGTGTGCTGATTTCCAGAATAGGAGACAGCCTTGGAATACAAGGTGCCATAGGCAGCTTTTTTGCTTAGTTTTTCAAGCCATCTCCAAATTACATTGAAAGCTATTTTATGAACCCTTTGAGTGCCAGAGGGGTGTGCTATGTTTTGCTTTGCAATACTTTGCGTACTCACTTTAGCACTCAAAGAATAGAAGGAAAATAAACATTGCACCAGGTCTCTGGGTCCTTAATCCGTCTTCAAGTCTCTGTCAATTTGTTTTGTCTTCCTAAGGACCATTCAAATGCACTATGATGTCATAGAAATGTGTTTAACTGTCTGCTGATTTACAAGTTGGGAGACAGCCTGGGAATAGAAGGTGCCACAGGCAGCTTTTTTGCTTAGTTTTTGAAGCCATCTCCAAATTACTATGAAAAGTTTCTGTTGCTATTTTATTAACCCTTTGAGTGCCAGAGGGTTGGGCAACGCTTTGCTTTGCAATGCTTTGCGTACCCCCTTTAGCACTCATAGAATAGAAGTAAAATAAACATTGCACCAGATCTCTGGGTCTTTAATCCATCTTGAAGTCTCAGCCAATTTGTTTTGTCTTCCTAAGGACCATTCAAATCCACTATGATGTCATAGAAATGTATTTAACTGTCTGCTGATTTACAGGTTGGGAGACAGCCTGGGAATACAAGGTGCCATAGGCAGCTTTTTTGCTTAGTTCTTGAAGCCATCTCCAAATTACATTGAAAGGTTTCTGTTGCTATTTTGTTAACCCTTTGAGTGCCAGAGGATTGGGCAACGCTTTGCTTTGCAATGCTTTGCGTACCACTTTAGCACTCAAACAATGAAGGATAATTAACATTCAACCAGGTCTCTGGGTCTTTATCCCTCTTGAAGTCTCAGCCAATTTGTTTTGTCTTCCTAAGGACCATTCAAATACTCTATGATGTCATAGAAATGTGTTTATCTGTCTGCTGATTTACAGGTTGAGAGACAGCCTGGGAATACAAGATGCCACAGGCAGCTTTTTTGCTTAGTTTCTGAAGCCATCTCCAAATTACTTTGAAAAGTTTCTGTTGCTATTTTATTAACCCTTTGAGTGCCAGAGGGTTTGGCAACGCTTTGCTTTGTAATGCTTTGCGTACTCCCTTTAGCACGTAAAGAATAGAAGGAAAATAAACATTGCACCAGGTCTCTGGGTATTTAATCCATGTTGAAGTCTCAGCCAATTTGTTTTCTCTTCCTAAGGACCATTCAAATCCACTATGATGTCATAGAAATGTATTTAACTGTCTGCTGATTTACAGGTTGGGAGACAGCCTGGGAATACAAGGTGCCATAGGCAGCTTTTTTGCTTAGTTTTTGAATCCATCTCCAAATTACATTGAAAAGTTTTTGTTGCTATTTTATTAACCCTTTGAGTGCCAGAGGGGTGTGCAATGTTTTGCTGTGCAATGCTTTGCGTTCTCACTTTAGCACTCAAAGAATAGAAGGAAAATGAACATTGCACCAGGTCTCTGGGTCTTTAATCCATCTTGAAGTCTCTGCCAATTTGTTTTGTCTTCCTAAGGACCATTCAAATCCACTATGATGTCATAGAAATGTGTTTAACTGTCTGCTGATTTACAGGTTGGGAGACAGCCTGGGAATACAAGGTGCCATAGGCAGCTTTTTTGCTTAGTTTTTGAAGCCATCTCCAAATTACATTGAAAAATTTCTGTTGCGATTTTATTAGCCCTTTGAGTGCCAGAGGGTTGGGCAACACTTTGCTTTGCAATGCTTTGCGTACTCCTTTAGCACTCAAAAAATAAAAGGTAAATAAACATTGCACCAGGTCTCTGGGTCTTTAATCCATCTTGAAGTCTCAGCCAATTTGTTTTGTCTTTCTAAGCACCATTCAAATCCACTGTGATGTCATAGAAATGTGTTTAACTGTCTGCTGATTTACAGGTTGGCAGACAGCCTGGGAATACAAGGTGCCATAGGCAGCTTTTTTGCTTAGTTTTTGAAGCCATCTCTAAATTACACTGAAAAGTTTCTGTTGCTATTTTATTAACCCTTTGCGTGCCAGAGGGTTGGGCAACGCTTTGCTTTGCAATGCTTTGCGTACTCACTTTAGCACTCAAATAATAGAAGGAAAATAAACATTGCACCAGGTCTCTGGGTCTTTAATCCCTCTTGAAGTCTCAGCCAATTTGTTTTGTCTTCCTAAGGACCATTCAAATCCACTATGATGTCAAAGGACTGTGTATAACTGACTGCTTTTTTCCAGGATAGGAGACAGCCTGGGAATACAAGGTGCCATAGGCAGCCTTTTTGCTTACTTTTTGAAGCCATCTCCAAATTACATTGGAAAGTTTCTGTTGCTATTTTATTAACCGTTTGAGTGCCAGAGGGGTGTGCAATTTTTTGCTTTGCAATGCTTTCCGTACTCCCTTTGGCACTCAAAGAATAGAAGGAAAATAAACATTGCACAAGGTCTCTGGGTCTTTAATCCATCTTGAAGTCTCAGCAAATTTGTTTTGTCTTCCTAAGGACCATTCAGATCCACTATGATGTCATAGTACTGTGTATAACTGTCTGCTAATTTTCAGGATAGGAGACAGCCTGGGAATAAACGGTGCCATAGGCAGCTTTTTTGCTTAGTTTTTGAAGCTATCTCCAAATTACATTGAAAAGTTTCTGTTGCTATTTTATTAACCTTTGAGTGCCAGAAGGGTGTGCAATGTTTTGCTTTACAATGCTTAGCGTACTCACTTTAGCACTCAAAGAATAGAAGGAAAATAAACATTGCACCAGGTCTCTGGGTCCTTAATCCGTCTTCAAGTCTCTGTCAATTTGTTTTGTCTTCCTAAGGACCATTCAAATGCACTATGATGTCATAGAAATGTGTTTAACTGTCTGCTGATTTACAAGTTGGGAGACAGCCTGGGAATAGAAGGTGCCACAGGCAGCTTTTTTGCTTAGTTTTTGAAGCCATCTCCAAATTACTATGAAAAGTTTCTGTTGCTATTTTATTAACCCTTTGAGTGCCAGAGGGTTGGGCAACGCTTTGCTTTGCAATGCTTTGCGTACCCCCTTTAGCACTCATAGAATAGAAGTAAAATAAACATTGCACCAGATCTCTGGGTCTTTAATCCATCTTGAAGTCTCAGCCAATTTGTTTTGTCTTCCTAAGGACCATTCAAATCCACTATGATGTCATAGAAATGTATTTAACTGTCTGCTGATTTACAGGTTGGGAGACAGCCTGGGAATACAAGGTGCCATAGGCAGCTTTTTTGCTTAGTTCTTGAAGCCATCTCCAAATTACATTGAAAGGTTTCTGTTGCTATTTTGTTAACCCTTTGAGTGCCAGAGGATTGGGCAACGCTTTGCTTTGCAATGCTTTGCGTACTCACTTTAGCACTCAAAGAATAGAAGGATAATTAACATTCATCCAGGTCTCTGGGTCTTTATCCCTCTTGAAGTCTCAGCCAATTTGTTTTGTCTTCCTAAGGACCATTCAAATACTCTATGATGTCATAGAAATGTGTTTATCTGTCTGCTGATTTACAGGTTGAGAGACAGCCTGGGAATACAAGATGCCACAGGCAGCTTTTTTGCTTAGTTTCTGAAGCCATCTCCAAATTACTTTGAAAAGTTTCTGTTGCTACTTTATTAACCCTTTGAGTGCCAGAGGGTTTGGCAACGCTTTGCTTTGTAATGCTTTGCGTACTCCCTTTAGCACGTAAAGAATAGAAGGAAAATAAACATTGCACCAGGTCTCTGGGTATTTAATCCATGTTGAAGTCTCAGACAATTTGTTTTCTCTTCCTAAGGACCATTCAAATCCACTATGATGTCATAGAAATGTATTTAACTGTCTGCTGATTTACAGGTTGGGAGACAGCCTGGGAATACAAGGTGCCATAGGCAGCTTTTTGCTTAGTTTTTGAATCCATCTCCAAATTACATTGAAAAGTTTTTGTTGCTATTTTATTAACCCTTTGAGTGCCAGAGGGGTGTGCAATGTTTTGCTGTGCAATGCTTTGCGTTCTCACTTTAGCACTCAAAGAATAGAAGGAAAATGAACATTGCACCAGGTCTCTGGGTCTTTAATCCATCTTGAAGTCTCTGCCAATTTGTTTTGTCTTCCTAAGGACCATTCAAATCCACTATGATGTCATAGAAATGTGTTTAACTGTCTGCTGATTTACAGGTTGGGAGACAGCCTGGGAATACAAGGTGCCATAGGCAGCTTTTTTGCTTAGTTTTTGAAGCCATCTCCAAATTACATTGAAAAATTTCTGTTGCGATTTTATTAGCCCTTTGAGTGCCAGAGGGTTGGGCAACACTTTGCTTTGCAATGCTTTGCGTACTCCCTTTAGCACTCAAAGAATAAAAGGTAAATAAACATTGCACCAGGTCTCTGGGTCTTTAATCCATCTTGAAGTCTCAGCCAATTTGTTTTGTCTTTCTAAGCACCATTCAAATCCACTGTGATGTCATAGAAATGTGTTTAACTGTCTGCTGATTTACAGGTTGGCAGACAGCCTGGGAATACAAGGTGCCATAGGCAGCTTTTTTGCTTAGTTTTTGAAGCCATCTCTAAATTACATTGAAAAGTTTCTGTTGCTATTTTATTAACCCTTTGCGTGCCAGAGGGTTGGGCAACGCTTTGCTTTGCAATGCTTTGCGTACTCACTTTAACACTCAAATAATAGAAGGAAAATAAACATTGCACCAGGTCTCTGGGTCTTTAATCCCTCTTGAAGTCTCAGCCAATTTGTTTTGTCTTCCTAAGGACCATTCAAATCCACTATGATGTCAAAGGACTGTGTATAACTGACTGCTTTTTTCCAGGATAGGAGACAGCCTGGGAATACAAGGTGACATAGGCAGCCTTTTTGCTTAGTTTTTGAAGCCATCTCCAAATTACATTGGAAAGTTTCTGTTGCTATTTTATTAACCGTTTGAGTGCCAGAGGGGTGTGCAATTTTTTGTTTTGCAATGCTTTCCGTACTCCCTTTGGCACTCAAAGAATAGAAGGAAAATAAACATTGCACAAGGTCTCTGGGTCTTTAATCCATCTTGAAGTCTCAGCAAATTTGTTTTGTCTTCCTAAGGACCATTCAGATCCACTATGATGTCATAGTACTGTGTATAACTGTCTGCTAATTTTCAGGATAGGAGACAGCCTGGGAATAAACGGTGCCATAGGCATCTTTTTTGCTTAGTTTTTGAAGCTATCTCCAAATTACATTGAAAAGTTTCTGTTGCTATTTTATTAACCTTTGAGTGCCAGAGGGGTGTGCAATGTTTTGCTTTACAATGCTTAGCGTACTCACTTTAGCACTCAAAGAATAGAAGATAAATAAACATTGCACCAGGTCTCTGGGTCTTTAATCCATCTTGAAGTCTCAGCCAATTTGTTTTGTCTTCCAAAGCACCTTTCAAATCCACTATTATGTCATAAGACTGTGTATAACTGTCTGCTGATTTCCAGGATAGGAGACAGCCTGGGAATTCAAGGTGCCATATGCAGTTTTTTGCTTATTTTTTGAATCCATCTCCAAATTACATTGAATAGTTTCTGTTGCTATTTTATTAACCCTTTGAGTGCCAGAGGGTTGGGCAAAGCTTTGCTTTGCAATGCTTTGTGTACTCCCTTTAGCACTCAAAGAATAGAAGGAAAATAAACATTGTACCAGGTCTCTGGGTATTTAATTATATTGAAGTCTCAGCCAATTTATTTTGTCTTCCTAAGGACCATTCAAATCCACTATGATGTCATAGGACTGTGTATAACTGTTTGCTGATTTCTAGGATAGGAGACAGCCTGGGAATACAAGGTGCCATAGGCAGCTTTATTGCTTATTTTTTGAAGCCATCTCCAAATTACTATGGAAAGTTTCTGTTGCTATTTTATTAACCCTTTGACTGCCAGAGGGTTGGGCAACGCTTTGCTTTGCAATGCTTTGCATACTCCCTTTAGCACTCAAAGAATAGAAGGAAAATAAACATTGCACCAGGTCTCTGGGTCTTTATCCCTCTTGAAGTCTCAGCCAATTTGTTTTCTCTTCCTAAGGACCATTCAAATACTCTATGATGTCATAGAAATGTGTTTATCTGTCTGCTGATTTGCAGGTTGAGAGACAGCCTGGGAATACAAGATGCCACAGGCAGCTTTTTTGCTTAGTTTCTGAAGCCATCTCCAAATTACTTTGAAAAGTTTCTGTTGCTATTTTATTAACCCTTTGAGTGCCGGAGGGTTTGGCAATGCTTTGCTTTGTAATGCTTTGCGTACTCCCTTTAGCACTTAAAGAATAGAAGGAAAATAAACATTGCACCAGGTCTCTGGGTATTTAATCCATGTTGAAGTCTCAGCCAATTTGTTTTCTCTTCCTAAGGACCATTCAAATCCACTATGATGTCATAGGACTGTGTATATCTGTCTGCTGATTTCCAGGATAGCAGACAGCCTGGGAATACAAGGTGCCATAGGCAGCTTTTTTGCTTAGTTTTTGAATCCATCTCCAAATTACATTGAAAAGTTTTTGTTGCTATTTTATTAACCCTTTGAGTGCCAGAGGGGTGTGCAATGTTTTGCTGTGCAATGCTTTGCGTTCTCACTTTAGCACTCAAACAATAGAAGGAAAATGAACATTGCACCAGGTCTCTGGGTCTTTAATCCATCTTGAAGTCTCTGCCAATTTGTTTTGTCTTCCTAAGGACCATTCAAATCCACTATGATGTCATAGAAATGTGTTTAACTGTCTGCTGATTTACAGGTTGGGAGACAGCCTGGGAATACAAGGTGCCATAGGCAGCTTTTTTGCTTAGTTTTTGAAGCCATCTCCAAATTACATTGAAAAATTTCTGTTGCGATTTTATTAGCCCTTTGAGTGCCAGAGGGTTGGGCAACACTTTGCTTTGCAATGCTTTGCGTACTCCCTTTAGCACTCAAGGAATAAAAGTTAAATAAACATTGCACCAGGTCTCTGGGTCTTTAATCCATCTTGAAGTCTCAGCCAATTTGTTTTGTCTTTCTAAGCACCATTCAAATCCACTATGATGTCATAGGACTGTGTATAACTGTCTGCTGATTTCCAGGATAGGAGACAGCCTAGGAATACAAGGTTCCATAGGCAGCTTTTTCGCTTATTTTTTGAAGCCATCTCCAAATTACATTGAAAAGTTTCTGTTGCTATTTTATTAACCCTTTGAGTGCCAAAAGGTTGTGCAACGCTTTGCTTTGCAATGCTTTACATACTCCCTTTAGCACTCAAAGAATAGAAGGAAAATAAACATTGCACCAGGTCTCTGGGTATTTAATCCATCTTGAAGTCTCAGCCAATTTATTTTGTCTTCCTAAGGACCATTCAAATCCACTGTGATGTCATAGAAATGTGTTTAACTGTCTGCTGATTTACAGGTTGGGAGACAGCCTGGGAATACAAGGTGCCATAGGCAGCTTTTTTGCTTAGTTTTTGAAGCCATCTCTAAATTACATTGAAAAGTTTCTGTTCCTATTTTATTAACCCTTTGCGTGCCAGAGGGTTGGGCAACGCTTTGCTTTGCAATGCTTTGCGTACTCACTTTAGCACTCAAATAATAGAAGGAAAATAAACATTGCACCAGGTCTCTGGGTCTTTAATCCCTCTTGAAGTCTCAGCCAATTTGTTTTGTCTTCCTAAGCACCATTCAAATCCACTATGATGTCAAAGGACTGTGTATAACTGACTGCTTTTTTCCAGGATAGGAGACAGCCTTGGAATACAAGGTGACATAGGCAGCCTTTTTGCTTAGTTTTTGAAGCCATCTCCAAATTACATTGGAAAGTTTCTGTTGCTATTTTATTAACCGTTTGAGTGCCAGAGGGGTGTGCAATTTTTTACTTTGCAATGCTTTCCGTACTCCCTTTGGCACTCAAAGAATAGAAGGAAAATAAACATTGCACAAGGTCTCTGGGTCTTTAATCCATCTTGAAGTCTCAGCAAATTTGTTTTGTCTTCCTAAGGACCATTCAGATCCACTATGATGTCATAGTACTGTGTATAACTGTCTGCTAATTTCCAGGATAGGAGACAGCCTGGGAATAAACGGTGCCATAGGCAGCTTTTTTGCTTAGTTTTTGAAGCTATCTCCAAATTACATTGAAAAGTTTCTGTTGCTATTTTATTAACCTTTGAGTTCCAGAGGGGTGTGCAATGTTTTGCTTTACAATGCTTAGCGTACTCACTTTAGCACTCAAAGAATAGAATATAAATAAACATTGCACCAGGTCTCTGGGTCTTTAATCCATCTTGAAGTCTCAGCCAATTTGTTTTGTCTTCCTAAGCACCTTTCAAATCCACTATTATGTCATAGGACTGTGTATAACTGTTTGCTGATTTCCAGGATAGGAGACAGCCTGGGAATACAAGGTGCCATATGCAGTTTTTTGCTTATTTTTTGAATCCATCTCCAAATTACATTGAATAGTTTCTGTTGCTATTTTATTAACCCTTTGAGTGCCAGATGGTTGGGCAAAGCTTTGCTTTGCAATGCTTTGTGTACTCCCTTTAGCACTCAAAGAATAGAAGGAAAATAAACGTTGTACCAGGTCTCTGGGTATTTAATCCATATTGAAGTCTCAGCCAATTTGTTTTGTCTTCCTAAGGACCATTCAAATCCACTATGATGTCATAGGACTGTGTATAACTGTTTGCTGATTTCTAGGATAGGAGACAGCCTGGGAATACAAGGTGCCATAGGCAGCTTTATTGCTTATTTTTTGAAGCCATCTCCAAATTACTATGGAAAGTTTCTGTTGCTATTTTATTAACCCTTTGAGTGCCAGAGGGTTGGGCAACGCTTTGCTTTGCAATGCTTTGCATACTCCCTTTAGCACTCAAAGAATAGAAGGAAAATAAACATTGCACCAGGTCTCTGGGTATTTAATCCATGTTGAAGTCTCAGCCAATTTGTTTTCTCTTCCTAAGGACCATTCAAATCCACTATGATGTCATAGGACTGTGTATATCTGTCTGCTGATTTCCAGGATAGGAGACAGCCTGGTAATACAAGGTGCCATAGGCAGCTTTTTTGCTTAGTTTTTGAATCCATCTCCAAATTACATTGAAAAGTTTTTGTTGCTATTTTATTAACCCTTTGAGTGTCAGAGGGGTGTGCAATGTTTTGCTGTGCAATGCTTTGCGTTCTCACTTTAGCACTCAAAGAATAGAAGGAAAATTAACATTGCACCAGGTCTCTGGGTCTTTAATCCATCTTGAAGTCTCTGCCAATTTGTTTTGTCTTCCTAAGGACCATTCAAATCCACTATGATGTCATAGAAATGTGTTTAACTGTCTGCTGATTTACAGGTTGGGAGACAGCCTGGGAATACCAGGTGCCATAGGCAGCTTTTTTGCTTAGTTTTTGAAGCCATCTCCAAATTACATTGAAAAATTTCTGTTGCGATTTTATTAGCCCTTTGAGTGCCAGAGGGTTGGGCAACACTTTGCTTTGCAATGCTTTGCATACTCCCTTTAGCACTCAAAGAATAAAAGGTAAATAAACATTGCACCAGGTCTCTGGGTCTTTAATCCATCTTGAAGTCTCAGCCAATTTGTTTTGTCTTTCTAAGCACCATTCAAATCCACTATGATATCATAGGACTGTGTATAACTGTCTGCTGATTTCCAGGATAGGAGACAGCCTAGGAATACAAGGTTCCATAGGCAGCTTTTTCGCTTATTTTTTGAAGCCATCTCCAAATTACATTGAAAAGTTTCTGTTGCTATTTTATTAACCCTTTGAGTGCCAGAGGGTTGGGCAACACTTTGCTTTGCAATGCTTTGCGTACTCACTTTAGCACTCGAAGAATAGAAGGAAAATTAACATTGCACCAGGTCGCTGGGTATTTAATCCATCTTGAAGTCTCAGCCAATTTATTTTGTCTACCTAAGGACCATTCAAATCCACTGTGATGTCATAGAAATGTGTTTAACTGTCTGCTGATTTACAGGTTGGGAGACAGCCTGGGAATACAAGGTGCCATAGGCAGCTTTTTTGCTTAGTTTTTGAAGCCATCTCTAAATTACATTGAAAAGTTTCTGTTGCTATTTTATTAACCCTTTGCGTGCCAGAGGGTTGGACAACGCTTTGCTTTGCAATGCTTTGCATACTCACTTTAGCACTCAAATAACAGAAGGAAAATAAACATTGCACCAGGTCTCTGGGTCTTTAATCCCTCTTGAAGTCTCAGCCAATTTGTTTTGTCTTCCTAAGGACCATTCAATTCCACTATGATGTCAAAGGACTATGTATAACTGACTGCTTTTTTCCAGGATAGGAGACAGCCTGGGAATACAAGTTGACATAGGCAGCCTTTTTGCTTAGTTTTTGAAGCCATCTCCAAATTACATTGGAAAGTTTCTGTTGCTATTTTATTAACCGTTTGAGTGCCAGAGGGGTGTGCAATTTTTTACTTTGCAATGCTTTCCGTACTCCCTTTGGCACTCAAAGAATAGAAGGAAAATAAACATTGCACAAGGTCTCTGGGTCTTTAATCCATCTTGAAGTCTCAGCAAATTTGTTTTGTCTTCCTAAGGACCATTCAGATCCACTATGATGTCATAGTACTGTGTATAACTGTCTGCTAATTTCCAGGATAGGAGACAGCCTGGGAATAAACGGTGCCATAGGCATCTTTTTTGCTTAGTTTTTGAAGCTATCTCCAAATTACATTGAAAAGTTTCTGTTGCTATTTTATTAACCTTTGAGTGCCAGAGGGGTGTGCAATGTTTTGCTTTACAATGCTTAGCGTACTCACTTTAGCACTCAAAGAATAGAAGATAAATAAACATTGCACCAGGTCTCTGGGTCTTTAATCCATCTTGAAGTCTCAGCAAATTTGTTTTGTCTTCCTAAGGACCATTCAGATCCACTATGATGTCATAGTACTGTGTATAAATGTTTGCTGATTTCCAGGATAGGAGACAGCCTGGGAATACAAGGTGCCATATGCAGTTTTTTGCTTATTTTTTGAAGCCATCTCCAAATTACATTGAATAGTTTCTGTTGCTATTTTATTAACCCTTTGAGTGCCAGAGGGTTGGGCAAAGCTTTGCTTTGCAATGCTTTGTGTACTCCTTTTAGCACTCAAAGAATAGAAGGAAAATAAACATTGTACCAGGTCTCTGGGTATTTATTCCATGTTGAAGTCTCAGCCAATTTGTTTTGTCTTCCTAAGGACCATTCAAATCCACTATGATGTCATAGGACTGTGTATAACTGTTTGCTGATTTCTAGGATAGGAGACAGCCTGGGAATACAAGGTGCCATAGGCAGCTTTATTTCTTATTTTTTGAAGCCATCTCCAAATGACTATGGAAAGTTTCTGTTGCTATTTTATTAACCCTTTGAGTGCCAGAGGGTTGGGCAACGCTTTGCTTTGCAATGCTTTGCATACTCCCTTTAGCACTCAAAGAATAGAAGGAAAATAAACATTGCACCAGGTCTCTGGGTATTTAAACCATCTTGAAGTCTCAGCCACTTTGTTTTGTCTTCCTAAGGACCATTCAAATCCACTATGATCGCAAGCAGGTTTAGTTGAGCAAACCAGCGTCCGCACGCTGGAACCAACAATGTCTATCGTAACCAGGTTTAGTGGAGTAAACCAGCGTCCACACGCTGGAACCAACAATGTGTATCGCAACCAGGTTTAGTGGAGTAAACCAGCGTCCGCACCCTGGAACCAACAATGTGTATCACAAACAGGTTTAATGGCGTAAACCAGCGTACGCACGCTGGAACCAACAATGTGTATCGCAACCAGGTTTAGTGGGGTAAACCAGTGTCCGCAAGCTGGAGTCAACAATGTGTATCGCAACCAGGTTAGTGGAGTAAACCAGCGTCCGCACGCTGGAACCAACAATGTGTATCGCAACCAGGTTACTGGAGTAAACCAGCGTCCGCACGCTGGAACCGACAATTTATATCACAGCCGGGTTAGTGGAGCAAACCAGCATCCGCACGCTGGAACCAGCAATGTGTATCGCAACCAGGTATAGTGGAGTAAACCAACGTCCACACGCTGGAACCAATAATGGAGGACGATAGCGAGGATAACAATGTCGCTGGAGCGATAGCTGGAGCAGGAACCTCAGGAACTCGCCAAGATTAACCCGCGAGGTGCTGGAACACAGGAACACCGGAATACAGGCACTCAGGAACACTGGAACACCGGAATGTTAACGTACAGGAACACTGAAACACTGGAACACCGGAACATAGCATACAGGAACACTAGAACAGGCCCAGAGACCTGACAAGCAGGTCAGGCATAGTGAAGTCAGAAACACCACGAAAGGGCAACCTGGAAGTGCTCAACCTAAGTTTAAAAAGGCTGTGTGAGGAGGGCTAAAACAACCAGCCAATCATGAATACTCAGCAAGTGACAGGCAGAGAACAGCACAAATCACGGGCACCGTGATAGTACCCCCCTTTCAAAGACCCCCTCTCCTAGAGTAAGGTCTAGGCTTCTAGGCATGAAAAATTCGTTGTAACTTGGGTGCATGAAGGTCCTTACTGTCTACCCAGGAATGATCCTCAGGACCATAACCTTTCCAATGCACCAGATACTGTACCCCTCCTGTATGTCTACGGGAATCAATAATACTTTGTACTTTTTGAAGCCATCTCCAAATTACATTGGAAAGTTTCTGTTGCTATTTTATTAACCGTTTGAGTGCCAGAGGGGTGTGCAATTTTTTACTTTGCAATGCTTTCCGTACTCCCTTTGGCACTCAAAGAATAGAAGGAAAATAAACATTGCACAAGGTCTCTGGGTCTTTAATCCATCTTGAAGTCTCAGCAAATTTGTTTTGTCTTCCTAAGGACCATTCAGATCCACTATGATGTCATAGTACTGTGTATAACTGTCTGCTAATTTCCAGGATAGGAGACAGCCTGGGAATAAACGGTGCCATAGGCATCTTTTTTGCTTAGTTTTTGAAGCTATCTCCAAATTACATTGAAAAGTTTCTGTTGCTATTTTATTAACCTTTGAGTGCCAGAGGGGTGTGCAATGTTTTGCTTTACAATGCTTAGCGTACTCACTTTAGCACTCAAAGAATAGAAGATAAATAAACATTGCACCAGGTCTCTGGGTCTTTAATCCATCTTGAAGTCTCAGCAAATTTGTTTTGTCTTCCTAAGGACCATTCAGATCCACTATGATGTCATAGTACTGTGTATAACTGTTTGCTGATTTCCAGGATAGGAGACAGCCTGGGAATACAAGGTGCCATATGCAGTTTTTTGCTTATTTTTTGAAGCCATCTCCAAATTACATTGAATAGTTTCTGTTGCTATTTTATTAACCCTTTGAGTGCCAGAGGGTTGGGCAAAGCTTTGCTTTGCAATGCTTTGTGTACTCCTTTTAGCACTCAAAGAATAGAAGGAAAATAAACATTGTACCAGGTCTCTGGGTATTTATTCCATGTTGAAGTCTCAGCCAATTTGTTTTGTCTTCCTAAGGACCATTCAAATCCACTATGATGTCATAGGACTGTGTATAACTGTTTGCTGATTTCTAGGATAGGAGACAGCCTGGGAATACAAGGTGCCATAGGCAGCTTTATTTCTTATTTTTTGAAGCCATCTCCAAATGACTATGGAAAGTTTCTGTTGCTATTTTATTAACCCTTTGAGTGCCAGAGGGTTGGGCAACGCTTTGCTTTGCAATGCTTTGCATACTCCCTTTAGCACTCAAAGAATAGAAGGAAAATAAACATTGCACCAGGTCTCTGGGTATTTAAACCATCTTGAAGTCTCAGCCACTTTGTTTTGTCTTCCTAAGGACCATTCAAATCCACTATGATCGCAACCAGGTTTAGTTGAGCAAACCAGCGTCCGCACGCTGGAACCAACAATGTCTATCGTAACCAGGTTTAGTGGAGTAAACCAGCGTCCACACGCTGGAACCAACAATGTGTATCGCAACCAGGTTTAGTGGAGTAAACCAGCGTCCGCACCCTGGAACCAACAATGTGTATCACAAACAGGTTTAATGGCGTAAACCAGCGTACGCACGCTGGAACCAACAATGTGTATCGCAACCAGGTTTAGTGGGGTAAACCAGTGTCCGCAAGCTGGAACCAACAATGTGTATCGCAACCAGGTTAGTGGAGTAAACCAGCGTCCGCACGCTGGAACCAACAATGTGTATCGCAACCAGGTTACTGGAGTAAACCAGCGTCCGCACGCTGGAACCGACAATTTATATCACAGCCGGGTTAGTGGAGCAAACCAGCATCCGCACGCTGGAACCAGCAATGTGTATCGCAACCAGGTATAGTGGAGTAAACCAACGTCCACACGCTGGAACCAATAATGGAGGACGATAGCGAGGATAACAATGTCGCTGGAGCGATAGCTGGAGCAGGAACCTCAGGAACTCGCCAAGATTAACCCGCGAGGTGCTGGAACACAGGAACACCGGAATACAGGCACTCAGGAACACTGGAACACCGGAATGTTAACGTACAGGAACACTGAAACACTGGAACACCGGAACATAGCATACAGGAACACTAGAACAGGCCCAGAGACCTGACAAGCAGGTCAGGCATAGTGAAGTCAGAAACACCACGAAAGGGCAACCTGGAAGTGCTCAACCTAAGTTTAAAAAGGCTGTGTGAGGAGGGCTAAAACAACCAGCCAATCATGAATACTCAGCAAGTGACAGGCAGAGAACAGCACAAATCACGGGCACCGTGATAGTACCCCCCTTTCAAAGACCCCCTCTCCTAGAGTAAGGTCTAGGCTTCTAGGCATGAAAAATTCGTTGTAACTTGGGTGCATGAAGGTCCTTACTGTCTACCCAGGAATGATCCTCAGGACCATAACCTTTCCAATGCACCAGATACTGTACCCCTCCTGTATGTCTACGGGAATCAATAATACTTTGTACTTCATACTCCTCCTGCCCCTCGACTTCAACAGGACCTGGCATCACAAGTGTGGCAGTATAACGGTTACACACCAGAGGTTTAAGGAGAGACACATGGAATACATTATGAATGAGCATAGAAGCAGGTAATTCCAAGGCATAAGACACAGGGTTCATTTTGCGAATGATCTTGTACGGACCAATGAACCGAGGTGCCAGATTATTAGATGGGACCTTGAGCTTTAGATTCTTGGAGGACAGCCATACTCTATCCCCGACTTGGAAGGAAACCGCTGGAAGCCTTCTGCGATTGGCATGACGCTGATGTCGCTGAAAAGACTGGCCCAATGCCCTCTGAACTTGTGCCCATGTGGAACGGAGTTGCTCTAAATGCTCATCCAGAGCTGGAATCTGCTGTGTCTGAAAGGAATCCAGGAGCAGACAGGGTTGGAACCCATAATTGATCAGAAATGGAGAGCTCCCAGAGAAAGAATTACCTGCGCAGTTCCTGGCGAACTCTGCCCAAGGCAACAAGTTGGCCCAATTATCATGATGGTCAGTCACAAAACATCGCAGAAACTGTTCCAAACCTTGATTGGCCCTCTCAGCGGCCCCGTTAGTCTGGGGATGATATGCAGAGGAAAATGATAGCTGTATTCCCATCTGTTCGCAAAATGCCCTCCAGAATCTGGACACAAACTGGCTTCCCCTGTCAGACACCAGCACCCTGGGTACTCCATGTAACCGAAACACTTCTCGAGCGAATACCATTGTCAGTTCTTTGGCCGAAGGAAGGCCACGGAGGGGTACGAAGTGTGCCATTTTAGAAAATCTGTCTACCACCATCAATATGAAGGAGTACCCTCTAGACCTGGGCAATTCTCCCATAAAGTCGATAGAGACGTGAGACCAAGGACGTTCACCATTAGGCACCGGCTGAAGCAAGCCCACAGGGAGATGTCTAGGGGTTTTGGCACGGGCACAGGTGGCACAGGCATTCGTAAAATTGGCACAATCTGCTCTCATAGAAGGCCACCAAAATAGCTGAGAGAGAGACCAGAACAATTGATCCCTACCAATATGTCCCGCAGCCTTAGAGGAGTGGTAGGTTTCAAGTAATCGAGTACGGAATGGCTCAGCGACAAAACATTTGCCCACTGGAGTCTCATGAGGAGCAGAGGCTTGGGATGCCAAAATCTCTTCCCCTAGTGGTGAAGTAATACTAGTACGTATGGTAGCCAATATTCGATCAGGTTGAATGATAGGTGCTGGTGCCTCTTCTGTGTCAACCTCTGCTTTAAATTGTCTAGACAGAGCGTCAGCCCTAACATTCTTTGATCCCGGCAAGTATGATACAATAAAATTGAATCAGGATAGAAACAGTGCCCATCTGGCCTGGTGAGAAGACAGTCTCTTGGCCTCAGAAAGATACGTCAGATTCTTGTGATCAGTTAGAATCAAAACAGGGTTTTTTGTGCCTTCAAGTAAATGACGCCATTCTTTGAGAGCGAGGATAATGGCCAGTAATTCTCGATCATCAATCTCGTAATGACTTTGAGCACTAGTCAACTTTTTTGAGAAGAATCCACATGGTCTGAGTGTATCGCCTTTAACCTGTTGCTGAGAGAGCACCGCCCCGACCCCAATATCTGAGGCATCAACTTCCAAAGTAAAGGGAAGTATTGGATTAGGGTGGGACAACACAGGCGCTTCAGCAAAGGCTACTTTCAACTTCTCAAAGGCCTCTTCAGCAGCCACCGGCCAGAGGGATGGGTTAGTGCCCTTATGCGTGAGGTCAGACAGAGGTTTCACAATAGAGGAGAAGTTTTTAATAAACTTCCTGTATTAATTGGCGAAGCCCAGAAATCGTTGGATGGCTCTGAGGCTCTTGGGTTTAGGCCATTGTAAGACTGCCGTCAATTTCTCTTTATCCATGGCAATGCCGTCTTTGCCAATTATAAACCCCAGAAACTGTACACTGGTTTGGTGGAACTCGCATTTCTCCAGTTTACAGAATAATTTATTCTTTTGTAAGCGCAGCAAGACTTCAGACACATCCTTGATGTGTTGTTACAGGTCTTTGGAGTGGATAAGTATGTCGTCAAGATAGACTACAACACAAGATTGTAACACATCTCTAAGAACGTCATTAATCAGTTCTTGAAATACTGCAGGAGCATTACATAGACCAAATGGCATGACTAGGTATTCATAATGCCCAGATCTCGTATTGAAGGCAGTTTTCCACTCATCACTGGCTCTGATATGTATCAAATTGTAGGCTGCCCTTAGGTCCAATTTGGTGAAAATCGAGGACCCCTTAAGTCTATCAAACAGCTCGGTGATGAGTGGTATTGGGTAGGCGTTCTTTGCCATCAGCTTATTCAGCCCACGATAGTCAAGGCATGGTCGCAGTTCGCCACTTTTTTTCTTAACAAAAAAGAACCCGGCGCCGGCCGGAGAGGTAGATTTCCTTATGATCCCTCTACTGAGAGCATCTGCTATGTATTCCTCCATAGCTTGGTTCTCCTCACAAGACAATGGATACGTGCGTCCCCTCGGTGGTACTGCTCCAGGACTCAGTTCTATGCGACAATCGTATGGTCTGTGCTGAGGTAGGGCGCCAGCCTCTCCCTTACTGAAAACGTCGCAAAACTGCCGGTAGACATCCGGTAGCGAAGGGGAGGTGCACAAGAGCTTAACAGGGTGGGTAACGCAATTATCCATACAGAACTGAGACCAGACAGCAATCTCACATTTCTGCCAATCAAATTGTGGGTTGTGCAACTGTAACCAAGCAAAGCCCAGAATCACAGCATGGTGAGGAGAATTAATCAATTGGAACTGCTGCTCTTCCTTGTGAAGAGCCCCAATAGTCATGGACAAGGGCATCGTTTCAAAAGTGACTTGGGCGGGTTCCAAAGGTCTGCCATCAATTGCTTCAATAGCAAGAGGGGTTTCTCTCTGAATCCGTGGTACCCCATGCAATTCAGCAAAGGTATTGTCCATAAAATACCCAGCTGCACCAGAATCAACCAAGGCCAAAACCTCTACTGAGCATTGTGCCCATGACAATACCACCTGTATGGTGGGTTTAAGTGTGCCCAACAATGGAGACGATTGGACACCACCTAGGGCCTGTCCCCCAAGGTACTCTAGGTGTGTTCGTTTCCCGGACGTACCAGACAAGATCTTATCAGGTGACCATTTTTACCGCAATATAGACATAAACCTTGTGTCCTGCGATACCTTCTCTGCTCCTTAGTTAACCTAGTGAAACCCACCTGCATAGGTTCACTTAGTTCCTGAATAGGTTCACTAGGTTTGGATGCCGAGGGGGGGTTGGGTGGGCAAAATATGCTACTGGACCCATTGTTTTTTAACCGTACTCGTCGCTCTCTGGCGGTTAATCTTTCACGTATTCTCGAGTCAATTAGAATCACGTATTCAATATAATCATCTAGGTCAGTAGGTAAATCTTTTGCTGCGATCTCATCTTTAATCTGGTCACTCAATCCTTGAGCAAAGGCTGCCAACAGGGCCTCGTTATTCCATCCTACCTCTGCTGCCAAGGTGCGGAATTCAATGGCATAATCGCCAACCGTGCGCCTGCCCTGTTGTATCTCCATGAGACGTTTAGCAGCAGAGGTAGTTCTACCAGGAGGCTCAAATACTCTCCGAAAGGATTGCACAAAATCACAGAAATTCTTTGTGCATGGTTTAGCGTTTTCCCAAAGTGGCTTGGCCCAAGCCAATGCTCTGCCAGTCAGCAAGGATATCATGAACCCAACCTTGCTGCGATCACTAGGAAATGCGTGTGCCGTCAATTCCATAAATATCTCAAGTTGATTGATAAACCCTCTGCATAATTGAGGGTCACCGTCATATCTCAGTGGCAAGGGTGCAGGAGCCGTTAACCCTTTAACTGAGACCCCTGAGGGCTTAGACTCATACTCCGGTGTCGAAATTGGCGGGACCACCGGGTTAGCACCGGACTTATCTGCAAGTACCGTGCGTTCAAGAATAGTTTGGATAGCAACCGCTAGCTGATCCAAACGTTGCTCGTGCATATCCATCCTCCAATGGATATTCTGTGCGTTACCGTCACTCTTAGTGTCTGAGGTCATGGCCCTTTCGTACTGTCACGGTTTTTGAAGACTCTCAGACTTAAGGTTTGGTAAAATACTTAACTTTATTAAAAGTTAAAGGCAGTCCCCGTAGGGTAAACATACATAACAATACAACAGTAACAGAACATACAAAAGGTTCTACCGGCCTTGCCTAAATACCGGGCTAGGCAACCCAAGTGACAGTATTAATGACAGCTCTACCGGCCTTGCCTATACCGGGTAAGGCAACCGTGAGATGACATATACCGGTTCTACCGGCCTTACCAATACCGGGCAAGGCAGCACAATAGAATGCTGAATGTAGGCTCTACCGGCCCTGCCAATACCGGGTAAGGCAACCTTTAAGATGGTGAATTACAAGGTTCTACCGGCCTTGCCAATACCGGGCAAGGCAGCCCAAAGGAGTACTGTAGTAGGCTCTACCGGTCCTGCCAATACGGGTGAGGCAACCTACAGGATAGTAACGTACAAGGTTCTACCGGCCTCACCAATACCGGGCAGGACAGCCTGAGCGAGTAGACCAGCTGTCAGGTGACCAAGACAGCAGAGAGAATAGGTATAAGGTCTACTCAGCAGAAGTCTATAGCCAGGGATAATCAGACAACTGCAAGGAGTGGACAGCGACTGACCACAGTACAGGATATATCAGGAGCAAACCAGCGTCCGCACGCTGGAACCAACAATGTATCTCGCAACCAGTTCTAGTGGAGAAAACCAGCGTCCGCACGCTGGAACCAACAATGTATGTCGCAACCAGATATACTGGAGTAAACCAGCGTCCGCACGCTGGAACCAACAAGGTATATCGCAACCAGGTTTAGTGGAGCAAACCAGCGTCCGCACGCTGGAACTGACAATGTATATCGCAACCAGGTTTAGTGGAGCAAACCAGCGTCCGCACGCTGGAACCAACAATGTCTATCGCAACCAGGTTTAGTAGAGTAAACCAGCATCCACACGCTGGAACCAACAATGTATATCGCAACCAGGTTTAGTGGAGCAAACCAGCGTCCGCACGCTGGAACCAACAATGTGTATCACAACCAGGTTTAGTGGAGTAAGCCAGCGTCCACACGCTGGAACCAACAATGTATATCGCAACCAGGTTTAGTGGAGCAAAACAGCGTCCGCATGCTGGAACCAACAATGTCTAGCGTAACCAGGTTTAGTGGAGTAAACCAGCATCCACACGCTGGAACCAACAATGTGTATCACAACCAGGTTTAGTGGAGTAAACCAACGTCCGCACGCTGGAACCAACAATGTGTATCGCAACCAGGTTTAGTGGAGTAAACCAGCGTCCGCACGCTGGAACCAACAATGTGTATCGCAACCAGGTTAGTGGAGTAAACCAGCGTCCGCACGCTGGAACCAACAATGTGTATCGCAACCAGGTTACTGGAGTAAACCAGCGTCCGCACGCTGGAACCGACAATGTATGTCACAACCAGGTTAGTGGAGCAAACCAGCGTCCGCACGCTGGAACCAGCAATGTGTATCGCAACCAGGTATAGTGGAGTAAACCAACGTCCACACGCTGGAACCAATAATGGTGGACGATAGCGAGGATAACAATGTCACCGGAGCGATAGCTGGAGCAGGAACCTCAGGAACTCGTCAAGATTAACCCGCGAGGTGCTGGAACACAGGAACACCGGAATACAGGCACTCAGGAACACTGGAACACCGCAATGTTAACGTACAGGAACACTGAAACACTGGAACACCGGAACGTAGCATACAAGAACACTAGAACAGGCCCAGAGACCTGACAAGCAGGTCAGGCATAGTGGAGTCAGAAACACCACGAAAGGGCAACCTGGAAGTGCTCAACCTGGGTTTAAAAAGGCTGTGAGAGGAGGGCTAAAACAGCCAGCCAATCATGAATACTCAGCAAGTGACATGCAGAGAACAGCACGAATCACGGGCACCGTGATACTCCGGTTGCGTTACTCTCAGTCTGTGCCTTATTGCAGCCTCCGTTACGTGCTATACAGCCTGTGCCCTCCGGTCACTAACGGTGTTACCACCTGTCAGTCTGGTCCCACTGTTGTCTCCGTTTGAGCTACTCCAAGCCTGTGCCTCACTGCAGCCTCCATTACGTGCTATACAGCCTGTGCCCTCCGGTCACTAGCGGTACTACCTCCTGTCAGTCCGTATACTTCGCTATCTCCATTTGTGCTACTCTTGAGCTGCCTTACCCGGTTATAGGTAAGGTCGGTAGAGCCTCCTCTATTCCTTGTTGGCACCACTTACTAGGCTGCCTTACCCGGTTATAGATAAGGCCGGTAGAGCCTCCTCTATTCCTCATTGACAGCAGTTACTAGGCTGCCTTACCCGGTTATCGGTAAGGCTGGTAGAGCCTATTCACCTCCCTACACTGAGGTGCCTGCCCTGCAGTATAGTTCACTCCTCGGGCCTTTCTGGTTCTGTACTGCTGAGGTTTCGTCCCTGTCTACGTTCCAGTCATATTTGCATATTGTGTCAACTGTATTGCCCTGACCTGTGTCAGACCACATATCTGTCCTCTGTGTAAAGTCTGGACCCATGTAGGGCCTTGTTGTGCTTTATATTGTTTTAATAAAGCTTCATTGTTTTATCATACCAAATTGTCTGAGTGTTCAGTAAACCGTGACAACGCCACATCTTCTTCACCGCCGTCCATGAATCCTGGGTCTCCATGGCTTCCTCCCAGCGTATGTGTTCAGAGGATAAGCTGGATAGGGAGAATTCATCAATTTCAACAGGTCTATGAAGGCCTTGTAGTCACCTTGATATTTCAGAGTGTGAATGGAACCATCCGAGCTGGCAATAAGTATCAGGGGAAAACCCTATCTGTATCTAATTTTGAATTCTCTCAGCGTTTGCATTATAGGCTTCATCTCTCATCTCCACTGCATAGTGAGAGGGGAGAAATCTCCAAAAACTGAAATGTTCGATCCCTCAACTAGTATTGGTGCCATTTTGCGAGCACCTCGGGTGACTTCTTCTTTATCCACACAGGAGTGGAATTTTAGGATCACATCCAGTGGGAAATCTTTAGATGCCACTTTTGGCTTTAGCTGTGTGCCCGGTCCAATTTTAGTGGTGTGTTGTTGTTAGGAACGCAAACAGATGTTGTAGATATGAAGGTAAGGCCTCCGGGGCAACATCCTCTGTTATATCACGGATCCACATATTGTTGTCTTTTCTCCAGGTCGTCTAATTTCAGCAAAATTTCCATTTGGCCACGATGGAGCTTGTGAGCCCTGGATATTGATTCCTTTTAGAATTGTGACTATTTATCTCTGTCAGCTTCTAAAGTCTCTATTATCCTGCTAAGTTGTTTCACATAATTTTTTATGTCTGCAAATGGAAGAGTTTGAGGTCAGCCAAAATATTATGCAGGTCTTGTTTTGTGGACGGGGCATCTAATATGGATTCCTGCCTCTCGTCCTCCGAACCTCTGATATCATCATACAGTTGCTGAGGCTCCAGTTGTGGATCATTGACACCGTCAGGTGCCTCTGCCATTTTGAGCGGGGGTGGTTGCGGAGTCGCGACTTGCCTTTTTGCAAAGTAGCCTTTGACTTCTTTCACCTTTTATTTTTGTCTTCCAGACATCCTACAGTAGATATAGAGCGTAAATTTAGCAAGAAAGAACGATTTAATGCTAGCGTTTTATTCGAAATAGCACTTCTAAAGGAAAGAGCAGTGTGATCAAACGTCCATTCATCTCAACCGCCAGGCCATGCCCCCAATTGATTCTTTTTAATCAATTCTGTTCACTGTGTAAAAGTGTGTCATATCTAGATTGTGTACAATGCTTCGCAATGCCATGGAGACCATCTACCATTTGTTGGCTAGAAAGCCACATTTTCATCAATGATAATTTGCACAATTTGTAGATATCCACTGTGGATGGATTGCCCAAAAGCTGTGCCTCTATAGCTTATGTGCAGATGGTCCTTAGTGTAACAGGTGTTTGTGACAAAAGCAGCAATGTCTACGGCCAATACAAATGCTTGACGATTATGGTACTTAACGTAAAAGGTGTTTGTGAAAGCATCCACACTGCATACAGCCATACGAGCCCGAATGCACCCAAACCCATTTGAACATAGAAGTAAAACATGCTACAGCCTGAAAAGAACCTGAATGGAGGATTGCTTGGGAATTCCAATTGCTGAAGACTAATTTTTGCAGATATCCACAAATTAAATATGCGTGGCACATATAAATCTATGTGTAAGAGGTGTTCGTGAAAACATTAGCTGTCCATATAAGCCTGAATGCATCCAAACCCATTTCATCTTGGAAGTGAAACAGGCTATGTGCTGGAAAGTACCTTGATAGAAGACCATCTTGAAATACCAGGTGCTGTAGGCTGCTTTGTTTTTCAGCCATCTACAAATAACAATGAAAAGTCTCTATAGCCAGTTTATTAAAAACAATGTTTTTGTCGTAAATCTCTCTAAAACATAAGGTTAAAGAATGTTGCTCATTCAAAATAGAAATTTTTAAGGACCTGAGGGGTATGCAGAGGCTGCTTATCCATTAAATTTTTAAGAGATCCTGAAATATATGTAAAGGTCTCTCGGGCCTTCATCCATCTTGAAGTGGGATCATTTTTTTTTCCGATGGACCTAACAAGGTGCATGGAAGACTTTGCAGAGTAATAACTTTCAACGGTTTAGGGCACTCAAAAGGGTGTAAGCTCACAACACAGAACAAAACACAGATAATGCCAGCAGTTTCCATTGAAGTGCCGCAAGTGACAAAATCCCCAAATCCCCTCTCTATATGCACATTTACAATAAAGGAAAGCCTGGGATATTTTTCTTCTGCGTTGATTTGAATGTGTTGGACTGCTGGAGGTTGAGCAAAGGCTAAAAATTCATGCTGTGAGCTAAATGAAGCTGAGACAGCATGCTGAGGTAGGCTTTGACATGTCTCTCCATAAATGTAATGGGAGGACACAATTGCTGCTCAAACAGTTTGTGTTCTTTTTAATTTAAGGTAAGTGATATGCGCTTCATGCTGGACTTTGTTTCACAGCATATATGTCATGGGTCGAGCAGTATGCTTCTAAGTCATTGCTGGCCAACTCTTTGTTCTCAAGCTCTTGGGGATTGCAACTCCAATCATCCTCATCCAACCAGCCACTCATCATTCTAAGGCTGTTTCTCACTTCTGTCTCTTCAATCTACATTTGCAAAACAAAATAGCAACCTATTAGCTAGCCCTTTCAATCACAAATAGAACACCCCCCACTTCTCTCATTATGGAGCAAAATGCATGGAGTACATTGGACTGACATTTAGTCAGAATCTGGAGCAAGACAATTACACCATAAAAGCCATAGGAAAATTCACAATGCTTTGCAATGCCATGGAGACCTAGTTACCATTCTATGGCTATAAAGCCACATTTTCAGCAATAGCAATTTGCACAATTTGTAGCTGCCCACTGAAGCCGTGCCGCTATAAAATGTGAAACCCTATAATGTGACTCTATATAACGTGGCACCCTAAACGTGGCACCCTAAAACGTGGTACACTGAAAGTGGCACCATATTACGTGGCACCACATTTTCATCACTAGCAATATGGAAAATTTGTAGCTGCCCACTGAAGTGTGGCTAAAATGTGGCACACTAAAACATGACACACAAAAGGTGGCAAATTAATATGTGGCACCTGAAAAAAGTGGCACACAAAAAAGTGCCACATTAATACGTGGCACCATAAAATGTGGTACACTAAAACATTGCATTACAAAACTTGGCACCCTATAACGTGGAACACTAAAACAGGACACCATATAATGTGCACCCTAAATATGTGGCACCATAATATGTGGCACCCAAAAACGTGGCACACTAAGATGTGGAACACTAATATGTGGCACCCTATAACATGGTACCATGATATTTGGTACCCTAAAACATGGTACACTAAAACGTGGCACCATATAATGTGGCACACTATAACCATGGCACCCTATAACGTAACAACTATATTTTTTTTTTTTGTGTGGAGGGACTAACTGTGATAAGATAGGGTGGACAACTTAAAAATAAAAAACATACCCTTTTATAGGATTGGTAAAGTATAAAGTTTATTTACATAACTCTGTATACACTTCCAAAATTATTATAACCATGGGGTAATATTTTTCTATTATTTCCTAGTGGAGGTGTCAAACATTCTGAGAACTATTATACAGTAGCCATTTGGCTGTAAAGTTAGAATATTCTTTGGAAGTCATACAGTTTAATCACAATAATAATAGGGTGAGATCAGATTGATAGCAATTTTAGATCATTGGGAGTTATAGTTAGCTAGCATTTCTGACATCTGCAATTTATTGCGTGTGTGACAGTCTGCACATGAATGTTGTGGGATGCATTGGAGTCCCACTGCAAGCATGTACAGAAGATTCACAATAATGTTTTTCTGAGAGTGTCATTACACTCCATTGATCTGGTGTTCTAATTTAACACTTGCATTGCTGACTGGGAAATTTACCTTCTTTTTCTCTTGTCTGTGGTTCTGGTACTTCATAGCTGGTTCAGTTTAAAAATTGCATTGTCTGCGTGGTGGTGTGAGGACATAGCCTTCATCTGTTGGAATATTCACATTTGTGAAAATCATGACAGAGCAAAGTAGAGGATGCAAGTCTGAATACCCTTATTCCCATTTCATTGATTATTATTGCAGGGCTCAAAATTTCCACTCGCCACTAGCCAATGGTGAGTGAAAATTTTGCCCTGGCGAGTAGAAATTCAGCCCTGTTGGGTATGTTTTGGCTTGCAGTGGCGAGTAACTTTTCAGGTCTGGCTAGTAGCAAAGGACTTAAAATTATAAGGCCTGATTATTGTATTTTATATATTACGAAAATGAGTAATTGATTATTTTTAATCAATTCTGTTCACTGTGTAAAAGTGTGTCATATCTAGATTGTTTACAAGATCTCAAATTTATTTATTTATATAATTTATTTTTTGCTAGATATGCAGTGCCTGGTCTTCTGTTTCTTTTTCTATATTCTCGACACTTCATTCCTAGGCTTTATCTCACTCCTATCCCTTCAATCTACATTTGCAAAACAAAATAGCAACCTATTAGTAAGCCCTTTCAATCAAGAAAAGAACATCTCTCTCTTTATGGGGTGCAATGCATGCAGCAGATTTGATTGACTTTTATGCCAAATTTGGAGCAATAAAATTACACCATAGGAGGCACAGGACAATTTGCAGTGCTTCGCAATGCCATGGAGACCATCTGCCATTTGTTGGCTAGAAAGCCACATTTTCATCAATGGTAATTTGCACATTTTGTAGATGTCCACTGAAGTGTGGCTGGATTGCCCCAAATCTGTGCCTCTATAGCTTATGTGCAGATGTTCATACGTGCCTGAATGCAACCAAACCCATTTGAACATGGAAGTAAAACATGCTATGGCCTGAAAAGAACCTGAATGGAAGACTGCTTGGGAATTCCAGTTACTGAAGACTGATTTTTTCAGATATCCACAAATTAAATATGCGTGGCACATATGTCCTATGTGTAAGAGGTGTTTGTGAAAACATTAGCTGTCCATATAAATCTGAATGCACCCAAACCCATTTCAACTTGGAAGTGAAACAGGTTATGTGCTGGAAAGTACCTGGACGGAAGACCACCTTGGAATACCAGTTGCTGTGGGCTGCTTTGTTTTTGAAGCCATCTACAAATTACATTGAAAAGTCTCTGTAGCCAGTTTATTAAAAGAAAAGTTTTTGTCGTAAAACTCTCTAAAACATAAAGTTAAAGAATGTTGCACATTCGAAATATACATTTTTAAGGATCTGAGGGGTATGCAGAGCATTGGCTGCTTATCCATTCAATTTTTAAGAGTCCCTGAAATACATGTAAAGGTCTCTTGAGTAGGGATGTGCGAAAATTTCTGCCTCAATTTGAAACCGGCAAAGAATGGCACTTTCCACTTGGCAGAACATTTTCCCATGAAAAATGAAATCAGTGGGAACATAGAAGTTACACAGAACACATAGCAAATATTATTTTATTTCCAAAAGGCATAGTATAAAAGGGGCATGAGGGTGCCTGTGTTGGTGGGGTGTGGGGAAATAATCAGTTGAACAAGGGATGATTTTTGGATGGGTTGTTTACTGGGATTGAGGGGTAGTTAATAAAAAATAAATCCTAAATAAAATAAAATAGAAACCATAAGACATGTTATAAAGGGGTGTGAGGAGGGTGCCTGTGTTGGTGAATGAATGAATCCTTTGAACAGGGAATTTGTTTTGGGAGGGGGGGTTCTTGACAGCTATTGGGGGGACAGTTAATAAAAAATAAATAAAGAAATAAAATAAGAAATTTGTATTTAAAGTGACAGAGACAGGAACCCCCTGACATAAGCTGCCACTGGGGTGGACTGATATATTGACTTGAAAGAGTATTTTGTAGAGGATGATTTGTCAGATTTGTTTTTAGAGTCCTTTGTAGGACTTAGACTTTTTAGAGGCCCAAACCCTGAAGAAACATTGATTTGTAGTACTTAAGCTTCTTTGGCACAAGCCCTAAGGAAACATTGATTTGTAGGACTTAGGCTTGTTAGAGACAAACCCCCCAAAAATTGTTTATTTTTTTGTAGGGCTAGTTTTTTTTTTTTTCTTTCAAAGCACAAGCCCTGAGAAAAAAATAAAAATGCCCTACTGGCCTAATGCCAGCAGGTCATGTTGGCCAGTGGCCATTGTGAAATGTCCTACTGAGTCCTGAGTTGCAACTGCTGTTCGTACTGCTGCTACTGAGTTGTTTAAGCAGCAGGATGATTAGGCAGCTGAAAGGGAATGGGATCAACAATAGCAGTAACATGGGTGATGGATGGTGAAGGTTCCACTTGCTGCTCACAACTACTTCAGTGATCATTCTGAGGCAGTAGCAGCACAATAAGTAGCCCCCAGTCTATGTGGAGAAAAGAACAAGTTGGCCATTAAATCTTCTCCACCTGCCCCTCTTCCAAAATCATCATGGGTGTGTTGTTATTAGAATAATAAAATATAGAATATAATAATATGTATAGTTTTCCCTTGAGAGCAGGAACTGCTGGTCTTATCAGCAAGTGCAATGTGCACAGTGTGTGTGTGGTAAATAACACCTGGAGGCACAACTGTATCCAAACACCATGACACCTGAAACCAAGTACCTCCGCTGTCACTGTACCCCTTTTCCAGACCTGCTAAGGACACATGACAACTTGTTGACAGTTAAATAGTAATGATGAACCATCCCTGCCATCATCTTAGTATATTCTCCAGGATGGAATCTCCTCAGATGCCGCTTGATGCATTGTTTGCGATTCTCCTCCACGACACTGGCATGTGTGGTCATTGCACCACACAGTGTGCAATGGGTAGAGACAAACTGCCACATCCTAACATCAACAGAATGGCTATCATTTGGCGGGGGAGGTAACGATGAACAATGTGGATTGGCAGAAGATGCAGTTGTTATCCTAGACGGTGATGGCGAGCTAGTTGTTTGACTCATCCAGTCTCTGCCTGGGTTGTTCTATTCCTCCTCCTCTTTGATCTCCAACTCGCTCTCTTGTTGTCTTTCTGTAGGGTCAGGGACAGCAAAAGTGGTGCTTGATTTCTGTGGTGGGTGTTTGTCTTTAACATGTTTGATGTAAATGTCATGGTGTCTGTGTTTCATGTGTGATATCAGGGCACTTGTGCCAAGGTGTGTTCCCACCTTTCCTCTTCTCATTGACTTGTCACAAATTGTGCACAGTGCCATTGCTGATGACTGCACTGTGCCTGACCAACAGAAAAATAGTTCCTACAACCATGATGACTTTTTGGGGAAGGGAACAGTTGGAGAAGAATGGCTTCTTTCTTCATGCCCTCCACATTCCCCTTCATTGTCTGTGACAGCAATGTGACAGAGGGTCCCTTAATGTCACACTTGCCATTTCCTTTTGATCTGAAGAAGGTAGATTAGCACTAGCAGCAGTTGCAGCAGGCACAGGCAGCTGATCTGTGCTCCTGCTGATGGTGATGGTATTAATTCTGAGACTGCTCTCCCCCAACACCAGTTCTGGCCTCTTAAGGAACATGTTCAACTTGGAGACTGTAGTGAAGGGAAGGGGACTCCCAGAGCCAGAGGAATGGTGTGGGCTCCCTTGACCGCTAGTCTGGACACTCTCAAATGTTTCCCCTACCACTCCGGCTGCTTCACCATTACTGCTACTACTACTAACACCAACCACATCAGGTTCAGACTCAGAGTCTTCCTCCTCAGTCTCACAGTCACTAATAATATGAGGATATTGTTGATTACCCCCTCCTTCACTCCTAATGCTGGAACTTAATAGCAGTAGTACTAGCACTGGCAGGACTGCTTGGGAATGGCAAGTGTGATTTAGGGTCCCTTGTTGTCACACTTGGCATCATTTTCTCCCCCCCCCCAAGTACTACAAGAAACATTAGCAGCAGGCAAAGTATTGGTGGTAGCAAGTTCAGCACTATCAGCAGGTTCTGCACTGGCAACAGGTTCAGCACTAGTGGCTTCAGGTACTGAAATGGTGGCACTGGCAGCATGGGCAGCATGTCTGGCAGCAGGTACAACACTAGTGGCTGCAGGTACAGCAAAGGTGGCACTGGCAGCAGGGGCAACATGTACAGCACTAGTGGCAGCACATCTGACAGTAGACACACTAAAACGTGGCACACAAAAAGTGGCACATTAATACGTGGCACCTGAAAAAAGTGGCACACTAAAACTTGGCACACAAAAAAGTGGCACATTAATATGTGGCACAATAAAACGTGGCACCCTATAACATGATACATTAAAACCTGACACCATATAATGTGCACCCTAAAATGTGGCACCCAAAAATGTGACACGCTGAAACGTGGCACCCTATAACATGGTACCATGATCCGTGGTACCCTATAATGTGGTACACTAAAACATGGCACCATATAATGTGGCACCCTATAACAGTGGCATCCTATAACATAAGACCCATATTATCACGGTGCCTGTGCTAATTGGCGACATTCTGTCAGTTTCTACTCCTGCCTACGCCTATTGGCTGCACTGCTATTGTCCCGCCCATTATCTGTCCTTAAATACTGGGTTCTGGCACTTCTCCAGTGCCCTTTTGTGGTGTTCCCGTACCAGCGCTTGTTCCTGTACTCCGTGTGATCTCTGTGTACCGACCCGGTCTGCCAGATGACTCTGCATCTTGTTCCTGCTTGGAGTACCGACTCCAGTGGTTGTCTCTGTTACTGCTAGGGCAGTCCACAAGTTGCTTAGCCTCCGTTACTGCTACGGTAGTTCACATAGTTGCTCTGTCTCTGTTACTGCTACGGCAGTCTACTAGTTGCTCTGTCTCCGTTACTGCTACGGCAGTCCACAAGTTGCTCTGTCTCCGTTACTGCTACAGCAGTCAACAAGTTGCTCTGTCTCCATTACTGCTACGGCAGTCCACAAGTTGCTCAGTGTCCGTTACTGCTACAGCATTTCACAAGTTGCTCTGCCTTCGTTACTGCTACGGTAGTCCACAAGTTGCTTAGTCTCCGTTACTGCTACAGCAGTCCACAAGTTGCTCTGGTCTCCATTGCTGTTTGGGGCGTTACTCGATATTATGCTCTCTCTCCAATATTGAGTTGCTTAAAGGGTCTCTCGCTATTAGGGCCTGCCACTCCTCTCGGCCTAATAGTAACCCATTCAGTGAGGAAACTGCCTGACCTGACCTGTGTCAGTATATTGTATTCTGTATTACTTGCATATACTGGACCTGTGTGGGTATACCTCATTGTAACCTGTCCTGTGTCAATGTTATATTGCTAATATCTTACTGGACCAGTGAGGGTTATTGTTATTACAACTGTTCAATAAAACTGTGTTTTATCCATACCTACCGTGTCTGTGTGTCAAACAAACCGTTACAGTACGAAAGGGCCATGACCTCAGACAGTAAGGGTGAAGGTAATACACAAAACATCCATTGGAGGATGGATTTACATGAGCAGCGTTTGGACCAGTTGGCACTGGTCATGCAAACTATTCTAGAGCGCATGGCTCACCTTGATAAACCAACTCAAGCACCGGTGGTCTCCCCCGTTTCAACACCGGAAGCTCAATCCATGACGCAAGTGGCCTTGTGTAAAGGGTTAACCGCCACAGCTCCGTTACCGCTAAGATACGATGGCAAACCCACCCTGTGCAGAGGGTTTATTAACCAATTGGAGATATTTCTGGAACTAACTCCCCAAGCCTTTCCTAATGACCGCAGTAAGGTGGGCTTCATGATATCATTACTGACAGGCAGAGCCCTGGCATGGGCCAACCCCTTGTGGGAAACTGCTAAACCCTTGTAACGGTTTTTCAGAAACTCAGACAGAGGGTTGGGATAAAATACAATTTTATTAGAGCAAAAAAATAATAACAAGCTTGCCCCCTAGAGGCAGTACTGTGAATAGCAGAATATAGGCTACATATGCCTTCACAGAACCAGGATACAGAACAGGGAATATATATCTTAGTACAGATACAGAGCAGGCAAAACAGCGAGTGGAGACAAATGGTTAATTAGAAGGGTAATCAGTCTCAAATGTGGTGTTAGGCACGCCCTTGGTGAACAAGACTGCAGTAGGTGCTAGATCATACAACACCTTAAGTCCATTAAATGTGTAACGCTGTTGATAAGAGCAGCGACTGAGGCTGAAGCTGCAGGGTAGTTGTTTGGTAGCCCCTACGGGCGTATAACGGAGACCAACAGTATTGGGATCGCTTGAGACAATAGCCCCTACGGGCGTAAGGGAACCAACAGTACTGGAATTGCTTGAGCCAACAGCCCCCACGGGCGTAACGGAGACCAACAGTATTGGAATTGCTTGAGCCAATAGCCCCCACGGGCGTAACGGAGACCAACAGTATCGTGATAGCTTGAGTCAGTATCCCCCACGGGCGTAACGGAGACCAACAGTATCATAATAGCTTGAGTTAATAGCCCCCACGGGCGTATACCGGAGACCAACAGTATTGGAATCGCTTGAGACAATAGCCCCACAGGTGTAACAGAGACCACCAGTTGCTGCACTGCTTGCCAATAGCCCACGGGCGTAATGGAGAACTACTGCTCTGCAGATGACTATGAGCCGCCGACTACCGAGGCCCACAACACGGCCGGCTCGGCAGAAGCAGAGTATATGGCAAAGGCTTAGCAAGGGTTAAAGTGGCAGCGAGGTAGAAGGAAGCAACACAAGTGATCGGAGGCTCACTAGTAGCAATACTGCACAGCAAGTGTCAATGAGACTCAGCTATACTTCACAATACAAGGAGAACGGAAGGCTCAGCTCAGGAGACGCGGTTCAGCAATGGTTAACACAGTAATCTTGAGAGGCTCAGATCCACACACTGCAGCGATCAGAATGTCACCGAGGCGACAACAGGAGCTGTAGACTGGAGCGGCAGAAATCCGGAACAAGTCCAGGAGCAGGTAGTCGGCCAGGCCAGGTCAGGACACGGAGGAGATTCGCAGACAAGCCCGATCAGCAACGAGCAGGAACGTCAGCCAGGCCGGGTCAGATCACGGAGGAGATTCGCAGACAAGCCAGATCAGCAACAAGCAGGAAGTTAGCCAGGCCGGGTCGGATCACGGAACAGGAACACAAGACCGTAGTCGATACAAGCCAAGTCGGTACACAGGAGATCAGGAACACTGGAACACAGCAACAGCAATACTGGCTCTGAAACACCACAAAAGGGCACCTGACAGGTGCCAATGGCCAGAATAAAAAAGGTCACCAGGGGCGGGCCAACACAGCTCAACCAATCAGGGAGCAGCACAAGTGAGAGTGACAGAAAAGATCACGGGCACCGTGATAACCTTGCACTAAGAACTTCAGGGAGTTTGTGGGTGCCTTTTGCAGAGTGTTTGAAGTTCCAGGTAGAGCCGCCTCGGCTGCCAAATGATTATTGGAGATACAACAAGGTTCTCGTACAGTGGGCGATTATGCTATCGAATTCCGTACATTGGCAGCAGAGGTACGGTGAAACAACGAGGCGCTGGTGGCAGCATTTGCTCAGGGACTCACTGACCGTATTAAGGATGAGATGGCAGCCAGAGATGTGCCTAACGATCTGGACAAGTTTATTGATTTTGCTATACTAATTGATCCCCGCATCCGTGAGAGACTAACGGCCAAAGACCGCAAGCAGTGGGCCAGAAATTTTGGACAAGCCAGTGAATTTCCCACCCATGCCTCTCTTGACTCCTGAGTGTACCCAAGACAGTAGTGAACCAATGCAGCTAGGGTTCACCAGGTTGACTAAGGAGGAACGGGGGCATCGCCGAAGGCAGAGCATATGTCTGTATTGTGGCAAATCCGGACACCTGTTTCGTACCTGTCCTGTACGGCCGGGAAACAAACGCACCTAGGTTACCTTGGGGGACAGGCCCAGGTGGTGTTCAGCAGTCCCTAGATCCAATTAAGCAGAAACCCACGATCCAGGTGGCATTTTCATGGGCAGAATACTCGGTAGAGGTTCTGGCCCTGGTTGATTCCGGCGCAGCTGGATACTTTATGGACAATTAATTTGCTGCACTACACCAGATTCCGTTGGTCGAGAGGGAATCTCCCCTAGCTATTGAGGGCCATTGATGGCAGACCATTGGAACCAGCTCAGATCACTATGGAAATTATACCACTGTCCATGACTATTGGGGCTCTCCACACTGAGAAACAACGGTTCCAGATTATCCATTCCCCCCACCATGCGGTCATTCTGGGGTTCCCATGGTTTCATAATCCCCAGTTTGACTGGCAGACTTGTGAGATCACGGCTTGGTCTGAATATTGTATGGGGCATTGCATTGCTCATCCAATTAAGATAATGTGTACCTCTCCCTCCATGCCAGCTGAGTATCATCAATTCAGTGATGTTTTCAGTAAGGGAGAGGCTCGCAATGGTCTTACGATTATGCCATTGATTTGCTTCCTGGCGCCATGCCTCCTAGGGGTAGCACGTACCTGTTGTCGTCCGAGGAGAATAGGGCCATGGAGGAATATATCGATGATGCCTTCAAGAGAGGTATTATTAGGAAGTCTTCCTCGCCCACAGGGGCTGGTTTCTTTTTTGTTAAAAAGAAGAATGGCGAGTTAAGACCCTGCATCGATTACCGGGGACTGAATAAACTGATGTCCAAAAATGCCTACCCCATCCCACTGAATACTGAACTGTTTGACAGGTTGAAAGGTTCCTCTTTTTTCACTAAGCTGGACCTATGGGCCGCGTATAACCTGATCAGAAAAAGAGCTGGAGATGAGTGGGAAACGGCATTTAAAACCAGATCTGGACACTGCGAATACCTAGTAATGCCTTTTGGGCTATGTAATGCACCTGCAGTGTTCCAAGAATTTATTAATGACATCCTCCGTGATATGCTACAGTCTTGTGTAGTAGTTTATCTGGATGATATACTCATACACTTGTATAGTTTGTCTCAACACATCAAGGATGTGTCCGAAGTTTTGCTCGGATTACGCAAGAATAAACTATACTGTAAGATCGAAAAATGCGAGTTTCACAAGTCCATGGTGCCTTTTTTGGGCTTCGTGATTTCTAAAGATGGTATTGCTATGGATAAGGAAAAGCTCGCAGCAGTATTGCAATGGCCACGACCCAAAGGATTAAAAGCAATCCAGCGCTTTCTTGGGTTTGCTAATTATTATAGGAAGTTTATTCGGAACTTCTCCACTATTGTTAAACCACTGCCTGACCTCACACATAAAGGTGCCAATCTGTCCCAATGGTCTGAGGAAGCTGATGGAGCTTTTAAGATACTCAAGGCTGCTTTCGCATCCGCTCCTGTACTGTCACATCGTCTGGTCGCTGGGAGTACTCTGAGACCATGTGGGTTCTTCTCTAAAAAGCTGTCTAGTGCCCAGAGTTACTATGAGATTTGGGGACAGAGAACTCCTGGCTATTATTCTTGTTCTGTAAAAGTACAGCAACTAATAATTTGCTACATTTTTCTAGTAGTCATCCAACTTATATGAAAAGCAGTATTCCAATTGGTGAATTTTTGCGTGTTAGACGCAACTGTTCAGATGTTGAAACCTTTAAATTGAGAGCCAAAGAGCTATCAAATAGATTTTATAGTCGTGGATACAGCAAAACCTGTGTCAGAAAAGCTTATAGACGTGCACTTTACTCCTCAAGACCGTATCTGTTATATAATCATCAAAAGCCATCTTCTGCCACTTCAACTCAGCCCAGATTTATAACAACATATAACTGTCATTGGCAGAAGATAAGGGAGATTTTGAACAATAATTAGTGTTGAGCGAGCATGCTCGGCCGATGCTCGGATCGGCTCGAGCATCGCTCTGCTCGGCACATGGCGGTACTCGTACGAGTACCGCATGTGCTCGCCCGCCATGTTCGGGTCTCCTCCCCGCACGTTTTGCGGCTGCTGCGCAGCCAATAAACGTGCAGGGAGGCTCTGACATCGGTGTAATGCCAGCAGCCATGTTGGCTGCTGGCATTACACTGATTGGCTGGCCAGAACCCGTGGTCGGGTGCTGTATAGCACCTGACCATCGAGTTCGGCTCAGTCTTAGCCAGGGAGAGCTGAGGATAGGAAGGGAAAGGCAATGTAGGGAGGAAAAAAACCAAAATTGTGAAAAAAAAGAACCAAAAGTCCTTTTTAGGACTACTGTGTGTGGGGGCAGCAGGTTATTTTGTGTGGGGGGAAAAAAACAAAAAAAAAAAAAAAAAAAAATATTCTGTTTAGTGTGAAAAGTTGCAGATTAGAGCACATTCTGTTTAGTGTGCACAGTTGCAGATTAGAGCACATTCTGTTTAGTGTGCAAAGTTGCAGATTAGAGCACATTCTGTTTAGTGTGCAAAGTTGCAGATTAGAGCACATTCTGTTTAGTGTGCAAAGTTGCAGATTAGAGCACATTCTGTTAAGTCTTCAAACTAAAATATCAAAGTCACATATTCCATTCAGTGTGCGTCGCCGCAGTTTAGCAGCACATTCTGTGTACTGTGCAGAGTTGCAGAATAGGAAGAAATACTGTTAAGTCTTCAAACTAAAATATCAAAGTAACATATTCCATTCAGTGTGCTTCGCCGCAGTTTAGCAGCACATTCTGTGTACTGTGCAGAGTTGCAGAATAGGAAGAAATACTGTTAAGTCTTCAAACTAAAATATCAAAGTCACATATTCCATTCAGTGTGCTTCGCCGCACTTTAGCAGCACATTCTGTGTAGTGTGCAGAGTTGCAGAATAGGAAGAAATACTGTTAAGTCTTCAAACTCAAATATCAAAGTCACATATTCCATTCAGTGTGCTTCGCCGCAGTTTAGCAGCACATTCTGTGTACTGTGCAGAGTTGCAGAATAGGAAGAAATACTGTTAAGTCTTCAAACTAAAATATCAAAGTCACATATTCCATTCAGTGTGCTTCGCCGCAGTTTAGCAGCACATTCTGTGTAGTGTGCAGAGTTGCAGAATAGGAAGAAATACTGTTAAGTCTTCAAACTCAAATATCAAAGTCACATATTCCATTCAGTGTGCTTCGCCGCAGTTTAGCAGCACATTCTGTGTACTGTGCAGAGTTGCAGAATAGGAAGAAATACTGTTAAGTCTTCAAACTAAAATATCAAAGTCACATATTCCATTCAGTGTGCTTCGCCGCAGTTTAGCAGCACATTCTGTGTAGTGTGCAGAGTTGCAGAATAGGAAGAAATACTGTTAAGTCTTCAAACTAAAATATTAAAGTCACATATTCCATTCAGTGTGTGTCACCGCCGTTTAGCAGCCTATTCTGTGTACTCTGCACAGTTGCAGACTAGGAAGAAATACTGTTAAGTTTTCAAACTCAAATATTAAAGTCACATATTCCATTCAGTGTGTGTCACCGCCGTTTAGCAGCCTATTCTGTGTACTCTGCACAGTTGCAGAATAGTAAGAAATACTGTTAAGTTTTCAAACTCAAATATTAAAGTCACATATTCCATTCAGTGTGTGTCACCGCCGTTTAGCAGCCTATTCTGTGTACTCTGCACAGTTGCAGACTAGGAAGAAATACTGTTAAGTTTTCAAACTCAAATATTAAAGTCACATATTCCATTCAGTGTGTGTCACCGCCGTTTAGCAGCCTATTCTGTGTACTCTGCACAGTTGCAGAATAGGAAGAAATACTGTTAAGTTTTCAAACTCAAATATTAAAGTCACATATTCCATTCAGTGTGTGTCACCGCCGTTTAGCAGCCTATTCTGTGTACTCTGCACAGTTGCAGAATAGGAAGAAATACTGTTAAGTTTTCAAACTCAAATATTAAAGTCACATATTCCATTCAGTGTGTGTCACCGCCGTTTAGCAGCCTATTCTGTGTACTCTGCACAGTTGCAGAATAGGAAGAAATACTGTTAAGTTTTCAAACTCAAATATTAAAGTCACATATTCCATTCAGTGTGTGTCACCGCCGTTTAGCAGCCTATTCTGTGTACTCTGCACAGTTGCAGACTAGGAAGAAATACTGTTACGTTTTCAAACTCAAATATTAAAGTCACATATTCCATTCAGTGTGTGTCACCGCCGTTTAGCAGCCTATTCTGTGTACTCT
This sequence comes from Rhinophrynus dorsalis, assembly GCA_037306005.1. Taxonomy (NCBI): domain Eukaryota; kingdom Metazoa; phylum Chordata; class Amphibia; order Anura; family Rhinophrynidae; genus Rhinophrynus; species Rhinophrynus dorsalis. The sequence continues at coordinate 281,693,161 of CM074723.1, read as the reverse complement.
GCACAGTTGCAGAATAGGAAGAAATACTGTTAAGTTTTCAAACTCAAATATTAAAGTCACATATTCCATTCTGTGTTCGTCACCGCAGTTTAGCAGCCTATTCTGTGTACTCTGCACAGTTGCAGACTAGGAAGAAATACTGTTAAGTTTTCAAACTCAAATATTAAAGTCACATATTCCATTCAGTGTGTGTCACCGCCGTTTAGCAGCCTATTCTGTGTACTCTGCACAGTTGCAGAATAGGAAGAAATACTGTTAAGTTTTCAAACTCAAATATTAAAGTCACATATTCCATTCTGTGTTCGTCACCGCAGTTTAGCAGCCTATTCTGTGTACTCTGCACAGTTGCAGACTAGGAAGAAATACTGTTAAGTTTTCAAACTCAAATATTAAAGTCACATTTTCCATTCAGTGTGTGTCACCGCCGTTTAGCAGCCTATTCTGTGTACTCTGCACAGTTGCAGAATAGGAAGAAATACTGTTAAGTTTTCAAACTCAAATATTAAAGTCACATATTCCATTCTGTGTTCGTCACCGCAGTTTAGCAGCCTATTCTGTGTACTCTGCACAGTTGCAGACTAGGAAGAAATACTGTTAAGTTTTCAAACTCAAATATTAAAGTCACATTTTCCATTCAGTGTGTGTCACCGCCGTTTAGCAGCCTATTCTGTGTACTCTGCACAGTTGCAGAATAGGAAGAAATACTGTTAAGTTTTCAAACTCAAATATTAAAGTCACATATTCCGTGTAAGATGAAGAAGGCGGGTAAAAAGGGACGGGGAAGTGGACGTGATCCTGATAGTTCAGGGCGCGGGTCAGGACGCGGAGAAACTGTGCCTGGTGCCAGAGCACAAGAAAGAAAGACATCCACCATACCTAGCTTCATGTCTAATTTTACAGGGCGTCGCAGGACATCACTCTCGAGGTCCGACCACTGCGAACAGGTGGTCGGTTGGATGACAGCTGATACTGCTTCCAGTCGGTTAAGCACCACCCTGTCTTCCACCAAGTCCACTCTCAGTAGCCAAGAGTCTGGTCAACATAATCCTCACTCTGATCATCCTTCCTCCCACCATAGACGGTCTGGTCAAAGAAGTGATCCCACACTGGGATATAGTGAGGAGCTCGTCTCATCACCAATCCTTCATTTGACCCTCTCTCCAAGCACGCTTGCAGAGGAACATGACATCTTGTGCCCTGATTCACAACCTCTAGAGGCTACCCAATCACAAGAAGATGACAGATGTGAACGGCATTTAAGGTCAAAGGAAGTAGTGGATGATGATGATGATGATGAGACACAGTTGCCATTAAATCAACCACTATTTCCGTCTCAAGACCTTGTTGAGGAGAATGTTATACAGTTGTCAATGACTGAGTATGTGGTGGGATCAAGACTTGAGGAGGATGATCAGAGTGAGGAAGTGGAGGAGGACTTGGTGGACGATGAGGTGACTGACCCCACCTGGGAAGGTGTAGAGCCGAGCGATGACAGCAGTCCTGAGGGTGAGCCATCTGCAGCACCGCAACAGGCTGGAAGAGGCAGTGGTGTGGCTACAGAAAGAAGGCGGACCGCACCAAACCGGCCCGCAAATGTTCCACGGAGCACCCCCTTGCGTAAATCTACCTTGCCAAAGGGTAGGTGTTCCGCGGTATGGCGTTTTTTTAAGGAAAGTGCGGACGACAAAAGAATTGTAGTTTGCAACCTGTGCCACACCAGAATGAGCCGAGGCATGAACACTAGAAACCTCACCACCACCAGCATGATCCGACACATGGCATCCAAGCACCGTAGTAAGTGGGAGGAACGCCTGGATCGCCCATCTGTGTCTGCAGGCCACACCACTGCCTCCTCTTCCCCTGTTTTCGGTGCCGGCCAATCGCCTGTCGAAGGCGCAGGCCCGCATACCTCCCGCCCTGCACCTGTACCATCTGAAGCACCATCAGCGACCACATCCACTTCCCTGTCCCAGCACAGCGTCCAAATGTCGTTACCCCAGGCATTTGAGCGCAAGAGAAAGTACCCAGCCACCCACCCACAGGCCATAGCACTAACCTCACATCTTTCAAAATTACTGGCCATCGAAATGCTGCCATTTAGGCTTGTGGACACTGAGTCCTTCCGCAGCCTGATGGCAGCAGCTGTCCCTCGGTACGCGGTCCCCAGCCGCCACTACTTTTCCCGGTGTGCCATCCCCGCATTACACCACCATGTGTCCCGTAACATCACCCGTGCCCTGACCAACGCAGTTACTGGGAAGGTCCACTTAACGACTGACACATGGACAAGTGCTTGTGGCCAGGGACGCTACATTTCCCTGACGGCACACTGGGTGAATGTCGTGGAGGCTGGGAGCGACTCGGACCCTGGGATGGCACGGGTGCTACCCACGCCGAGGATTGCGGGCCCTACCTCCATCAGGGTTTCCACCAGCACCTACGTTATTGGCTCCTCCTCCTCCGTTTCCACCTCCGAATTCTCTACACGCAGCGCCACTCCCCCATCAGCCAGTAGCTGGAAGCAGTGTAGCACTGCAGTGGGGAAGCGTCAACAGGCCGTGCTGAAGCTGATCTGCCTTGGGGACAAACAGCACACGGCCTCAGAGCTGTTGCAGGGGATTAGTCACCAGACCGAGCAGTGGCTCTCGCCACTCAACCTGCAACCAGGCATGGTTGTGTGTGATAATGGGCGTAACTTGGTGGCGGCTTTGGAGCTCGGCAAGCTCACACACGTACCATGCCTAGCGCATGTATTTAATTTAGTGGTGCAGCGATTTCTAAAAACCTACCCCAATGTGCATGATCTCTTGACCAAGGTGCGCCGCGTGTGTGCACATTTCCGTAAGTCATCTACAGCTTCGGCCAGCCTGTTGAAGCTGCAGCAGCGCTTACAATTGCCAGCTCACCGGCTGCTGTGTGACGTGAGCACGCGCTGGAACTCCACCTTCCACATGTTGGCCCGGCTTTGTGAGCAGCAGAGGGCAGTAGTGGAGTACCAGCTGTTACACGGTCGTCGCCTCTCCGTTCAACTTCCTGTAATCAGAAGTGAGGAGTGGGAATGGATGTCAGACCTCTGCGAGGTTTTACGCAATTTTGAGGAATCGACACAGATGGTGAGCGGCGATAACGCTATTATCAGTGTAACCATCCCACTTCTGTGTCTACTGAAACGCTCGCTGCTCACAATTAAAACCGACGCTTTGCATGTGGAAGAGGTGGAAATGGGGGAGGAAGAGCTTACACAAGGTGATAGCCAGAGCACCCTCACTTCGTCTTCTCAGCGACAATTGGAGGAGGCGGAGGAGGAGGAGGAGGAGGAGGAAGACACGGTTGCCTCCGCTACAGAGGGTAGCCATGGAACTTTAGTTCCATCTCTTCAGCGTGGGTGGGCAGAAGAGGAGGAAGAGGATGAGGATATTGAGAGTCATCCTCCTGGTGAGGACAGCGAAATCTTGACTGTTGGTACTCTGGCACACATGGCTGACTTTATGTTAGGCTGCCTTTCCCGTGACCCACGCGTTATACGCATTTTAAACAACACGGATTACTGGGTGTTCACCCTTCTGGACCCCCGCTACGAAGAGAATTTCTCATCTCTCATTCCTCCAGTGGAGAGGACAAGCAAAATGGTGCAATACCAGAAGGTTCTTGTTGAAAAATTGCTCCAAAATTTTCCATCTGACAACGCTGGCGGCAGAGTACGTGCTACCTTGGCCAACAGAGAAGGGGAGAAAAGGGGAGCACACAGCAGTTCCGAGAAAGGCAGGGCAACACTCTCCAAGGCGTGGGACACCTTCATGACACCCCGCCAGCACCCTCACCCTGATGCGCAGCCTAGTGTCACAAGGAGGGAAAAGTTTTGGAAGATGGTGAAGGAGTACGTAGCAGACCGTGTCAGCGTCCTCAATGATCCCTCTGTGCCTTACAACTACTGGGTGTCCAAGCTGGACACGTGGTATGAACTGGCACTCTACGCCTTGGAGGTGCTGGCCTGCCCTGCCGCCAGCGTTCTGTCTGAGCGGGTATTTAGTGCTGCTGGTGGCATCATAACAGATAAGCGTATCCGCCTTTCCACCGACAATGCTGATAGGTTGACACTTATAAAAATGAACAAGGCCTGGATTTCCCCTGACTTCTCCACTCCACTGGAGGAAAGCCCCGGGGGAACATAAACTCACTTTATATATGTTATTTACAATGATGGGAATACTCTGTATTCCCATTCACCCCTTCCACCCAAAAAACGGGTATATGGTTGACTCTTAATCTTCTCATCCTCCTCCTCCTCTTCCATATGCCCTGGGATATAATTTTTATATAGGGCCAGCTCACCAGCGGGCCCTGTGATATAATTTTTATATAGGGCCAGCTCACCAGCGGGCCCTGTTTGACAATTTTTATATAGGTCAGCTCACCAGCGGGCCTTCTTATATAATGTTTTATTGGGTCAGCTCTCTAGCGGGCCCTCTCATATAATGTTTTATAGCATCAGCTCACTAGCGGGCCTTCGCATATAATGTTTAGGATGGTCAGCTCTGCAGCAGACCCTCACCCATAATGTTTTAGATGGTCAGCTCAGCGCACGTTTCCCTCTTAATCATGGCCTCAGTTCAATAAAATCAAGGAAATTTTTGGGAGAATTTGCCTCTGCGCACGTTTCCCTCTTAATCATGGCCTCAATTCTGAAAATCAAGGAAATTTTTGGGAGAATTTGCCTCTGCGCACGTTTCCCTCTTAATCATGGCCTCAATTCTGAAAATCAAGGAAATTTTTGGGAGAATTTGCCTCTGCGCACGTTTCCCTCTTAATCATGGCCTCAGTTCTGAAAATCAAGGACATTTTTGGGAGAATTTGCCTCTGCGCACGTTTCCCTCTTAATCATGGCCTCAGTTCTGAAAATCAAGGAAATTTTTGGGAGAATTTGCCTCTGCGCACGTTTCCCTCTTAATCATGGCCTCAGTTCTGAAAATCAAGGAAATTTTTGGGATAATTTACCTCTGCGCACGTTTCCCTCTTAATCATGGCCTCACTTCAGAAAATCAAGGAAATTTTTGGGAGAATTTGCAGATGATATACAAGTAAATATACAGCAAATATTGTTTGGTAACAATTTTTCGCCTAAAGTCGTTTTTATTTTCCTTTTTGTGTGTTTTATGGTCAGTCTGTAAAAATGGCGTACTACGGGCGAAAGATCGTTCCCAGCAGCGATGTTGGAGTCCAAGATGCATCCAGACATCCTCCCTATGCTGTCCCTGAACCATTTCTGTGGTGTTTCCATCCTTTTCTGCCCTTTTCCTATGGACCAGGCACCCTCCCCTCATCAGAGCAGGGGGTGCCTGGTGTAATGCTCGAGTCCTCCCATTGACTTCAATGGGGCTCGGGTGCTCGGCCGAGCACTCGAGCCTCAGGGGGTGCTCGGTCAGAGCACCCGAACACCCGAGCATTGGGGTGCTCGCTCATCACTAACAATAATCTATTTCTCCTGCAAACAGATGAGCAGTTGAAGAGTATATTGGGAGACAGAATAGACATTACTTACAGACGCTCACCAAATTTAAAAGATCTTTTGGTACCGAGCCATTTTTGCAAGAAAAGAAATTTTAAATCTCCATTAACAGGCTCTTTTCCTTGCAGAGATTGTATAAATTGTCAACATATGGAGACAAAAAAAGATTATATCGATAGATATGGACATAAACATCTTATTACAGATTTTATTAACTGCCAGAGTACTGCTGTAATCTATTGTTTGGAATGCCCTTGCAAACTCCGGTATGTGGGTAAAACTATCCGACAAATGAAAATGAGGATTAGAGAACACGCAAGAAGCATTATACAAGCCTCTAGGGACATGCGAGAAAATAAGAAAGTTGTAACATCAGTTGCAAAACATTTTCTGGAAAAACATCAGTCTGACCCAAAACAACTTAAAGCCTGGGGTTTACAAAGGGTTAATCTTGGTATAAGAGGTGGAGATCTTGACAGAGAATTGTTAAAAAGAGAGAATAGATTTATTTTTCTACTCGGTACTATGGCCCCATTGGGCCTAAATGAGGAAATGCAATTAAGTGTTCATCTATAGAAATTATATTAAATCTATTGAAGAATTTAAAGTTATTGTTAATTTGAATTCATAAGTAAAAAATCCTCTTTTTACAATTGTAAAATAGGCTTTAGTATAGAACTACAAACTCTGGACTGTGAGAATTCTCAGTATGTGTATGAGTCAGTATCGATCTATGTATGATAATTTACTCTATTCTGTGATCTTTAATAGGTTGTTGGTAATCGATTTAAGAATAAAAACGATGCCAATTTAAATCTGTTTATTAAGTTGGATGCGATGAATCAAAACAGAAGTATAATATATATATATCACCATGGGTAAATGGGAATGATCTGAATGGGTTAAACTCATGAGCATAGAATTAGTAGATGATCGTTCTTTTCAAACCAACCAATTGCGGTTAACGCTGTAATTTAAAAAAGAGCGCTTGAAACGGCATCCTTTGGATGTACTGAATTGTGATCAAGCCGTTGTGCGAAACGCGCGTCAGTTTGTTTTAGGATGCTGACTTTAATGTCGGCACCCGTGTCCAATGTCTATGTGTATTTTTAAAGATAGCCTATAATATGGGATGCAGCTTGTAGACTTGGAGTAGTGTATTTAGCAGCAGAGACATAGAATAGTATGTACATAAGAAACACATTGTAGCAAGATTTATTGGCAATCCGGAATCAGCCCCGGTAACAATTGAGTCAGGGTACAGACCTTTACATTCACTTAGACATCTAAGATAGAAACAGTGTCTCTGTCTGTTTAACTAAAATGTTGATCTGCAAAGAATTGTTGTATTAGAAGGATGAATGAGAGGTATATAATACTTCGGTTGAATACTGAACAATATTCAGCTACTGAGAGCGCTGACTTTAAATGATCGAATTATTTGCGATCGATATTTTGACCTGTATGCTATAAATTATTGGAATTACTACTCCAAGGGTTGTGTTGACTACTTGATGGTTATTTCAGTTTTATTTAATAAAATTAGAGGACATAGATTAACCACTCTTTGAAATTCGAAAACCTCGAAGAAAATATATTTAACCCTATGAGTACTGGGACAAATGAATATCTGGAGTGATTGTGGGAGGTTAATCGCTAGGATATCCTATGTTAATCCTCTTAATAAGATATAAGATATATACAGTATTTAATTCTGAGATATATAGGAAGTTAATAGAACAAATTTGAAACATCAAATAGTCAGATAAAAAATAAAAAAGATAATATAATCTGAAATAAATTTTAAAAAGAGAACTCCTAAAGTACATTTAGGATATTTAATTGCATCCCATATTTATATATGGTTATTGTTATTTTTAACCCAATGATTTGGGGTGATTTTAATTGGATTAATAAATTTTAAGTTTTATTGAACGCTTTTCCCTTTTCCCCATGTTCCATCTTTTTGGATTCGGAAATGGATAAGGTGGAATATAGATGGTGTGCTTAGAGTTATAGGGTGTCTTTTTCTTTCTCTTTGGATACTATATGTTGCTTACCCTATGAGCACCTGTCTTCTACCTAAGTACTTCCGAGTTAGATATATAAGTATAGTGTGAACAGGGTTTTTCTTCTTCTCTAAAAAGCTGTCTAGTGCCCAGAGTCACTATGAGATTTGGGGACAGAGAACTCCTGGCTATTATTCTTGTTCTTAAAGAATGGCGTGACTTGCTAGAAGGTACTAGGACTCCTGTGTTAATCCTGACAGACCACACAAATCTGACGTACCTTTCGGAGGCTAAGAGATTGTCCTCACGAGAAGCCAGATAGGCCTTGTTTCTGTCCCGCTTTAATTTTATTGTATCCTACTTGCCCGGCTCCAAGAATGTTGGGGCAGATGCCCTGTCCAGGCAGTTTGGGCCAGAGATGGATAAAGATGAGGTTCCCGTACCCATCATTCAGCCTGATCGCATTTTGGTGACCTTACGTACTAACATCGCTTCTCCACTGGGGGAGGAAATTCTTGCTACCAAGTCTGCGGCTCCACCAGATACCCCAGTAGGTAAGTGCTTTATAGATGTGCCATTCCGAACCCACTTACTTGAGACTTACCATGCATCCCGGTCTGCTGGGCATATTGGGAGGGATCAATTGATTTGGTCTCTTTCACAAATATTTTGGTGGCCTTCCTTATGGGCCGACTGCACCTCATTTACTGCAGCTTGTGCCACCTGTGCTTGTGACAAATCCCCTAGACACCTCCCATTGGGGCTACTCCAACCAGTACCTAATGGCGAGCGTCCTTGGTCCCATGTTTCTATCGATTTTCTGGGAGAACTGCCGGTGTCTAGGGGTTACTCTTTCATCCTTATGGTGGTCAATAGATTTTCTAAGATGGCTCACTTTGTGCCCCTTCCTGGTCTTCACTCGGCCCAGGAGTTGGCTGTTGTCTTTGCGAGAGAGGTGTTCCAGTTGCACGGGGTACCTAGAGTGCTGGTATCAGACCATGGGAGCCAATTTGTGTCCAGGTTTTCGAGAGCATTCTGTAACCAGATGGGCATACAGCTGTCCTTTTCGTATGCCTACCATCCCCAGACCAGACCAATGGAGCCGCTGAGCGTGCCAATCAAGGGTTGGAACAATTCTTACACTGTTTTGTGTCCAATCATCATGATAATTGGACTGACCTGTTGCCATGGACAGAGTTCTCCAGGAACTGTGCGGTTAATTCATCATCCGGGAGCTCCCCATTTCTCATCAAGTAAGGGTTTCAGCCAAGCCGGGTCGGTACACAGAGCAGGAACGTCAGCCAAGCCGGGTCGGTGCACAGGAGCAGGAGAAGAAGAATGGTCAGGCAGTCCGGGTCGGTTCACAGGCAGGAGACGAGATGCAGAGTAGTCAGGTATGCCAGGTCAATACACTGGGAATACTGCGAGCAGGAAAAAGCACTGGTACAGGAACACCATGAAAGGGCACCGGAGGGTTGCCAGAACCCAGCATATAAAGGTCATACTGGGCGGGACAAACACAGCATAGCCAATAGGAGTGAAGCAGAGTGTAGACTGACAGAATGTTGCAAGGGGAGAACGTGCACCGTGATAGTACCCCCCTCTCAAAGACCCCCTCTCCTGGAAGAGGGACCTGGCTTCTGAGGATATTTAGAGTGAAAACTGTGCAGCAATCTAGGAGCATGAAGATCTTTATGATCAACCCAGGAACGTTCTTCAGGGCCATAGCCCTTCCAATAGACCAAATACTGCAATTTTCCTCTAAATCTGAGTGAATCAATGATGCTTTGGACCTCGTACTCCTCCTGACCCTGAACCTCCACATGACCGGGGACCACAGGAGTGGTAGTGTAGCGGTTGCATACCAGAGGTTCCAGCAAGGATACATGGAACACATTGTGACTGCGCATAGATGCTGGGAGATCGAAGGCATACAAAACAGGGTTAATTTTATGGATCACCCTGAAGGGACCAATGAACCAGGGAGCCAACGTATTAGACGGAACTTGTAAATTGAGGTTTCTGGAGGAGAGCCATACCCTGTCCCCAACCTGAAAGGAGACCGCTGGCAGCCGTCTACGGTTAGCAAGGAGCTGATGACGCTGGAACGACTGACTGAGGGCCCTCTGAACCTGTGCCCAAGTGGAGCGGAGTTGCTCGATGTGCTCGTCCAGAGCTGGAATCTGTTGCGACTGGAATGAGTCCGGGAGCAAACATGGCTGGAACCTGTAGTTGATGAGAAACGGGGAGCTCCCAGACGATGAATTAACTGCACAGTTCCTGGTAAACTCTGCCCAAGGCAACAAGTCTGCCCAATTATCATGATGTGTGATCGGTAACAAAACAGCTCAGGAACTGCTGCAATCCTTGATTGGCACGCTCAGATGCTCCATTGGTCTGGGGATGGTAGGCAGAAGAAAAGGACAGTTGAATGCCCATCTGGTTACAGAATGCTCTCCAAAATCTGGATACAAATTGGCTCCCACGGTCGAACACCAGAACTCTTGGTACCCCATGCAACCGGAACACCTCTTTAGCAAAGACAACTGCCAGCTCCTGGGCTGAGGGAAGGCCAGGAAGGGGCATGAAGTGAGCCATCTTAGAAAATCTATCAACCACCATAAGTATGAAAGAATAACCCCTAGACACAGGCAATTCTCCCAAGAAATCAATGGATACATGGGACCAAGGTCGTTCACCATTCGGTTCTGGTTGGAGTAAGCCCACTGGGAGGCGTCATGGGGTCTTGGCATGAGCACAGGTGGTACAGACCACCGTGAATGCGGAGCAGTCGGTCCAGAGAGAAGGCCACCAAAATACTTGTGAGAGAGACCATATTAGTTGATCCCTCCCAATATGCCCAGCAGCCTTAGATGAATGGTATGTCTCGAGCAAACAGGTATGAAATGGCTCATCCACAAAGCACTTGCCCACTGGGGTCTCTGGGGGTGCCGCAGCCTGGGTAACCAGAATATCCTCCCCCAGTGGCGAAGTGATACTAGTACGTAGGGTAGCCAGGATGCGATCAGGCTGAATAATGGTTACGGGGACCTCATCCTTCTCCTTCTCTGGCCCAAGTTGTCTAGACAGGGCATCAGCCCTAACATTCTTGGAGCCCGGCAAGTAGGATACTACAAAGTTAAAATGGGATAGAAACAGGGCCCATCTGGCCTGACGAGAGGACAATCTCTTAGCTTCCGAGAGATAAGTCAAATTTTTGTGGTCAGTTAGAATTAACACAGGAGTTCTGGTACCCTCCTGCAGGTGACGCCATTCTTTCAAAGTGAGAATGATAGCCAGGAGTTCTCTGTCCCCAATTTCATAGTGACTCTGGGCACTAGACAGTTTTTTTGAGAAGAACCCACATGGTCTCAGGGTACCCCCCGCAACTGGACGCTGTGACAGTACTGCCCCTACCCCAATTTCAGAGGCATCAACCTCCAACGTGAATGGAAGGGAAGGTTTGGGGTGGGACAGTACAGGAGCAGATGCGAAAGCGGACTTTAATGTCTCAAAAGCATGATCACCTGCATCAGACCATTGGGATGGATTAGCACCCTTGTGCGTAAGGTCAGACAGAGGTTTAACAGTAGTGGAAAAGTTCTGGATAAACTTCTTGTAATAATTAGCAAACCCAAGAAAGCGCTGAATCGCTTTTAACTCTTTGGGTCGTGGCCATTGCAATACCGCTGCAAGTTTCTCCTGGTCCATAGCAATACCATCCTTAGAGATCACGAAACCCAAAAAAGGCACTTTGGACCATTTTACAGAATAGTTTATTCTTGCGTAATCGAAGCAGAACCTCAGACACATCCTTGATGTGCTGAGACAGATTAGCCGAGTGTATGAGTATGTCATCAAGATAGACTACTACACAGAACTGTAGCATATCACGGAGGATATCATTAATGAATTCTTGAAATATAGCGGGTGAGTTAAAAGACCAAACGCCATGACTAGGTATTCATAATGCTCTGATCTGGTATTAAATGCCGTTTTCCACTCATCCCCAGCTCTTATTCTGATCAGCCCGTAGATCTAATTTAGTGAAAATGGAAGAACCTTTTAACCTTTCAAATAGTTCGGTAATGAGTGGTATGGGGTAGGCATTGTTGGACATTAGTTTATTCAGTCCCCGGTAATTGATACAAGGCCTCAACTCGCCATTCTTTTTCTTAACAAAACAGAAACCAGCACCAGCAGGCGAGGTAGATTTTCTAATAATCCCTCTTTTAAGGGCATCGTCAATATATTCCTCCATGGCCTGATTCTCCTCGCACGACAGCGGGTACATGCGGCCCCTAGGAGGTATAGTGCCAGGAGGCAAATCAATAGCGCAATTGTATGCCCTATTATCACGGAGCCCGTGCTCTTTTTGTTTTTTTTCTGTCAGTCTAGCCTGTGTATCACGGTGCCCGTGATTGCTCTCCTTTTGTGTCAATTACCTATAGGGGGCTCTCTATTGGCTGTCTGCTGTTAGCCCGCCCTGCATTGCCTATTTAGACTGAGCTTGGGCACCCTTTGGTTGCCCTTTCGTGGTGTCTCTATGCTGCTCGCATCCCTGGCACGTTCCTGAGCTTCCTGGGCCCTTAGCTGTGTTCCTGCTATCAGAATCGTCCGGTTCCTGTAGTTACCTGTCCAGTAGTTCCTGCTTCTGCTCCTGATTTGCGTCTGATCTCCGCTTCCTGCTGCGAGTCTTCGCTGCCGCTCCTGATCCGGTTGACCGATTGAGTGCTGGTTCCTGTCTCCACCTGCCGGTTCCTATCCAGTTCCCCTGGAGACCGCTGTCGTTCCTGAGTCGCCTTGGCGACATTTCTACTCTATGTCGGTTATCCAGTACGCGGGTACTGGTTCGCTCCACAGCCATCCGGGTGTTATGCAAGTTTCAACTAGCGTCCCACATACAGGGTACTGGTTCGCACCATAGGCCATCCGGCTGTCAAGCAGGTTACGATTAGCGTTCCAAGTACAGGGTACTGGTTCGCTCTATAGCCATCCGGCTGTCTATGCAAGTTACGTTTAGCGTTCCACGTACGGTGTACTGGTTCGCTCCATAAGCCATCCGGCTGTCTATGCTAGTTACGATTAGCGTTCCACGTACAGGGTACTGGTTCGCTCCATAAGCCATCCGGCTGTTTACGAAGGTTACTATTTGGCATTCTACATACAGGGTACTGGTTCGCTATGTAAGCCATCCGGCTGTCTATGCAGGTTACTATTTGCATTCCACGTGCAGGGCACTGGTTTGCTCTATAGCCATCTGGCTGTCTATGCAAGTTACGATTAGCGTTCCACATACTGGGTACTGGTTCGCTCCATAAGCCATCCGGCTGTCTGTGTAAGTTACAATTAGTGTTCCACGTACAGGGTACTGGTTCGCTCCTATAGCCATCCGGCTGTTATGCAAGTCACGACTAGCGTTCCATGTACAGGGTACTGGTTCGCTCTATAAGCTTCAGGCTGTTTATACAGGTGACATCTAGCGTTCTCAGTGAGAGGGCACTGGTTCGCTCCATAGCCATCCGGCTGCTTTGCATGATACTACTACGCTTCCTGCATGGACATTGGTTCGCTCCTTAGCCTCCTGCCTGCAGTTGCACCTTGTTGACTTTCTCCCAGTACTAGGTACTGGTTCGCTTCATCATCTTTTAGTCCATTATCACATTGTGCAGTACTGTCTCCCCAGTACATACGTACGTGTAGTACCTCGGAGTTTTGGTCTGCCACTTTGGTCACTTAGCCTATTATGTCATCCTAGTGACTGCTGTTGCCACCTTTACAGTCACTGAGGCTTTAGTGGTTGCCATTCACTGCTTACCAGGCTGCCCTGCCCGGTATATTGGTAAGGTCGGTAGAACCTATGCCATTATCATCTTGGGTTGCCTTACCCGGTATTGGCAGGGCCGGTAGAGCCTGTATATCACTGTCTGTCCACGGGCTGCCTTGCCCCTTTATATTGGCAAGGCCGTTAGTGCTTGTTTATTCCTGTACCAACTTCCTGGCTGCCTTGCCCGGTATATTGGCAAGGCCGGTAGAGCCTGTCTGTTCCAGTACCAGCTTCCTGGCTGCCTTGCCCGGTAAAATGGCAAGGCCGGTAGAACCTATCCATTCCTTGTGCCAACTTCCTGGCTGCCTTGCCCGGTAAATTGGCAAGGCCGGTAGAGCCTGTATCGTTATTGTTATTACCCCTTTTCCTGTCAATAAAGATATATGTATGAATGTGTCTGATACCCTAAGGGGTTGTCTTAAACTTTTCAATAAAGTTGTGATTTTACCTAACTCTGCATCTGAGAGTCGTAACAAACCGTGACAGTGTGCCTTGCTCCCATTGGTTACCGTGTGTTAGTCTCGCCCAGTATGACCTTTATATAGTGGGCTATGGGCACCCCTCAGGTGCCCTTTCGTGGTGTTCCTGTGCCAGTGCTTATTTCTGCTCAGTGATTCCCAGTGTACCGACTTGGCCTGCCTGACTACTCTTCATATTGTCTACTGCCCTTGTGTACAAACACGGATTGCCTGACTATTCTTCTGACGTTCCTGCTCCATGATTCGACCTGGCTTGGCTGACGTTCCTGCTTTGTGATCTGGCCCTGCTTGGCTGACGTTCCTGTTCCGTGATCCAACCCGACTTGGCTGACGTTCCTGCTCCGTGAATCTACCCGGCTTGGTTGGCGTTCCTGTGCTGTGTCGCCTAGGCAACATTCTGACTGTCTGTCAATTGGGTTATTTCCTCCTGCACCAGTGGCCAGTCTCCGTTACTGCTCCAGCAGTTGAGCCACCGGTTGCCTCAGGTTATACTTCAGCAGAGTGCAAGTGTTGTCTCCGTTACTGCTACGGCAGTTTACCTTGGGCCTAGTCTCCGTTACTGCCTCTGCTTAGTACAAGTGTCTGCCCCCGTTACTGCTCTGGCAGTTGAGCCACTGGTTGCCTCCAGTTATACTTCAGCAGAGTGCAAGTGTTGTCTCCGTTACTGCTACGGCAGTTTACCTTGGGCCTAGTCTCCGTTACTGCCTCTGCTTAGTACAAGTGTCTGCCTCCGTTACTGCTCCGGCAGTTGAGCCACCGGTTATCTCCGGTTATACTTCTGCAGAGTGCAAGTGTTGTCTCCGTTACTGCTACAGCAGTTTACCTTGGGCCTAGTCTCCGTTACTGCCTCTGCTCAGTGCAAGTGTCTGCCTCCGTTATTGCTTCGGCAGTTGAGCCACCGGTTGCCTCCAGTATACTTCAGCAGAGTGCTAGTGTTGTCTCCGTTACTACTACGGCAGAACCTCATGTGTCTCTGTTCCCATTGTTGCCTAGGCAGATCACGCTAGTTCTGCTTATCTGGTTTTGGGCGTTACGAGTTCTACAGCTGTCTATATGCAGAAAGCCCCATCACAGACCTCTCTACACATGGGACTGTTTACACTCTGAAGATCATTAACCTATGCAAGACCTTGCTCCTGGGAATCCATCATATCTGCCTGACCTGTGTCAGTATAGACTGTTGTGGACTTTATCTTTATGCTGGACCTGTGTAGGCATATGTATCTATAACCTGTCGTGTGTCTGTACTATTCTGCTGATATACTACAGAACCTGTGAAGGTTATTTAATTACTGTGATTTCAATAAAACTGTGTTTTATCCTAAACCACTGTGTCTGTGTGTCAGACAAACCGTTGGGGCAAAGTGCTAGCCTCTCCCTTACTAAAAACGTCACTGAATTGGTGATATTCCGCTGGCATGGAGGGAGAGGTACACAAAATCTTAACTGGATGAGTAACACAATGCTCCATACAGTACTCGGACCAAGACGTGATCTCACAAGTCTGCCAGTCAAACTGGGGATCATGCAAATGTAACCATGGGAACCCCAGAATGACGGCATGATGAGGAGAATGGATTATATGAAATCGCTGTTCCTCCGTGTGGAGGGCCCCAATAGTCATGGATAGCGGAATAGTTTCCATAGTTATCTGAGCTGGTTCTAACAGTCTGCCATCAATGGCCTCAATGGCTAAGGGAGATTCCCTCCTGACCAATGGAATATGATTTAACGCAGCAAATGAACTTTCCATGAAGTATCCGGCCGTGCCGGTATCAACCAGGGCTAGAACCTCCACTGAGTGTTCTGCCCATACAAATGCCACCTGGATCGTGGGTTTCTGCATAATCGGGTCTAGGGACTGCTGCACTCTACCTAGGGCCTTTTCCCCAAGGTACCCTAGGTGCGTTCATTTCCCGGACGTACAGGACAGGTACGTAATAGGTGCCCAGCTTTGCCACAATACAGACATAACCCCTGCCTCCTGCGGTGTACCCGTTCTTCCTTAGATCGTCTGGTGAACCTAAGTTGCATTGGTTCACAGGACTCCTGTCTATGTTCAGGAGGCATGGGAGGCGAGGGAGGCATGGGTGGGAGTAAAAAATTGTTTTGCCCACTGTTCCTGGGCCGGTCTTTAGCCATGAGTCGCTCACGAATACGAGAATCAATTAGGATGGCATAATCAATGTATTCGTCCAAACCACTAGGCACTTCTCTAGCTGCCGTCTCATCCTTAATACGGTCAGCAAGTCCTTGAGAAAAAGCTACCACCAGTGCCTCGTTGTTCCAACCTACCACTGCTGCTAATGTATGGAATTCTATGGCATAATCGCCCACAGTTCGATTGCCCTCTTGTATCTCCATCAATCATTGGCAGCAGAGGCAGCTCTACCAGGAACTTCAAATACTCTCGGAAAGGTCCATACAAACTCCCTGAAGTTCCTGGTGCAAGGTTTAGCATTCTCCCACAGGGGATTGGCCCACGCCAGGGCTCTGCCCGTCAATAGTGATATCATGAACCCCACTTTACTGCGGTCATTAGGAAAGGCGTGAGGGGTTAGTTCCAGAAAAATTTCCAACTGATTAATAAACCCTCTGCACAAGGTGGTTTCGCCATCGTATCTGAGTGGTAGCAGAGCAGAAGCGGTTAACCCTTTAACTGAGGCAACAGCTGTCAAGGAATGACTCTCCGGTGTCAAAACTGGGGGGACCACCGGATTCTGAACTGGTTTATCGAGATGCACCGTGCGCTCAAGAATAGTTTGCATGGCCAGTGCCAACTGGTCCAAACGCTGCTCATGTACATCCATCCTCCAATGGATGTTCTGTGCATTCCCCTCACCTTTACTGTCTGAGGTCATGGCCCTTTCTTACTGTAATGGTTAGTTTGACACACAGACAAGTGGTTTAGGAGAAAACACAGTTTTATTGAATAAACAGTAATACAATAACCCTCACTGGTCCTGTAGTATTATTCAGAATAATACAGACACAAGACAGGTTACATATACAGATGTCTACACAGGTCCAGTATAACCATAGAGTCCATAGTAAAATATACTGACACAGGTCAGGCAGAATACTAAGGATTCCCGGGGTATCAGTACTGCATGGGTTAATGGCCTTCAGCGAGTGTAAACAGTCCCATGTGAAGAGAGGTCTGAGAAAGGGCTCACATAAGATAGAGAGCTTAAAGGGATAGTAATACTTCATTTTAACTTTATTTTATTTTGTAGGCATTAAAAAAACATGAAGAATGATATAAGTCTTATCTCTGAAACCTTTATGGTTTATGAGATATTCACAAACAAAGTATCCCCCCCCTGTTCAACTAGATCAGAAGGGAGATGCCCAGGTAGACTGCAGAGAGGGACAATCTTTAATTAAGATAATGGAAAAAGCTGAAAAACTTGTCAAGGGGGGAAGGGCTTTCATTGTTTTCATACAAAGAAAATTGTCCCCTTCTGTTATCTGTACTGTCATACAACCAGACTGACATCTGAGAAGAGATGGCTTACACTAGGTAAAAGGGGCGGGGAGGAGAACTTTGCTTGTGAATATCTCATAAACCATAAAGGTTTGAGAGATAAGACTTATATCATTCTTCATGTTTTTTTAATGCCTACAAAATAAAATAAAGTTAAAACGAAGTATTACTATCCCTTTAAGGATGAGTAACGCCCAGTAATAGGTAGCAGACAAACGGGAACTACCAGAGCAGTATCAGAGACTGAGCAACATAGAACACTGCCATAGCAGTAACGGAGACTAGGCCACTTGCACTCTGCCGGAGCAGTAACGGAGACGAGACCACTTGCACACTGCCGTAGCAGTAACGGAGACTAGGCCACTTGCACACTTCCGTAGCAGTAATGGAGACTAGGTGTCACGGTTTGTTATGACTCTCAGACACAGAGTTAGGTAAAAACACAACTTGATTGAAAAGTTAAAGAAAACCCTATTGGGTAGCATACACATACAAGATATATAGAGCGAATTACATAGTAGCCAATACCGGGTAAGGCAACCTTAGTTGGCACAAGATGGTAATAGGTTCTACCGGCCTTACCAATATACTGGGCAGGGCAGCCTGGAGATTAGTGCAACAAAGAAGAGGCTCTACCGACCTTGCCAATATACCGGGCAAGGCAGCCAAGAACTGAGACTGCGTGTAATGAGGCTTTACCGTCCTTGCCAATACCGGGTAAGGCAACCCAAGGAGGAATAGAAACAATCAGGTTCTACTGGCCTTACCAATACCGGGCAAGGCAACCTAGACTGCTGACAATGGTGGCAGCACAGGTGGACAAGGAGACTAGCTAGGTGGAGACACCAGTCACCTAAGATGACAAGCAAGGCCACAGGATATACAGAACAGAGTAGACTACCAGCCACAATGAATGGAACAAATACCAGCAGAGTATCACAGTCACAACCTGTGCTGTTAGATAGAGCAATAGCTACCGGTTAACCAGGGAGCGAACCAGTAACCGAGTACTGGTGGAAACCTACAGGTAGTCGGGCTGTCTAGGACTGAACAGCCTCCGTTAAGTGGAGCATACCCGTACCCACATACCGGGATAACCAAAGTCCCTACCAATGCACAGCAGCCGGTTACAGTGGAGCGAACCAGTACCCACGTACTGGAATAACCAGTGACTCTACCGGTGCAACAGCAGCCGGTGACAGTGGAGTGAATCAGTACCCATGTACCGGAATAACCAATGTCTCTACCGGTGCAACAGCAGCCGGTTACAATGGAGCGAACCAGTACCCATGTACCGGAATAACCAATGACTTTACCGGTGCAAAAGCAGCCGGTTACAGTGGAGTGAACCAGTACCCGCGTACTGGAGTAACCAATGACTCTACCAGTGCAACAGCAGTCGGTTACAGTGGAGTGAACCAGTACCCGCGTACTGGAGTAAGCAGTGACTCTACCGGTGCATCAGCAGCCAGTTACGGTGGAGCGAACCAGTACCCGCGCACCGGAATAACCAATGACTCTACCGGTGCAACAGAAGCCGGTTACAGTGGAGCGAACCAGTACCCGCGTACTGGAGTAACCAGTGACTCTACCGGTGCAACAGCAGCCGGTGACAATGGAGCGAACCAGTACCCGCGTACTGGAGTAAGCAGTGACTCTACCGGTGCATCAGCAGCCGGTTACAGTAGAGCTAACCAGTACCCGCATACTGGAATAACCAACAAGAGAATGAAAATGTCGCCCAGTCCACAGGATAAGACAGGCGCCCAGTAGAAGATACAAGCAGGAACCCAGCCGAGGATGAAGAGGTACAGCTCTGCAGACAGTCAACCGGATCTGGAACGGCATCAGGAAACGGCAACAGGTACAGCAACTCCAACCGGATCAGGAACGGATGCAGGAACCAGGCGACTATGAAGCAGGAACTGGATGACCACAGGCAAGCAGGAACAGCGACAAGGCCCAGGAAACTCAGGAACTCAATGCAGATGCAAACAGCATAGAGACAACACGAAAGGGCACCCAAAGGGTGCCCAAGCTCAGTCTAAATAGGCAATGCAGGGCAGGCTGAAAGCAAACAGCAAATGGAGAGCCCCCTACAGGTAACTGACATGTAAAGACAGCAATCACGGGCACCATGATAGTACCCCCGTCTCAAAGACCCCCTCTCCCAGAAGTGGGTCTTGGTTTCTGAGGGTACTTGGAATGGAAAATTCACAGTAATTTGGGAGCATGAAGGTCCTTACTCTCTACCCATGATCTTTCTTCAGGACCATAACCCTTCCAATGCACCAGATATTGCACTTTTCCTCTAAGTCTGCGGGAATCAATGACACTCTGAACTTTATACTCCTCCTGACCTTCAACCTCTATAGGACCTGGCACCACAGGGTTGGTAGTATAACGGTTGCAAACCAGGGGTTTGAGGAGAGAGACATGGAACACATTATGAATACGCATGGACGCAGGAATGTCCAAAGCATATGAGACAGGGTTAATCTTGCAAATCACCCTATAAGGACCAATAAATCGCGGAGCCAATTTATTAGACGGGACTTGAAGTTTAAGGTTTCTGCAGGAAAGCCATACTCCCCAACCTGAGAGGAAACCACTGGCAATCGTCTGTGATTAGCATGGCGCTGATGGCGCTGGAAGGACTGACCCAGTGCCCTCTGAACCTGTGCCCATGTGGAGCGGAGCTGCTCGATATGCTCATCCAGAGCTGGAATCTGCTGTGACTGAAATGAATCCAGGAGCAAACAAGGCTGGAACCCATAATTAATCAGAAACGGGGAGCTCCCGGATGAAGAGTTAACTGCACAGTTCCTGGCGAACTCTGCCCAGGGCAACAGGTCGGCCCAATTATTGGGATGGTCAGTAATAAAACAGCGCAAAGACTGCTCCAATCCCTGATTGGCACGCTCAGCGGCCCTATTGGTCTGGGGATGGTAGGCGGAGGAGAAGGACAGTTGTATGCCCATCTGTTCACAAAATGTCCTCCAAAATCTGGATACAAACTGGCTCCCCCGGTCGGACACCAGCACTCTGGGTACTCCATGCAACCGAAATACTTCTCTAGCAAAAACCACCGCTAATTCTTTAGCAGAGGGAAGGCCACGGAGGAGCACAAAATGAGCCATTTTAGAAAACCTGTCCACCACCATCAGAATAAAGGAATACCCTCTAGACACTGGCAATTCTCCCATGAAATCAATGGAAACGTGGGACCAGGGGCATTCACCATTAGGTACCGGCTGGAGTAGGCCCACCGGGAGGTGTCTAGGGGTCTTGGCACGGGCACAGGTGGCACAGGCATTCGTAAAATCAGCACAGTCAGTTCTCATAGAAGGCCACCAGAAGACCTGTGAGAGGGACCATAACAATTGATCTCTGCCAATATGTACTGCAGCTTTAGAGGAATGATATGTTTCAAGCAAGCGAGTGCGGAATGGCTCATCAACAAAACACTTGCCCACTGGAGTTTCTGGGGGAGCTGATGCCTGTGAGGCCAAAATCTCTTCCCCTAGTGGTGAAGTGATACTAGTACGTAGTGTAGCCAATATCCGATCAGGCTGAATGATAGGTGCTGGCACCTCGTCTCTGTCAGTTTCGGGCTCAAATTGTCTTGACAGAGCGTCAGCTCTAACATTCTTGGACCCTGACAAAGTAGGATACAATGAAATTGAATCGAGAACGGAACAGTGCCCACCTGGCCTGGCGTGATGACAGTCTTTTAGCTTCAGAGAGGTAGATCAAGTTTGTGTGGTCAGTCAATATTAATACTGTTTTTTTTGTGCCCTCTAGTAGGTGGCGCCATTCCTTCAGGGCAAGGATAATGGCCAGTAGTTCTCTGTCACCTATTTCATAATGACTTTGGGCCCCGGTCAACTTTTTCGAGAAAAACCCAAAAGGTCTGAGAGTTCCTCCTTTAACAGGTCATTGAGAAAGTACTGCCCCAACCCCAATCTCTGAGGTGTCGACCTCCAATGTGAACGGGAGAGATGGGTTGGGGTGGGATAACACAGGAGCATTAACAAAGGCGGATTTCAATTTCTCAAAGGCCTCTTCCGCAGCCACTGACCATTGAGATGGTTTAGCACCCTTGTGCGTAAGGTCAGACAGAGGCTTAACAATTGTAGAGAAATTCTTAAAGGGATAGTAATACTTCGTTTTAACTTTATTTTATTTTGTAGGCATTAAAAAAAACACGAAGAACTATATAAGTCTTATCTCTCAAACCTTTATGGTTTAAGAGATATTCACAAGCAAAGTTTCCCCCTCCCGCCCCTTTTTCCTAGTGTAAGCCAGCTCTTCTCAGATGTGAATCTGGTTGTAAGACCAGACAGATAACAGCAGGGGACAATCTTCTTTGTATGAAAACAATGAAAGCCCTTCCCCCCTTGACAAGTTTTTCAGCTTTTTCCCTTATCTTAATTGAAGATTGTCCCTCTCTTCAGTCTACCTGGGCACCTCCCTTCTGCTCTAGCTGAACGGGGGGGGGGGTACTTTGCTTGTGAATATCTCTTAAACCATAACGTTTTGAGAGATAAGACTTATATCGTTCTTCATGTTTTTTAATGCCTACAAAATAAAATAAAGATAAAACGAAGTATTACTATCCCTTTAATGAACTTTCTATAATAGTTAGCGAAACCCAGGAATCGCTGGATGGCTTTTAGACCCTTAGGCCGTGGCCATTGCAGAACAGTCGCTAGTTTCTCTTTATCCATGGCAATGCCTTCTTTGCCGATTACAAAACCCAAGAATGGCACACTGGTTTTGTGAAACTCGCACTTCTCCAATTTACAATATAATTTGTTTTTGCGTAGACGGAGCACACCTCAGACACGTCTTTAATGTGTTGTGACAAATTTTCGGAATGAATGAGTATGTCGTCCAGGTAGACAACCACACAGGACTGCAACATATCCCTGAGGATATCATTGATTAATTCTTGAAATACTGCGGGTGCATTACAAAGACCAAATGGCATGACTAGATATTCGTAGTGCCCTGATCTAGTGTTAAAGGCAGTTTTCCACTCATCACCAGCTCTGATCCGGATCAAGTTATAAGCAGCTCGCAAGTCCAATTTAGTAAAGATTGAGGAGCCCTTTAACCTGTCAAATAGCTCGGTGATGAGTTGTATCGGATAAGCATTCTTAGACATAAGCTTGTTTAGGCCACGGTAATCAATGCATGGTCTCAATTCGCCATTTTTCTTTTTTACAAAAAAGAATCCAGCCCCTGCTGGAGAGGTGGATTTTCTTATAATCCCTCTCTTGAGGGCGTCAGAAATATATTCCTCCATAGCTTGGTTCTCATCACAAGACAATGGGTACATGCGTCCCCTAGGGGGCACCACCCCTGGAGGCAAATCAATACTGCAGTCATAAGATCTGTGCTGGGGTAGGGTGCCAGCCTCTCCCTTACTGAATACACCACTGAACTGTTGATACTCATGTGGAAGTGAAGGGGAGGTACACAAGATCTTAACCGGGTGGGATACGCAATGCTCCATACAGTACTGAGACCAAGCCGAGATTTCACACTTTTGCCAATCAAACTGTGGGTTATGAAGCTGCAACCAAGGAAGACCCAGAATGACTGCGTAGTGTGGAGAATTGATAAGTTGGAACTGCTGTTCCTCCTTGTGAAGTGCCCCAATGGTCATAGATAATGGCATTGTTTCAAAGGTAACCTGTGCAGGTCTGCTGTCAATGGCTTCAATAGCGAGGGAAGATTCTCTCTCAATACGTGGAACCTCATGCAATTCAGCAAAAGTATTATCCATAAAGTATTCAGCTGCGCCGGAATCCACCAGAGACAAAACTTCCACTGAGCGTTTTGCCCAAGATAGTACCACCTGTATGGTGGTATCACGGTGCCCGTGATTTGTGCTATCCAGTGTCTATCACCTGCAGGGGGCTCCCATTGGCTGCCTGCCGTCAGCCCGCCTCACATTGCCTTTTTAAACTCAGTCCAGGCACCCTTTGGTTGCCCGTTCGTGGTGTCTCTGACAGCATCTTACCCGTCCTGTCTGCTGTAGCTGATTGGGCCTGTTCCTGAGTTCCTGAGTTCCTGAGTCGACCTGTTCCTGTGTTCCTGCTTGCCTGTCATTCCAGTCCAGTCCCGGTTGGTCCTCTGCCGGTTCCAGTGGTTTCCTGTCTCCAGTCGCTGAGGCGACATTGTTCTCCTCTCTCTGGTTTACTCCATTAAGCCTTGTGGCTCATTACTGCTGTTGGTCCCAGCGTGCGGACGCTGGTTTACTCCATTAAGCCTTGCGGCTCATTACTGTTGTTGGTCCCAGCGCGCGGGTGCTGGTTTACTCCATTAAGCCTTGCTGCTCATTACTGCTGTTGGTCCCAGCGCACGGACGCTGATTTACTCCATTAAGCCTTGCGGCTCATTACTGTTGTTGGTCCCAGCGCGCGGGTGCTGGTTTACTCCATTAAGCCTTGCTGCTCATTACTGCTGTTGGTCCCAGCGCGCGGACGCTGATTTACTCCATTAAGCCTTGCGGCTCATTACTGTCGTTGGTCCCAGTGCGCGGGCGCTGGTTTACTCCATTAAGCCTTGTGACTTATTACTGTTGTTGGTCCCAGTGCACGGGCGCTGGTTTACTCCATTAAGCCTTGTGGCTCATTACTGTTGTTGGTCCCAGCACTCAGGCGCTGGTTTACTCCATTAAGCCTTGTGGCTCATTACTGTTGTTGGTCCCAGCACGTGGGCGCTGGTTTACTCCATTAAGCCTTGCGGCTCATTACTGCTGTTGGTCCCAGCTTGCGGAAGCTGGTTCACTCCATTAAGCCTTGCGGCTCATTACTGTTGATTGGTCCTAGCGTGCGGGTGCTGGTTTACTCCAAATAGCCTTGCGGCTCATTACTGTTGTTGGTCCCAGCGTGCGGACGCTGGTTTGCTCCATTAAGCCTTGTGGCTCATTACCGTTGTTGGTCCCAGCGTGCGGACGCTGGTTTACTCCACTGGCCTTGCGGCTCACATTACTGTCGGTTGGTCCCAGCGTGCAGACGCTGGTTTACTCCATTAGCCTTGCGGCTCATATTTACCCCTGACTTGCAGTCAGGTACCTGGAAGTTCCGAGTGTGCTGTCCAGTCCTAACAGCAGCTAGTCCTGTAGTCACTGGCTTAAGACTTCCGCTTGAGTGACTGCTTGACCAGTCGCTATTTTTACCATCTTACTGTCGTTATCACCTGACAGTCAGTTGGTCTCAGTGTGTCACCTCTTTTGGGCTGCCCTGCCCGGTATTGGTAAGGCCGGTAGAACCTTTCACGTTGCCATCCTTAGGTTGTCTTACCCGGTATTGGCAGGGCCGGTAGAGCCTACTCCTTGTGGTTCCCTCAGGCTGCCTTGCCCGGTATTAGTAAGGCCGGTAGAACCGGTACGTTACCATCTTACGGTTGCCTTACCTGGTATTGGCAAGGCCGGTAGAGCCTATTTCTTCTATTCCGTCTGAATCGCCTGGGTTGCCTTGCCCGGTATTATTGGCAAGGCCGGTAGAACCTATATCTATTGTCAATTGCTTCTATGTATTGTTTGTATGCGTATGAAAACCCTATGGGATTGTCTTAACTTTTCAATAAAGTTATGTTTTTACCTAAACCTTACGTCTGAGAGTCTTAACAAACCGTGACAGGTGGGTTTCAATGTGTTCAAACCTGGGGACGATTAAACACCACCTAGAGCCTATCCCCCAAGGTACTCTAGATGTGTTCTTTTCCCGGCCACACAGGACAGGATCTTAGCAGGTGCTCACTCTTGCCACAGTATGAACATAATCCCTGCCTTCTGCGATACGTTCTTTCCTCCCTGGATAGTCTGGTGAAGCCCAATTGCATAGGTTCACCAGATTCCCGTAACTGTTCAATAGGTTTAGATGCCAAGGGAGGGATGGGTGGGAAAACTGTACTGCTAGTTCCATTATTTTTTTACCTAAGCCTTCGATCTTTTGCCGTCAGTCTTTCAAGGATCCGGGTATCAATTAGGATAACATAATATAATCGTCTAGATCCATAGGCAAGTCTTTAGCTGCAATTTCATCTTTAATCTGATCACTCAGACCTTGGGCGAAGGCTGCCAACAACGCCTCATTGTTCCAACCTACATCTGCTGCCAAGGTGCGGAATTCAATGGCATAATCGTCAACCGTATGCCTGCCCTGCTGTATTTCCATGAGGCGTTTAGCAGTAGAGGTGGTTCTACCAGGGGGTTCAAACACTCTCCGAAAAGACTGCACAAATTCCTTGAAACTCTTTGGGCAAGACTTTGCACTTTCCCATAAGGGATTGGCTCATGCCAGGGCTCTACCAGTCAGCAGGGATATCATAAACCCAACTTTACTGTGGTCACTGGGAAAGGAATGCGCAGTCAGTTCCATAAATATTTCAAGCTGATTGATAAACCCTCTGCACAGGTTCCGATCACCATCATATCTGAGTGGCAATGGGGCCGTAGCGGTTAACCCCTTAACTGCAGCCCCTGAGGGCATGGTATCGTTCTCCGGTGTCTGACCTGGGGAGACCACCGGACTCGGAACAGACTTATCTGAGAGTACAGTGCGTTCAAGAATGGTTTGGATCGCTACCGCTAGCTGATCCAGGCGTTGCTCATGTACATCCATCCTCCAGTGGATGTTCTGTGTAATACCATCGCTCTTACTATCTGAGGTCATGGCCCTTTCGTACTGTCATGGTTTGTTGTGACTCTCAGACACAGAGTTAGGTAAAAACACAACTTTATTGAAAAGTTAAAGAAAACCCTATTGGGTAGCATACACATACAAGATATATAGAGCGAATTACATAGTAGCATAGTACTGATACATGGAATGGGATATAGGCTCTACCGGCCCTGCCAATACCGGGTAAGGCAACCTTAGTTGGCACAAGATGGTAATAGGTTCTACCGGCCTTACCAATATACTGGGCAGGGCAGCCTGGAGACTAGTGCAATGAAGAAGAGGCTCTACCAGCCTTGCCAATATACCGGGCAAAGCAGCCTGGAGACAGGTGCCACAAATAGTGAAGGCTCTACCGGCCTTGCCAATATACCGGGCAAGGCAGCCCAGAAACTGAGACTGCGTGTAATGAGGCTTTAGCGGCCTTGCCAATACCGGGTAAGGCAACCCAAGGAGAAATAGAAACAATCAGGTGCTACTGGCCTTACCAATACCGGGCAAGGCAACCTAGACTGCTGACAATGATGGCAGCACAGGTGGACAAGGAGACTAGCTAGGTGGAGACACCAGTCACCTAAGCAAGCAAGCAAGGCCACAGGATATACAGAACAGAGTAGACTACCAGCCACAATGAATGGAACAAATACCAGCAGAGTATCACAGTCACAACCTGTGCTGTTAGATAGAGCAATAGCTACCGGTTAACCAGGGAGCGAACCAGTACCCGCGTACTGGTGGAAACCTACAGGTAGTCGGGCTATCTAGGACTGAACAGCCTCCGTTAAGTGGAGCATATCCCCGTACCCGCGTACCGGGATAACCAAAGTCCCTACCGGTGCACAGAAACCGGTTACAGTGGAGCAAACCAGTACCCGCGTACTGGAATAACCAGTGACTCTACCAGTGCAACAGCAGCCGGTGACAGCGGAGCAAATCAGTACCCATGTACCGGAATAACCAATGACTCTACCGGTGCAACAGCAGCAAGTTACAATGGAGCGAACCAGTACCCATGTACCGGAATAACCAATGACTTTAACGGTGCAACAGCAGCCGGTTACTGTGGAGTGAACCAGTACCCACGTACTGGAGTAAGCAGTGACTCTACAGGTGCATCAGCAGCCGGTTACAGTGGAGCAAACCAGCACCCACGTACTGGAGTAACCAATGACTCTACCAGTGCAACAGCAGCCGGTTACAGTGGAGTGAACCAATACCCGCGTACTGGAGTAAGCAGTGGCTCTACCGCTGCATTAGCAGCCGGTTACGGTGGAGTGAACCAGTACCCGCGTAGCGGAATAACCAATGACTCTACCGGTGCAACAGCAGCCGGTTACAGTGGAGCGAACCAGTACCCGCGTACTGGAGTAACCAGTGACTCTACCGGTGCAACAGCAGCCGGTGACAATGAAGCGAACCAGTACCCGCCTACTGGAGTAAGCAGTGACTCTACCGGTGCATCAGCAGCCGGTTACAGTGGAGCGAACCAGTACCCGCGTACTGGAATAACCAACAAGAGAATGAAAATGTCGCCCAATCCACAGGATAAGACAGGCGCCCAGTAGAAGATACAAGCAGGAACCCAGCCGAGGATGAAGAGGTACAGCTCTGCAGATGGTCAACCGGATCTGGAACGGCAGCAAGAAACGGCAACAGGTACAGCAACTCCAATCAGATCAGGAACGGATGCAGGAACCAGGAGACTAGGAAGCAGGAACTGGATGACCACAGGCAAGCAGGAACAGCGACAAGGTCCAGGAAGCTCAGGAACTCAATGCAGATGCAAACAGTATAGAGACATCACAAAAGGGCACCCAAAGGGTGTCCAAGCTCAGTCTAAATAGGCAATGCAGGACGGGCTGAAGGCAAGCAGCCAATGAAGAGCCCCCTACAGGTAACTGACATGTAAAGGCAGCAATCATGGGCACAGTGACACTAGGCCACTTGCACTCTGCAGGAGTAGTAACGGAGACTAGGCCACTGGCACTCTGCAAGAGCAGTAACGGAGACAAGGCCACTTAAACACTGCCGTAGCAGTAACGGAGACTACATAGTTACATAGTTACATAGTAATTTAGGTTGAAAAAAGACTTGCGTCCATCCAGTTCAACCCTTTTCCTATTCCTGTTTACCATCGCTGACCCAAAAGAAGGCATCTGACTCAAAATGGCAATCAGATTTCTCCCTGGATCAACAAGCCCTAACTAAATATTAATCCCAATACTAACGTGCATAGCCCTCTATGTTATGCTCTTTTAAATAAGTATCCAGGCCCCTTTTAAAGGCATCTAATGTATTTGATAGCACCACCTCCTCCGGAAGTGCATTCCATACCTTTATTGTCCTTACTGTAAAGAAACCCTTCCGCTGTTGTAGATTAAATCTCCTTTCCTCAAGTCTAAGCGGGTGGCCCCTTGTCCTGTGTACTGTTCTGTTAATGAACAGGTCTTTTGAAAGCCCTTTATATGGGCCTTGAACATATTTATATAGTGTTATCATATCCCCTCTAAGACGCCGTTTCTCTAGTGTGTACAAGTTTAACTTTTCTAGTCTCTCTTCATAACTAACACTTTCCATTCCCCTTACTAGTTTTGTAGCCCTCCTCTGCACTCTCTCTAGTTCCATAATGTCCTTCTTCAGAAAGGGCGCCCAGAATTGAACAGCATATTCTAGGTGGGGTCTTACCATGGACCTGTAAAGAGGCATAATTATATCTTCCTCCCTTGAGTCAATACCCCTTTTGATACATGCCAATATCTTATTGGCCTTTGCAGCTGCCAGCTGGCACTGCATGCTACTGCTAAGTCTATTGTCTACCATTACTCACAAATCCTTTTCATTAGTAGATTTCTCCAGAGAAACACCATTTAAACTATATGTTGCATTTTTATTATTATACCCAAAATGCATAACTTTACACTTGTCTATATTGAATCTCATTTGCCATTTGCCTGCCCAGTTACTCAATTTGTCCAAATCCTCTTGTAATGAAGACACATCGAGTTCAGACTTTATTACCTTACTTAATTTTGTGTCATCGGCAAACACTGATACATGGCTTCCTATGCCCTCTGGGAGGTCATTAATAAACAAATTAAAAAGAAGAGGACCCAGGACAGATCCCTGAGGCACTCCACTTATCACGTTTATCCAACTGGAGAACTTGCCATTTACTACCACTCTTTGCATTCTATCTTTCAGCCAATTTCCAATCCACACACAAACATTTTCCCCTAGTCCTATTTCATTCAATTTGTACAGTAACCTCTTGTGCGGAACTGTATCAAATGTCTTGGCAAAGTCTAAATAGATCACGTCAACCGCCGCTCCCTCATCTATATTATTACTTACTTTTTCATAAAATTCGATCAAGTTCGTTTGACAAGACCTATCTTTCACAAAGCCATGTTGGCTATTGCTAATGATATTCATGTTCCAGCAGAATTCTTGAATATATTCCCTTAGCAATCTTTCAAACAGCTTCCCTACCACAGATGTCAAGCTTACGGGTCTGTAGTTTCCTGGCTGGGACTTTGATCCCTTTTTAAATATGGGCACCACATCTGCTTTACGCCAATCCATGGGCACCATACCAGAAATAAAAGAATCCCTGAAAATCAGATATATCGGTCTGGCCAGGGTCTGGCTTAGCTCTTTAAGTACCCGTGGGTGTATACCATCTGGCCCTGGAGCTTTGTCTACCTTGACACCATTCAATTGTTTTAATACCTTTTCTTGTGATAGCCAGTCCCATGCTTGCTGTGCCTGTTCTGTAAAAGTAGTTTGCAGATTCTTGTCCAATGGGTCTTCCTTGGTAAAAACAGAAGAAAAGAAATTATTTAAAATATCTGCCTTCTCTCTGTCCCCTTTGACCATCTCACCCGTTTCAGATAACAAGGACCCAACATTATCAGACTTTAATTTTTTGCCATTTATGTATTTAAAGAAT
This sequence comes from Rhinophrynus dorsalis, assembly GCA_037306005.1. Classification (NCBI taxonomy): domain Eukaryota; kingdom Metazoa; phylum Chordata; class Amphibia; order Anura; family Rhinophrynidae; genus Rhinophrynus; species Rhinophrynus dorsalis. Next base: position 281,663,208 of record CM074723.1, on the reverse strand, counting down.
TTTTTTGGGTTGCTTTTGCTCTCCTTAGCAATATTTTTTTTATTCTCCAGTCTAGCTAATTTAATAGCCTTTTTACAGGTTTTGTTGACATTTTTGTATTTTGCAAATGCCTCTGCTGATCCCTCAGCTTTGTAATGTTTAAATGCCGCTTTCTTGTTATTTATTTCATGAATTACTTTACTTGTTAGCCACATTGGTTTTAATTTGCTTCTTTTGTATTTGTTTCCAACAGGGATAAATTTATATGTGTATTTTTGCAATGTTATTTTGAAGGCATTCCACTTACCTTCTGTGTTTTTTCCTGAAAATATTTTATCCCAGTCAACGAGACCAAGGGATGAATTAAACCTGCTAAAGTTGGCCTTTTTAAAATTCAGTGTTTTGGTGGAACTCAGATCAACTTGTTTTTTTGAATTAATCTCAAACGATACCATGTTATGGTCACTATTCCCCAAGTGCTCCCTTACTTGGATGTTAGAGATAAGTTCTTCATGGTCAGTTATTACCAAATCCAGACATGCATTCCCTCTGGTTGAGGTCTGCACTAGTTGTGACAAAAAATTGTCATTCAACAAGTTCAGAAACTTGATGCTTTTAGCAGAGTTAGCTGTTCCATTTTTCCAGTCTATTTCTGGATAATTAAAATCCCCCATAATTATAGTTCTCCCTATTTGGGAAGCCTTTTCTATTTGCATTAATAGCTGTGTTTCTTCAAGGTCACCAATGTTTGGTGGTTTATAGCAAATACCCACTAATATTTTCTGGGCAGTTTTACCCCCAGTGACTATTTCAACCCACAGGGATTCCACATGTTCTCTACTGTCATCACATATATCTTCCCGCAATTGAGGCAATAATGCTGGTTTGATATACAGACAGACCCCACCACCTCTTTTGCTTGACCTAACTTTTCTAAATAACATGTAGCCCTCTAAATTGATTGACCAATCATGTGTGTCATCCCACCATGTTTCTGTTATGCCTATCAAGTCATAGTTTTCAATTTCAGCTACCAGCTCCAGTTCCCCTATTTTACCAGTTAAACTTCTGGCATTTGCAAGCATACAATTTATGCCACTGCTGTGTTCCATTTGTGATTTAATTTTGATGTGGTTTATAGGCTTCTCCCTATCATCTGTACTAACCCCGCCCCCAGATCCTCCCACCTGGTTATTAACTACATCGCCTTCCCTTTCTATACTATCTATCCCAGTATTTATTGGCCCCTCCCCCCCCCTTCCTAGTTTAAAATCTCCTCCAACCGTCTAGTAATCCTCTCCCCAAGCACTTGAGACCCTCTTGCATTCAGGTGCAATCCATCCCTGCTATAGAGATTGTACCCCAAAGCAAAATCAGCCCAGTGCTCTAAAAACCCAAAGCCCTCCTTCTTACACCAAGACTTCAGCCATGCATTGAGCTCCCTAATATCCCGCTGTCTCTCTGGCGTAGCGCATGGCACAGGTAGTATCTCTGAGAATACTACCTTGGAGGTCCTGTTCCTAATCTTACTGCCTAAATCCCTAAAATTACCTTTTAGGACTCTCCACCTTCCTCTAACTTTGTCATTGGTACCAATATGCACCAAGACAGCTGGATCCTCTCCAGCCCCTCCCAATAATCTGTCCACCCTGTCTGCAACATGCCGAACCCGGGCACCCGGGAGACAGCAAACCATTCGGTTGCTGCGATCAGAGCCACAGATTACCCTATCTGTTCTTCTAATAATGGAGTCCCCTACCACCACAACCTGCCTAGGCTTCACTTTCCTCTCGATCCCCTCTGTGCTAGAGGAGCTGTTCTCCCGGCTGTTAGGGAGAGCAGTCTTCTCCAGCAATTCCACTTCTGGGTTTGCCTCCCCAACATCTTTACTTAAATGAGCAAATTTGTTTGGATGGAAAAACTCAGGACTGGCGGCCCTCTTCCTCTTCCCTCCCCCACTGCAACCACTTCTAACTGTCACCCAGCTATGTGCCTGGTTCCCTTCTAGCTGATCTCCTCCCTCTTTGCTAGGTGACCCAGCTAGACTCTGCTCCGTTAGCAAGAGACTCCTCTCAAGGTTGTCAATGTCTCTCAATGTTGCAATATGACTCTCTAGAGCTCCAATCTGAGCTTCTAGAAGGGCCACTTGCTCACATTTGCTACAGCGGTATAGACCCTGGAACTGCTGTTCCAAGCATGCATACATATGGCATGATGTGCACTGAGTGAGATCTCCAAACTTGCTCATCTTGTATGGTGCAAATGTGAGTTCCCAAAAATGTAAGCAATTAATTTACCTTTGTTCCTCTAACTCCTGTGTTGCCCTAACTGCTGTGTTTCACAAACTGCACACTTATTTCAGAGCACTTAGGAAAGAGCACGCTCTATTTGTGAGCAAGCTCTGTGAGGCCTGTACCTAGATTTATACAGGCCTACACAGGGGATTGATCACAGACCCCTCCCTTAATTAATTACACACACTCCCAGAGAAAAGCACAACCCTTTAAACTAGGTAACTAGGTAACTTGGTAACTTGCTCTCTGCAGGAGCAGTAACAGAGACGAGGCCACTTGCACACTGCTGTAGCAGTAACGGAGACTAGGCCACTTGCACTCTGCAGGAGTAGTAATGGAAACTAGGCCACTTGCACACTGCTGTAGCAGTAACGAAGACTAGGCCACTTGCACTCTGCCGTAGCAGTAACGGAGACTAGACCACTCGCTCTCTGCAGGAGCAGTAATGGAGACTAGGCCACTTGCACACTGCCATAGCAGTAACGGAGACACACAACTGAGCAACTCATCCTGAGGTCGCAACCAACGGGGAGCTTCACGAATGCCTAACCAATAGGAATATCGCCAAGGCGACACAGAGGCAGCCAGAGCAGGAACGTCAGCCAAGCCGGGTCGATTCACGGAGCGGGAACATCAGCCGAGCCGGGTCAATACACGGAGCAGGAACGTCATCCAAGCCGGGTCGGTACACGGAGCAGGAAAGTCAGCCAAGCCAGGTCGGTGCACAGGAGCAGGAGAAGAAGAATGGTCAGGCAGTCCGGGTCGGTTCACAGGCAGGAGACGAGATGCAGAGTAGTCAGGTATGCCAGGTCGATACACTGGGAATACTGCGAGCAGGAACAAGCACTGGTACAGGAACACCACGAAAGGGCACAGGAGGGGTGCCAGAACCCAGCATATAAAGGCCATACTGGGCGGGTAAAGTACAGCATAGCCAATAGGAGTGAAGCAGAATGTAGACTGACAGAATGTCGCAAGGGGAGCATGGGCACTGTGATACACCTGCAGTTTATTGTGTGTGTGAAAGTCTGCACATGAATGTTGTGGGATGCATTGGAGTCCCACTGCAAGCATGTACAGAAGATTCACAGTCATGTTGTTCTGAGATGGTCATTGCACTCCATTGATCTGGTGTACTAATTTAACACTTGCATTGCTGTCTGGGAAATTTTCCTTCTGTTTCTCTTGTCTGTGGTTCTGGTACTTCATAGCTGGTTCTGTTTAAAAATTGCATTGTCTGCATGGTGGTATAAGGGCATAGCCTTGATCTGTTGGAATAGTCACATTTGTGAAAATTATGACAGAGCAAAGTAGAGGATGCCATTCTGGATTGAGTAATTGGCTGGTCCTTACTGTCCATGGTTCCATTAAACCCTGCTGCTGAGTTGTGTGCAGACATAATTTTGTCATTAAAATCTTTATGGCATATGTTACACTCATATATTTATATAATTCTTTTGTTTCTATAGCCAAACATTTTCATTATTGCTTAGGATTATAATGTGGTAATGCCAAGTTTTACTGGGAAATGTATTTCACTATTCTGTGTTACATCCAGAGGTACGCATATTGAAAACGGCAGACAACTAATTAAATTATATATTTAGCAGATCTGGGACCTTATGTCTTCCAGATAGGTTATTACTTCTTGCAGTGTTGTGCAAGTGGTTATAAAAGGGTTTTGACGAGACCGGTAGCCCTACTGAGCACAGCTCACATGACAAATCTCCTGCCACTTAGTTGCCCTAGTACATACGGGGTGGGGCAGGTGTTGTTTTACTGCCACCTACGGTATTGTTTATAATTGTAAGGAACAATTAACCCTTGCTGTTGTCTTCAAATATTGCTAGCTTATACTACTGAGTCAAGTTTGAATACTCTTATTCCCATTTCACTGATTTGTATTGTACTTTATATATTACAATTTATTTATCTTTATCATTAAATAAAATTACATATATTGTTTCAAGAATATGAGTAATTGATTCTTTTTAATCAGTTCTGTTCACTGTGTAAAAGTGTGTCATATCTAGATTGTGTACAAAATCTCAAATGTATTTATTTATATTTTGTTTATTTTTTGCTAGATATACAGTGCTTTGTCTTCTGTTTCTTTTTGTATATCTCTGACATTTTATTCCTAGGCTTTATCTCACTCCTGTCCCGTCGAGCTACATTTGCAAAACAAAACAGCAACCTATTAGCAAGCCCTTTCAATCACGAAAAGAACACCTCCACCTCTCTCTTTATGGGGTGCAATGCATGGTGTAGATTTGTTTGACTTTTATGCAAAATCTGCAGCAAGACAATTACACCATGGGAGGCACAGGACAAGTCATAATGCTTCGCAATGCCATGGAGACCATCTACCATTTGTTGGCTAGAATGCCACATTTTCATCAATGGTAATTTGCACAATTTGTAGATGTCCACTGAAGTGTAGCTGGATTGCCCCAAAGCCGTGCCTCTATAGTTTATGTGCAGATGGTCCTTAGTGTAACAAATGTTTGTGACAAAAGCAGCAATGTCTACGGCCAATACAAATGCATGGCGAATATGGTACTTAGTGTATAAGGTGTCTGTGAAAGCATCCACACTGCATACGGCCATACAAGCCTGAATGGACCCAAACCCATTTGAACATGGAAGAAAAACATGCTACGGCCTGAAATGAACCTGAATGGAAGACTGCTTGGGAATTCCAATTGCTGAAGACTGTTTTTTGCAGATATCCACAAATTAAATATGCGTAGCACATACAGTCACATCCAAACCAATTTCAGTTTGGAAGTGAAACAGACTATGTGCTGGAAAGTACCTGGGTAGAACACCACCTTGGAATACCAGATGCTGTGGGTTGCTTTGTTTTTACAGCCATCTACAAAAAAAAGAAAAGTCTCTGTAGCCAGTTTATTTAAAAAAATAGTTTTTGTCGTAAAACTCTCTAAAACATAAAGTTAAAGAATGTTGCACATTCAAAATAGAAATTTTTAAGGACCTGAAGGGTATGCAGAGCATTGGCTGCTTATCCATTTAATTTTTAAATGATCCTGAACTACATGTAAAGGTCTCTAAGGCCTTCATCCATCTTGAAGTGTCTGATCATTTTTTTTCTGAAGGACCTAACGAGGTGCCTGGAAGACATTGCAGAGTAATAACTTTCAACGGCTTAGGGCACTCAAAAGAGTGTAAGACTAATGTGAAGTGACAGCGGTTTCCATTGAAGTGCTGCAAGTGACAAAATCCCCTCCCTATATGCAAATTTACAAAAAAGGAAAGCCTGGGATATTTCTCTTCAGTGTTGATTTGAATGTGTTGGACTGCTAGAGGTTGCGCAAAGGCTAAAAATTAATGTAGAATTTTGTTGGATGCCAAAAGTGAGCTAAATGAAACAGAGACAGCATGCTGAGGTAGGCTTTGACATGTCTCTCCATAACATAGTAACATAGTAATTTAGGTTGAAAAAAGATTTGCGTCCATTTAATTCAACCCTTTTCCTGTTCCTGTTTACTATCGTTGATCCAAAAGAAGGCAAAAAAACCCTCATTATAGCAATGTCAAATTCTGCCTTGAATGGGGGGAAAAAATTCCTTCTTGATTCCAAATGGTAATCAGATTTCTCCCTGGATCAACAAGCCCTAACTAAATATTAATCCCAATACTAACGTACATAGCCCTCTATGCTATGCTCTTTTAAATAAGTATCCAGGCCCCTTTTAAAGGCATCTAATGTATTCGATAGCACCACCTCCTCAGGCAGTGAATTCCATACCTTTATTGTCCTTACAGTAAAGAAACCCTTCCGCTGTTGTAGATTAAATCTCCTTTCCTCAAGTCTAAGCGGGTGGCCGCTTGTCCTGTGTACTATTCTGTTAATGAACAGGTCTTTGGAGAGCCTTTTGTATGGGCCCTGAACATATTTATGTAGTGTTATCATATCCCCTCTAAGACTCCGTTTCTCTAGTGTGTACAAAGTTTAACTTTTCTAGCCTTTCTTCATAACTAAGGCTTTCCATTCCCCTTACTAGTTTTGTAGCCCTCCTCTGCACTCTTTCTAGTTCCATAATGTCCTTTTTCAGAAAGGGCGCTCAGAATTGAACAGCATATTCTAGGAGGGGTCTTACCATGGACCTGTAAAGAGGCATAATAATATCTTCCTCCCTTGAGTCAATACCCCTTTTAATACATGCCAATATCTTATTGGCCTTTGCAGCTGCCAGCTGGCACTGCATACTACTGCTAAGTCTATTGTCTACCATAACTCACAAATCCTTTTCATTTGTAGATTTCCCCAGAGAAACACCATTTAAACTATATGTTACATTTTTATTATTATACCCAAAATGCATAACTTTACACTTGTCTATATTGAATCTCATTTGCCATTTGCCTGCCCAGTTACTGAATTTGTCCAAATCCTCTTGTAATGAAGACACATCCAGTTCAGACTTTATTACCTTACTTAATTTTGTGTCATCGGCAAACACTGATACATGGCTCCCTATGCCCTCTGGGAGGTCATTAATAAACAAATTAAAAAGAAGAGGACCCAGGACAGATCCCTGAGGTACTCCACTTATCACGTTTATCCAACTGGAGAACTTGCCATTTACTACCATTCTTTGTATTCTATCTTTCAGCCAGTTTCCAATCAACACACAAACATTTTCCCCTAGGCCTACTTCATTCAATTTGTACAGTAACCTCTTGTGTGGAACCGTATAAAATGCCTTGGCAAAGTCTAAATAGATCACATCAACTGCAACTTCCGCATCTATATTATTACTCACTTTTTCATAAAATGCGATCAAGTTAGTTTGACAAGACCTGTCTTTCACAAAGCCATGTTGGCTATTGCTAATGATATTCCTGTTCCAGGAGAATTCTTGAATATATTCCCTTAGCGACCTTTCAAACAGCTTCCCTACCACAGATGTCAAGCTTACAGGTCTGTTATTCCCTGGCTGTGACTTTGATCCCTTTTTAAATATGGGCACCACATCTGCTTTACGCCAATCCATGGGCACCATACCTGAAATAAAAGAATCCCTGAAAATCAAATATAATGGTCTGGCTTAGCTCTTAATACCCGTGGGTGTATACCATTTGGCCCCGGAGCTTTGTCTACCTTAACACCATTCAAATGTTTTAACACTTTTTCTTGTGTTAGCCAGTCCCATGCTTGCTGTGACTGTTCTGAAAAAGTAGTTTGCAGATTCTTGTCCATTGGGTCTTCTTTGGTGAAAACAGAAGAAAAGAAATTATTTAAAATATCTGCCTTCTCTCTGTCCCCCTTGACCATCTCACCCGTTTCAGATAACAAGGACCCAACATTATTAGACTTTAATTTTTTGCCATTAATGTATTTAAAGAATTTTTTTGGGTTGCTCTTACTCTCCTTAGCAATATTTTATTCATTCTCTAGTCTAGCTAATTTAATAGCTCCTTAGCAATATTTTATTCATTCTCCAGTCTTACTAATTTAATAGCCTTTTTACAGTTTTTGTTGACATTTTGTATTCTGCAAATGCCTCTGCTGATACCTCAGCTTTGTAATGTTTAAATGCCGCTTTCTTGTTATTTATTTCATGAATTACTTTACTGGTTAGCCACATCGGTTTTAATTTGCTTCTTTTGTATTTGTTTCCAACAGGGATAAATTTATGTGTGTTTTTTTGCAATGTTATTTTGAAGGCATTCCACTAACCTTCTGTGTTTTTTCATGAAAATGTTTTATCCCAGTCAACGAGACCAAGGGATGAATTAAACCTGCTAAAGTTGGCCTTTTTAAAATTCAGTGTTTTGGTGGAACCCATACCAAATTGCTTTTTTGAATTAATCTCAAATGATACCATGTTATGGTCACTATTCCCCAAGTGCTCCCTAACTTGGATTTTAGAGATAAGTTCTTCATTGTCAGTTATTACCAGATCCAGACATGCATTCCCTCTGGTTGAGGTCTACACCAGTTGAGACACAAAATTGTCATTCAACAAGTTCAGAAACTTGCTGCTTTTAGCAGAATTAGCTGTTCCATTTTTCCAGTCTATTTCTGGATAATTAAAATCCCCCATAATTATAGTTCTCCCTATTTGAGAAGCCTTTTCTATTTGCATTAATAGCTTTGATTCTTCAAGGTCACCAATGTTTGGTGGTTTATAAGAAATACCCACTAATATTTTCTGGGCAGTTTTACCCCCAGTGACTATTTCAACCCACAGGGATTCCACATGTTCACTACTGTCATCACATATATCGTCCCGCAATTGAGGCAAAAATGCTGGTTTGACATACCAACAGACCCCACCACCTCTTTTGTTTGACCTATCTTTTCTAAATAACATGTAGCCTTCCAAATTGATTGACCAATCACGTGTGTCATCCCACCATGTTTCTGTTATGCCTATCAAGTCATAGTTTTCAATGTCAGCTACCAGCTCCAGTTACCCTATTTTACTATTAAACTTCTGGCATTTGCAAGCATACAATTTATGCCACTGCTATGTTCCATTTGTGATTTAATTTTGATGTGGGGTTTATAGGCTTCTCCCTATCATCTGTACTAACCCTGTCCCCAGATCCTCCCACCTGCTTATTAACTACATCACCTTCCCTTTCTATACTATCTATCCCAGGACTTATTGACCCCTCTCTCCCTTCCTAGTTTAAAATCTCCTCCAACCGTCTAGTCATCCTCTCCCCAAGCACTTGAGACCCTCTTGCATTCAGGTGCAATCCATCCCTGCTATAGCGATTGTACCCCAAAGCAAAATCAGCCCAGTGCTCTAAAAACCCAAAGCCCTCCTTCTTACACCAAGACTTCAGACATGCATTGAGCTCCCTAATATCCCGCTGTCTCTCTGGTGTAGCGCATGGCACGGGTAGTATCTCTGAGAATACTACCTTGGAGGTCCAGTTCCTAATCTTACTCCCTAAATCCCTAAAATTACCTTTTAGGACTCTCCACCTTCCTCTTACTTTGTCATTGGTACCAATATGCACCAAGACAGCTGGATCCTCTCCAGCCCCTCCCAATAATCTGTCCATCCTGTCTGCAACATGCCAAACCCGGGCACCCGGGAGACAGCAAACCATTCGGTTGCTGCGATCAGAGCCACAGATTACCTTATCTGTTCACCTAACAATGGAGTCCCCTACCACCACAACCTGCCTAGACTTCACTTTCCTCTGGATCCCCTCTGTGCTAGAGGAGCTGTTCTCCCGGCTGTTAGGAAGAAAAGTCTTCTCCAGCAATTCCACTTCTGGGTTTGCCTCCCCAACATCTTCACTTAAATGAGCAAATTTGTTGGGATGGAAAAACTCAGGACTGGCTGCCCTCTTCCACTTCCCTCCCCCACTGCAACCACTTCTAACTGTCACCCAGCTATGTGGCTGGTTCCCTTCTATCTGATCTCCTCCCTCTTTGCTAGGTGACCTAGCTAGACTCTGCTCAGTTAGCAAGAGACTCCTCTCAAGGTTGTCAATATTTCTCAGTCTTGCAATATGACTCTCTGGAGCTCCAGTCTGAGCTTCTAGAAGGGCCACTTGCTCACACTTGCCACAGCGGTATGTACCCTGGAACTGCTGTTCCAAGCATGCATACATATGGCAAGATGTGCACTGAGTGAGATCTCCAAACTTGCTCATCATGTATGGTGCAAATGTGAGTTCCTAAAAATGTAAACAATTAATTTATCTGTGTTGCGCTAAGTGCTGTGTTTCACAAACTGCACTTATTCCAGAGCACTTAGTAAAGAGCACGCTCTATTTGTGAGCAAGCTCTGTGAGTCCTGTACCTAGATTTATACAGGCCTACACAGGTGATTGTTCACAAACCCCACCCTTAATTAACTACTCACACTCCCATATAATGGGAGGACACAATTGCTGCTCAAACAGATAGTGTTTCTTTTCATTTTAAGTCAAGTGATATGCGCTTCATGCTGGACTTTGTTTCACAGCATATATGTCATGTCATGGGTCGAGCACTGTGCTTCAAGCTCGCTACTGTACAACTCTTTGTTCTCAAGCTCTTGGGGACTGCAACTCCCATCATCCTCATCCAACCAGCCACTGACAAAACTTTGACAAATCCATTCCTCATTCCTAGGCTGTATCTCACTCTCGTTTCTTCAATTTACATTTGCAAAGCAACCTATTAGCTAGCCCATTCAATCACAAATAGAACACCCCCCCACACACACACTTCTCTCATTATGGGCGAAATGCATGGAGTATATTTGATTGACATTTAGTCAGAATCTGGAGTAAGATAATTACACCATAGAAGACACAGGAAAATTCACAATGCTTTGTAATGCCATGGAGACCTCTTTACCATTCATTGGCTATAAAGCCATATTTTCAGCAACAGCAATTTGCACAATTTGTAGCTACCAGCTGAAGCCTTATAATGTGGCTCCATATAACATGGCACCCTAAACGTGGCACCCTAAAATGTGGTGCATTAAAAAGTGGCATCATAATACGTGGCACCACATTTTCATCAGTAGCAATTTGCACAATTTGTAGCTGCCCAGTGAAGTGTGGCTAAAACGTGCCACACTAAAACATGGCATACAAAAAAGTAGCATCAATACGTGGCACCATAAAACGTGTCACACTAAGACGTGGCAGCATAAAACGTGGCACCCTAGAACGTGGTACACTAAAACAAGACACCATATAATGTGCACTGTGGCACCGCATGGAGTATAAATAGTTGACATTTAGGCCAAATCTGAAGCAATGCCATGGAGACTAAAACGTGGTACCATAAAATGTGGCACACTAAAATGTGGTACCTTAAAATTTGGCACATTAATACGTGGCACCATAAAATGTGGAACACTAAAATTTGGAACTCTAAAACATGGTCCACTATAACGTGGTACCATGATACATGGAACCCTATTATGTAGTACCCTATAACATGGTACACTAAAACATGGCACCATATATTGTGGCACACAAAAAAAGTGGCACATTAGTACGTGGCATGCTAAAACGTGGAACACTAAAATGAGGAACTCTAAAGCATGGTCCACTATAACGTGGTACCATGATACATGGCATCCTATTACGAAGTGCCCTATATTGTGGTACACTAAAACGTGGCACCATATAATATGGCTTCTTAAAACGTGGCAAGCTAAAACGTGGCACACAAAGAATGGCACACTAATATGTGACACAATAAAATGAGGCACCTTATAAACCAAACCCATTCAAACTTGGAAGTGAAGCAAGTTATGTCCTGGATAGTACCTGGTTGGGAGACCATCTGGGAATTACAGGTGCTCTAGGCTGCGTTTTGCAGATATCAAAAAACCACTAGTAAGTGGCACATATCGTCCTATGGTTATGGCCATACAAGCCTGAATGCACCCTAACCCATTCGAGCTTGGAAGTGAAGCAGAATACGGCCTGGATAGGTACCTGGATGGGAGATCCCCTGTGAATACCAGGTGCCGTAGAATGCTTTTTGCTTAGTTTTTGCAGCCATCTACAAATAACATTGAAAACCTTCTGCTGCCAGTTTATTAACCCTTTGAATGCCAAAGGGTTGAAGGAAAATAAATGTTGCACCAGGTCTCTGGGGCCTTCATCCATCTTGAAGTCTCTGCTCATTTGCTTCGTCTTCCTACAGACCATTCAAATCCATTATGATGTCATAGGACTGCATCGGAATTAAAAGTGCTGTAGGCTGCTTTTTGCAGATATCAACAAACCACTTGTGCGTTGCACATATCGTCCAAAGTGTAAGAGGTGTTTGTGAAAGCACAAGATCTTCCTACAGCCATACAAGCCTGAATGCACCCAAGCCCATTCAAACTTGGACGTGAAGCAGGCTATGGCCTGGATAGTACCTGGATGGTTGACTGCCTGAGAATACCAGTGGCCGTAGGCTGCTTTTTGCTTAGTTTTTGCAGCCATCTACAAATTACATTGAAAAGTGTCTGTAGCCTGTTTATTAGCCCTTTGAGTGCCAGAGGGGTATGCAATGCATTGTGGACCCAGGTTTGGTGAGTCATGCCGAAGAAGTCTTGGAAGCCTTGGGCTTGGAGGAGACCTTGGGCTTCCATTGCTGTTTGGGCTTGGAGGAGGTACGTGGAGCCGAGGGAACCGTCTGGTTCACCGGACGTGTCTCATTCTGAAAGGAACGAAAAAAAACGGTTACTCTTAAGCGGCAATTTCTTCCTTAAAAACCAAGGGTAGAAGAGTACTCATACCTCCTGTGGCCTCACTGATCAGATCCTTAAGATCTGGCCCAAACAAAGCGGTACCCTGAAAAGGCATGGAAAGTAAGGCTTTCTTAGAAGATGTGTCAGCAGACCAGATCTTGAGCCAAAGAGCTCGTCTGACCACCACAGACATGGTGGAAACCCTAGCCACCAAACGGATGGCATCAAATAAGGCAGCAGAAACATAGTGTTGTGCCTCAGATACGTTGGCAACAAGGCACAACTTATCCGAAGTAGGTACATCCTGACGGACAGCCTTGGTGAGCTGTTCAGTCCAGACCGCAATGGCCCGGTTCACCCACGCAGCTGCAAACGCTGGACGCATAGCAGAACCAACAGTGGCAAACATGGACTTGAGGGAAACCTCAAGTTTCTTATCAGTCCAGTCCTTCAGAGCAGAGGCATCAGAGACTGGCAAGGCAGTAGATTTAGACAGCCTGGATATAGGGGCATCCACTTTGGGGGGATGAACCCACTGAGCAAGCGCAGCCTCAGAAAAGGGATAAAGCTTGGCAAATTTCTTGGACACAGAAGCTTTCCACACCTTAGGCACAAGGGATCCAAGAGTGGGGTTAGGTAGAAAGTATGTAAGGGGCTTAGCAGACTCCTGGAATAAATCAGAGGCATCAGAAGGGACCTCCTGAACTAGGGGAATATTAAGAGTAGTTAATACAGCCCTGATTAGCCCCTCAGCGGAGGGTTCAGGATCAGCCTCAAAAGGGTCCCCAAGAAACTGAGAGGACTCCAACACAGAACATTCCTCAATATCCGAGTCCACCAGCAGTTCCTCCTCAGAGGAATCTGACACATCAGGTACTCCCTGAGGTTTAGGCAGGGAAGACCTGACTGAGGAAGGGGCCTGCCAAAACTGAAAGGCCCCATGTATCTGGAATGGAAAGAGCTGGAATGTGGACCTAAGGTCCCTAGTCCAAGCCTTGAACTCTTGCATCCAAGCTGGCTCTATGGCATGGCTGGAGGTCCCTGGAATGGTGTCAGGGATATCAGAACATGCTGGGCATAAGTGACCTGAGAATTCTCTAGGTAGCCCGGAGTGACAGGAAGAGCAATGTGCAATGGGGCATACAGAGACCCCAGCCTCCTTAGTCTTAGGTCTAGCCCCAAGCTCCAGCGGTATAGACATGTGCAGAGGGGCACTGTGGGACAAGTGGACCTGCAGCACTCAAAGGGTGGCTCACCTTTTCTGTAGATCTTCTGTCTTCAGATTACCATGGAGCAAGAAGTACCTCAGTGGGTAACTCCTGGGGAAGCACTTGGAATCAAGATTTTCCCCCTCAGGGTTTAAGGTCCACAAAAAGCACCTGGATACTGAGCTAGCCACATCTAAGGGCATTGTCACTCATGGTAATCCACCTAATGGTGGTATTCCATATCTAACAGAAAAATAAAAAAAGTTTCTAAATCTATAGCAAAATTGTTCTCAGCCTGGTGTTGTCTTCACCGAAGGAACAAATCTTTCTGGAGCTGATTGGCTAGCTGCAGCCAAGGAGGGAAGGGAGGCTCCACCCCCTGCTCAAACTTTGAGAATTGTTCCTGCCTACTATGGGGCAGATCGCCTCCCAGAGTTACCAGTAACCTGTATTGGACGACAGAGAAATAACTTTCATGAGGAGAAGGAAATATGTATGTGTGTATGTAGGCTTAATTGATAATTTCAAAGTGCAGTTCATAGAAATGTCCAGCAGATGGCAGACCTGGAAAAATCACCTTATCTGGGGAAAAGCAGCATCTGTGCAGCAAACTCGCTTTTACCCAGATCTGAGGATTTTAGGCAGAACCTTCAAAAAATCATATCTCTGGAACTCAAGCCACCACAGTCAAGTGTGAGGCCTTATCTGAAAGCTTAGACTCTGCTTTATCACTTGAGCTCAGTTGCAACAAGATCAGATGTGTACTTTGTGGTCAAGAAATTAATTTACCTGACAAAGGAAAATCACCTTTTCTGTGTCATTTGGCACCTGTCCAGCCTCAAATTTGCCCTGTGCGCCTCACCTGATGCTTGTCAACAACATGCCTTAATAATGCCCTTGTTTGGGGGCAGGGAAATACCATTCTAGCCTGCCTTTTGGCCTTATCCCAAGATTTGGATCTTTGCAGTTGTCCAGTAGATGGCGGACATTGCAAAATCACCTTATCTGGGTATAAGCGGCATGTATGCAACAAAAGTCAGTCTTTTACCCAGATCTGAGGATTTTAGGCAGCTCATTAAAAAAGTAATATCTCTGGAACCCAAGCCCCCAAAGTCAAGAGTGATGACTCGTCGGGAAGCTTACACTCTACTTTATCACATCATCTCAGTTTCACAAAGCCCAGGTCTGTATTTTGGGGTCAGGCAATTAATTTACTTGACATGGTAAAATCACCTTTTATGTGTCAATTGGTACCTGTCCAGGCATAACTTTGCCGTGCTTGTCTCGCCCGATGCTGCCAACAACATGTCTTAATAATGACATTTTTTCACACATTGCCTTTGTGTCTGCTCTGTGCCTCTCTCTTCCTTACTATGAGAGTAAGTAAGAGAGAAGCAGAGAGTAGACACAAAAGCAAACACAAAGATGCCAAAGTTTGGGGTATCAACCCCTTCAATGCTGGAGCTGGGAGCCAGATATTTGTAAGTCTCTTTATGACCTACTGACACCGTTCTGATAATTAAAAAAAAATGTTGAGATTGAATTATTTTATTTACAAAATATTAGTTTAAAACACAAATAATAAAACAAAAGTAAAGTTTAGTGTTTTATTTATTTGGAGCACAGAAATACACTTATATACACACCAAACAGTAATGTAAAAAATATGGAAAATCTGTGAGGGAAAGAGGGACATGGGGATTTTCACCCAAGAGAGACAGTGCCCACCTAAAGATGCACATTTTGTAGGTATGAATGACCGGTCATACCTTTCATGCAGTCTCCATAAAAAATGAACCCATTGGGCACAAATTATAAAAAGAGAACAAATAAAAACTGCATTTTTTTTTACTTTTTTACTATTTTCATTATTTTTAATAATACAGATGCTGGGTTATCCATATAGGAGAGCTAGCAAAAGAAAGCTCTGCTTGTGCGTAAAAAAATGGTATATAATATGTGTGGCTTTGTTGTTGAACAAAGATATAGTCAAAAAGGCAAAATTGCTCCTGTCCTTAACAGCAAACCACCCCAAATTGTTCCGGTCCTTAAGGAGTTAAGGAAACATGACAACAAACTCAACATATTTCTCCTTTTCTTTTGACATACAGACACTTCTCTGTGATGATTATAGCGAGTGTCCGTGGAGAAGCAATTGCTAGATAACTACAGATTTAACCCTTTCAGTGCCAGAGTGGTACACACCACATTACTTTGCAATGCATTGCATACCCCATGGCACTCCAAGGGTAAAGGGAAATGTGTTGCAGACTGCATGAACCGTTAACACGGGGCTGTGCAAGTTGCCTTCAACAGGCCAGAATTTTCTGTCCCAGGTGGACAGAGGACGTACATGTACGTCCCGGAAGTCATTTAACAAAATGAAAAAAAAAATGTTCGGCGGGCATTAAGTGCTGGAAGCGTGCGCGCACAGCCAGTCACTAAGGGGTTAAGCACAGGTGAGTTAATCAGTGGATCAGTCATTTTGACTGACTCACCTGTGCTTAATCAGAGAAATCCTTACCTCCTGACCTGTTGGTGGCCTTTGGAGATGGAAATTGGACAGCCCTGCATTAACCTATCAGTTTTCAGCAACCCACTGGGCTGTAAACTTATGCAAACTCCTTAACCCTTTGAGTGCCAGAGGGGTACGGAACGTATTGCAGAGCAATGCGTCCTGTACCCCTTTGGCACTCAAAGAGTTAATATTAGCCTAGTTTCAGCATTCAGAGGGCCCACAAGCTTGGCTAGGCCCCAAAGTAATGTATTGGGCAATCTGATGGCACTCAAGGGGTTAAATCCTTTCTATTAGACATCACTCTTGGAGGACTGCTTTGCCCAAAAGAGCCTGTTCTAGCAGCAAGCTAAGAACAACAGTTTCTGATGCATGTTGCATGCACAGAAAACTTGCTTATCCTCTTAACGGTTGTGCAGTGCAATGTATCACAATGCTCTGCACACCTGCCTGGTCCTTGGAGGTTTGATATTGGAATTAGCCACATTTTAGACTATCGATTTTTAGACAGTGTTGCCACGACAACAGCTGCAGGCCTATTTTTCATGTTTGTAAATAGAGGATACAGGGTTTGTTTTACTGTAATTTGTTGGTCACTGCAGAATAAAGCAAAAAATGTCCTACAGCACCTAGTATTCCCAGGCGGTCACCCACCCAGGTACTTACCATACCGCAACCTGCTTCACTTCCAAGTTCAAACAGGTTGCCGCAGTGGCGACTCTAGGAATTCTATTTAGGGGGGGCACACATGGGGCCAGAGGAAAAAATGGGGGGCACATTTAATGAGCAATGTCAACGCCCTACACCTAAAATACTGACATTCACACCAGTGGGTATGTGTGTTCACATATTATATCAATGGAAAACGTTGGTAGACTGGTAAAACACTGATTTGTTTTCCTAGCAAGTGTAAAAGCTCTAGCACATTGCATCTCATCACTGGTCCATTTGTATTCGTGTCTTAATCAACTTTAGATATGCCACTTTGCATGTATATATCTAATGGAACCAACTAAACTGCTTGAGATATTATTTTTAACTATATTAACATATAACTAAACTGGCAATGACATGATAGAGCCATAGGTTGAAAAATATTGGGACCCTAGGACTAATGCAAGAGCTTTTAAACAATACAATTCACCTGTAGTTCTTTAAGGTCAAAATAGTCAATTAAAAATAGTACTACAGAGTTATATGCACCACCAGAGCAATGTGTCCACCAACCAGAGCAAAAGGTACATGCCACCACTAACCAGAGCAAGGTAGAGTTATTTGCCACCACCAGAGCAATAGCTATATCCCACCACCAGAGCAATAGTTATATACCACCAGCAGAGTAATAGTTATATGCCACTACCAACCAGAGCAAGACAGAGATATTGTCACCAGCACTGCAATACAGAGTTATATGCCACCACCAGAGCAACTGCTATTTGCTAAAGTGGTATCTTATGTTTTTTAACCCACGCTGGGAAATAATACTGAGTACATCTGCACAGAATGCTTTGTGTGAATAGAGCAAAGTGACATTATGCTTCTGGTCTAATGCATAGTGATCTGCAGCATGACAATCTGCCCACAGGAACATTTACAGAGGTAGATTATGCAGTACTCTGTAAATGTTCCTGTGGGCAGATTGTCATGCTGCAGATCACTGTGCATTAGACCAGAAGCAGAATGTTGCTTTGCTCTATTCACACAAAGCATCAGAGATACTCAGTAGTATTTCCCAGCGTGGTATCTTTTTTAAAGGGTTCTGCCCAGAAATGTTATATCTAACTATGTAGGATTGGTATGTGCCAGTCAGGAAGAGCATGTCCTTATGTATGCAGGGTAGGTATGTACCTGTTAGGAGGGTATGTCTGTATGAAGGATCAGTGTGTATCTGTCAGGAGGGGTATGTCTGTATGTATGCATATGTATCTGTCAAGAGGATAATGTTTGTACGCACGCAAAAATATCTTGCCTGTAGGGTAGAGAGAAAAAATTCACCAATCCTCTGGCACCGAAAGAGTAAATGGTTAGTCCTTTCAATGCTAGGCATATTGTACATTTACAAAGAGTTTCAACGCCAAAAAAATATTTTGACCAGTTTTAATACAAACTTTGTGAGTGATCGGTTCAATTTCCTGTGCACATGGAAAAGCAGTGTCACAAAATATGTGGTGAAATAGTGTTACATGACCTCATTCCTATCATGAACTACATTTTTGAATGAACCCTTTGAGTGCCAGAAATGTGTCCAGCCATTCGTTGGACGCTCCCATAACAGTTAAAAGTGCCGTTCCTTTAAGTGGATAACACACAAATATACCGCGCTGTTTCATATCTCCAAGTACAACTCCACACATAAGTAAAATATACAAACAACCAGTAGCCCTTTGTTTATGTACCTGTCTTTCACAGTCAGTGAAGGCAGAAAAAGAAGAGGAATATCTTACCATTCGCACTGTGGAGGTGAAGAACAGAGCCAGATTAAGACTCCATTGGGCCCTAGGCAGGATCTCAAACTGAGCCCCCACACGCACACACACACAACTCCTTAGTTTGACCATTGTTCTCGTGGGTAGAGGTACTAGTACCAACTTAAAGACAAAAGTTAATGCTTAAAATATATTAAAATCTACTGCAGAGCTTATAATTCAAATGGGACACAAGTGATTCCACGGAGTATTCATCTGAAATGGGGCTACAAAATTATACCAGAGAGCTTACAATTTAAATGAAGTTACGCAAGTGACACCACAGAGCTTACAACTGAAATGAGACTATAGTACTGCTGTAAAACCACAGAGCTTACAAATTAAATGGGACTACAGTACTGCTGTAGACGCATTTCAGTTGTAAGCCCTGTGGTGTCACTTGTAAAGCTCCATTTCAGTTGTAAGCACTGTGATATCACTATCCCTCTCTCCCTTCAGTTGGCGGCATATTTGAATTTTCTAACGATTCTCTGCTTGTCTCTCCAAGGTCCTGCCAGGTCTTGCCTTGATCATATTTTACACCCAGATGTCCAGTTGTAAAACTGGAAGGCAGGACCTGGCAGATCCTGATAAATTATAATGAGACATGTAAGAAAATGGCAGCAAATTCAAAAATGCCAGTCTGCCCCTGACTGCAGGTCCTACCATGGGCATAGACGACCCAAAAATGATGAAGGCTATTGAAATCTCTTTCACCAAATGATGTCAGAAGCAAGGTATCCGTATTATAGTTTATAACTGTAGTCCACCAGCAGTTCATAAAGCCCAGGTTCATGTACATGTGTGTGCCCTCATTAATTTTAGAAATGCATTGTACGGTAGATCCCATTGTTGCAGTGTGTTAGGGGCTTTACTGGAAGGACACTGCTATTTTTGTCACATTGCACAGGGCAGAAATATTCTGGCTTCATGTCTGTTGAGGCTAAGCCAAGCTTGTGTGTACTCCCTCCTTCCATCATCTAAGGGGTTACTATCAACATGGCTTAAGAGTTAAATTAAGATTCCTTAAGGCATGGGTGAGCAACATGCCCCCTCTGATGTTGGACTACACTTCCGGAATTGTGTCTACATCTACTAAAATAATGTATACCAATGTCCTGAAAGTCTGGATTCTCGAGGTGTTGCGTTGTAGACCTCTCTAGCACCCGAGGGGTTAAATATTACACTCATTCTGTGTTAGAGGTGTCCAATGGGCTCTGGCACTCAGGGTTAAAGAACTGCAAAGAGACAGCAGTTCACCCCTTCACTCCCACTCTGAAAAATATGTTTTTTCATTCCTTGTAGATCAGAATTCAGCCTGGGGTTAGCAGCATGGAGGACACACAGAGGGTCTGATAAGGATTCCTTCCACTGACTGGACCCCAACCCCCCTTTAACACCTTCTGTCATAAGAAAAGCACATTCCTCTTTTTATACAAGTTACCTCTATTGACAGATTTTGCATTGCTTCATATGTGGATTCCAGTACTCCTGTGTGGATTTAAAAAACACAGAGGTGCAGACTAATCCCAACTGAAAGCAGAAATATGCTCTGAGAGGTGACCAGACTGCACCTCTGTAGTTATAATTCACACACAGACACACAGAAATGAGTAGTAGAAGCAGCGCAAGATATGTCAGTAGAGGTCAATTGTATAAAGCAAGGATTGTGTTTTTTGTATGACGGGAACTGTTAAACTGTTAGTAATGTCTAAAAAAAAGTTTTTTGCATTTAGAAGAGTTACTTGTCACTTACAAGTAAGTTTCTTACAAGTAATCCCTTCATTGGAATGGTCTAAAACGTGTGTCTAAAACATGTGCCTGAACACCAGGCACACTTTTTAGACCATTCCAGTGAAGGGATTCCTTGTAAGTAACAAGATCTCGGCACTTCTCAAGCGCCTCCGTGTCTACCGACACGAATCTCCTGCTGACAGCTTTACAGCTGTCAGTAGGAGAGATCAAACTTCAAATGCCTGTATCTCTTAAACCATAGCGGTTTGAGAGATACGTTTTTTTGCATTTAGCTCAGCTTTTTAAGCTCTTCTAAATGTAAAAAACTTTTTTTAGACATTACTAACACTTTAAATAGCGATCCGGGGGACAGAATCCTTATCAATCCTCCTTGTTGCTCACTACAGTCAATAGGAAAGAAAATTAAAAAAACATACGTTTTTTAGTAGTTGTGAAGGGCTAAACTACCGGACCTCTACATTTTAACCCTTTGCATGCTTCCACACACACAGAGCTCTCTCTAATCCCCCAGTCTGGTTAATACCTGCTTCGCTCTGGATGCAGAGAGGATCATGAGTGGCATAGCACTGTATGAATAAAGCGGGTGCAGAGTGCGGTCTCCAGAATGTCATATTTGCTTGCTATGATTGGCTGACCATCATGCCAATCACAGCAACAATAGTTGAGCCCATTGGATAAAGTGGCATGGCAGGGCCCCCCAGCTTCACCAGGCCCTAGGAGGCAGGTGTCTAGTGTGCCTTTGCCCATGATCCACTCTGGATGTAGGAAAAAGTTGGGGGGAAAGAGGGTGGAAGAAGCTGGAGGAAGAAAATGGAAGAAGGGATGAAGAAGAAGGAAGGATGGAAGAAGGTCTTTCCCCTAGTTTTCCTTACCACTCACGCTCAGGTTAACAGCCTTCTAACAAGAGTCCCTCCAGCTATGCAATGATCACCCCAGCATGCACACAAAAACTCCAACCTATTTCTCTCCCCCACCCCCACCCCCTATACCTTCCTTCATGGTCCCACCAGTTGCTCACATTTTTTGTCATGGAGGAGAGAGGACTCGGATGTGTAGAGTCAGCAGTGGTGGGGGGCAGCATACTTCTCTATAAAATTTCTCACTAATATGAGTGCCCAGCTTCCAGCAGCATCACTTGCTGAGATAGTCTGTTCAAGTACTGTCACTAGGAGTTCTAGCCAATTGCTGTGACAGTTTTATTAGTCAGAGGTAGCTTAGGCAGAATGCCGATAGTAGCATTACTTAAGTGCTCAGCTGTCAGCGGAGTGGAACTGTTCATGCATAAAGTGAAGTGCTTCATCTGGGCACTTATTAGTTCAGGCTCTGTTCATTTGGGCTGCCCGAATGAATAGAGCCTGAATGAAAAAACTCTGCGAGGGAGCAATTATTATCAACCAGGTGGTGAAGAAAATTGGGGGGGTACATGGGGGGGCACAGTACATGGGGGGGAATGTAGGGGGGCCTTGGTCCCCTCTGCCCCCCCCCCAGTGACGCCACTGTATGGCCGTAGGCAGTAGGTTGCATAGCAGAATCACCGGATACACTTTCCCATGAGTGTGCAAAGCACTAGAGGAGCAATTGTGGTACAAATCAGCCACAACTTAGTGAACAGCTAAGAATCATGCAAATTGCAATGACTGAAAATGTGGTTAAACCCTTTGAGTGCCAGAAGGGTACACAAGGCATTGATAACAATGCATTCCTTACTCCTATGTCACTCAGAGGGTCAAGGCCTGAACTGTAGAGTGGTCTCCTTGACATTGCAAAGCAGAGTAAATTTCCATCTGCCTTGTAAGGTGCAATTGGCTTGCTCCAGAACAGCTCCTCTTTTGCATTGTGCTTGGGACCCTGAAAGTCTATAAGCATGTTCCATGCAGTGCCCCATCAAGAGAGAATTGGAGGGTTATAGTTTTATGATTGACGGGGCAAATGCCTTGTTTTGTTTTATTTATTTTTAAGTGTACCTCCAAGGAACAGCAGTGAGTTACTGGCCAGGAACCAAGACCAGCTGCAGTTTTGCCAGTGTCTGATTGTCTCTTTCATCATGAGAAGATCTTTAGTTTACCATATACATGTTTTATTTGTTGTAGAGAATAACCTCATCAAAGGGTTCCAGAGCCTGGACAGCTGCCTGAGGATATCAGATAAGGTATTTATTGTATGTCCTTTGATTTAAATGGGACTTCAAACCCCTTGGGGGTTATGCACTAAGGTGTGATAAAGAGATGATAAAGTGGAGATGATTTCCCCAGTGATATCAATTCTCCAATATCTATGTTTTTCTTGGAAGCCAATGCACTAACATCTTTCTCACTTAATGATTGAAGTGCATTGGCTCCATAAAATAACATAAACTGGAGAAGTGATATCACTGAAGAAGTCATCTCCACTTTATCACTTTGTTATTACTCTTTATTGCATCTCCCACATTGAATGCTAGACCTCATTAGAATTCAAGGACTTAAAGGGATAGTAATACTTCATTTTAACTTTATTTTATTTTGTAGGCATTAAAAAAACATGAAGAATGATATAAGTCTTATCTCTGAAACCTTTATGGTTTAAGAGATATTCACAAACAAAGTATCCCCCCCTCTTCAACCAGATCAGAAGGGAGATGCCCAGGTAGACTGCAGAGAGGGACAATCTTCAATTAAGATAATGGAAAAAGCTGAAAAACTTGTCAAGGGGGGAAGGGCTTTCATTGTTTTCATACAAAGAAAATTGTCCCCTTCTGTTATCTGTACTGTCATACAACCAGACTCACATCTGAGAAGAAATGGCTTACACTAGGTAAAAGGGGCGGGGAGGGGAACTTTGCTTGTGAATATCTCATAAACCATAAAGGTTTGAGAGATAAGACTTATATCATTCTTCATGTTTTTTTAATGCCTACAAAATAAAATAAAGTTAAAACGAAGTATTACTATCCCTTTAAAAGTCCTATTTAAATCAATGGGAATTTGGAGAATGTTTATTTCTCTCCTGTGATGCATTTAATTTGCTCCAGAATTCATCCTGTTTTCTTTTTAATATACTGCCATTATCCTCTAACATAAATCACAAAGAAAAAGAAATATCTTGGCTGCTAGAGAGGTTTGGAGACCTTGTAGCATCCAAAGGGATAAAGTTGAATAAAGAAATGTGTGAACTGACCAACAAAAACCAGGAGAAATGGGATCTCTCTTGCCACACCCACAACTTGGAATGTGGGTGTGGTCCATAAAATAAGGCTGCTTCATTCAACACACGATGTTCTACAGCAGGGGTGATCAGACTGTAGGGCTGGCTATATAATATATAGATTACTAGTATAAAAGCCCGTGTACATGGGCCAAGGTCCAGGTGATATCTCACTGCTCCGGTCCTGCTCTGTGTACTGCCGCCGCATCACTGTTCCGGTCCTGCTCTGTGTACTGATGCCGCCTCACTGCTCCAGTCCTGCTCTGTGTACTGCCACCGCCTCACTGATCCTGTCCTACTCTAAGAACTGACTCCATGTCAATGCTCCGGTCCTGCTCTGTGTACTGATGCTGCCTCACTGCTCCGGTCCTGCGCTGCATACTGACGCCGCCTCACTGCTCCGGTCCTGCTCTGCGAACTGACTCCGCCTCACTGCTCCGGTCCTGTTCTGCGTACTGATGCCATGTCACTGCTCCACGCGATGCAGTCATGCGCATTACAGACTGCCCGAACGTGGGCAGTCTATACTGAGCATGACGGCTTCTGACAAACATCGCTAGCATTTTATTATATAGGATAGACTCTTAGATTCCTATACACTGCCCAAAAATGCCTTTGTGTGAGAGACAGCAAGAGAGAGAGAGAGAGTGACCTAAATTCTGACTATACAAAGGGAGGCTTATTCTTAGTAACCTGACTACCCCTGCTCTAGGCAGTTGCCTATAGGGAAATCCTTATGTCCTCTATGTCCTGTTACTATTCAAGTCTCGGTGGGAATCTGTGCATGCTATAGACCAAGTATAAGGGGCTTGCTGTCATAAAAGTCTTAATGCCAGCAGAACGTATCCACTGCTATGTACTACTGCGATTATGTACTGTAATGTATACCTGCAAACGCAATAACTGATGCTGGAAACTAATGTCAGCATTGATGTGCTGGTAGAGTTGTACCTTCACACTGATGTTCATCCAATGTAACCTTCTAATGCATTTTCTTGATTCTCTAGCATCTTCTGGCCATGGTGTTCTACTACTTCGAGTGAGGTGGACTTCTCCTAATTCAGTGTACCCCATTAACTTCTTTATTGTCCTGTAAGTAACTTTTACTTCTACCCACAAATGACTTGACATTTTGCTATACTTTCCTTGTAAATGGGGATTTTAACCCGTTGAATGCTAGCTAGATATCCAAGGTAATGAAAATAAATGTGTAGGATATCTATCTAGCATTCTGTGAGTTAAAAGCCTTATTTAAATGAATGGGAATTTTTATATGTGTCCTATTGTGTGGTTAATTTTGCTCCAAAATTACCCCAGTCCTTCCTCCAAGGGGTTAAAAACATAATTTAAATTAATAGTAGTTTTTATTTATTACATGTGGTAAAGTGAGGTTTGCCCCAGAAGTGTTCCACTTTAGTTTATACATATGGCCTTATGCACAATAGAAAGGAGGAGTAATTAAGCAAACCAACTGCACCATAGGGAACAATAAATAAATTGCTCTTTGCCTTCTATATTATTGATCCTGACAATGTTTTGAGATTTAGCTCCAAAACGCGTAGATTTTTTGTTTATTTTACTTACTTTTTAAAAGGAGCGGCTTATTTGAGGGAGGAGACAAAATGGACTGCATGGATCAGGAGCGACTGAAGTAGGAGAAAAGGAGGAGGACAGTGAAATCATTATTCCGATGGTGAGACTAAATCTCAAAGAGACAGTCTGCTGAGCATGGTACAGTGGCTAATGAGTTTGTGCTGATGATACTTTATCAAGTTCTTACCCAATAGGCACATTCACAGTGAAGATGAAGCTTCCATTTCTGTGATAGTTCCCTGGCCACCAAGACTAGCATTGATTATAAGAGAACTTTCCTGGCTACATTCATCATTACCCCTCATCTAGCCTTACTGTGGATATTGAATAGTCTCCATGTCTCAGATTTATAAAAGCAATCTGGAGTTAGTCTAGAGTGAACCAACTGCACCATATGGAACAAATTAAAATTCCTAAATTCCCTAACACTCAGATAGAGCTTTTTAACCCCTTGAATGTCAGAGTGGTCTCCAATGCAACACATTGGAGAGCTATCTTGCATTCAAGGGCTAAAAGCCAATTTTAATGTAACAGGAATGTTTTGGTGGGGTGTGGGGAAAGAATCAGTTGAACAGGGGATGATTTTTGGGGGGTTGTTTACTGGGATAAAACAAAAGAAAATAAAAACCATAAGACATGGTATAAAGCGGTCTGAGGAGGATGCCTGTGTTGGTGAATGAATTAATCATTTAAACAGGGAATTTGTTTTGGGGGAGTTTCTTGACTGATATTGGGGAGACAGTTAATAACAAAATAAAATAAGGAATTTGTATTTAAAGTTATAGTGACAGGAACCCCTTGACATAAGCTGCCACTGGGGTGGACTGATTCTTGACTTGCTAGAGTTTTTCGTAGAGGATGATTTGTTAGATTTGTTGTCCTGAGGAAACATTGATTTGCAGGACTTAAGCTTGTTTTGCACAAGGCTAAGGAAACATTGGTTTGTAGGACTTAGGCTTGTTAGAAACAAACCCCCCTAAAAGTTGTTTATTTTTTTGTAGGACTATGTTTTTTTTTTATTTATTTTTTATTTTTCAAAGCACAAGCTCTGAGAAAAAAATAAAAATGCCCTATTGGCCTAGTGCCAGCAGGTCATGTTGGCCAGTAGCCACTGGCCATTGTCAAATGTCCTCCTGAGTCCTGAGTTGCAACTGCTGTTCGTACTGCTGCTGCTGAGTTGTTTAAGCAGCAGGATGATTAGGCAGCTGGAAGGGAATGGGATCAACAATAGCAGTAACATGGAAGATGGATGATGAAGGTTCCACTTGCCATGACTGGCTCCAGTGATGCGCCTAAGGCAGTAGCAGAACAAGTAGCCCCTAGTATATGTGGAGAAAATAAAAAGTTAGCCATTAAATCTTCTCCACCTGCCCCTCCTCCAAAATCATGGGTATGTTGTTATTAGAATATGTATTTTTCCATTGAGAACAGGAACTGTGGCTTCCATCAGCAACTGCAATGTGCACAGTGTGTGTGTGTGCTAAATAACATCTGGGGGCACAACTGAATCCAAACATCATGACACCCGAAACCAAGTACTGCCGCTGTCACTGTTGTCACTGTACCCCGCTAAGGACACATGACAACTTGCTGACAGTTTAATAGTAATGATGAACACTCCCTGCCTACATCTTAGCATATTCTGTGGGATGGAATCTCCTCAGATGCCGCTTGATGGCCTGATATCAATTCTCCTCCACCACACTGGCATGTGTGGTCAGTGCAACACACAGTGTGAAATGGGTAGAGACGAACTGCCATATCCTAACTTCAAAAGAGTGGCTATCATGTGGCAGGGGAGGTAACGATGAACAAGGTGGATTGGCAGGAGATGTACTAGTTACCCTAGAGGAAGAAGGTGATGTTGATGGTGAGTTACTTGTTTCGCTCATCATGGAACTTCCAGCGTCTTTCTGGGTTTCTTTATTGTTCCTCCTTTTTGATCTTCACCTTTCTATAGAGTCAGGGGGTACAGTAACAGCAGTCCTAGATTTCTGTAATGGGTGTCTGGCTTTAGCATGTTTGACATAAATGTCATGGTATCTGCGTTTCATGTATGTTATCAGGGAGGTTGTGCCAAGGTGAGTTTCCTCCTTTCCCCTTCTCACTAACTTGTCACAAATTTTGCACTGTACCGTTGTTGATGATGACTGCACTGTGTCTGCCAAAAGAGAATAATAGTCCCACGCCCATGACTGCTGGGGGGAGGGATAGGGAACAGGTGGAGAAGAATGGCCTCTTTCGTCTTGTCCTCCACATTCCCCTTCACTTTTTGTGGCAGCTGATAATTTTGCTGCTACTGCCTCAGATTTAGCACTGCAACTAGGACCAGGAGTATTGCTGGTGCTGGCAAGTGGAACCTGTCCTAGTTCCACATTACTTGTTGACCCCATTCCCACTGTGTCCATGGTGGTCTGTGGCACACTAGCCTGCTCCTCAGAACCCTGCTGCCCTTTCATCTCAGCAGCAGCAGAAATTAGAGCACTTGCAATTTCTGCTAATTCCAAAAGCTGATTTCTAGTAGTGGTGATGATGCCCATCCTCATCCCTGTGTCCCATTCCTTCTCACTTTGTGATAAAAAGGCCATCAATGTTTCTTCCACCCCAGCTTCTCCAACACCACCACCACCACCACTAGTCCCTACATGATGCTGCTCTATTCCAAACATCTCACTGCTGCTTGGAGGGGGTGACGAGCAATGTGACAGAGGGTCCCCTGCTGTCACACTTGGCATCATTTTCTCCTTCCCCCCTTGAGTACTACAAGAAACACTAGCAGCAGGCAAAGTATTGGTGGCAGCAGGTTCAGCACTGGCAGCAAGTACAAAACTAGTGGCAGCACATCTGGCAGCAGCTACAACACTAGTGGCTGCAGATACAGCAATGGTGGCACTGGCAGCAGGGGCAGCACATCTTGTAGCAGGCACAGGGAGCTGGCCTGTCCTGCTTTTACTATTCTTTTCTCCCTTCCTTCCTTTTTCTCCCTTCCTTCCCATTCCTTTTTCTCCCTCCCTTCCCATTAAATTCCCTAAGATCCCTTGGGGTGATTTAGGGGGACTGGACAGCATCGGTTGAGTACTGCTAGTCACTTCCTCCTCAGACTCAGACTCAGTGGACACATAATAAGGGTCCTTCCAGTTCCTCTTTTTGCTGCTCATAGTGATAGGAGTCACTAAGAGCCTTTCCTGCCTCACTTTTTGCAAAATATCACAAGAGAACAGCACAGCGCATCTATCTCGCTCTGTAGCTGCTTCTATTGTGTCTGCCTTCAGCAAGAACGTCACATTTTTATAGCGGAAGTGCGAAAACAATGTAAATCAATGGGCAAAAACTTTTTAGCCATTGAAAAAATGGCAAAAGATTTTGACCAATGGGGGAAAGATGAGAAACTTTTAACCGTTAGTTTTCAAGTGGATTTTCCCACGATAAAGCAGGTAACAACGTGGTTCTTGTTAAATTTCCCGCTGGAACACGGTGACAAGTTTCACCCACCCTTATTTGAATTCTACATTTGGATCCTAATGGTTTTCTGTCTTCCTTTCTTTTACATACAATAGAAAATTCACTGAATTTCTACTGATGTAAAAGTGACCTATAACCAAATGTATGCCAGAGAGCTCTCCAGCTGCACCATAGAAGGAGAAATAAAAAGGATCAAAGTCCCCATTAATTTAAATGTTACTTTTAACCTCTTGAATGCTAGAGAGGTCTACAACGCATTGAAAAGTAATACCTGAGTACTTCCTGATATAACAGATTGTACACGTTTACCATAACATAATTAAAAGAAATCCACAAGGTGATTGTGGCCATGTTTTTATAGTAGTGATAGGGCCATATGGACAAGGACAAAGGAGAGCACTTCTGGAGCAAACCAACTGCACCACAGGGAGCAATTCAACATTTAAGGAATTTTCATTGCTTTAAATGGCACTTTTAACCACATGTATGCCAGAGAGGTCTCCAATGCATTATCATATTCATGCTTCAGTTAAAAGCTATTACAGTTCAAACTGTTTTTTGTTTTAATCAAACTGTTAGCAACAGCGCCAACTGCTATCCAGAAGGCAAACCTTTTTGTATAGTGCTGTATACCCCTTTGGTCCTTAAATGGTTGAAACAAAGATTAGTTTATATCTATCTATATATATAAAAGAATAAGCCTCATTGCATCATTTATGGTTCCTCACATAAGGAACATAATTTATGTCTCCTCAGAAAACACACACACATTGCACAGAATGCCTCATTACATAATTTATGTCTCATTAGGAGACACAACTCCCATTGGGTGATTCAATGGGGGCATGTTTATCATCCAGGGAGATGGCCCGCCCCCTCCAGCCTGCCCACCACTATCCAACTGACAAAAAAAAAAATATAGCTGCCACTGGCTCCTGAAGTAGGGGATATCAATAACTTCTCCCAGTCCACACACACTCTCACTCAGGATCATTACTCCACAAACACACTGTTTCACCTCCCACAGATAATTGTAACCCTCCATGCACTCTGTTTCAGTATAAGGGTGTAATGTTACCATAAAATACAAACTCAGGGATAAACTTAACAGCAAGTCTTTTATTTAACTCTTTTCATCTCTTCAGTCAACCTCACTAACTGTCTGTTTCAACTGTCACTCCTCCACTTCCTGCTTCCTGATTCCCGCCCTTTCTCCTTAAAGGGAGAGAGATGCTTTGCTGTATGTTACAGAGGACAAGCATCATACACCACTTTCTATTTGTTGCATCAACATACTGCTACGTTGCCTCTACTGAAGAGCCACCGTGTGTTATATTGCTATGTTACCTCAGCTTAAGTAAGGAGGAGTTACTGCTCTCATTGGGTGATTCAATGGGGGAGTGATTTAAATCATGCAGGGAGTTGACCTGCCCCCACTATCCAGCCCGCCCACCACTATCCAAGAGAATGAAAAATCAAAATGGCTGCCACTCTCTCCTACACCACAGACACAAACACATCAGACACAAACACACTATCACGGTGCCCGTGATTGCTAGCTTTTTCTGTCAGTTAGCTGTGGGGGCGCTCCATTGGTTGCCTGTGACTAGCCCACCCAGTATTGCCTATATATACTGGGTTCATAGTAACATAGTAAATTAGGTTGAAAAAAGACACAAGTCCATCAGGTTCAACCTTCGCCTCATACCTCAGTAACTGAGAATTTTATAGCTTTCCTGCTACCAATTAAATTAGTCTTTATCAGACCTTCCTGATCAGCCTACTGATAAACAGTATAACTATGTATGTTCCCTTTTGAAAGAAATGTATCTAATCTTCTCTTAAATGTATCGATTGTATCTGCCATAACTACCTCCCTGGGCAATGAACTCCACAATTTGACAGACCTTACCGTAAAAAAAACCTTCCTCTGCTGAAGTTTAAACCTCCTTTCCTCTAATCTCAAGGGGTGTCCCCTGGTCACCTGATCAGGCCTTGGAATAAATAGCTCACCGCAGAGATCCTTGTATTGACCTCTCATATACTTGTACAATGTGATAAGGTCTCCTCTTAGTCATCTTTTCTCTAGAGTAAATAAACCAAGTTTGTTTAGTCGTTCCTCATATGTCAAGTCCTCCATTCCCTTAATTAATTTTGTTGCTCTCCGCTGTACCCTCTCTAGTTCTAGTATATCCTTTTTCAGAACCGGTGCCCAAAATTGCACTGCATACTCAAGGTGAGGTCTTACCAATGATTTGTATAATGGCAAAATAATGTTATCCACTCTTGCTTCAATACCTCTTTTTATGCAAGACAGGACTTTGTTTGCCTTTGCTACTGCTGTTTGACACTGGTCACTGTTTCCAAGTTTGTAGTTGACAAGGATACCCAGGTCTTTTTCTAGCAACGAGTTACCTAAAATTATTCCATTAAGTTTATAAGTAGCCTTGGGATTGTTTCCTCCCAAATGCATGACTTTACACTTCCCCACATTAAACTTCATATTCCACATGTTTGCCCAATCTGACATTGTATGTAAGTCCCTCTGTAGAGAGAAAATATCCTGTTCTGAATTAATGACTTTGCATAATTTAGTATCATCTGCAAATATTGATATTTTGCTTTCTATATCTATTTCCAGGTCATTTATAAACATGTTAAAAAGCAGCAGACCCAATACTGAACCCTGAGGTACTCCACTCTCCACTTTAACTGTACTGGAGAATTTTCCATTTACAACCACACACTGTTCCCTATCCTTCAGCCGGTTTTGTATCCAATTGCAAAGGTTATCTCCTAGCCCCAATTTCCTTATTTTATACACCAGCCTTCTGTGTGGTACTGTATCAAATGCCTTTGCAAAGTCTAGATATACTACATCTACTGCCTTGCCATTGTCAAGGTTGCTGCTTACCTCCTCATAGAAGCTGAAAAGATTAGTTTGGCATGATCTATTCTTCATAAAACCATGTTGATTCGTGCTAATGATCTTATTTTTTGTGTTGTAATCCTGAATATAGTCCCTTATTATGCCTTCTAATAGTTTTCCCACTACAGAGGTCAAACTCACTGGTCTATAATTCCCAGGTTCTGTTTTAGTTCCCTTCTTAAATAGAGGCACTATGTTAGCTCTTCGCCAATCCTGTGGCACTGAGCCTGTGGTAATAGAATCTTTAAAGTGTAAATACAGGGGTTTTGCTAACACTGCACTGAGTTCCTGAAGAACCCTTGGATGTATACCATCAGGACCCGGTGCTTTGTCGGTCTTAATTTTGTTCAGTCTTCCCATGACATCTCCTTGAGTTAACCCAATATCTATTAATTGTATTGTTTTATTTGTTACTTGCGAAGGCTCTTCTACCATTCCTTGCTCCCTTGTATATACTGATGCAAAGAAAGTGTTTAAAACATCGGCCTTTTCCTTATCCTCACTAACCAACTCACCCATCTCATTTTTGAATGGTCCAATGCACTCCCTCTTAAGTTTTTTGCTATTTATATATTTAAAAAACTTTTTTGGATTAGTCTTGCTTTCCCTTGCAATTCGAGTTTCATTATCTATTTTTGCTACACTAACTGCCTTTTTGCAATCTTTGTTGCACTCCCTGTATTTTAAGAAGGATTGTTCAGTTCCTTCTGACTTAAATAATTTGAATGTTTTTTTTTTCCTTGCCATTTCCTTCTTTACATTGGCTGTGACTTACTTCTTTTGCACTTGTTCCCCATTGGTATATACTGTTGGGTACATTTCTGCAACCTAAATTTGAATTCTGACCATTTTTCCTCAGTATTTTTGCCTTTAAATAAAATATCCCAGTCTATGTGTTGCATTGAGGCCCTTAACAATTTGAAGTTCGCTTTTTTAAAATTAAGAGTTTTGGTTGAACCTATACATTTTTGCTTTGCCAGACAGATCTCAAATGTAACCATGTTGTGATCACTGTTTCCCAAATGTTCTCTTACCTTAATATTGGATACCATTTCTGTGTTATTAGTGATCACTAGGTCCAATACATTGTTATTTCTTGTCGGCGCTTCCACCATTTGTGACATGTAGCTTTCACGAAGCGTGTTCAAAAACCTGCTACCCTTAGCACTCTGACAGGTCTCATTTTTCCAGTTGATATCTGGATAATTAAAATCTCCCATAATTATAGTATGCCCAAACTGGGCAGCTTTCCTCATTTGCAATAGCAGTTGGGCCTCATCATTGTCATCGATATTTGGTGGTTTGTAGCATATGCCCACCAACAACTTCTTTTTACCTTTCACACCACATTTAGTCTCGATTTCTACCCACATGGACTCCACAGTTTGGCCAGTTTCCTCACTAATATCACCTCGCAAAACTGGATTTAGCTCTGTTTTCAAATATAAGCACACACCTCCACCTTTTCTATTAATTCTGTCTCTTCTAAACAGGGAATAGCCCTCTATATTTACAGTCCAGTCATGTGCATCGCTCCACCATGTTTCTGTTATTCCAATTATGTCCAATTGCTCATTAACCGCCAGCAATTCTAGTTCTCCTATTTTATCTACCATACTTCTTGCATTTGCTAGCATACAATTGATTTTGAAGTCTTTACATATATTAATCCCTACATGCCTTTTTTCTTCACCTTCATTTACTAGGAGTTCCTCCCTACTGACTAAATTTCTCCCCACCCTTTCTCCACCCCCCTGGTCATTTACTTGGACCCAGTTCCTATCTGCTCTATCTGCCCAATTTTTGCTATCTATACCCCCCCCCCTTCCTAGTTTAAAAGCTCCTCTAAGCTTCCTAGCATTCTCTCCCCTAACACAGAGGCTCCTCTACCATTTAGGTGCAATCCATCTCTTCCATATAGATTGTACCCAAGAGCAAAGTCTGCCCAGTGTTCTAAAAACCCAAAACCCTACTTCCTACACCATTGCTTGAGCCATGCATTAAGCTCCCTGAGCTCCCTCTGCCTACCTGCACTGGCGCATGGCACAGGTAGTATTTCAGAAAATACTACCTTAGAGGTCCTTGCCTTAAGCTTGCACCCTAAATCCCTGAAATCATTCTTTATGGACCTCCATCTTCCTCCCTTTCACTGCCCTTTAGTGGTGTCTCTATGTCAGTGGTCACCTGCCTATGGATTCCTGTGTCTACTGGGGCCTGCTTGAATCCTCTACTGTTCCAGCGTCAGAGTACCTACCCAGAGAGTCAGTATACACTGTAATGTGGTTCCTGCCTCCGTTCCTGATCCGGTTTGGCTGACGTTCCTGCTTCCGTTCCTGATCCGGTTTGGCTGACGTTCCTGCTTCTGATCCTGTCTCGGTTGGGCTGTCGTTGCTGCTCCAGTATCCTGTTCCTTCCTGGCTGTCGCTCCTGCTCCTGGATCCTGATTTGGATACATTCCACTTGGCTCTGATCGCCTCTACGACATTCTGACTACTGGGTGCCTCCTGTGTTGGTAACCGCTGGTACTAGGCCCTTGGCCTCTGAGTTGGCACTGTATGTCTACTTTATGGGTAACTGCAATTACAACGGTTGCTTGCTGTCTCCGTTAAAGCACCGGTAGGGCTTCCTAGTTGTCCAGTACGTGGTACTGGTTTGCGCCACTCGTACACCGGTTGCTGGCTGCCTCCGGTATAGCACCGGTAGGGCCTCCGTGTTGTCCAGTACGTGGTACTGGTTTGCTCCACTCGTACACCGGTTGCTTGCTGCTTCCATTATAGCACTGGTAGGGCCTCCGTGTTGTCCAGTACGCGGTACTGGTTTGCTCCAAGATTACACCGGTTGCTTGCTGCATTCGTTATAGCACCGGTACAGCCTCCGTGTAGTCCAGTACGCAGTACTGGTTTGCTCCACAATTGCACCGGTTACGTATGTTAAGACCTTGATAGCACCGGTAGGGCCTTCCTGTTTGTCCAGTATGTGTTACCGGTTCGCTCCACTCTATCGCCGGTTGCTGATGCTACATCTGTTATTGCTCCAGTTGGGCCTCCTATACTCTGTGTCACTTTGTCATAGGCTGCCTTGCCCGGTATATTGGCAAGGTCGATAGAGCACCGATTGCGTGCTGCCTCCATTATAGCACCGGTAGGGCCTCCGTGTTGTCCAGTACGTGGTTCTGGTTTGCTCCACTCTTACACCGGTTGCTTGCTGCCTCTGTTATAGCACCAGTAGGGCCTCCGTGTTGTTCAGTATGTGGTACTGGTTTGCTCCACACTTATACCGGTTGCTTGCTGCCTCCGTTATAGCAACGGAAGGGCTTCCATGTTGTCCAGTACACGGTACTGGTTTGCTCCAAGATTACACCGGTTGCTTGCTGCATTCATTATAGCACCGGTAGAGCCTCCGTGTAGTCCAGTACGCGGTACTGGTTTGCTCCGCAATTGCACCGGTTGCGTATGTTAAGACTTTGATAGCACCGGTAGGGCCTTCCTGTTTGTCCAGTACGTGTTACCGGTTCGCTCCACTCTATCACCGGTTGCTGATGCTACATCCGTTATTGCTCCAGTTTGGCCTCCTATATTCTGTCACTTTGTTATAGGCTGCCTTGCCCAGTATATTGGCAAGGTCGATAGAGCACCGGTTGTGTGCTGCCTCCATTATAGCACCGGTAGGGCCTCCGTGTTGTCCAGTACGTGGTTCTGGTTTGCTACACTCTTACACCGGTTGCTTGCTGCCTCCGTTATAGCACCGGTAGGGCCTCCGTGTTGTCCAGTATGTGGTACTGGTTTGCTCCACACTTATACCGGTTGCTTGCTGCCTCCGTTATAGCAACGGTAGGGCTTCCATGTTGTTCAGTATGCGGTACTGGTTTGCTCCAAGATTACACCGGTTGCTTGCTGCATTCATTATAGCACCGGTAGAGCCTCCGTGTAATCCAGTACGTGGTACTGGTTTGCTCCGCAATTGCACCAGTTGCGTATGTTAAGACCTTGATAGCACCGGTAGGGCCTTCCTGTTTGTCCAGTACGTGTTACCGGTTCGCTCCACTCTATCACCGGTTGCTGATGCTACATCCGTTATTGCTCCAGTTGGGCCTCCTATACTCTGTGCCACTTTGTCATAGGCTGCCTTGCCCGGTATATTGGCAAGGTCGCTAGAGCCTCCCTCATATTGTTGTGCCAGTTTCCAGGCTGCCTTGCCCGGTATATTGGCAAGGCCGGTAGAGCCTCCCTCATCTTGTTGTGCCAGTCTCCAGGCTGCCTTGCCCGGTATATTGGTAAGCCCGGTAGAGCCTACTTCATATCGATGTGCCAGTCTCCAGGCTGCCTTACCCGGTAATTGGCAAGGCCGGTAGAGCCTACATATACTGTATTATTGTTTTCTATTGTAATTGTACTTGTCGTGTGTCTGTAACATAAGTGTATGTTCAGCACCTGTGAGGGTTCTTATTAACTTTTCAATAAAGTTGTGTTTTTATCTTAACTCTGTGTCTGAGAGTCAAAACAAACCGTGACACACACACACACTCACACACACACACTATCTCACACTCTGACTCACACTCTCTCTCACACTGAATCATACACACTGAATCATACACACACACACTCTTTCACTCACACTCTCTCACTCACACTCTCTCACTCATAGTAACATAGTAACATAGTAATTTAGGTTGAAAAAAGACTTGCGTCCATCTAGTTCAACCATTTCCTATTCCTGTTTACCATTGTTGATCCAAAAGAAGGCAAAAAAAAACCTCAGTTGGCAATTTAAAATTCTGCCTTGAATAGGGGGAAAAAAATTCCTTCTTGATTCCAATTGGCAAACAGATTTCTCCTTGGATCAACAAGCCCCAACTAAATGTTCATCCCGATACTAACGTACATAGCCCTCTATGCTATGCTCTATTAAATAAGTATCCAGGCCCCTTTTAAAGGCATCTAATGTTTTCGATAGCACCACCTCCTCAGGCAGTGAAGTCCATACCTTTATTGTCCTTACTGTAAAGAAACCCTTCCGCTGTTGTAGATTAAATCTCCTTTCCTCAAGTCTAAGCGGGTGGCCCCTTGTCCTGTGTACTGTTCTGTTAATGAACAGGTCTTTGGAGAGCCCTTTGTATGGGCCCTGAACATATTTATATTGTGTTATCATATCCCATCTAAGATGCTGTTTCTCTAGTGTGTACAAGTTTAACT
This sequence comes from Rhinophrynus dorsalis, assembly GCA_037306005.1. Lineage (NCBI taxonomy): Eukaryota > Metazoa > Chordata > Amphibia > Anura > Rhinophrynidae > Rhinophrynus > Rhinophrynus dorsalis. Next base: position 281,626,446 of record CM074723.1, on the reverse strand, counting down.
TTTCTAGCCTTTCTTCATAACTAAAACTTTCCATTCCCCTTACTAGTTTTGTAGCCCTCCTCTGCACTCTTTCTAGTTCCATAATGTCTTTTTTCAGAAAGGGCGCCCAGAAATGAACAGCATATTCTAGGTGGGGTCTTACCATGGACCTGTAAAGAGGCGTAATAATATCTTCCTCCCTTGAGTCAAAATCCCTTTTAATACATGCCAATATCTTATTGGCCTTTGCAGCTGCCAGTTGGCGCTGCATGCTACTGCTAGGTCTATTGTCTACCATTACTCCCAAATCCTTTTCATTTGTAGATTTCCCCAGAGAAACACCATTTAAACTAGTATGTTGCATTTTTATTATTATACCCAAAATGCATAACTTTACACTTGTCTATATTGAATCTCATTTGCCACTTGCCTGCCCAGTTACTCAATTTGTCCAAATCCTCTTGTAATGAAGACACATCCAGTTCAGACTTTATTACCTTACTTAATTTTGTGTCATCGGCAAACACTGATACATGGCTCCCTATGCCCTCTGGGAGGTCATTAATAAACAAATTAAAAAGAAGAGGACCCAGGACAGATTCCTGAGGTACTCCACTGATCACGTTTATCCAACTGGAGAACTTGCCATTTACTACCACTCTTTGCATTCTATCTTTCATCCAATTTCCAATCCACACACAAACATTTTCCCCTAGGCCTATTTCATTCAATTTGTACAGTAACCTCTTGTGTGGAACCGTATAAAATGCCTTGGCAAAGTCTAAATAGATCACATCAACCGCAGCTTCCGCATCTATATTATTACTCACTTTTTCATAAAATGCGATCAAGTTAGTTTGACAAGACCTGTCTTTCACAAAGCTATGTTGGCTCCTGCTAATGATATTCCTGTTCAAGCTGAATTCTTGAATATATTCCCTTAGCAACCTTTCAAACAGCTTCCCTACCACAGATGTCAAGCTTACAGGTCTGTAATTTCCTGGCTGTGACTTTGATCCCTTTTTAAATATGGGCACCACATCTGCTTTACGCCAATCCATGGGCACCATACCTGAAATAAAAGAATCCCTGAAAATCAAATATAACGGTCTGGCCAGGGTCTGGCTTAGCTCTTTAAGTACCCGTGGGTGTATACCATCTTGCCCCGGAGCTTTGTCTACCTTAACACAATTCAAATGTTTTAACACTTTTTCTTGTGTTAGCCAGTCCCAGGCTTCCTGTGACTGTTCTGTAAAAATAGTCTGCAGATTCCTGTCCATTGGGTCTTCCTTGGTAAAAACAGAAGAAAAGAAATTATTTAAAATATCTGCCTTCTCTCTGTCCCCCTTGACCATCTCACCCGTTTCAGATAACAAGGACCCAACATTATCAGACTTTAATTTTTTGCCATTAATGTATTTAAAGAATTTCTTTGGGCTGCTCTTGCTCTCCTTAGCAATATTTTTTTCATTCTCCAGTCTAGCTAATTTAATAGCCTTTTTGCAGGTTTTGTTGACATTTTTGTATACTGCAAATGCCTCTGCTGATCCCTCAGCTTTGTAATGTTTAAATGCCGCTTTCTTGTTATTTATTTCATGAATTACTTTACTGGTTAGCCACATTGGCTTTAATTTGCTTCTTTTGTATTTGTTTCCAACAGGGATAAATTTATATGTGTATTTTTGCAATGTTATTTTGAAGGTATTCCACTTACCTTCTGTGTTTTTTCATGAAAATATTTTATCCCAGTCAACGAGACCAAGGGATGAATTAAATCTGCTAAAGTTGGCCTTTTTAAAATTCAGTGTTTTGGTGGGACCCATACTAAATTGCTTTTTTGAATTTATCTCAAACGATACCAAGTTATGGTCACTATTCCCCAAGTGCTCCCTAACTTGGATGTTAGAGATAAGTTCTTCATTGTCAGTTATTACCAGATCCAGACACGCATTCCCTCTGGTTGAGGTCTGCACTAGTTGAGACAAAAAATTGTCATTCAACAAGTTCAGAAACTTGCTGCTTTTAGCAGAATTAGCTGTTCCATTTTTCCAGTCTATTTCTGGATAATTAAAATCCCCCATAATTAAAGTTCTCCCTATTTGAGAAGCCTTTTCTATTTGCATTAATAGCTTTGATTCTTCAAGGTCACCAATGTTTGGTGGCTTATAACAAATACCCACTAATATTTTTTGGGCAGTTTTTCCCCAAGTGACTATTTCAACCCACAGGGATTCCACATGTTCACTATTGTCATCACATATATCTTCCCGCAATTGAGGCAATAATGCTGGTTTGACATACAGACAGACCCCACCACCTCTTTTGTTTGACCTATCTTTTCTAAATAACATGTAGCCTCCAAATTGATTGACCAATCATGTGTGTCATCCCACCATGTTTCTGTTATGCCTATCAAGTCATAGTTTTCAATTTCAGCTCCCAGCTCCAGTTCCCCTATTTTACCAGTTAAACTTCTGGCATTTGCAAGCATACAATTTACGCCACTGCTATGTTTTATTTGTGATTTAATTTTGATGTGGTTTATATGCTTCTCCCTATAATCTGTACTAACCCCGCCCCCAGATCCCCCCACCTGCTTATTAACTACATCGCCTTCCCTTTCTATACTATCTATCCCAGTATTTATTGGTCCCTCCCCCCCTTCCTAGTTTAAAATCTCCTCCAACCGTCTAGTCATCCTCTCCCCAAGCACTTGAGACCCTCTTGCATTCAGGTGCAATCCATCCCTGCTATAGAGATTGTACCCCAAAGCAAAATCAGCCCAGTGCTCTAAAAACCCAAAGCCCTCCTTCTTACACCAAGACTTCAGCCATGCATTGAGCTCCCTAATATCCCGCTGTCTCTCTGGTGTAGCGCATGGCACGGGTAGTATCTCTGAGAATACTACCTTGGAGGTCCAGTTCCTAATCTTACTGCCTAAATCCCTAAAATTACCTTTTAGGACTCTCCACCTTCCTCTTATTTTGTCATTGGTACCAATATGCACCAAGACAGCTGGATCCTCTCCAGCCCCTCCCAATAATCTGTCCACCCTGTCTGCAACATGCCGAACCCGGGCACCCGGGAGACAGCAAACCATTCGGTTGCTGCGATCAGAGCCACAGATTACCCTATCTGTTCTCCTAATAATGGAGTCCCCTACCACCACAACCTGCCTAGGCTTCACTTTCCTCTGGATCCCCTGTGTGCTAGAGGAGCTGTTCTCCCGGCTGTTAGGGAGAACAGTCTTCTCCAACAATTCCACTTCTAGGTTTGCCTCCCCAACATCTTCACTTAAATGAGCAAATTTGTTTGGATGGAAAAACTCAGGACTGGCTGCCCTCTTCCTCTTCCCTCCCCCACTGCAACCACTTCTAACTGTTACCCAGCTATGTGCCTGGTTCCCTTCTAGCTGATCTCCTCCCTCTTTGCTAGGTGACCCAGCTAGACTCTGCTCAGTTAGCAAGAGACTACTCTCAAGGTTGTCAATATCTCTCAGTGTTGCAATATGATTCTCTAGAGCTCCAATCTGAGCTTCTAGAAGGGCCACTTGCTCACACTTGCCACAGCGGTATGGACCCTGGAACGGTTGTTACAAGCATGCATACATATGGCAAGATGTGCATTGAGTGAGATCTCCAAACTTGCTCATCATGTATGGTGCAAATGTGAGTTCTTACAAAATGTAAACAATTAATTTACCTTTGTTTCTCTAACTCCTGTGTTGCATTAAGTGCTGTGTTTCACAAACTCTGCACTTATTCCAGAGCACTTAGTAAAGAGCACGCTCTATTTGTGAGCAAGCTCTGTGAGTCCTGTACCTAGATTTATACAGGCCTACACAGGTGATTGTTCACAAACCCCACCCTTAATTAATTACCCACACTCCCAGAAAAACACAACCTTTTACACTTTAACCCTTTAAAGCGATAGTAATACTTCGTTTTAACTTTATTTTATTTTGTAGGCATTAAAAAAACATGAAGAATGATATAAGTCTTATCTCTCAAACCTTTATGGTTTATGAGATATTCACAAGCAAAGTTTCCCCCTCCCGCCCCTTTTACCTACTGTAAACAATCTCTTCTCAGATGTGGAATGCAGTCCATAGACTGGACAGATAACAGAAGGGGACACTCTTATTCCTATGAAAACAATGAAATCCCTGCCCCCCTTGACAAGCTTTTCAGGTTTTTCCGTTATCTTAATTGAAGATTGTCCCTCTCTGCAGTCTACCTGGGCAGCTCCCTTCTGCCCTGGCTGAAAAGTGTTACATCAGTAAAAGGGGCGGGAGGGGGACACTTTGCTTGTGAGAGATAAGACATATCATTCTTCATGTTTTTTTAATGCCTACAAAATAAAATAAAGTTAAAGCGTAGTATTACTATCCCTTTCACCTTCTTACTGCAGGTTAGGATGTAAACACAAAATCAGTATATTATAACACTTTTCCAATGTTTTGATGTCCAAACTGTTCACTTAATCCAGAGCACACTGCAATATGTGAGCCAATCACACACTCACATTCACTCACTCTCAATCTCACACACTCTCACTCACACACACTCAATCACACTTTCACTCACACTCTCACTCACACTCACTCACTCTCTCTCACTCACTCACACTCACACTCTCTCACTCTCTCTCACACTCTCTCTCAAACTCTCATTCACACACTCTCACTCACACACTCTCTCACACTCTCTCTCACTCACTCTTTCACACACTCAACCACACTCACTCAAACACACACTCACACTCATACACTCTCTCTCACACACTCTCTCTTACACTCTCACACTCACTCACACACTCATTCACTCTCACACTCACACACACTCACACTCAATCACACACACTCGATCACACTCCTCTCACACACTCTCTCTCTCACAGTATCTCTCTCACACTCAATCACACACACTCACACTCTCACTCACACTCAATCACTCACACTCTCTCACTCACACTCACACACACTCACTCACACCCCGGGAGCCAGCACGATCCACCTTCCACCATAGTATGTGCAATTACCACATGCATTTCAACTACATGAATGAATGCCACAGTGGAGGCATAAGTACAAACACAAACTCACTGCAATGACACATAAGTCACCCCATTATGACTCACTTCTGTGTGTGTGTCTCTGTGTGTGCCTGTGTGTTTCTCACTGTGTGTGTTGCATGTCTGTATCACACTCTATGTGTCTGCATGTTGTGGATTGCATATATGTGTGTATGACTGTGTCGCTCTTTATGCATCTCAGTGCATGCGTGTGTGTCTCTGTGTGTGTTTGTCTTGCATCCGTGTGTGTGCATTAATTCCCTATATATCGTGACGGGCAGCGCCGTCCCACATTGCTAGTAAGTTGGTTTGCCACAGAACAAATCCACTTTTTTCTGCATATGTCCTTTAGAGCTTGGAGTTCAGCTCCCAAAAAAAATGCAAAAAGTAATTCCCTAATATACTTGGAGAGATTTTACCTTCAAGACATCTAGGAGCATGACATTTTGGTTTTGTTTTAACCCTTTGAGTGCCAGAGTGGTATCTAGTGTATTGCAGAGCAATGCATTGGACACCTTTCCCGCACACAAAGGGTTAATCAGTCTGTAACAGCACCTTAACCATCTGTTGTCCAAAACAATTTTTGGTTTATATTGCTGTCTAAGAAAAATCGTGAGACTACAAATTTCCATAGTAAGGAATAGCAACAGTGCCACATGGAGACCACATTAAGAAATAGCATTGTGCAACACATTGCAAAGCATGTATTGTTCTTCACTCTGGTCTTTAAAGGTGTAATACAAAAACACACATTTTTAGCTGTAATGAAGTACCATTGATATGATAATCAGGAAAAGCTATTCCAAATGCTGTATATATTCCCATAATAAAATGTGACTGCACTTTTAAATCAATGTAAAGGTTAATTTGTTCATTTGTTCTCTCTGATGATGATGAAGGTGGTTTGCCTCCCAACTGCTCCTATTTGTTTCTGATTATGGCCCTTACACTAGTGCTTACCCCAAAGCTTATATAATTAAAAATCCATTTCTTAAAGGAATAGTAACATCTCTCAGCAATGGAAGTACCCTTGTATTACTCAGGAGGATAAACCCTACAATATATATATCTTCATATATTAAGTGTTACTATCTCTTTAATATATATGCTGACATCATCGATCCCCATGTCACTGCTGCTGCTAAGGGGAAACTTGTTTACATTCCAAGTGTGGACCTTGAGCACCTAGCTGAGCTGCAACATTACTGGAGGATTACACAACTCATCATTAATTCATATCCATTTGTTCATTTTTATCTATTTTCTTTAATTATGTTATATAGTATATTGTTATTATTGTTATTATTATCTGTTTTTATTCCTTTACTAGTGTAAGTTTAGGATCAGGATCAGGACACCAGACCAGGCAGGATCAGATAGGATCCAGACAAAATGTTCAGTAGGTAAGTACAGAGAGAGTAATCACCCTGCCTGTGTGCAAAATAGACCATTATTTAACTGTCATTTTATGGGTTTATGCCTCTAGTGTAATCATAACTTTCTGCTGTTTTTCACTGCAGCCAACTGTAACATTCAGACAGCTGGAATCCATGTTGGTTTGTAATGCCAGTCTATGGAGTGCATGTATAAAGTTAATAGTAGAGTAATTCTGGAACATATTTATAAATGTAACCCCCTTGGATGCTAGAGAGGTCTCCAAAGCATTATATGGTTAATTTGTTTTAAGAAGGCACAAGTCCAACCTATGAAATTAAGATTTCTCTAGTACCAAAATAAAGGGTCCTCATTTGAATCACTGACAGTTTTTATTTGTTCCACATTGTGCAGCTGTTTCGCTCCCAAATTGCTCTAATTTTGGGCCTTATGCACAATTTTGGCGCAAACCAACTGCATCATAGGGTAGAAATAAATATTTCCCAACGTCTCATTGAATTAAATAGTGCTTTTAACCCCTTTAATGCGAGACAGGTCTCCACTGGATTGATATGCCCCATGTAACTCAGAGGAATTTATATTTTTTAATTTTTCTCCAAATGACTGGATGTTTTTTCCACTTTTCTTTTGTGCATAAAGCCCTATGTGTAAAGTAAGTGGAGCATGTACAAACATGTGGCTTTCCAGCTGTTAAGAAAAACTGTTTTCTGGCTGAGAATTATGGGAGCTGTAGTCCAAAAAGAGCAGGTTGTCCACATCAGGTTAAATCACCCTGTCTGTGTGCAAAATAGCCCATTACCTAACTGCCATTTCATGGATTTTTGCCTCCAGTGTAATTCCAATTCCCAGCTGTTTTTCCCTGCAGCCATCTGTCACATTGTGACAGTTGGAAGCCATGTTGGATTGCAATGTAAATCTATGGGTGCATGTATAAAGTCAGTAGTAGAGTAACTCTGTGACATTTATAAATAAGAACATAAATGACTATTTATTTGACATCTACAATTCAGTGATAAAAGGATGGAAAAGCCCTGGGGCCAACAGACAAAGAGGCTTTAACATTTTGACTTAAAAATGAAACATTTTGGGCCATTTGTATGAAGGCAAAGTGGAGCAATTCTGTGGTAAACGCTCTGCCCTGTATGCATTGGGGTAACTAGTCACAGGAGGGAAAACTTTTTTTGGGTCCCCAAATATTGTCAAAGTTGAAAGTGGAGCCTATTGGTTCCTGCAGCAGATGGGACCCCTTGGATGCTGGCCCCCAGTGGAACGTCTCCAATGCACTGCTTTGCAGTTTATTGGAGAAATGTACTGGAGACTGTTTTAGCATTTAAAGAGTTAAAAGTTAATTTTAAATCAATGTGAATGTTGACATGTTTAGATTAACCCCTGCGATGCAATTAAAATAGAAATGTAGAACTATTATTGCTTTTTCTGTTGACGCCTAGTAATATTGTATATAGAAGACTCTTCTGTTCTGTATTGTAAAATTCTACCCCCCAGATGTTCATGACTCCAAGAACCTTATTATTATTATTCTTTATTTATATAGCGCCAACTAATTCCGCAGCGTTGTACAATTGGGAGCAATTCTGGAGCAAACTAATTGAATCATAGGGATCAAATAAACATGTCTATTGATATTATTTGGACATTTAACCCTTTAAATACTAGGGAGGTCTCCCACAACGAGTGAACATTTTTATTTCCCCCTATGGGACAGTTGGTTTGCTCCAGAATTGTTCCATAAAAGGAATAGGCAATTTGAATTTACATTTGCCTTTACAGAATATGTAGTGTCAAAATGGAAGTTGATTGTCACTTAACCTTACAAGCATTGCACACTCCTCTGGTCCTTAAAGGGTTAAGCTGCCTGACACCCACCTGGATATGTAAATATAACTGGGTTAAAGTATAAGGCATATAATAGGGACCAATACTTTTATTCCAGATATCTAGGAACCAGATCTCTAGGAGGAGAGTCCGCTGACCAGCAGGGAAGGGCTGGCAACTTGTGGCCTGGAGGGCAACTACAATCAAGAGGCCCAATTCTACTATCATTCCAGCCCACTGTGCCAGCCCACCCCCTTTGATTAAATTTTAAAATTACCATTAATCCTTTGAGTGCCAGCGGGGTATGTCACACATTGAAAAGCAATGCCTCTGGCACTCAAAGGGTCAGTGTTATGAAGTAAGTCAAGCAATAACATGAAACTTACAGTTGAAATGGGGTTACACTAGTGCAACTACAGAGCTTATAATTTAAGTAAAGCTGCGCTAATGATACCATAGAACTTACAATTTAAGTAAATTTGCACTAGTGATCCCATAGAGCTTACAAGAGAAATTGGTTGTTACTAGTGTAGCTTCACCTGGATTGTAGCTCCATTTCAATTGTAAGCTCTGTGGTATCACTAGTGTAGCTACATTTGCAGCAACAAATAGGAGTGGTCCACCAGCCCAGACATATGATTGGCCCAGGGGTCAAGTGCCCCCCTGCCCCCCAGGCCAGCCCTCCCCTGCTGACCAGCGAGTTCCAAGGACCAGAGAGGTTAATGGGGCCTTCAGAGACTGGCAGTAAGTTTTATTAGAATCACAATTGGCAGGGATGGAATTTACTTGATAATATTACTATGAAAAATATTATATCAGCTCTCCAAAAGCAGAATCACCCCTTTTACTAAGGGGCATAGTCAGAATTAACAAATCTGTCTGAGTGGAATAGCGTATGCACCTAATGCAGGAAGTGCTATTGTGAACAATTTTATACATCTGTGTAGTTTTGTTGTGAAAGCTAATTTTTCATGCTTAATTCAAGAAACGTTTGGTATATGGCTTCCTGTATTAGAACATGTTCAATATCTATCTGCTCATGAAAAATGCCTTCAGAGAATTTGCATGTTTCCTGCATTCCTTCCTTTGTTCTGTAATAATGTTGAATGCAACATATCCAAGCAATATGAGTAACACCTTTTTTTCTCATCAGGAAAATTCCTAAAATATATTTTGTTTTCATAATAACTTTTGCTGTCCCTTTAAAAGAAATCAGGCTTTTTCAGTTGCAAATAAATTAGTAAGAAATGTAATTTTATGCTGGGCAAACAAATTGTATTTTAGCACGACTTTGTATTCATTGCCTTTATTATGTAAGATAGTTTCCTCCAGCTATCACTTTTATTATCAGTATAGTCACCTGATGTAGAGAATTAAAGGTACACTAACTCCTCATAATGAAATCCCCTCACTTACCTTAATCTGAGCAGAAAATCCTAATGTCAACTATGAATCAGTTCTTTGGGGATAAGTTCCCCAAACATAGCCTGCGATTAGTATTGGCTATCATGTCCATAGAGGTGGCTTCTTTGTCTCAGGACTCCAGCACCCCAAACTCCTCCCACTGAAGACTTCTTAGAAAGGAGGGCTTCAGTGGGAGGAGTTTCAACTCTGGCAACAAAGTGATTCTTTGTTGCCTCTATGGCCACCTCTATGGAGATGGCACCCAGTACTAACTAGAGAAACAATCCACACTGAATTGATTCATAGAGGCCATTAGGATTTTCTGCACAGATTGAGGTAAGGCAGCAGTTATAATTATGAAGTGTTAGTGTTCTTTTAACTCTCTGCATCAGGCAACTATCTTCAAAACTGATAATAAAAGTAATAGATTGTGGAAACTAATTGGTCTGTTCAGGCATAACATCTTCAGTCAGTCCTTGATGTCATGTCAAATGCATCCTATAACATAAATCACTAGAATATGTCGCTCCCTGTGTGCGTAACATGCACATGCGCAGTAGAGACTGCCCGAACATGCCAGCCTCCAGTCAGAGTCACTGCTGTTCCAGAGCGGGGTGCTCCGAACGGCCCACCGCCTGTCTCCACTCCTGGCTATGGAGCAGCAGCCAAGGCCGCTGGGTGGCACTTTGGCCCGTGTATACGGGCCTTCAGTACTAGTAGGGTATAAGGTATGAACATACACCAAATTGGGTAAGATCAGCCCATTGCTTTATTGATATATAAATAACATACACAACATGACCCAAAAACTTCAACAATCTTGCAGAATAAAAAAATGTATCCATATAATGGATATCCTAGCATGGCCAAATCACACTGGGCTCATGTTTAAAAACTGTTACAGTTCCCAACAATTCCTAAATGGATTAACCAATTACCCCAATTGGACCAGACCAAGCCAGCTCCAACGGGTAACGTCACCACCCACAATCTAAGTCCAGGGGAATACTTCTATAGGGTTCTTCTCCCTAAGAAACCATCCTCAGTTATTTTGTTACCACTTAAATCATAATCCACCCCCAAGGCAAGTACCGCTCTATACACCTTCGACAAACTATCCACTGAAAAAATGTCAGGCAGGAGGGAGGGATGCTTCCTCTCCCACTTCACCTGCAAATGCAGGTCAGTCACTTCCTGCCTACCTAACTTGATTCCCACTAACAACCCACCTCAATTCCTAACCCTCCCCTTTTACATGTCTTATCTATGCTAGGATCTCTGGGGAGTTGTTTTCCACATCAGGTTCATGACCCCTAATCCAGGAAGCTTGAGAGGAGCAATTCTAAGCAAACCAATAACATCATGTGATCAAATAAACATTCCCATTGGCTTTAAAGGGACACTAAAAGCGATAGTAACACTTAATATGTCAAAACATATATTGTAAGGTTTAGTTTCCTGAATAAAACATGGGTACTCCCACTGCTGAGAGATGTTTTATTCAAAATTTACTGCAGCTCAAATTTGAATTTTTTTGGTGCAGTATCTCAATGGCCTGAAATGTTACAGTGGTGCTGTTGCTACACCATCCTATGGAGGTTTATGGTCAACTGACCAGAGCTATCCATAGGATGGTGTAGAAACAACGTTACTGTAACATTTCAGGCCGTTGATATACTGCACCTAAGAACTTAATGTTTGAGCTGCCATAAATCATGAATAAAACATCTCTCAGCAGTGTGAGTTCCCTTGTTTTACTCAAGAGGATAGCCATCACAATATATATTTGTTTACATATTAAGTGTTACTATTCCTTTACTCCTTAAAGGGATAGTAACACTTCGTTTTAACTTTATTTTATTTTGTAGGCATTAAAAAAACATGAAGAATGATATAAGTCTTATCTCTCAAACCTTTATGGTTTATGAGATATTCATAAGCAAAGTTTCCCCTCCCTCCCCTTTTACCTAGTGTAAGCCATCTCTTCTCAGATGTGAATCTGGTTGTATGACCAGACAGATAACAGAAGGGGACAATTTTCTTTGTATGAAAACAATGAAAGCCCTTCCCCCCTTGACAAGTTTTTTAGCTTTTTTCCTTATCTTAATTGAAGATTGTCCCTCTCTGCAGTCTACCTGGGCACCTCCCTTCTGATCTGGTTGAACAGGGTGAGGGATACTTTGTTTGTGAATATCTCTTAAACCATAAAGGTTTGAGAGATAAGACTTATATCATTCTTCATGTTTTTTTAATGCCTACAAAATAAAATAAAGTTAAAACGAAGTATTACTATCCCTTTAAATGCTAGGGAGGTTTCCAACACTTTGTGAACAAGTGGGAATTTTTATTTCCCCCTATGGGACAGTTTGTTTGCTCCAAAATTGCTCCATAAAAGGAATAGGCAATTTGACTTTATATATGCCTTTGCATAATATGTAATGTCAAAATGGAAGTTGAATGTAAAAGCATTGCACACGCCTTTGGTCCTTAAAGGGTTAAGCTTCATGCCGCCCACCTGGATATATGTAAATAAAAGTGGGTTAAAATATAAGCTATATAATAAGGATCAATACATTTATTCCAGATATCTAGGAACCAGATGAGAGACCCCTGACCAGCTCGTTCCGAGGACCAGGGAGGAGAATGGGGATGGCAGTGACAGGCAGTTAGTTGTATTAGAGTCACAATTGGCAGGGATGGAATTAGCTTGATAATACACTTATTATGAAAAATATTATATCAGCTCTTCAAAAGCAGAATCACCCCTTTTAAAATAGTAAGGTCATAAACCCACTGTAACCATCCTCTCACAAACCATGTTACTTTTATCTGTAATAATATTGACTGCAGCATCTCCACACAGTGTGAGTAGCCCTTTTTCTCATCAGGAAAATCCCTACAATATATTTTATTTTCAAAATAACTTTTGCTGTCCCTTTAAAAGAACTCAGGATTTTTCAGTTGCAAACAAATTGTTAAAGGGGATTATCACCTCTATATAACTTAGCCTAAATAGGTTATATACCAAATATGACTAAAAGTGTGCTAATTTTATTATTTCTAAGCTTTATTTGGTCTAAATTGAAGTTATAAAGTCTGCCCTGCAGCTATTTCTGCATAGACTGTGGTTACCTGCTCTGTAACCACAGTTCGAAGCTCTGCCTCTGCTCTCCTCCCTCTATCCAGCCTCTTCCAATGACAGAGGCCTTCTGTCTGTAAGCTGGAGTGGTCTCATTGGTTAGATATCGATCTCTGCCAATGAGACCGCTCCAGCTTACAGACAGAAGCCTCCGTCATCGGAGGAGGGAGAAGAGCAGAGGCAGAGCAACATACTGCGGTTACAGAGCAGGTAACCGTAGTCTATGCGGAAGTAACTGCAGGGGAGACTTTAAAACTTCAATTTAGAACAAATAAAGCTTAAAAAAAATGAACACACTTTTAGTTATATTCAATATTTAACCTAACTATGTAGGCTAAGTTATATAGAGGTAATAAATCCCTTTAAGAAATGTAATTTTATGCTGGGCAACCAAATTGTGTTTTAGGACAGACTTTGTATTAAATGTTTTCATTACGTAAGATAGTTTCCTCCACATATCACTTTTGTTATCAGTGAAGTTACCTGATGTAGAGAATTAAAGCCATACTAACACCTCATAATTATATCCCCTCACTTAACTTAATATGGGCAGAAAATCCTAAATGGTTAAGCTTTCTGATGTCCACCTGGAAATAATTCACACAAAAAAACTGGGTTAAAGTATAATCCATATAATAAGGATCAATCCTTTTTTTCAAGACATCTAAGAACCAGATCTTTAGGAGAGACCACTGACCAGCTCGTTCCGTGGACCAGAGATGAGAGTGGGACCTGCAGTGACCAGTAGTAAGTTTTATTAGAATTACAATTGGCAGGGATGGAACTAGCTTGATAATACACTCATCATAAAAAATATTATATCAGCTCTTCAAAAGCAGAATCACCCCATTTAAAATAGGAAGGTCATAAACCCACTGTACCCATCCTCTCATATATCATGTTACTTTGCTCTGTAATAATGTTGAATGTAGCATCTCCAAACAGTGTGAGTAGTGCCTTTTTTTCTCATCAGGAAAATTCCTACAGTATGTTTTTATTTTCATTATAACTATTTTTCAGTTGCAAACAAATTATTCACCCTCTGAGTGCCAGAGAGGTATTTAGTGCATTGCAGCGCAATTCATTGGACGCCTTTCTGGCACTCAGAGGGTTAAGAAATGTAATTTTCTGCTGGGCAAACAAATTGTATTTTAGTACAGACTGTATTCATTACCTTTATTATGCAAGCTAGTTTCCTCCAGCTTTCACTTTTATTATCAGTGTATTTACCTGATGTAGAGAAATAAAGGGACACTAACACCTCATAATTATATCCCCCTCACTTTCCTTAATCTGGGCAGAAAATCCTAAAGGGTTAATATTCCTGCAGCCCACCTGGACATAATTAAAAAAATAACATAAAACTGATTAAAGTATAAGCATTATAATACTGTCAATACTTTTGTTCCACACATCTAGGAACCTCTGTCCAGCACATTCCGAGGACCAGGAAAAGTGGGCCCTGCAGTGACCAGAAGTAAGTATTAGCATCACAGTTGGCAGGGATAGAATTCACTTGATAATACGCTTATTTTGATCAGCTCTCCATAGACAGTACCATCATTTCAAAATATGAAGGCTATAAACCCACTGTAAGCATCCTCTCACATGCCATATTACTTTGTTCTGTAATAATGTTGAATGCAGCATCTCCAAACAGTGTAAATAGTGTCTTTCTTCATCATCAGTCAAATTCTTACATTATATGTTATTTTCATAACTATTGCTATCGCTTTAAATGAAATCAGGATTCTTCAGTTGCAAACAAATTAGTAAGAAATGTAATTTTATGCTGGCCAAACAAATTGTATATTAGGACAGACTTTGTGTTCATTAACTTTATTATGTAAGATAGTTTCCTCCATATATCTCTTTTATTATCAGTGTAATTACCTGATGTAGAGAATTAAAGGTACACTAACTCCTCATAATTATATCCCCTCACTTACCTTAATCTGGCCAGAAAGTCCACCATGAATCAATTCTTTGCTGCCCCCAAACTAGCCTGCAGTTTTACTGGATATCATGTCCATATAGGTGGAGAGGCTTCTTTGTCTCAGGACCCCAAACTCCTCCTACTTAAGTCTTCTTAGGAAGAAGGGCTTCAGTGGGAGGAGTTTAGAGTCATGTCTGTCTCTATTGAGATGATATCCAGTACTAAAAAAAGATTAGTTTTGAGGAAACAATCCACACTTAATTGACTCATAGAGGTCATTAGGATTTTCTGGCCTGATTATTATTTTTATGAGGTGTTAGGTTTCTTTTAACTCTCCGCATCAGATAACTATATTCAAAATTGATAATAAAAGTGATAGCATGTGGAACTTAACTGGTATCTGATAAAGTTAATGAATAAAAAAATCTAAAGACATTAATAGGAATGTACGGGTATAATAATAGGTACTAAATAGCAAAGCTAAATAGTGCAGATGCACTCAGGGCCAAAACAGACAAACAATATAAAAATGTTTTAATGAATAAAAAATCGACTGTTCAGTAATAATATCTTCAGTCAGTCCTGGAAGTCATTTCCATGGAAGTGGACATGGAATTGCTGGCAGGAAAAGCGAGTTCGTGTAGTCCTGCCAGTAACTGACATGTCCGCATCCATAAATTTTTATTCATTTTTATTTCTCCCCTATGGTACAGATGGTTTGATCTAGAATTGCCCTTCTTGAGGCCATAGGTGGAGCAAAAGGTACCTTGCCAAGGGGCCCTGTAATGTAAATCCATTATATGACCTGTTTATGATTTGTCTCTTTCATCTCCGATATGAGTTGAGCTTTCATTTACTGTATTTGTTCTGTTTCTTGTAGCGACTGATGTCATCCAAAAGTTCCTACGCCAGGACACTGCGAGAGGATATCTGACAAGGTAGTTATTGTATTGTCCCAGGGCTCAGAAGGTCGGATTGCAGGGCAGATCCTGGGAGAGAAGGGATTTCTTGGTGGCACCTACTTATGAGACCCAAGGTCCTACATGGGAAGGCCAAAATCATGTTCAGTGGTGATGGGGTAGGTTATGTAACTGGGGATACCTGCGACTTCTACAAAGGGGTGTGGAGCCTGCGAGTGTGACCTGCGACCTCTGCAAAGAGGTAGGATATTGACCTGAAGCCTCTACAAAGAGGTGAGGTACCTATGAGTGTGACCTTCAGCCTCAACTAAGAGGTATGGTAAGGACCTAAGGTGACCTCCGGTGTCTACAAAGAGATGAGGTACCCATGAGTGTGGCCTTCGGCCTCTTTTAAGAGGTAAGGTAAGGACCTGAGTTGACCTCCGGCCTCTACAAAGAGGTGAGGTACCCGTGAGTGTGGCCTTCGGCCTCTATTAAGAGGTAAGGTAAGGACCTGAGGTGACCTCCGGCCTCTACAAAGAGGTGAGGTACCCGTGATTGTGGCCTTCGGCCTCTATTAAGAGGTAAGGTAAGGACCTGAGGTGACCTCCAGCCTCTATAAAGAGGTGAGGTACCTGTGATTGGATAGAACATGGAAATCAGTACAGTGATATTATGTAACAATATATGTATGGTGATAGACCATGGAATCAGGACGGTGATAGAATGTAATATTGTATGTATGTATGATAGAACATGAAATATGAGAGTGATACAATGAAAAATGTATGTAAGCTATGGAACATGGAATCAGGACAGTGAAAAATGTATGTAAAGAGACAGAACATGGATCAAGACAGTGAACAATGTAACAATGTAGGTATGTCCGACAGAACATGTAAACAGTACAGCGAAACAATGCAACAATGTATGTGTGTCAGATAGAACATGGAATCAGGACGGTGATACAATGTACGTATGGCGATAGAACATGAAATCAAGACAGTGAAACAATGTAACAATGTATGTATGTCAGATAGAACATGGAATCAGAACAGTGATACAATGTATGTATAGCAATAGAACATGGAAACAGGACACTGAAACAATGTAACAATGTATTATGTTAGATAGAAAGTGGAATCAGGACAGTGATATAATGTAAGAATGGAGAGAGAGAATGTGGAATCAGGACAGTGAAACAATGTATGTAAGTCAGATAGAATGTGGAATCAGGACAGTGTAACAATATATGTATGTCCGATAGAACGTGGAGTCAGGAGAGTGAAACAGTACAACAATGTATGTAGACAGAACGTGGAATCAGGACTGTGCAACAATGTACCTGTGAATGTGACCTTTGGCCTCTGCAAAAAGGTAAGGTATGGACCTGAGGTGACCACCGGCCTCTATGAAGAGGTGAGGTACCGTGTGACCTACAGCCTAAGAGGTAATGTGACCTGAGGTGACCTCCAACCTCTATGAAGAGGTGTGGTACCTGTGAGTGTGACCCTCAGCCTCTATGAAGAGGCAAGGTATGTACCTGAGGTGACCTCCGGCCTCTACGAAAAATTGAGGTACCTGTGAGATGACCTTCGGCCTCTATGAAGAGGTAAGGTATGTACCTGAGGTGACCTTCGGCCTCTACGAAGAGGTGAGCTACCTGTGAGTGTGACCTTTGGCCTCTTCTAAGAGGTAAGGTATGTACTGAGGTGACCTCCGGCCTCTAGGAAGAGGTGAGGTACCTGTGAGTGTGACCTTCGGTCTCTACGAAGAGGTGAGGTATGTACCTGAGGTGATCTCCAGCCTCTACGAAGAGGTGAGGTACCTGTGAGTGTGACCTTCGGCCTCAACGAAGAGGTAGGGTAAGTACCTGAGGTGAACTCCGGCCTCTACGAAGAGGTGAGGTACCTGTGAGGGTGACCTTCGGCCTCTATGAAGAGGTAAGATATGTATCTGAGGTGACCTCCAGCCTCTATGAAGAGGTGAGGTACCTGTGAGTGAGACCTACAGCCTAAGAGGTAATGTGACCTGAAGTGACCTCCGACCACTACGAAGAGGTGAGGTACCTGTGAGTATGACCTTCGGCCTCTACAAAGAGGTAAGGTATGTACCTGAGGTGACCTCCGGCCTCTACAAAGAGGTGAGGTACCTGTGAGTGTGACCTTCAGCCTCAACAAATAGGTAAAGTAAGTACCTCAGGTGACCTTCGGCCTCTATGAAGAGGTAAAGTATTATCACGGTGCCCGTGCTATTCGGCGACATTCTGTCATTCTACACTCCTGCTTGGATTGGCTGAGGTTCCTGCTCCGTGTACCGACTTGGATTGTTCTATGTTCCTGTTCTGTGTGATTCCACCTGGTTGCGCTGCTGCCTCCTCTGCACGCCCTGACCGGTCTCCGGTTAAGGGTGTGCTTCACTCTCACTGTCTGTGGACAGCTGTGCAGTTGGTCTCGGTTGCCTCCATGTCACCCCGGCGACATTCCTATTGGTCTGCCTTATGAACTGTTCCAGATTGGGTGGCTCTCGGGACGAGTTGCTCAGATTCCGTTTCTGCTACGGCAGTGGTCAGGCTGCTCAAATCTCCGTTAATGCTACGGCAGTATCCAGTTGCCTATTCTCTGTTACTGCCACGGCAGTGTCCAGTTGCCTTGTCTCCGTTACTGCTACGGCAGTGCTCAAGTGGCTCAGTCTACGCTACTGCTACGGCAGTGCCCCTATTGCTCAGTTTCCGTTACTGCCATGGCAGCTCCTCCATTGCTCTGTCTCTGTTAATGCTACGGCAGTATCCAGTTGCCTAGTCTCTGTTAATGCTATGGCAGTATCCAGTTGCCTAGTCTCCATTACTGCTACGGCAGCGCTCACGTGGCTCAGTCTCCGTTACTGCTACGGCAGTGCTCAGGTTGCCTGGTCTCCGTTACTGCTACGGCAGTGTTCACATTGCCTAGTCTCCGTTACTGCTACGGCAGTACTCAAGCTGCTCAGTCTCCATTACTGCTAAGGCAGTCCACAATTGTCTGGTATACATATTCTTGGGCGTTATTCGTACTAAAGCTCTCACCTCTATTTGAGCTCCATGAAAGGCCTTACCACACATGGGCCTGTCAACATTCTCTGTCTGCTATTAACCCATGCATTACCGATATACTGGGACTCACTCAAGATCTGCCTGACCTGTGTCAGTATAATGTTCTATGGACTCTTTACTTATACTGGACCTGTGTGGGCGTACCTCTGTATAACCTGTCTAGTGGCTGTACTATATTAAGTATATATTACAGGACCTGTGAGGGTTATTGTGATCTTAATTGTTTAATAAATCTGTGTTTTATCCAAACCTACTGTGTCTGTGTGTCAAAAAAAACGTTACAGTACAAAAGGGCCATGACCTCAGACAGTAAAGGTGAAGGAAATGCACAAAACATCTATTGGAGGATGGACTTACATGAGCAGAGTTTGGACCAGCAGGCACTGGCCATACAAATTATCCTTGAGTGCACTGCTCACCTCGATAAACCAGCTCACAGTCCGGTGGTCCCCTCCGTTTCCACCCTGGAGACTCAATCCATGGAGCATGTGGCCTCGGTTAAAGGGTTAACCGCCTCAGCTCTGTTACCACTCAAATATGATGGCGAACCCACACTGTGCAGGGGGGTTATTAATCAGTTGGAGATTTTTCTGGAGTTAACCCCCCAACCCTTTCCTAATGACCGCAGCAAGGTGGGGTTCATGATATCTTTATTGACAGGCAGAACCCTGGCATGGGCCAACCCCCTGTGGGAGAATGCTAAACCCTGCACTAGGAACTTCAGGGAGTTTGTGCGTACCTTTCGGAGAGTATTTGAAGTTCCAGGGAGAGCCGCCTCTGCTGCCAAACGACTCATGGAGATACAACAGGGCAATCGTACTGTGGGAGATTATGCCATTGAATTCCGTACATTGGCAGCAGAGGTAGGTTGGAACAACGAAGCACTGGTGGCAGCTTTTGCTCAGGGACTTGCTGACCTTATTAAGGATGAAACGGCAGCTAGAGAAGTGCCTAGTGATTTGGAGGAATATATTGATTTTGCTATATTAATTGATTCTTGCATCCGCAAGAGACTTATGGCTAAAGACCGCAAGCTGCGGACCAGGAATGTTGGACAAACCAGCTTTAATGTCCCACCCATGCCTCCCTCGCCTACCATGCCTCCTGAGCGGTCACACGACACCAGTGAACCAATGCAGCTTGGGTTCACCAAATTATCTAAGGAAGAACGGGCACACTGCCGGAGGCAGGGGTTATGTCTGTACTGTGGCAAAGCTGGGCACCTGCTGCGTACCTGTCCTGTACGTCCGGGAACCAAACGCACCTAGGGTACCTTAGGGGACAGGCCCTAGGTGGTGTTCAGCAGTCCCTAGACCCTATTATGCAGAAACCCACAATCCAGGTGGCATTTTCCTGGGCAGAACACTCGGTGGAGGTTCTGGCCCTGGTTGATTCCGGCGCAGCGAGATACTTTATGGACAGTTCATTTGCTGCGCTACATCAGATTCCGTTGGTTGAGAGTGAATCTCCCTTAGCTATTGAGGCCATTGATGGCAGATCGTTAGAACCGGCTCAGATAACTATGGAAACTATTCCGCTGTCTATAACTCTCCACACTGAGAAACAGCGGTTTCAGATTATTCATTTTTCTCATCATCCAGTCATTCTAGGGTTTCCATGGTTACATTTGCATAATCCCCAGTTTGACTGGCAGACTTGTGAGATCATGTCTTGGTCTGAGTATTGTATGGGGCATTGTGTGACTCATCTGATTAAGATCATGTGTACCTCTCCCTCCGTGCCAGCTGAATATCACCAATTCAGTGACGTTTTCAGTAAGGGAGAGGCTAGTACTTTGCCCCAGCATAGGGCATACGATTGTGCTAATGATTTGCCTCCTGGCGCTGTGCCTCCTAGGGGTCGCACGTACCCATTGTCGTGCGAGGAGAATCAGGCCATGGAGGAATATATTGACAATGCCCTTAAAAGTGGGATTATTAGGAAGTCTACCTCGCCCGCAGGGGCTGGTTTCTTTTTTGTCAAAAAGAAGAATGGCGAGTTGAGACCTTGTATCGATTACGGGGACTGAATAAACTAATGTCCAAAAATGCCTACCCCATACCACTCATAACCGAACTATTTGACAGGTTAAAATGTTCTTCTATTTTCACTAAGTTGGACCTACGGGCTGCATATAACCTGATCAGAATACGAGCTGGAGACGAGTGGAAAACGGCATTTAATACCAGATCTGGACAGTATGAATACCTAGTCATGCCTTTTGGCTTTTGTAACGCACCCGCTGTATTCCAAGAATTTATTAATGATATCCTCCGTGATATGCTAAGGTCCTGCGTAGTAGTCTACCTAGATGATATACTCATACACTCGTCTAGCCTGTCTCAACACATCAAGGATGTGTCCGAAGTCTTGCTCAGATTATGCAAAAATAAACTATTCTGTAAGATTGAGAAATGTGAGTTTCACAGGTCCATGGTGCCTTTTTTGGGCTTTGTGATTTCTAGAGATGGTATTGCTATAGATCAGGAGAAACTTGCATCGGTATTACAATGGCCACGACCCAAAGGGTTAAAAGTAATTCAGCTCTTTCTTGGGTTAACGAATTATTATAGGAAGTTTATTTGGAACTTTTCCACTATTGTTAAACCTCTGTCTGACCTCACACACAAGAGTGCCAACCCATGCCAATGGTCTGAAGCAGCTGATCATGCTTTTGAGACACTTAAGTCCGCTTTCGCATCTGCTCCTGTACTGTCCCACCCCAACCCTTCCCTTCCATTTACGTTGGAGGTTGATGCCTCTGAGAATGGGGTAGGGGCAGTACTGTCACAGCATCCAGTTGCCGGGAGTACTCTGAGACCGTGTGGGTTCTTCTCTAAAAAGCTGTCAAGTGCCCAGAGTCACTATAAAATTGGGAACAGAGAACTCCTGGTTATTATTCTCGCTCTTAAAGAATGGTGTCACTTGCTTGAAGGTACGAGAACTCCTGTATTAATCCTGACAGACCACAAAAATCTGACATATCTCTTGGAAGCTAATGGAAATGCTGACATAGAGAAGACGAGAACCGAATGTGAGGAATATTAGTGCCTGTCACCGCATACTGAGACCTGTTCACACTGGTTTAATTAAGATTATTGAGAGTTTGGTATGTACTGTCTGGGTAATCAGCTAAATGAGATGATTAAAGTAAAGGAAACCTCTTATGTTAACAAATTCCCATGTATCCGAATAAGCGATTTAATTTGGGGGAAGCCAAGGTGTATGATGCTTGTGAGCTACTGCTTAATTCAGGAGCTAAGCAGCAGAACAGTGGTGGCTATTGTTTATAGAAGCTTGTGGCGTGTGAGGGGGGAAAGGGATGGTTCGATACCTGATTAAGCCGCTGGGTGGATTGCAGGTGAGCGCTACTGTGCGTGGGGCCGGAAGCGATGATCGCGGGACCGGATGTGACACAGAGACAGCTGACTGGTGAGATGTCTGAGCACAAAGACGATGCACCCTGTGGGAGAGGCTGCAGTCAATATTTAAGGCTTGCAGCCCCTCCCACAAATGCAGGCCCAGCCTTCTATTTGCGCTAGTCACCTATAACCCTTTGAGTGCAAGAGGGATTCGCAATGCATTGCAAAGCAATGCATTGCATATCCCTCTGACACGCAAAGGGTTAACACTCAATCTAAAATTTTCAGGGGGAAAATATAACATATTTTATGTAACTTATCAAGGGCATAATGAAAGGTACACTACATAAATATATCATTATTAGGTTTCACAATCATAATGACAAAAATAAACATATTATGCATAACAATTTCCATAAATTTGCATTTGAAACTGAATACTTATTGTACATTTTTGCAAAAGTCTTCATAGAAGAAGTTGTTGTACTTGCACACCAAAATGCCACAGCACCCTGGTTGAGAATCACTGGATTAAATTGGAATCCTACCCTGTGTCATGTGGTGTTCCATGAGATTTCCTGCCATGATGCTGTGGGACATATATTAGTAACCCTTATAGTTTCATAAAATAAATATTCCCACCAATGCGATTTTCGTGATTCTGTGTCTTTAAAAGGAGGGGTTTGGGCTGCAAAAGTGGCTCAATTAAGTGTGAGTATGGCAAAGTATTTATGTGTGTATGTGTTTTGGGGGTATTTACTTGATTGAGCCTAGGGCAGCAGAAAGCCTAAGTACATCACTGCTCTGTATATCACATGTATCTCACATGAGATTTCCTGCCATGATGCTGTGGGACATATATTAGTAACCCTTATAGTGTATACCCTGAAGCCCAACCACAGATGTTGTTGTTTACCACCAGTGGGGCTGTGCCGGCAGATTTGTACATTCACACCAATGTCCATCGAGACCTACACTGTAACCCTCTAACTCCTTCTCTTGTCTCTCTAGTATCTTCTGGCCATGGTGTTCTGCTATTTTCAGCAAGCTCGACTTCTCATGACTGAGTATACGGCAACAAACTTCTTTGTTGCCCTGTAAGTAACTTTTACATCCAACCATAAATTATCTGATCAAAGACACTGGGCCTTATTTATAAAAGCAAACTGGCACAATTCTGGGGAAAACCTTCTGCCACATAGGGGACAAATACATTTTACATTTATGCTTTAACCCACTGTAGAGGTTTCCAGCATGTTGCAAAGCTATGCCCTGGAGACTTCTGCAGCATTCAAGGGGGTTAAAACACCACTTAATACAATAGGAATTTGGGGAGTGTTTATTTCCCCCCCACTTTGTGCAGTTGGTTTTACCCAAAATTGATCCAGTTTCCTTTTATACATAACCCCCAGTGAGGCTGATGTACTAAGATAAACTGAGGCAAACCATTTGCCATTCACATTGTTTAAATGGGAAATATTACATAATTTATGCTGCGGAGTACAACAAGGGGACTGTTGCTGCTGTTTTTTGATTGAAAAGTTACTACAAATGAAATTTGCATTTTGGGTGCAATTCTTCAGAGCCCTGAACTTTTGTGGTGCTGCTGTTGCTACAGCAATCTATGGATAACTACTGACAGTGACAATAACCCTCCATAGAGTGATTTAGCAACAGCACCATCCTGACATTTCACTCCTACACCTAGTACTGCACCCAAAGAATGCAAGTTTGAGCTGGAATAACTATTGACTGAAACATCTCCTAGCAGCTGGTGTGCTCTTGTTTTGCTCAGTAGGATAAACCCATTAATATATATAAACACTATAATTTCCTGTTAAAAGTGGGCTTTTAACCCTTTGAATGTGTTGGAGATTCTTACATTCTAGGGGTCAACCTCCCCATTAAAATCAATAGGGATTTTGATTTCCCCTATGATTCATTTGGTTTGCTCCAAAATGGTTCCAGTTCTTCATCTAAAGGGTTAAAAACCTAATTTAAGTAAATGGTAATTTGTATTTATTACATTTGGCAAAGTGGGTTTTGTATTTCTCCCAACATTTCAAATGGCCAAATAGGGACACTTTTGTTTTAGGTGGTGTTTCTGGGGGCGTGGCTGGTGGGTGGGCAACACTGAGAATTTTTAGGTTATTTCAAGACCTATTGACATCTCTTTATGTAACTGAATAAAATAATTTAGAGCAAGACCCAAGTATTTTATTTACATAGACTAATTTATAAACACATATACCTAAGTTTAAACATTAATGTAAGTTTTATTACTGTGGGGCACCACATAGTCTGATCTACAAAGAGATAGAGACACCAGGGTGGGAAAAAGGGACAGTGGGATTTGGGTCTCTAAAAGGGACTGTCCCTCCTAAAGAGGGACACTTGGGAAGTATGGTTTTGCTCCAGAATTGTTCTGCTTATCATTATACATATGGCCTTATGAACAAAAGAAGGGAGGAACAATTCTGGAGCAAACAGATTGCACCATAGGGGGTAGAAATTCAAATTGCAAAGGTTCCCATGAATATAAATGGGGCGTTTAATCCCTTTAGCGCTAGGCAAGTCTACACTCGTTGAGTCAAAGAGACCTCTCTAGCAATTAAGGAATTAAAAGTCCAATTTAAACCAGTGGGAATTTTTTATCCCCTGTGGTCCAGTTGGATTGATCCAGAATTGTTCCATTTCTTTTTTGTTTATCAGCATTACTGAGCGTCCATTTCTGTACCATCTACTTGTGCCATGGATATGGCTGTATAGAACAGTGTACATAGATTAGAAATGCTATTTTTTCCCCAACACACGATTATATTACAATGACAAGACCAGATTGATATCTCAGTTGACCCTAGGCAAGACATCCTAGGTGTCCTTTAGCTCTCCCATGGTCCCACCCTCATATGACTCCGCTCCTATCCCCATACATTTTTGTTTGGCAGGAAAAATGCATTCAGTCTATAAAACACAAGCACAGAATCTCTTAACCCCTTGGATGCTTTGCAATGTGTTGGAGACCTCTCTAGCAACCAAGGATTTAAATAGTGACCAGTAAAGTGTTATATAATCTGGTAAATATACTGGTTGAATTAGTATATACATCAGGAAATAAACTGGCCACCATAAACCAAGAGTGAGTGTCTGGATAAAGGGCATTGGGATTTCTCTGGCCACACCCACAGCTCAGAATGTGGGTGTGGCTAGCACAGCTGAGGCTCCTTCCCACACAATGGGGAACTCCAGGCAGCTGTCTGCTCTGCCAGTTCTTATACAGAAGGATTTGGTGTGACTTACAAGGAGGTTCCTGGTGGCGATTGTACTTAAAAGCTTTGTTTCATTTCATACAATAAGGTTACATTATTTATATACTTTTGTATCTCCTCTTATTATGTACTAGTGCATAACCATTAATTACAACATGTATAGACTTAAATTGGAGCTGTCACCTAAAGACACATTTATTTTGTTTAACAGAACAGTACAACATTTGCTAAGTAGTTGTGTACAAGGCCAATCTTGCCACTTGCTGTGTTATTAGTAGTGACCTAGTGTATGGGCTCTGCCTGGATTCATTCATAGAACAGTATGTGGTAATGTTGGTCCAGCACATAAACTGATTATCATAAAGTTCCATACTCTGCTACCAACAAATAAAGGCTACTGTCTCAAAAACTACTGATATTGCAAAACAAATGGCTAAGCTTATCTTAGGGTTTAATGGGATAATATTGAGCACTATGGAAAAATATAATTGATTTATCTTGTCGAATAAAAAAAGACAAAGACATTTTATTCAAAGGTTATTGCAGCTCAAACTTGTATTTTTTTATGCATTATTTCCAAGGCACAGTGGTGCTGTTGCTACAGCAGTTTATCTTTGGGACAATAACTCTCCATAGGCTGCTGTAGCAACAGCTCAGGCCATGGAGGTATTGCACCCAGAAATTAATGTTTCAGTTGCAATAAATTTTGACTTAATAGGATAGTAATGTCAGAAAAAAGGTATTATCTATATGGTAGATAACATTAACCCTTTAGTTACAGACCGCTCACATTTTTTTTTTTCGCCATATGATTCCGGAGTCCCCGAATGGCGTGCAACCGCGCAGGGACCCGGATTTCCAGGATGTACATGTACATCCTCTGTCACTAAGTGACATTTTCTTGGGAAATACACTTACGTCCATTGTCGGGAAGGGGTTAAAAGAGAGTACTTGCACTTATTCATATCTCTCAAACCGTTATGGTTTGAGAGATATAGGAAAATAAAGTTCTCCGCTCCCTCCCATTTCTGCTTGATGAGCTGTAAAGCTGTCAGAAGCAGATTCTGGTCACTTGACCAGACGCGGCTCTTCAGCCGCGCCGATATTACAATATCTAAAGATAAATACTTAATTGAAATGGTCTACAACCTGTGCTTGCAAACCAGGCACACACTGTAGACCATTCCGATGAAGTAAAAGAACAGAAAAGGAGAGCACCACTGATGAATATATAAATGATATGCTTTTATTCTACCAAAGTATAGTTAAAACATTAATAATGGACATACATAAAATAAAATGTATCAATACATTCAATATGCAAAAATATTATATTCCTCTTTGTAGATTTGCAACAACATAAATAGTTTTTTATAGCTCACTACGGTGCTGAACTCCTCCGTTTGAGTGTTCACAATGTCCCTGTATGTATATATATATATATATATATATATATATATATATATATATATATATAACATTGAGAGATGGGGCAGCACCCGTGGGACTTTTCCAAAGGTTTGTTTAATGGCAAAATAATAACAAACAGGTCAGGTCAACGTTTCGGTCACAAACAGACCTTTATCAAGACAACCATTGTGGAGACTCACCTCCTTCTTTATGCTCCGGTGTACCCTGGCGTCGCTCGTGCAGATGGTGACGTCATCACTCTGAAACTTCCCATTGGATGGTGCTTCGAGTGGACGTCTCCCATTGGTCACGACAAAGTCAGATGGCTGCAAGAGTGGAGTGGTAAAATTAAAATGACTGAACTCTTACTTTACAACAAGTTCGAAATGAATGCATATATTATAAATCATAAAAGAACAACCTCCGCTGTCAATGATCAAGGAGCTGAACCTTCTAGTTCACGGCATGTCTCCGTTTTAGAGTTCAGTGATGATCATGCTGCTCATCCCATGATACCGGGTGCGCACTCCAACTCTGAAACTCACGGAGGTCCGTGGTCTCCAGTACATCGCACAGCGCTTAAAGTAAACACCATCCTTGGGCACTATTGGTTAAAACAGTGCTAAGTTTATAAAAATTTCAATGTAAACATCAAGAATCACTGTGAAATCACGCACACACCAAGATATAAGACAGAGTTACTAGTTCACTTTTGCTAGTTGTAAGTCAGACTTAATCGATAGATACCATGCTCTGTGCCCACGTATAATGTTCAAAATTGGAAAAAATTGAAATAAGTCTATGAGGAAATTGAACAGGTAATAAAACCAAGTAGTTAAATATGTTTTTTCCTAATAGTGCTGTCCTATTAGTCAGAGATGCAATATCAGACAAAAGAATGAACCTGTAATCCCTATTTACAGGGAACGTTCATGCTTCCCACTGACACAAAAATTATGAGTGATGAGGTGTAAATGTCTGTTCCTCATGCTTTATGGAGTAATTAGATAGTAAGATGTCTTCCCCAAATCCTTTAAAGGATTTGAAGGAAAATCAAACTATAAATATCACAGAGACTGATAGGGGGGGGGGGGCGGTGGTTATTCTCAACAGACTTGAGTACCTTGCAGAAGAAAACATTTAGGGCTAGATTTAAAGGCAGCCATTAAACCAGCCGCTAAGTGAAAAAGGCACATCGCTCGCAAATAAACAGGAGTTACGGCAGATTCAATAGCTACTCTACGAGAACAGCTATCGAGCGTAGGCACACAAAAAACACGTAACACAAAAGCCGCTGTCACTCATGTTAATGCACAACGGGCGGCCAAATCACACGATAACAGCGCTCAAAACAACATCTAACATAATGGCTGACTATCACAGTGCCTGTGATTCCTGTCACTCTCAGTTGTGGCTGTCACTGATTTGCTGACTGGGTTTGACCCGCCTCCTGATGACTTTTTATACCTGGCTATCACATCTGTCAGATGCCCTTTCGTGGTGTTCCTGAGCCAGTAGTACTGTTGCTGTGTTCCTGTATTCTGAGTTCCTGTGTACCGATTCGGCTTGTCCTGACTATTCTCCAGTGTTCCTGCTTGTGTATGACCCGGCTCGTCTGCATACCACCCTTGGATCCTGCCCCGGCTAGACTGACGTTCCTGCTTGTGTATGACCCGGCTTGTATGACTGCCTCCTACGTGCTCCGACCCGGCCGCGACATTATCAGTCTCTGTTGCCAGCTTCAGTGTGACTGCCTTGCCTGGTGTTACCCACGACTAGTGCTGTGCCTCGCTACCTGTGCAGAGATGTGTGTGAATCTGTGTGCCTTCCTCTCAGTGCAGAGCCTTCCAGTAGCGCTGAAGCCTCGAGTAAACGTGCTTTTTAACTCTTGCAGTGCTGCATTGATTTCACTCTCTCTATCTCCAGTACGAGCCTCGATATCCGTGATACTGCTGAGTTGGCCGCTCATCGTCGGCAACTCTAGTCCTCCATTGCAGAGTAGTCACATTGTTTGGGTCGTTTGGGCGCCTAAGACTCTCCGGTGTCGGTTACCGGCGATATCCGTAATATAGAGTGGTGGCAGTAAGGCTTCAGTGTTGGCCTATCCGGTACTACGCCCGAGGGGGCTAGTGGCTCTAGCATTCATATTCCAGCATTCGACTAATCTTGAGGAGGCTGTTAGCTCTTGCATTGCCGGCCGGTTCCCGTTACGCCCGTGGGGGCTATTTGCACTTGCACAAACCAAAGCAGTTCCAGTAACTACGCCCGTGGGGGCTAAGTTGATTCCTAGTCTGCTTAATATCCAAACACCTTGGCAAGGCAGTTCGGTCTTCAGTACTTGATGAACTTGGTCTATCCAGCACAGCCTTTTAACATCCAGGGCGTGTCAAACCTCCACATCTGAGATGGACTGTTATCTAGACATTAACCCCTTGGGGGTTCATATCATCCAATTGCATACTGTCTTGCATGTATATCTATTGTGCTATTACTATTGTAATATCTCAGTTTACTTGATCTGTGTATTACCTACCGCCACTAGAGGGCGAACTTGAGCATTATTTACTTAAATAAAGTTTGTTTTATTTTCACTTACTGGTCTGAGAGTCCTAAAAACCGTTACACTGCCATTGTCTAGCAACCATGATTGATGCAAAAACAAATTCAAACACACAACCAATCACAAAGCCCCAATGTATCAAATAACTTCAAATACACCTATATATACCCAAAAATAACCGTCACACACTGTCTGTTATTGAGTTCTTCAGAGCCAGATATCAGGACCCAGGAGCAGAGGATAGTGATTAGAGAGAGGGAGACAGGAGCATTCATCGGAGGTAGAAGGAGATTTTTGAGTTTGGAGTTTGGAGAGAGGTGCACTTACTATACACATATTACACTTTTGCACATATTACATACACACATACAAACACAAACACATACACATACATACACATAGTCCTTTTATTTTATAACACCTTACACAGTTTACATTTTATTTTGACAGTGTGAATCTGTGAGTGAAAGTGTGTGACAGAGAGTGAGTGGATCGAGTGTGTCTGTGAGGGTCTGTGGGAGTGCCTGGGTGTGACTGGGTGAATGATGGCCAGGAGAGGAGGACAGGAGAGAGGGATGGGGAGAGTAGTGGAGGAGGAGGAAGCTCAGGAGGGGATCCCTCAGCAGAGCAGGGGTGGCAGAGGGAGATCTGCAGGGCGGAGGGGGACCCGACCCACAAGAGCAGGCACACGCAGGACAGGGACAGAACCTGCAGTGGGACGAGTGGTAGTTGCTGGGGAGCACCCCACACAGTCAGGGTCAGACCAGGCAGGGCACTCCGGCTCAGAATCCTCCCATGCCGGAGCTGACGAGGGCAGGATCAGGGACCCCAAATACACAGACGAGGAGAACACAGCTCTCGTGGGAGCTGTCCTGGACAGGCAGAGTGTTCTCCACCCGACAGCGAAGGTCCCTGGTCTGTCAGCGAGGAGGAAAGCAGCCTGGAACCAGATATGCAGCCGGGTCAACGCGGTGGCTCCATGCAGGCGGGACGTGGAGTCCATCAAAAAGAGATGGGGCGACTGCCGGAGGGTCGTCAAAAACAAGATGACAGAGCTCGCCAAGCACACCCGAGGCACTGGAGGTGGACCAGCAGTCCCAATCACCTTCTGCGGCTGGGAGGAGATGGTGTGGCAGACCATGTCCCCGACACTGATCGAGGGGGTCATTGGAGGAACTGACACTGGGGATGAGAGGAGCCTCCACACTACCGGTAAGTGCAACACTACAGAACAACACACTACAGCAACCAACACCAGCTGCACACAGTCATACCTCAACACATGTCCATCACTCAGCCATACAACTGCACCAACACAGCAGCCTGAGGGTTAAAAAAAAGGACACAACACCTGGACAAATGGCAACGTCCAACTTGGGACAAACCTGTCAAAGTCCTACTTCAACCCTCCTGTCGCTGTGCTCATCACACACAATACACAAACCGTTATGTTCAAAATGTCGTCTGTTAAATATCATCACTGTTCACACACAATGTCACCCATGTCCCCACCCCCACCCTAACCCCTTGAGTGCTAGAGGGATCATCAATGCATCAATCAACAATGCACTGGCAACCCCTCTGGTACTCAAGGGGTTAACCAGACAACAAACAAGTCAATAGGACAACGATCACATGCTACACAGGGGACATTCACTAAGCGATGACAAACAGATGGTGGACACAAAGTAACCCTCACACACCCTCACTTCACCAATACCAGTGTTAGTCCATGGAGAACATGCAACAACAAGAATCAAGTTTATAAGGTCCCATTGTACAGACTCCATGGAAAACACTGGAAATGGGGAAAGGAGATCACTGGAGAAGTCACCATCATGTTCACTTCATCAGTTCAACATCACCGCTTACTGAATCACAAAAAGGGGGCATCAGGTCACACATCACAGTGTCCCACAGAATAAATGCTTGTAGGTGCAACACACAGGCCGAAAACTATTCCACAGATTTCAAGCTGGAAAAAGTAGGCATTGGTGTTGTGGCTGCAATCATATACTCTGACTTGAAATGACATATTCCATATCTCATTCCCACATGGATTCACAGGGGTGCTGATGCCATGGATAGATGGTACACCAGCCGCTCTTTGCAGGATACACATGGGAAACAAATAGCAAACATCATTGTACCTTGGTCACCAACAGGCCATGACTGATGGATATCTAGGATTGAGTACGGTTGCCTCACACAGAAGGATGTATGGGCTCATACACAGAGAAAAAAGGCCTCAATCAAAGATATCCCTCACTACTGGCTGGATTGTTGCCCTTAGGAGTCAAATGTTACTAAATATGTTACAACACGATGTGAACACAGAGATCAGTTCACTGGATGTGATTGCCTTACTGGCCAGATATGTGCACCCATCACAAATCAACCTACATTGCTACCATCCAAATACACATACATAGTATATCACACTCTACGTAGGTGGGATATACGAGGTATGTTCATATCCATCATATCAATACAATGTCTTGTTGGATGGGTGCACATGTATAGCCAGTAAGACAATCACACCTACTGAACTGCTCTCTGGCTTCACATCTTGGAAGGATATTACTGTCCATATGAAGGGTACATATCCACATACATATATGACCATTTCTACTTGTGTGTCACTGTAATGGGATAGCAATGGGTAATGTCATCATGATGTCATATCATTGCCATCGTTAACAGATGTGTCTTGATCTAAGTCCCATCCCTCCAACACTCATGGTTATACAGATATTGCTCTATGTGACAGGTGGAGATATCTATCATTTGACCACACGGAGGCTCTTCAGCAGAGCCAAAGTCGCAACATTTCGAGATAAATACCTCTTTGGAATGGTCCACAGAGTGTGCTTGCAAACCAGGCACACTCTGTACACCATTCCAATTACGTATTGTTCTCTAAATGGGGCGATTTGGGCTCTGATGAAAAGCCCTCGTGTGGACAAATGACTGAAATCTACATCTGTCACATAGAGCAATATCTGAACAACCATGAGGGTAGAAGGGATAGGACTAACAGCGAACAACATCTGTTTTCACAATGTCTACAATGTGACATCAAGGTGGACTTAACCTTTGCCATCCCCCTGGAGGGATAGCCATCCCTACAAGTTGTGAAGATAAATATATGTTGTTGGATTCACCCCCCTCCCCCCAGTTAAACAATGGTATTCCTACTGTTGAAAGGTGTGTTGATGCAAAAGGTATCACAGATCAGAAATAGATATGTCAGGGGCAATACCCCAGTGGCCTGCAATTGTACAGTGGTGCTGTTACTACACAATCATGTGGACAGCTCTGGTACAGGGACCAGATATCTACATGGGAGGGTGTTGCAACAGCCCCACTGTACTATTTCGGCCCACTGTGATATTGCACCTCAAAATGAAACCTTCACCTATAATAACTCAAACAACACCTTTCAGCAGTGGGTGTACCCTTGTTTACCCAGGGAGATTAACCCAAAGACATATAATTGTCTTCACCACATATCAAAGTATAACTGTCTCCACAAACATATGGCTAAGGTCACTAATCACAACATCTTATTTCTCCACACAGCTTACGGCCCACAAGCCCAGCGGGAGACAGTGGAGGAGGCAATGCCCCCCCCCAGTGAGGAGGACACAGAGGAGGGGACAAGCCGGTGGTCACCTTACCCACCATCACCATCCCCTCCAACACAGGCTGCACCACCACCTACTGCACCCCTTCAAGCTGGACCATCACAGGCTGCACCCCTTCAAGCTGGACCACCACAGGCTGCACCACTTCAATCTGGACCACCACAGGCTGCACCACCACAAACTGCACCTCCCCAGTACAGTGGCTGGATGCAACAGGAGGAGAGGTGGACCCATCCAGCCACCTCCACCAGCTACTACCCTCCATCAGCAGCACCACCACCGCCAGGGAGGCAATGGCTGCCAGGGACAGTGGCCACCACCCAATATGGGCCATATGCCTCCCAGTTAAACCAACCCTCCTGGATGGCTCCACAGCATGCCCCAAGGTATGCTCCCAGGTGGGGTTCAAGCACCTATCAGTGGCCACCATTTGACCCATGGCCACTGGACTACCCACACCTGGGCCTGATTGGTGAGCCCCAGCGCCCCATACCCAGGGACATTTTCACACCTCCACCAGCACACACATCATTGGGCAGCTCGGAGTCACTTGATGTGGTGGGCATATGCCCATCATCTGCACCAGCCACTCCAACAGCTGTCACAGCAGCCACAGCACCTCCAGCAGCACCGGCGCATACAGCACCCTCAGCACCAGAGCAAACAGCACCTCCAGCAGCACCAGAGCAAACAGCACCTCCAGCAGCAGCAGAGGAAACAGCACCCTCAGCAGCAGAGGAAACAGCACCCTCAGCAGCAGAGGAAACAGCAGCACCAGTGACACCGGGCACATCCACCTCCAGCACCGCACGCCTCACAGGGATGGAGGCGGAGTGTATGGCCCTGCAGAGGAGACTACTCCGGTCGAGCAGGAGTACTGACAACAACATTACAAGGAGCAGGAGGCAATCCAGAAGGAACATTGCACAATTGGAGAGCAGGATCCAAGGCTTGGAGTAGGAGGTGGCCCGGGGGAACACACTACTCCAGCAGCTCAGGACTGGTGTGATGGACATGTTAAGACAGGTCCTTGTGGAGTTGAGGGAGATCAACCGCAGGGAGAACCTGAGGATGGAGAGGGAGAACTTGCGTTCCACTGAGGGGTCTACTGCAACCACCACCCCCTCCATTGTTACCCCTGGAGCCACACCTAGGGGGCAGAGGATTACCAGGAGCTCAACAAGGGCATCCACCTCTGGCACCCAGGCTAAGGCCCCCCACCCAAAAAGGAAAAAATGAAAGGCCCAACCTGTCAACTTTCCCCTCAATAAAAAAAACTTTTTTTTTTATTCCATTCTGATCTGTTGTGTCTTCAGTTATGGATTGGGTGGCAGGGTTGTCTCCAATGCATTGCCATACAATGCAGTGAACACAACCTCTGCCTGGGTGAAATGTTTGTGGGATGCTACAGCATGGGTTCACACGCACACACATCGTTGTACAAATTCAACTGGAAATACATCCCTGGAGCCATATAACACCACTGTGTTATATGGCGATGTTGTGTGTTGAATTTGAACAACAAAACATACCCCTTAGCACAACAAATGGTACAACATTGAACATTCGTCTACATCATATGTTGTGTTTAACCCTTAGAGTGCCAGAGTGGTAGGCAACGCATTGCAAATAAATGCGTTGGGGACCACTCTTGCACTCACTGGGTTAATGGGATAACCAGACAAACAGCTCTGTGACTTTGTAGGGACATTACAAGCAGGACAGATAAATGGGACATGTATCCATATTGTCTTGGATTCACACACTCATTGTGCAACTGACTTACTGGGGAAGCCAATGTTTTTAACCTAGGATTTCAATGTGTAGCACACACATTGATATCCTGGGGTGAGCATTGGGGTCTCCAGTAAGTTGAGTTGCTGTTTCCCTAAGGGTGTAACAGACTTCACCAGTGATAACACATGTCCACTTAGTCTGTTTGTTCGTTGATATAGCCCATGTACTGAGATATGTCAAAGTGGAGCAAAATCTCAGAACATGGATTATACTGAGCAATACAGATACTGTGGACAGGTATTCACTGTGGAAGTATGTCCCCTGTATCACCTCTTCATCACTCCCACTACACATTGGTGCATCACTGCCACCATCATCTGTTTGCATGGATACATCACAGAGTCCACTCACTGGCAAACAAGTGGTGGACTCCTGTGATGTGGGTGATGCCTTTCCATGTATGGGGGATACTCTGCCCTGGGTGTGGTTACGCATTGACAAATGTGTTCTCAAATATATCCTCCTACAGACACAGATAGAACGGTGATGGTTCATCTTTATTGTGTCTCAAAGTACATTAGAATGTACATGTGTTTTCTGTGTGTATTGCCTATATGCATTGAACACCTGTATGAGAACACTAAATGTACTTTGAAACTAAATGGTACTACTTCAGTAACACTGCTGCCCTGCTCATGCGTTGTCCACAAGGTTTGACAACTCTGTAGCTGAGCATCCTAACTATACAGGTTATATCACTCAAGAAATGGTGTTTTCTGTGTCTATATGAGAATGTTCCAGTAGAGGTTTGTGTGAACCTCAGGTCAAACTTTGCATCACCAACAACATCATCATAAACAGCAAGGGGTGATCTTCATGAAGGTGTTGTCAAGACATCAATCCAGTCACATGGAAGATCTTCAGTTCAAGGATGGATCATGTTACGGATGCCTGTGGGACAAGAGGACAGGATTTGGAGCAGTAGACCTGAACTGATCATCAAGCAACAACAATTTAGTCTTTTTAATCCCCTCAATTGCCACGGTTACAGGTGAGTACACAAACCATTGCTTGACAATGTGTTGTGTACTCATCTGTAACCAATTCTGTGGGGAACTTAGGACATGTGCACCAGCCCTATGGATTTGTGCCCCTGACATGTATACACACATTAACAAGTGTTCTGAGAGCTCCATGGAGGTAATTACATTGTGCTGCCACTGTGAAAGTGACAGTGGCAGCCCAATGTCATATTGTTCCATGGAACTGTTAGGACATATTTGTTGATGTGTGTATTCATGTCGGGGGCACATATGTCTGCACACTCACAGGTCAGCATGGAGTCCCTGGTAATCTGATCTACGTCTCATGACCTCTACATTGTGTGACCATACCACTGTACATCCACCCCTGTGCTGCTCTTCTCAGCTGTAACACAGTACAGGTCCCATATTGAGTGCAATGACCCACTAGCCATCCCCCTGTAAAGGTTCCATTCTCAAAATCTCTGTGGACTGAGGAGTTTTGGACAATGTATGCATCATGTGAGCTGCCAGGATATTTTGCACAGACATTCATTATCCTCATGTTGCTGTCACACACCATCTGCACGTTGATGGAGTGGAAGTTCTTCCTGTTGATGAATAGCTGTGCGTCACGTGCTGGGGCCTTAATCCGGACATCCTTGCGTAAAAGGCCTGCTTGA
The DNA here is from genome assembly GCA_037306005.1 of Rhinophrynus dorsalis. Taxonomy (NCBI): domain Eukaryota; kingdom Metazoa; phylum Chordata; class Amphibia; order Anura; family Rhinophrynidae; genus Rhinophrynus; species Rhinophrynus dorsalis. Next base: position 281,590,010 of record CM074723.1, on the reverse strand, counting down.
CGTGTATCCAGTCCATGTCGGTGGTGGGAAAATGTATATAGCTACTGGCCTTGCTTTTGAGGGCTGGCAGGACCTGGGCCAGCACCCTGGAGAATGTGGCCTGTGACATGCCAGATGCGTAACCCTCAGTGGACTGGAAGGCCCCACTTGCCATGAAGTGTATGGAACACAGTAGTTTCTGCAGGCCAGTTAGGGCATGGTTGTGGATGTAGATGGGATCCACCTGCTCCTTGATGACCTCATACAAGGCAATGATGCTGTCAGGCCTCAACCTGTAGCGATCAATGACCTCATCATCAGTCATTCCAAAGAGGGTGACCCTTGGGCGGTATACCCTGGGCCTTGGTGGTCGTCTATACATCCTCTGCCCTCCAGGTGGGGATGGACTCCTGTGTGGCTGCTGAGCCAGAGCCTCCTCACTTGCAACAGGTGAAGGCTGTTGATCAGGCGTGCTTGAAGGTTGCTGATGTTCCCTAGCTCTCTCCCTTGCACGCCTTCTCCGCAGTCTTCGCAACAATATGTAACCCAACATACTGTTTGCTCTCTCTATCTGTCTCTATCTGTCTCTCTCTCTCTACCTCTCTCTCTCTATCTCTCTCTCTCTCCCTCCCTGAGTGGAAAACAAGCCACAAGTGAGTGTGTTGAGTTGTCCCTTTAAGTACTTGCTAGGGCGTTGTGTAGGTGTGGTGATGAGGTGAGTGCTAACCAATGGTGAGTTGTTTTTGTCCAGGTAAGTGTTTGCAGGTGTGTGTGTTATAAGATGTGGTATGTTGTGCTTGTTATGTGTGTGCCATTTGCAGGCGTGCAGTTGTGGGGTGCTGGTCGCGTGTTGATGTTGCCCATGTGAGCTTCTATTTGCAGGTGTCCACTTTGTGTGATAACCCCCATTGTTCCGTGCCATGTTGTGCTGGTGTTTTTTTGTGTGTCGTTGTCCCTGTGGTTTTGGTTATTGTTGTGAGTGGAGTGATTTGTGTTGTGTGTGCATGTTTTTGTGTTGTTTTGGCATTGCATGGGTTAATTTTCCCATTTACATGGTTGTGTGGTAAGCATTTTGTGTATTTTCCTATGTAACGGGTGTTTTGTTTTGCCAGTTAAGTGTCTAACGGCTAAGAAAAGTGGGTCTTAACTTTTTGCCGTTAGGTGTGTCTTTTTTTCAGCCGTTAGCAGTACCGCAAGCCTTTGAATAGCTCTGGGGTATGTTGTTCCATGCGTCTGAATGCACGTAAGTGTATCGGCCGTTAGGACTCTGCAACTGCCGTTAGCTGTTCTTTAGATGGATCTTTGAATTGCAACATGACACTTAACGCACCCGTTAGTGATTTTTTTTTACTAATGGCTGCCTTTAAATCGAGCCCTAAGAGTGACAGTAACGCACAGAATATCCACTGGAGGATGGATATGCACGAGCAACGTTTGGATCAGCTAGCGGTTGCTATCCAAACTATTCTTGAACGCACGGTACTTGCGGATAAGTCCGGTGCTAACCCGGTGGTCTCGCCAATTCTGACACCAGAGAATGAATCTAGGCCCTCAGGGGTCGCAGTCAAAGGGTTAACAGCTTCGGCACCCTTGCCGCTGAGATATGATGGTGACCCTCAACTATGCAGAGGGTTTATCAATCAACTTGAAATATTTATGGAATTGACGGCACACGCATTTCCTAGTGATCGCAGCAAGGTTGGGTTCATGATATCCCTGCTGACTGGTAGAGCATTGGCTTGGGCCAACCCACTTTGGGAAAACGCTAAACCTTGCACAAAGAATTTCTGTGATTTTGTGCAATCCTTTCGGAGAGTATTTGAGCCTCCTGGTAGAACTACCTCTGCTGCTAAACGTCTCATGGTGATACAACAAGGTAGGCACAGAAGAGGGGTACAGTATCTGGTGCATTGGAAAGGTTATGGTCCTGAGGATCGGTCCTGGGTATAGTAAGGACCTTCATGCACCCAAAGTTACTACAAATTTTCCATACCAAATACCCTCAGAAGCCTAGACCCTACTCTAGGAGAGGGGGTCTTTGAAAGGGGGGTACTATCACAGTGCCCGTGATTCGTGCTAGACTCTGTCTATCACTTGCTGTAGTTTCTCATTGGCTGTCTCATTTCTCACAGTCTATTTAAACCCAGGTTGGGCACTCCCATTTCGTGGTGTTTCTGACATCACTTTACCTGATCTGCCTTGTCAGGCTGTTGGGCCTGAGTTACCTGTGTTCCAGTGTTCCTGTGTTCCAGTACTCTGTTGTTCCGGTGCTCCTGTGTACCAGTGTTCCACTATTCCATTGTTCCGGTGCTCCTGTGTTCCAGTGTTCCAGTACTCCGTTGTTCCAGTGCTCCTGTGTTCCAGTGTTCCAGTACACCGTTGTTCCGGTGCTCCTGTGTTCCTGTGTTCCAGATTATCGTTCCTGAGTGTCAGTGGTGCCTGTCTGCTAGTCTCCAGCCGGTTCCGGTCATCTGTCAGGACGGCTGTGCTCACTCCGGTGTACCCTCCTGGATGCTGGCATCTGAATTTCCCTGCTGTCGCTGTGGCGACATTGTTCTATTTCGCTCCGGCGATCCTCCCTGTTGGTTCCAGCGTACGGACGCTGGTTTACTCCATTAATCTGGTTGCACTCACACTGTTGGTTCCAGCATGCGGACGCTGGTTTATTCCATTAATCTGGTTGCGCTCACATTGTTGGTCCCAGCATGCAGACGCTGGTTTACTCCATTAATCTGGTTGCTCTCCCATTGTTGGTCCCAGCATGCAGACGCTGGTTTACTCCATTAATCTGGTTGCTCTCACACTGTTGGTCCCAGCGTGCTGACTCTGGTTTACTCCATCAATCTAGTTGTGCTCACTCTGTTGGTCCCAGCGTGCGGACGCTGGTTTACTCCATTTAGCTGGTTGCTCTCCCATTGTTGGTCCCAGCGTGCGGATGCTGGTTTACTCCATTTACCTGGTTGCGCTCACACTGTTGGTCCCAGCGTGCGGACGCTGGTTTACTCTATTAATCTGGTTGCTCTCACACTGTTGGTCCCAGCATGCGGACGCTGGTTTACTCCATCAATCCAGTTGCGCTCACTCTGTTGGTCCCAGCGTGCGGACGCTGGTTTACTCCATTAATCTGGTTGCTCTCCCACTGATGGTCCCAGCATGCGGACGCTGGTTTACTCCATTAATCTGGTTGCTCCCACACTGTTGGTCCCAGCGTGCGGACGCTGGTTAACTCCATTAACCTGGTTGCGCTCACACTGTTGGTTCCAGCGCGTGGACGCTGGTTTACTCCATTGATCTGGTTGCTCTCACTCTGTTGGTCCCAGCGTGCGGACGCTGGTTGCTCCATTTCACCTGGTGGCATAGTTACTGTTGGTCCCAGCGTGCGGACGCTGGTTTGCTCCTTGATTACTCAGATCCTGAGGACAGGTTGCTATCCAACTCCTTACGCAGTTGTCTGGTATTCTCAGGCTAAAAGACTTCTGCTGAGGGAGATCCTTGTACCTTTCCACACTACTGTCATTGTCACCTGACAGCAAGGTCTCCTCTCTTGGGCTGCCCTGCCCGGTATTGGTAAGGCCGGTAGAACCTAAGTACGTTACCATCCTTCAGGTTGCCTTACCCGGTATAGGCAGGTCCGGTAGAGCCCGTTATCTGCGTTTCCTCAGGCTGCCCTGCCCATTATTGGTAAGGCCGGTAGAACCTATTCTTGCTGCCACCATAGGTTGCCTTACCCGGTATTGGCAGGGCTGGTAGAGTCTCGAATCAGTACTCCTTGGGCTGCCTTGCCCGGTATTGGTAAGGCCGGTAGAACCGGGACATGTCATCTCACGGTTGCCTTACCCGGTATAGGCAAGGCCGGTAGAGCCTATCACCATTTACAACTGTCACTCGGTTGCCTTGCCCGGTATCATTGGCAAGGCTGGTATAACCTATATTCTGTCATTTATTGTTGTATTGTTATATATGTATGATACCCTACAGGGACTGCCTTAACTTTTCAATAAAGTTACGTTTTTACCAAACCTTAAGTCTGAGAGTCTTCAAATACCGTGACACCGGCTGAAGCAAGCCCATCGGAAGGTGTCTAGGGGTCTTGGCACGGGCACAGGTGGCACAGGCATTCGTAAAATCAGCACAATCTGCTCTCATCGAAGGCCACCAAAAGATCTGAGAGAGGGACCATAACAATTGGTCCCTGCCAATGTGTCCCGCAGCCTTAGAGGAATGGTAGGTTTCAAGTAATCAAGTGCGGAATCGCTCATCAACATAACACTTGCCCACCGGGGTTTCAGGGGGAGCAGAGGCCTGGGAGGCCAAAATCTCTTCCCCTAGTGGTTAAGTGATACTAGTACGTATAGTAGCCAATATTCTGTCAGGTTGAATGGTAGGTGCTGGTACCTCATCCCTGTCAATTTCAGCCTCAAATTGTCTTGACAGTGCATCAGCCCTTACATTCTTAGACCCCGGCAAATATGATACAATGAAATTGAATCGAGACAGGAACAGTGCCCACCTAGCCTGGCGTGAGGACAATCTCTTAGCCTCGGAGAGATAAGTCAGGTTTTTGTGATCAGTCAAAATTAAGACACTGTTTTTTGTACCTTCAAGTAAGTGGCACCATTCCTTAAGAGCGAGGATAATGGCCAGTAATTCTCTGTCCCCTATCTCGTAATGCCTTTGAGCCCCGGTCAATTTTTTAGAAAAAAAAAACCACAAGGTCTAAGCATTCCACCTTTAATAGGTCGTTGAGAAAGCACTGCCCCGACCCCAATATCCGAGGCATCAACCTCCAATGTAAACGGGAGCAATGGGTTGGGGTGGGATAACACAGGAGCATTAGCAAAAGCCAATTTCAGCTTCTCAAAGGCCTCCTCCGCAGCCACTGGCCATAGAGATGGGTTATCACCCTTATGAGTAAGGTCAGACAATGGTTTAACAATATTAGAGAAGTTCTTAATAAACTTCCTATAATAATTAGCGAAGCCAAAAAATTGTTGGATGGCTTTAAGACTCTTGGGACGTGGCCATTGTAAGACTGCCACTAGCTTCTCTTTGTCCATGGCAATGCCCTCTTTGCCAATTACGAACCCCAAGAATGGCACGCTAGTTCTGTGAAACTCACATTTTTTCAATTTGCAGAATAATTTATTCTTACGAAGACGAAGCAACACCTCAGACAGATCTTTAATGAGTTGTGACATATTTTTGGAATGAATAAGTATATCGTCAAGGTAGACAACGACACATGACTGTAGCATATCTCTGAGGATGTCATTGATCAATTCCTGAAATACTGCAGGTGCATTACAAAGACCAAATGGCATGACTAGATATTCATAGTGCCCAGATCTAGTGTTAAAGTCAGTTTTCCACTCATCACCAGTTCTGATCCGAATCAAATTATATGCAGCACGCAGGTCCAACTTGGTGAAGACAGAAGAACCTTTGAGCCTGTCAAATAGCTCGGTGATGAGTGGTATCGGATAAGCGTTTTTTGCCATTAGCTTATTTAAGCCACGGTAATCGATGCAGGTTCTCAGCTCGCCGTTTTTCTTTTTTACAAAAAAGAATCCGGCCCCGGCCGTAGAGGTAGATTTCCTTATGATCCCTCTTTTAAGGGCATCAGAAATATATTCCTCCATTGCTTGGTTCTCATCACAAGACAATGGGTACATGCGTCCCCTAGGGGGCACCACCCCTGGAGGCAAATCAATACTGCAGTCATAAGATCTGTGCTGGGGTAGGGTGCCAGCTTCTCCCTTACTGTATACATCGCCAAACTGCTGGTACTCGTCTGGCAGTGAAGGGGAGGTGCACAAGACCTTAACCGGATGGGTTACTCTATTCTCCATACAAGACTGAGACCAAGCGGAGATTTTGCACTTTTGCCAATCAAACTGTGGATTATGCAACTGTAACCAAGGAAATCCCAATATTACAGCATGGTGAGGAGAATTGATAAGTTGGAATTGCTGCTCCTCTCTGTGGAGTGCCCCAATAGTCATAGATAATGGCATTGTTTCAAAGGTAACTTGAGCAGGTTCTAAGGGTATGCCGTCAATTAGTTCAATAGCCAGAGGGGTTTCTCTTTCAATTCTCGGGACCCCATGCAGTTCAGCAAAGGTATTATCCATAAAATACCCAGCTGCACCAGAATCAACCAGGGCCAAAACCTCCACTGAGCGTTTTGCCCAAGAAAGTACCACCTGTATGCTAGGTTTCAGTGTACCCAAAACAGGGGATGATTGAACACCACCTAGGGCCTGTCCCCTAAGGTACCCTAGGTGTGTTCGTTTCCCGGACGTACTGGACAAGATCTTAGCAAATGCCCATTTTTGCCACAATATAAGCACAGCCCTTGTTTTCTGCGGTATAATCTCTCTTCCTTGGTTAGCCTAATGAAACCTAATTGCATAGGTTCACCTGGTTCCCGTAATTGTTCACTAGGCTTAGATGCCAAGGGAGGGATGGGTAGGCAAAATGTACTGCTAGAGCCATTATTCTTAGACCATACCCTGTGGTCTCTGGCAGTTAATCTCTCACGTATCCGGGTGTCAATTAATATAACATACTCAATATAGTCATCTAGATCAGTAGGCAATTCTTTCGCTGAAATCTCATCTTTAATCTGATCACTCAGGCCCTGAGCAAAGGCTGCCAACAATGCCTCATTATTCCACCCTACCTCTGCTGCCAAGGTGCGAAATTCAATGGCATAGTCGCCCACCGTACGGCTGCCCTGTTGTATCTCCATAAGGCGTTTAGCAGCAGATGTGGTTCTACCAGGAGGCTCAAACACTCTCCGAAAGGATTGCACAAATTCTCTGAAACTCTTTGTGCAAGGTTTTGCTTCTCCCATAACGGATTGGCCCATGCCAATGCTCTGCCAGTCAGCAGGGATATCATGAACCCAATCTGACTGCGATCATTAGAGAAAGCATGTGCCGTCAATTCCATAAATATTTCAAGTTGGTTGATAAACCCTCTGCACAGATTAGGATCACCGTCATATCTGAGTGGCAAAGGTGTGGAAGCAGTTAACCCCTTAACTGTAGCCCCTGAGGGCATTGTATCGTTCTCCGGTGTCTGACCTGGAGAGATCACCGGACTAGACACAGTTTTGTCAGAGAGCACAGTGCGTTCAAGAATAGTTTGGATTGCTACCGCTAGCTGATCCAAGCGTTGCTCATGAACATCCATCCTCCAGTGGATATTCTGTGTGTTACCATCATTCTTATTGTCTGAGGTCATGGCCCTTTCGTACTGTCACGGTTTGTTAAGACTCTCAGACGCAAAGTTAGGTAAAAACATAACTTTATTGAAAAGTTTAAGACAATCCCATAGGATCTCATACATATACATACACATACATAGAAATGACAGGAAAGCGGTAATAATAGCGAGTAAGGCTCTACCGGCCCTGCCAATATACCTGGCAAGGCAGCCTGGACAAGCAATGAGAAATAGGTGGCTCTACCGGCCCTGCCAATATACTGGGCAAGGTAGCCTGGGCATGCAGCAAAATAGAGGTGGCTCTACCGGCCCTGCCAATATACCGGGCAAGGCAGCCTATCGGAATACAAGGAGTGTACAGGCTCTACCGGCCCTGCCAATATACCGGGCAAGGCAGCCTAACGGAACACAATAGGTATACAGGCTCTACCGACCCTGCCAATATACTGGGTAAGGCAGCCTAACAGAACACGATATGTATACAGGCTCTACCGGCCTTGCCAATACCAGGTAAGGCAACCCAACAGAACACGATATGTATACAGGCTTTACCGGCCTTGCCAATATCGGGTAAGGCAACCCAAGATGAAAATGACAGAAAGGTTCTACCAGCCTTACCAATATACCGGGCAAGGAAGCCTTAAAGGAGTTGGTGGCAACCACTGAGGCCTCAATGACCGTCAGATGACAACGACAGTCATAGAGATGATATACAGAGGCAAATGAGCAAGTGGTAAATCATGGCATCACAGGAAACACCAGTACCTGCGTACTGGGCAATCAACTAGCTGTCTAAGACTTGACAGCAACCAGCGTGGAGTGAACCAGTACCCGCGTACTGAAAACCAACAGTATCACTGCAATGTAAGCTGTGAGGCAGTAGAGCGAACCAGCACCCGCGCACTGGGAACCAACAGTATCAATGAAATATAAGCCGTGAGGCAGTGGAGCGAACCAGTACCCGCGTACTGGGAACCAACAGGAGCAATGGCAATGTAGGCCGTGAGGCCCTGGAGCAAACCAGCACCCGCGCACTGGGAACCAACAGTATCACTGCAATGTAAGCTGTGAGGCAGTGAAGCGAACCAGTACCCGCATACTGGGAACCAACAGGAGCAATGGCAATATAGACCGTGAGGCTGTGGAGCGAACCAGTACCCGTGTACTGGGAACCAACAGTATCAATGGCAAGGTAGGCCGTAAGGCCGTGGAGAGAACCAGTACCCACGTACTGGGAACCAACAGTATCAATGTAATGTAAGCCGCAAGGCGGTGGAGAAAACCAGTACCTGCGTACTGGGAGCAATCACATGAATGTAAGACAGCCGGATGGCTGTGGAGCGAACCAGTACCCGCGTACTGGGAGCAACAATATTGGGCAGCCGTAGCTATACAGGAGTGGACCAAACCAGTACCCGCATACTGGGAGCCTGCAAGAGTAGAAATGTCGCCTGGGCGACCAGAGATCACAGCAGCCACAGATGAGTAGGAAACTGGACGCTGCAGACGAAACAGGAACCAGCACTCCGATGGTCAACCTGATCAGGAACGGCAACGAGGACTGGAAGCAGGAAACAGCAACGCCGGGCGACTCCAACCGGATCAGGAACGGAACCTGGAACCGCTGAACAGGAGACTCAGGAACTGGACGATCTCAGGATAGCAGGAACACAGCTATGGCCCATGGAACTTCAGGAACATGATGAAAATACAAGCAGCCTAGAGACACCATGAAAGGGCAACCAAAGGGTGCCCAGACTCAGTCTAAATAGGCAAAGTGGGGCGGGCTGAAGGCAAACAGCCAATGGGAGCCCCCTACAGGTGATAGACACACAAAGGCAGCAATCACGGGCACCGTGATAGCGAGACAGTGGTAACACATTTGTATTAAACAGTAGAAAGCTGAGGGAATCCCTGCAGAATTTCCAGTGGCTTTCTACATGCAATAGTTACTTTCCATTGTACAATCTGTATAATATAAATAGATAGGCTGTGAAGCTCCGTGTGTGCGTAACAGCACGTGAGCAGCAGAGACTGCCGGAACAATGCAGTCATGCACAGTAGAGACTGGCCGAACGAGCTGATCCAGAGCGGGGTGCTCCGAATGGCTCACCTCCTGTCTCTGCTTCCAGCTCCGTTGCAGCAGGCAAGGCCTCTGGGTGGCACTTTAGCCCGTGTACACAGGCTTTCGTACTAGTTTATAAATAATTCCTTGGAATGGAGCTATAAATGGTAAGGTAAGGGAAGCATGCCATGGGGAGAAGCCTAGGCAACCTTATGGGTGCCTAGGATTGGTTCTGGGCTGGAGAGGAAGGGATTGGGTCTGGGTGTAGGTGTTCTGAAATGTTCATGTGGAGCGATATCTTATGCTACCCTCTCAGATTTAATAGGTTTTATCTTGTTTGTCATAACATGGGCTGTCGATACTTGCCAAGCTGGCGGGGATGATGGGAACTGTAGTCTGGTGACAGTCGGAAAGCCTCATGTTGCCCACCCCTGATCCACAATACAGAGCACCTGGTGTTGAAGAGATACTTTACTGCCCTATCACTGCTTTCGCCAGTCCCTGACAAAATGCTCAATGGAAACATTCAGTGATTTAATTGGCATAAAAGTATGTTAAAAATAAATAAATACATTTAAAAAAGTGAAGATTTAAAAATATGAAAAGTACAGTGAACCGACTTTACATTTTATGTATTTCAGAATATATAAAAGCAAAATCGCAAAACAGTGTTTTATTAATATTTTTCTTTATTGTGGCACTATTTTTATTTAATTTACAAATATAATTTTTCAACTAACTATATGATTGTCTGTAACTTCCATCTCAGACAGGACCTGGGCTCTCATTGACTTTATTTGTACTAATTCTTGTAGAAAACAAGACCGACCAACAATTTATGCTTAAAGGGACAGTAATGTTTCACCAGAAAAGCAGCTCCGATTTAGAAACATACTTCATAATATTTGGGCCTTGGAGAGCTTTATTTCAATACAGTCCGAGCTGTAGTTCAAGAGTAATTGAATGATAAAGTATCCCCCTCCCGCCCCTTTTACTGATGCAGCGCTGCTCACCTCAGAGCAACAAGACTGTACAGATGGATCACAGCAAACAACAGTCTTCAGTGAGCATAAGGAAACACATGAAAAACCTGTCAGGGGGGCAGAGTTTTCCTTATGCTCACAGTAAGAAGATTGGCCCTTGCTGCAACTTGTCCGGTCAAGACACCAGATTTCACATCTGAGGGGAGGCGGCTTACACTAGGTAAAAAGGGCGGGAGGGAATATTTTATCATTCAATTACTCTTGAACTACAACTCTGACAGTATTTAAATAACACTCTACATGGCCAAAATACTATGAAGATTAATTGGAGCTGCTTTTATTGTGAAACATTACTATCACTTTAAGGTGTCTATATAAAGTTATCAGATAAGTACCGATGTGTTTATATGGGTCCGAGAGGTGGATTGTGGGACAGTTCCCAGGTTTTTCTGTCTGTACAGTACTGGGCTACAGAGTAAATAAATAGTGTAATTCTGATATAAGTCAAATGCATTGTAGGGAGCCAAAATCAAGCTCATGTCAACTTTTACTTTTGCCCCCATCCTTTGATAGCCTGACTCCTCTTGTTATTTTACTTTGGAGAGCTATGCCTGGGGCTGAGGCTGTTTTATCGCAGAGTAATACAAAGACTCATCTTCTCCATCTGTGTTCGTTTGTTCTAAATAGTTCTTCCCAGCAGAAGGCATTTATGATGTTGGTAACTGGGAGATGTTGGCCATTAACCCTTTGAGTGCCAAGTGGGTACAATGTACGAAATTGGACAGCGTACCCACTGTGCCAAGCTCGTACAATGTACCCACAAAATGCGGTCACTGTGTAAGCTGTTATAACCGGCATGCTTCTTCTACCCCCCTCTCTACTACTCAAACTTCCAGGTAGAAGTGGGTGGGAACGGGGGAAGTCTCCTATCGTCATCGGTGACATGGTCACTGATGACATTAGGAGACTTTCCCCGGTCCCATTCACTCCTACCGGGGGTAGGAGAGAAGGGCAGGAGACCTTTTGCTCTCCTGCGGTTGCTATATTCATCTCCCAGCACAATCGGCTGGGAGATCAATAACTGGGGGGACATCAGTAGGGGTCCTGATATCCCCCCACTATGTCTGAAAAAAAAAACTTTGTAATGCACTGGAGACATCTGTGGCACTCCCAGGGTCACTTAATTTCGGGCCATATTTTTTTTTTATTAAGACCTCATTTGAGGGAGCAGGAGGGCCCCTCAAAGCTCTATAATCTAAAAATAAAAAAATAATAATAAAAAAGAACACTTCTTCTATGGCATACACAGGCCTTTTTATCATTATTTTGTAATCAGAGCTTGTTGGGGGGGCCATCATTACAAAGCAATGATTAAACAATTAACCCTCTGTGTGCCACAAGGGTCCAGTGCATTGCTTTGCAATGCACTGGACACACCTGTGGCAGTCAAGGATTTTTTTCTAGTTATTATTTTATTTACACCTCATTGACATTGGCATCAGAAGGTCTAAATAAAAAAAATATTTAGAAGCCCTGTGTGCACCACAGAGGAGGTCCAACACAGTGCATTGGACCCCCTGTGGCACACACACATTTATTTATATGGTCCTGATGCCCCTCAACAAGGTATGAAAAAAAATAATAAAAGAAAAAAAATTAACCCTCTGTGTGCCACATGGGTCCAATGCATTGCTTTGCAATGCATTGGACACCCCTGTGGCAGACAAAGGATTTTTTTTTTTTTCATTATTGTTTTATTTAGACCTCATTGGGGTGGCATCAGAAGTGATTCTGATGCCCTCCAACATGGTCTAAATTTAACCCCTAGAGTGGACACAGCTGTACCTGCTGTGCCACGCTCGTACGCCGTAAGAGTGAAATGCGGTCACTGCATAAGCCGGTATAACCGGCATGCAGTGGCCGCATTTAAAAAAAAAAAATGCCTGGCACTTGTGGGGAGGCATGAGGATCACTCCTCATGCCTCCCCAGTTATTGATCTCCCAGCCGATCATGCTGGGAGATCAATAAGTACAAAGGAGAAACAGAGTTTCTCCTTCCCCTCTCTCCTACCCGAACTTCCGGGTAGGAGTGGGCAGGACCGGGGGAAGCCTCCCAACGTCATCGGTGACATGATCACCGAAGACGTTAGGGAAGTTTCCCCGGTCCAGTTCACTCCTACCGGTGGTAGGAGAGAAGGGCAGGAGAGCTTTTGCGGTCGCCTTATTGATCTCACAGCCGATGGGCTGGGAGATCAATAACTGGGGGGACACTAGGAGGGGTCCTGATGTCCCCCACGAGGTCTGAACAAATAAAAAAAATTAAAAAAAAAACATAAAGTAACCCTGTGAGTGCCGCAGGGGACCCCAGCACATTGCTTTGCAATGTGCTGGAGACCCCTGCGGCACTCACAGGGTCACTTCTTTTTGGAGGATTTTTTTTAAAGACCTTATTGGGGGGATCAGGGGGGTCCTGATGCCCCTCAATCAGGTCTATGATTAAAAAAAAAATGAAAAAAAAATTTAACCCTGTGTGTGCCACAGGGGGGTCCAATGCACCCCCCCTCCTGTGGCACACACAGGGCTTTTATCATTTCTTTGTTACCAGAGATTGTTGGGGGGCCATCAGGATTGGTCCTGATGGCCCCCCAACAAGCTCTGATTACAAAGTAATGATAAAAAAAAATTAACCCTCTGATTGCCACAAGGGTCCAATGCATTGCTTTGCAATGCGCTGGAGACCCCGTGGCACTCACAGGGACACTTATTTTGATTCCCCTTTTTCTGTAAGACCTCATTCGGGGGGATCAGAGGGGTCCTGATACCCCTCAATCAGGTCTATAATAAAAAAAAGTAAATAAAAAAATTAACCCTGTGCAGCCTGCCCCCCCCCCCCGTGGCACACACAGGGCTTTTATCATTACTTTATTATCAGAGATTGTTGGGGGGCCATCAGGATTGGTCCCGATGGCCCCCCAACAAGCTCTGACTCACAGGGTCACTTCGTTTGTGGACATATATATATATATATTTTTTTTTACTAAGACCTCATTGGGGAGGGATCAGGGGATCCTGATGCCCCTCAATGAGGTCTATAATAATAAAAAAATAATTAACCCTGTGGGTGCCACTGGGAGGGGGGGTTCAATGCAGACCCCCTTCCTGTGGCACACACACATGACTTTTTATCATTACTTTGTGATCAGAGCTTGTTTGGTGGCCATCTGAATACAAAGTAACGATAAAAAAATTAACCCTTTGTGTGCCACAGGGGCCCAGTGCATTGTTTTGCAATCCACTGGACAACTCTGTGGCACACAAAGGATTATTCATTTTTTTCCCTTTTATTTTTTATTCAGACCTCATTGTATAGGTTCTGATGCCCCCAACGAGGTCTACACAAAAATATGGGGGGAAAAGCCCAAAAAAATGCACGTGCCGGGGGGGTTCCAATACAATGCTTTGCAATGCGTTGGACCTCTTGTGACACACACACACACACTTTTTTTTTCCATTATTCTGTTTTTAGACCTTGATGGGGGACACCAGGAATGTTCCTGATACCACCTCCCCAACGAGGTATGAATACAAAATAATAATTAAAAAAAAAACTCTGTGTGTGCAACAGGGGGTCCAACACATTGCTTTGCAGTGCATTGGGCACCCCTGTGGCATGCACACAAAATGCCTCCAACCCCCCCCCCCCTGTACCGTATTCCCCTGCCTGGTTCCATAGCCAACTGGCAGTCCCATTCCCTAGCCTGACCCCCAGTCTGTTTCCACTGCCTACTGGTAGACTCAAAGTACCAGTATGCACTAGATTCAGGCTGGGAATCAAGCTTTGTATGAGGGAGACATACTGTGGACACTGGTAGTCACAGATCCCCCATATACACTATCAGACTCGGCCCCACCATCACTACCATCCTTGCTCCTCTGCTCATACCCACACACACTGCCTAATCCCTCACCCTCCCACACACTTTGTTACAGTAGCACTCACAGGTCCTCATGTACACCGGCTGACGCTCTAGCTTCTTTCATCTGTTAGCCATAAAATCACACATTCACCGTTTGCTTTCCCATCCCTGTTTCAGTGGTAGCTACGCTCCTGTCACCCAAATTGGTATGTCAACCCACAGCAGTGGGGTACCATTTTTCTTAGGCTGGCAAGAAGTCCTCCTAGGAAATTCCACGCCATTCAACCATTTTAGTATCTTTGAAGTGACTGATGTGTAAAAAAAAATGTTTGTTTTTTTTCCTGTAGCACCGCATTCTGAAAATAGTTGTGCATACTAACTTAGGGGTAAAAAGGCAAGTGACCCCTCATCCAATGCGGCAGGTTATCTTCTTTCCAAAATGGTATTGTTTATCTACATTTTCTTCACTTCTGAAGGTGTTACAGCCATTTTTGTACAGGCAAATCAGGTTTGAGAAAATGTTAGAAACATCAGAGGTTGTAGTAGGTGTAGGTTTCTACTTCTAGCACCCCCTAAGGTAGGTCAACTCATACCAATGGGGTGTCGTTTGACTCCTAAGACCACTAGCTAATGAACGCGGTTGAAAATTCCATGGTTTTCACAGAGTTCCATACATTTGAAGGGGCAGAAATGTAAGAAAATGCCTTTTTTTTCATTAGCGCCACCTCCTGGAAGCATTTGTGCACACCAGCCTTTGGGTAAGAAGGCAAGTGACCCCTCATTAGATGTGGCAGGTTGTTTTCTTTCCAAAGTGGCATTGTTTCTCTACCTTTCCTGCATATCTAGTATGGTTATAACCATTTTAGTGCAAGCAGATCATTTCAAAAACAAAAGTGTCAGGTTTACGTACATGTTCCTAGCACCCATATATTGCATGTTAACCCACACAAATGGGCTACCATTTTTCTCATGTTGGTAGCAGGTACTGAATACAGCAGAAAGTGTTATGGTTTTCAAAGATTTTAGTATCTTTGAAGTGGTGGAAATGTAAAAAAAACATGTATTTATTCCTATAACGCCAACTTTTGGAAATATTTGTGCACTTCAGCCCAGGGATAGAAAGGCAAGTGACCCCTCATTTGATGTGGGAGAATGTCTACTTTCCAAAATGGTATACCTTTTATACCTTTCCTTCATCTATCTAACAGTTATGAACATTTTAGTACAAGCAGCCATTTTCGAGGAAGCAAACAGGTAGGTGTAGTTATGTGATTCTGGCACCCCTAAGGTAGGTGGACTCATTCCAGCGGGGTGTCATTTTTCTCCTAAGAGCACTAGCTAATGAATACAGTTGGAAATTCCATGGTTTTCACAGATTTCCATACAGATGAAGGGGCAGAAATGTAAGAAAATGCCATTTTTTCCTATAGTGCCACCTTCTGGAAGCATTTGGGCACAACAGGCTTGGGGTAGGAAGGCAATTGACATCTCATTAGATGCATCAAGTTGTCATCTTTCCAAAATGGTATGGTTTGTGTAGCCTTTCTTCACTTCTGTAGTTGTTATAACCATTTTTGTATAGACAAGTAATGTTTGAGAAAAT
The DNA here is from genome assembly GCA_037306005.1 of Rhinophrynus dorsalis. Taxonomy (NCBI): domain Eukaryota; kingdom Metazoa; phylum Chordata; class Amphibia; order Anura; family Rhinophrynidae; genus Rhinophrynus; species Rhinophrynus dorsalis. Next base: position 281,574,233 of record CM074723.1, on the reverse strand, counting down.
GTTGGAAAATTTAGAGGTTGTAGTAGGTGTCTTTTTGCATTTCTAGCGTCCTCTGAGGTAGGTCAACCCATACCAATGGGGTGTCATTTTTCTCCTAACAGCACTAGCTAATGAATACAGTTGGAAATGCCATGGTTTTCACAGATTTCCGTACAGATGAAGGGGCAGAAATGTAAGAAAATGCTATTTTTTTTCCTATAGTGCCAACTTCTGGAAGCATTTGGACACAACAGGCTTGGGGTAAAAAGGCAATTCACCCCTCATTAGATGTGTCAAGTAGTCTTCTTTCCAAAATGGTATGGTTTGTGTAGCCTTTCTTCACTTCTGTAGTTGTTATAACCATTTTTGTATAGACAAATAATGTTTGAGAAAATGTTAGAAAATTTAGAGGTTGTAGTAGGTGTCTTTTTGCACTTCTAGCGTCCCCTGAGGTAGGTCAACCCATACCAATGGAGTGTCATTTTTCTCCTAAGAGCACTAGCTAATGAATATAGTTGGAAATGCCATGGTTTTCACAGATTTCAGTACAGTTGAAGGGGCAGGAATGTAAGAAAATGTCATTTTTTCCTATAATGCCACTTTCTGGAATCATTTGGGCACAACAGGCTTGGGGTAAGAAGGCAATTCACCCCTCATTAGATGCTGCAGGTTGTCTTCTTTCCAAAATGGTATGGTTTGTGTACCCTTTTGTCACTTTTTAGTTGTTATAACCATTTTTGTACAGGCAAGTAATGTTTGAGAAAATGTTAGAACATTTTGAGGTTGTAGTAAGTGTTGTGTTGCACTTCTAGCGCCCCCTGAGGTAGGTAAACTCATACAAATGGGTTGTCATTTTTCTCCTAAGAGTACTAGCTAATGAATACAGTTGAAAATGCCATGGTTTCCACAGATTTCAGTACATTTGAAGGGGCAGAAATGTAAGAAAATGCCTTTTTTTGCACTGCTGGTGATTAGGGCTCTACGCTAGCCATGGACATAGGTAAAACTATACAAGTTTGGTATTTTTTTATTCGGGGGACTCGGGGCTTTTTCAAATAATTGAAACTTTTTCAATCAAGGTAAATGTTTTTGATACATAGTATGTGATTTTAGAAAAATTAGTAAATTTTCACTTTTTTTTGTCTTTATGACATCATAGCTTTTTGTACGATGTAAAATTCTCTTAATGTAAGGTACCACAAGAAAGCTCAATTTGTTCTGAAAAAAACAATATATAGTTTTCCATATGTAACTAAAAATCCCCAGAGGAAATCAAGTCTAAACGGAAGGATAGCAAAAATGCTGAAAAAGTGTCTGGCCTGCAGGGTACAGGAAATGGCCCGAGCCTCTGGCACTGAAGGGGTTAAAAAATTACTCCCCCAAAAAAAAAAAAAAAAATCCTGTGTGCACCGCAGGGGAGTTCAGTGCAGTGCTTTGCAATGCGTTGGACCCACTTATGGCACACACACATTTATTTTTTATTCAGTCATTGTTTAGGGAGGTATCAGAAGTGGTCGTAATGCACCAATAAGGTATGAATAAAAAAATAATTAAAAAAATAACCCTCTGAGTGCCAGACAGATCTGTCTGTGGCACACAAAGGATTATTTATCTCCCCCCCCCCCTTTATTCCTTATTCAGACCTCATTGTGGTGCAACAGGAGGGGTTCCGATGCTCCCCAATGAGGTCTACACAAAAATATTGGGGAAAAAACACCAAAACACTTGCATGTGTCATTGCAATGCATTGGACCCCCTGTAAGACACACACACATTTTTTTTCATTATTTTTTATTTAGACCTTGCTGGGGAGCAACAGGAGTGGTCCTGATACCGCCCTCCCACCACCACCAATGAGTTATGAATAAAAAATAACTTAAAAAAATTAACACTTTGTGTGCAACAGGGCCAATGCATTGCTTTGTATTGCATTGGACACCCTTGTGGCATGCACATGTAACCCCTTCTGGATTGGATGGTGACCAGTTTCCGACCTTATCCATGATTACCTCTGACTTTGGCACTAACAGGATGATGCTGAGTCTCCGCAGATCTGGGAGATTGGGGAATAATTAGCTTTTGGCAGTGCCTCCACTTAGCTAGGTATCTAATAATAGATATATATGATAGCGATGAAAATACAATGGCACACCAAACTTTACACAAATGTTACAATGTTAACTGAGGTGCCCGTCCCATAAGTAATGCATAAAATGTACTCAGCCTAGGCTGCAGCGAAGAAACGGTACTCTCTGGAACCAAGTAAAAAAGTAACAAAAAACTTTAATTCATTCCATGTTCCCAAATTAGAGAGACGGTTTTGAGGTACTGGCCTATCCTGGAGGGTGACCCCAGATTGGGCAAATATTTCTCAAAGCCGCCTCTTTTCTGTTTTCGCAGAAATAAGAATTTGAGGGATTACCTTGTATTGACTGGTCCTATTGATAAGTATGGTAGCGATGAAACATGGCTGAAACGTCCTGTGGGTGTGCATAGGTGTAGGGGCTGTAGTAATTGTGGCAACATTATCACTGGAAAAATATACCATGACCCAAATTCTGCTAAGATATACAGAATAAGAGATTATATGGACTGCGAGACTAAATACATTGTGTATATCATTGTTTGCCCATGTGGACTTTTCTACGTGGGAAAGACTATTACGGCCCTTAAGGAAAGGATTAATAACCACAAGAGTTCAATCAGAAAGGCGTTGGATGGAAATTTAGGATCCACTGAGATGGCACGTCAACCTGTTGCCAGGCATTTTGCAGATTTGAGACACACTGTGTCTGAATTTAAATTTATGCCGATCGTCCTTGTTAATCCCCCTAAGAGAGGGGGTAATAGGCACCAGAATTTACTCCAGATGGAGGCTAGGATGATTTATAAACTTAACACCTTGCACCCTAAAGGCTTAAATCATGAACTTCAATTGAGTTCTTTCTTATAATATGGATTGCCTTTGTGGTTGATGTTTAAGATCTCATCTGTGAATTGGGGATGTGACATCTGGACTATTGACTGACTAGTAACCCTGGACATCATATACTATTTTGGGACAACCATTATCTGGAGCCCTGTGTTTATGCTTATTTAAATGGCTTGACCTGATGGATGCTCTCCAGTGAAGATGAGGCATTCCTTTAAGTTGGTCAGATACAATAGCCATTTTTTCTGATATCATAAATATTAATCAGCAACCAGGATGCTCTCCGGAGAAGATGAGGCATTCCCTACACCTGTACTTTGATCCGGGGCTCTATGTCAACCTTTGTGGAGTCCATCCTCTTCGTTGGAAAATTTGGGAACATTTGGTGATTTCTTGGAGTTTTCATTTGGACTTTATTGCTATACTTTTCTCCTAATTCTTTAATTATTATTGTTTTAATGTGGAGTTGTTGGGTCTTGGTTAGTGTGGATATGTTTGCCACAATATATATTTAATGAATACAGTGTTCACATCGGCCAACATTGGGAAATATACATTGTATTTTGTGTGAGATTCCCACAGTGATGTTGCTATGTTTTCACCATTGGTTACTTTGAAGAGGGTTTGCTTTCAGCCGGCATCCCTCTTATGTGGCAGTTATTTATCATTGTATCTGTGTCCACACCAGCACTTACAATTGCCGGTTGATTGGCCCTGTCTGCTATACTCGCTCTGTTTTTTAATATACAGATTGATGCTTTTAATATACTGATTTATTCTTGATTTTGTTTTTTTCCTTTTCTTTTTTTTATGTCTGTATTTCTTTCTTTTTTGTATGTATTTGTTGTTCTGTTTCCTCATTGTGTGATTTGCTGATTATGGTATGTTTACATTGTTCCGGTTCGCTGGTGGAGTGTATCGGCCCGCCCCAACGCGTTACGTCACTGTACGGTCTCCGGTGTGGCTGCCGCGCGCGGGGGGCACGATGGGCGTTCATCATGCGATCCGGTAGGTGGAGGTTGTAGGTTTCTTCTATATTTAAACATGAGTTGCACTACTATTCTGGTTACCCTGATGAAGGTCCGTATGTAGGACCGAAAACGTTTGGGAACATGGAATGAATTAAAGTTTTTTGTTACTTTTTTACTTGGTTCCAGAGAGTGCCGTTTCTTCGCTGCAGCCTAGGCTGAGTACATTTTATGCATTACTTATGGGACGGGCACCTCAGTTAACATTGTAACATTTGTGTAAAGTTTGGTGTGCCATTGTATTTTCATCGCTATCATAATTATCTAAGACAATTGAGCACCCCTGGTTGATTGTTTTTCTTTTTTTCTTTATCTTTTGTTTTTTGTTTGGGTGTACAATTCTCAGGGTTATACTCATATTTTGGTTCCGTTTTATTCCATGTTGTGCTAGTTATGGATAGTCAACCTAGTGGGGCATTTGCTTTAGGAGATATTAAATTATGCACAACTGAACAAGGTCATACATTATTTCAGGATGGTCTGGAGTTTGCTTTGGGGCCTGATACACCTCTGGAGATATATAATGATTTGTTAAGACTTAAAAAAAGAGAAGTTGATTACTACATGCATGGAGTAACTCTTACACATTATTACAAAGAGAAACTTATTCCCAGAGGTTTCAGACTTAAGAACCAACCTACTATCGGACGAGGAAATCCTGAATTTTGTGAAAAATGGTGCAATATTCTAACTAAATGCTCCTTAGATCTGATGCTCTTGGTTATTGATCAATCAGCAAAAGAGATTGAAAGAACTAAATCGGAAATAGCTGAGATTCAATCAAAGCACAAAGAGTCCTTTAATAAAGAGAAGACAGGGGATTTAATTACTAAATTGGATGCTGCAATAAGTAAATATAAAGATTCATTGGCTTCCATTAAGAAAGAAAAACTTAAGGCAGTTCAGTCAGACCATAAGGAGCTTAGGGTTTATCCCTGGCGACTGGGTCTGACTGAACGAAGACCTTTGAATAGAAGGAACCGTACCAGAGGGTATAAAACAGGTGGTGAGACTCAGAGTGAGATTGAATCATCTCAACAATCTGAATTATCTGATAGTGCCTCAGAAGGAAATTTTTTAGGACAACGCCAGAGACGAGGCAGAAACAAACAACCAAAAGAAAAACTAGGAGAGGAGGGAGGAAGCAGTGGACCAGTCCCTATGGTACTACGCCAAAGGGCGAAATAGTGGTGTATAATCTTTCTGATAGACCTCTCAAATCTATAGAAATGGCTGTTCTAAGTAAGGGATTAAGCTATGTCCCTACTTCTAAACAAGATGCTTTTAATTGGGAGATTGATCTGTTTAAGATGCACAGACAATTGAAATTGAAAAATCATTTTTATAATTGTCCCCTTCCTGATTCTCCTAAAGTTTTCAAAAAGCAGAGTAATTTTGACCCTAACTGTTCTAATGAATATGTGAATACATTTATGGGTTTGGTTGCCAAAGATACTAGACAAGTGATACATAACACCCCCACCAGCTATTATAATCTTACAAAAAATGAATTCAAAGCCATTTATGATTTAGCCAAAGATAAGAGTATTATCATTCGGCAGGCTGATAAAGGGGGTGGGATAGTAATATTAAATTATGAATATTATAGAGGGGAGGCTTTATCACAGCTTTCAGATGTTCAATACTACAGAAAATTAGATCGCAACCCTACTTGGGCATATAAAAAAGAAATTGATGGTGTTATATCCTTGGGTTTCAACAATTGTTGGATTGATAAGGATATGAAAGACTTTCTTACACAGAACTATCCGAAAATCCCAGTTTTTTATACAATACCTAAGGTTCATAAGTCGTTAGACCGTCCACCTGGTAGACCGATAATTTCGGCAAGGGACTCATTGTGTCAACCGATTTCCCAGTTTATTGATTTTTATCTGCAGGAATACGTAGCTAAATTAGGTAGCTATGTGAAGGACTCCTCAGATTTTATCAATAAACTTCCTCATAATGTGCCTAACAATGCCTTACTTGTGACATTGGATGTCTCCAGCCTGTATACAAACATTCCTCATAATGCTGGTAAAGAGGCTATTCGATCAGTCCTTGAGTCAGATACAGCATACAGGGGTCCGCCTATTGATTATATGATTCTACTTATTGATCTCGTATTAAATAAGAACTATTTTAAATTTGAGAACACCTTTTTTCTCCAGCTGCAGGGTACACCAATGGGGTCAAATATGGCACCCTCTTATGCGTGTATCTTTATGGATTTTTATGAGCAATTGCATATTTTTTCTAGTGAATATGCTAACAAGATCTTGTTCTATAAGCGGTATATTGATGACATTTTCCTGGTGTGGGAGGGAGATGTTCGGATGTTGCGTGCTTTTGTTGAATATCTTAATAATATTGAATCCACAATTCGATTTACGATTACGTTTGATCATAAAGAAATCCAATTTTTGGATATGACTATTTATGTCACAGATGGACGTTTAAATACTAAGATTTTTTCCAAGAGTACTGACAGAAATACCCTCCTACATGCGAATAGTCATCATCCTTTGCCGCTTAAGAAGGGTCTTCCTTATTCTCAATTGCTAAGGGTGGTTCGTACCACCTCTGATCCTGAGTTACGCACTTTGGAACTGATCAAAATGGCTGAGAAGTTTATTGTTAGAGGATATGATCCTACAATTGTGCAGGAGGCTGTAGATAGGGCCAAGTCTCTTGATAGAGATAAGTTACTTTGGCCTGATCAAATCGATGACCAAGAGCAGGATAGATTTTGCATTCAGACTACGTTTTCAACTTCATCTAAAAAAATTAGAGAGACGATTTTGAGGTACTGGCCTATCCTGGAGGGTGACCCCAGATTGGGCAAATATTTCTCAAAGCCGCCTCTTTTCTGTTTTCGCAGAAATAAGAATTTGAGGGATTACCTTGTATTGACTGATCCTATTGATAAGTATGGTAGCGATGAAACATGGCTGAAACGTCCTGTGGGTGTGCATAGGTGTAGGGGCTGTAGTAATTGTGGCAACATTATCACTGGAAAAATATACCATGACCCACATTCTGCTAAGATATACAGAATAAGAGATTATATGGACTGCGAGACTAAATACGTTGTGTATATCATTGTTTGCCCATGTGGACTTTTCTACGTGGGAAAGACTATTACGGCCCTTAAGGAGAGGATTAATAACCACAAGAGTTCAATCAGAAAGGCGTTGGATGGAAATTTAGGATCCACTGAGATGGCACGTCAACCTGTTGCCAGGCATTTTGCAGATTTGAGACACACTGTGTCTGAATTTAAATTTATGCCGATCGTCCTTGTTAATCCCCCTAAGAGAGGGGGTAATAGGCACCAGAATTTACTCCAGATGGAGGCTAGGATGATTTATAAACTTAACACCTTGCACCCTAAAGGCTTAAATCATGACCTTCAATTGAGTTCTTTCTTATAATATGGATTGCCTTTGTGGTTGATGTTTAAGATCTCATCTGTGAATTGGGGATGTGACATCTGGACTCTTGACTGACTAGTAACCCTGGACATCATATACTATTTTGGGACAACCATTATCTGGAGCCCTGTGTTTATGCTTATTTAAATGGCTTGACCTGATGGATGCTCTCCAGTGAAGATGAGGCATTCCTTTAAGTTGGTCAGATACAATAGCCATTTTTTCTGATATCATAAATATTAATCAGCAACTAGGATGCTCTCCGGAGAAGATGAGGCATTCCCTACACCTGTACTTTGATCCGGGGCTCTATGTCAACCTTTGTGGAGTCCATCCTCTTCGTTGGAAAATTTGGGAACATTTGGTGATTTCTTGGAGTTTTCATTTGGACTTTATTGCTATACTTTTCTCCTAATTCTTTAATTATTATTGTTTTAATGTGGAGTTGTTGGGTCTTGGTTAGTGTGGATATGTTTGCCACAATATATATTTAATGAATACAGTGTTCACATCGGCCAACATTGGGAAATATACATTGTATTTTGTGTGAGATTCCCACAGTGATGTTGCTATGTTTTCACCATTGGTTACTTTGAAGAGAGTTTGCTTTCAGCCGGCATCCCTCTTATGTGGCAGTTATTTATCATTGTATCTGTGTTAGTGATACGACGGAGTCCACACCAGCACTTACAATTGCCGGTTGATTGGCCCTGTCTGCTATACTCGGTCTGTTTTTTAATATACAGATTGATGCTTTTAATATACTGATTTATTCTTGATTTTGTTTTTTTCCTTTTCTTTTTTTTATGTCTGTATTTCTTTCTTTTTTGTATGTATTTGTTGTTCTGTTTCCTCATTGTGTGATTTGCTGATTATGGTATGTTTACATTGTTCCGGTTCGCTGGTGGAGTGTATCGGCCCGCCCCAACGCGTTACGTCACTGTACGGTCTCCGGTGTGGCTGCCGCGCGCGGGGGGCACGATGGGCGTTCATCATGCGATCCGGTAGGTGGAGGTTGTAGGTTTCTTCTATATTTAAACATGAGTTGCACTACTATTCTGGTTACCCTGATGAAGGTCCGTATGTAGGACCGAAAACGTTTGGGAACATGGAATGAATTAAAGTTTTTTGTTACTTTTTTACTTGGTTCCAGAGAGTGCCGTTTCTTCGCGCAATGTTCATGCCTCAGAATGACTTCTGCATCTGTATTATGGGTCTGCGCATGCGCGACATTGAATTCATATTGTAGACTTCCTGTGCCGTGAGCTTCATCTCTGGAACGCACAACGTTACGAAATCACAATAGAGCTTCATGCAATACACTCCAAAGGTTTACATTTGTAAAACCAATTTATAATACATACATAAAATCAATTTAAAATTTTATATATAAATCAGAGGATAAGTTTTCATCTTTAAATTATTATTTTTTTGTTTTATTTTATATACAGAAAAAATCTTGGTTTTGCTAGATATTCTATATAAAAAACTTTATTATCACAAAACTTCATATTTTACCTAAAATTAATTACTACTTCTTAATACTCATTTTAACTTGATTCTATTATACTTCTCCTTTGTTTAAAAACTTAAAGGGATAGTAATGTTTCATAATAAAAGCAGCTCTAATTAATCATCATAGTATTTGGACTTTGGAGAGTGTTATTTCAATTCTGTCAGAGTTGTAGTTCCAGAGTAATTCAATGACAAAATGTCCCCCTCCCGCCCCTTTTACTGATGTCACACTGTTCAGCCAGAGAAGAAGGGAGGTGCCCAGGTAGACTGCAGAGAGGGACAATCTTCAATTAAGATAAGGGAAACACCTGAAAAGCTTGTCAAGGGGGGCAGGGATTTCATTGTTTTCATAGGAATAAGAGTGTCCCCTTCTGTTATCTGTCTGTCTATGGACTGCATTACACATCTGAGAAGAGATTGCTTACACTAGGGAAAAGGGGAAGGAGGGGGAAATTTTGCTTGTGAATATCTCACAAACCATAAAGGTTTGAGAGATAAGACTTATATCCTTCTTTATGTTTTTTTAATGCCTACAAAATAAAATAAAGTTAAAACGAAGTATTACTATCCCTTTAAATTTTATATTATCTTATCAAAAATTAGGAACATCCTATAAAATAATTCGCCAATTCGTGTGTAACGCCGCGACATGTGCAGTAGAGACTGCCCGCGCTGCAGCTCTATATCAGCCGCGGCGCGGGCAGTCTCCACTGCGCATGACTGCCCCGCCACCTGGTAGCAGTGGCACTGTGGCCCGTATAACGGGCTGTTCAACTAGTATAGTTATAAATATATCTTTATATTTATAAAATTAAAAACTGTACTCTTAAATACTCTTATAGAGACAAGAATAAATAAAACAATATAAAATAAAATACTTAATGTAAAATAATATGTATGTGTGTATATATTTTCACACACCTACATCTAAATTCCCTTTATACTCATTATCTCTGTTCCAGTTCTTATCTCCCAGAAGAGGCCTTTAAGACAGTCTCTATAGATCTGTCTTTGAGATTTCAGGCAAGAGGTTATAAGGAAGAGTTAATCAAACAGGCATATAATCATGCCAAATCCAGGTCAAAAAGGGATCTCCTATCTAGCTCAGAACAAAACAAGGGTCACCAAGTGAGGCATGGATCGGATGTGCGGTTCATTACTACTTATAGTCCACAATATAAACAAATATGTGTCATTGTGAGAAAACATCTACCCATGCTTCACTTGGATGATAAATTGGGAAAAATTTTGGAGCATGGTTGCAACGGTTTTGCGAGAAGAGGCCTCACAATAGACAACCAAATGTCACCTAGTATATATAGGGAAACAACTCAGACCCCAACTTGTTTGCACCACAGAGGTTTTTATAAATGTGGTGCTAATCGTTGCAAATATTGTAACTTTGCACAAGTATCCAATTATTTCTGTAGCAAGGTGGGTACTTGTAGGTATCAGATTAAAAGTTACATCAATTGCAACTCGAACAATGTCATATACCTGTTCAGTTGTTGGTTATGTTCCATCCAATATGTGGGATGAACATGTCGTCTATTGAAAGTATGAATTAGGGAACACCTGTATCAACTGGAAAAGGGTCTTACTGATCCAGCAATTGCTAGACATATTTTGGAAGAGCATGAGGGATGTAGATCAGCTTTTAGTTTTCAAGGAATGGAGAAAGTGAGACTCCCATGGCGAGGTGGCGATATCTCATCATTAATCAATATAAGAGAAGCTTATTGGATTTTTCAATTAAAAACTAAGATACCAGCAGCCCTTAATTCAGAATGGGATAAAAGTCATGTCTTTTGAAGATTTATATGTTTGTACTGGGGTAACATGGATATCCTCTATACATGTGAGGCTGGATATCCTAGTTTTCCTTTACGTGTATTATGGGGATATTTTTGGGCAGAGTGGAGTTCTATACACGCGTGTGAATATAACAGTAATAATCATTTTTTATATTGATATATTTATTTAATGTAGATGAGGTATTGATCCTTACTATCACAGGTGCGGGTATATTCTCGTCTCTGATCAGTGTTATCCTCATATAAGAACATACGCTTTTGATTATACACTGTGTGTTCTCTGCAACATGGTGATGGGAATCACAGGAGTAAAATAATGGATATGGATGAAATAAAACCTTCTCCTTTAATCTGATGGCCTTTTGTTGTTATACTAAATCCTGCTTCCGTAAATTCTGAACACTAAGGTTTTGATTTGTTCTTAAGCACAGGTGATCTCCCTCTAATAGTGTTCCATCGGCGATTCGCTGACGGAAATAAGAATGAGGCTACAATGTAGCACCAATCAAATTTTGGTTGCTATTTTTTAAACTTTTACGTTTGCATTGTATGTTTAGTCTATGAGTAAGTGCTAAGTACGCTCGAAACGCGTCAGACAGTTCCTTGTAGCTGACTTTCATGCCTTGTCTCTATGCTTTTTATCATCATTCAATAAAGGAAAGTTTTAACAGCTTGTTTAATCTTTGATGACCATTATTTGAATTCACCACTCAAGCTGGGTGTGCTCCTGCTCCACTTTATGAACAAGTGAATTTAAACCAGTTTATTGAGCAATAGATATTAAGAATACTAGAGTAATAATGAACACTTCCTCAGTTAGAGGGGAGATAGACGTGAGGATAGTGTCTAGTCCACTACCCAGGAGCTGACACTGAATCACCGTAGGTCTATGGTACTGAGTCTTAGAACCAAACTTGGCTCTACCACAACAGGAAGGAATGATAAGAGTAGTACAGGAGCGTACCCAGCGGTGGCACAGAGCGTTAACAGACCACCGATACCAATAGTGTAACTGGTAGCACCACTCGAGGCAGCAGAGTAGGTGCTTAGGTAGATGCAGCCAAATAGGAGCGCACTACTGAGGCAAGGAGCGAGACAAGCTGCACTCTGTCTTACCAAAGGCAACTAGGAGGCACAGAGCATAGGTAGCACCGCAAGTGCTAAGTCAGGCAACAGGTAAGCGTAAGAGGCGAGTGCCCAGGAGAGAGACTAAGTTGCATTAGCTGCCCAGAAGCAAACGGAAGGCACAAAGCGGAGGCAACCTGCAAGCGACCAGCTGGAGGCTGAGCTACGAGGTAATGGAGAGCACCCTGGATTGGCCTAGTGGTAGTCAGACAGGAGCAAGGCACAAACAGAGTGTCAATCAGACAGGCCACGGTCAGGAACTGGATCGGGTAGTCAGCCACAGCAAAGGTCAGCACGGAGCAGGTAGTAGGAAAAGCCAAGGATCAAACACCAGGAGACAACGTAAGTCAAGCAAGGGTCAGAGGAACAAACTAGATGCACACAGGAACACCATGAAAGGGCATCAAGTCCTAGCCTCAATAAGGTTTATAAAGAAGCAGAAGGAGGCAGGACCCAATTAGGCCCAACAGAATATGCCCATAAACAGGCGTCCGTGCCAGTGCCTGAAACATGACTATAGCAATGAGGAAGTGTCCGGAGGCCATGCCGGCAGGCGCCATACAGAGGTAAGAGCACAGGATCGCTAGGCCTCAAAGGGAGACTGTGATACTCCCACAGTGCAAATGTAAATCAAGAGTATCCTAAACCTTGCATTTGTCAGGGTCGTTAGTCGAGATTAAATGGATTAGAAACCCACCTTTTCAGTTGGGACATGGATCCTGTAAGAAGCGGGTAAGGCCAAACAAAAGGCAACAGGATTAATGACATGAGAGATAGGGAATGGTCCTAAGAAGGAAGGTCCCAGCTTCTTGTTTAGACAAGAGGGACGTATGTGCTAGGAGGATAGCCATACCTTGTCGCCCACCCACAGCTCAGGGCCCTTTTAGCAGCGTGTATCGCCATGCAATTGTCATCACTTTGAACTGACCACAAGATGTGACATAAGACCCTCTGAAGCTGTTGTAACTGCTGTATCAGTTGATTAGCCTCTAGGACTGCAGTAGTGGGAGGAAGTACAGGCAAGGCTAAAGGATGGAATCCGTAGGTAGCCAGAAAAGGGGAGGTTTTTAGTGTGTGGTGGTTGTATGCAAATTCAGCCATGGGGAGTAGATGGTACCAGTTGTTGTTCTGTTTACCCATTGATTTGTGGATGATATCCTAAGGAGATATTACTGATGATATGTAAACCTGAACAGAAAGCCTTCCAAAACTTGGAGGTAAACTGTGGGCCTCGATCCAAAGTGATAGACTGTGGTACTCCATGAAGACAGAAGATCTCGCGTAGCTACAGGGATGCTGTCTGGGCAGCTCCTTAGCAGGGAAAAGAAAAGGGTGCCCCTGGCCTGACAGGGGCCACAATCTGTGCGCCAAACATAAATATTCGAGGCTACGGTGGACTGTGAATATAGTAACTGGATAACCAGAATCCTCCAGTAGATGTCGCCATTCCCCCAATGCACATTTCATAGCAAGCAACTCCTTATCCCCTATGTCATAGCTCTGCTTGGGGTAACTAAGGCATCTGTAGTAGTAGTAGGCCACCGTAGATGATCCTTGATACCTACGTGCTGAGAAAGGACTGACCCTGTAGCAATATTAGAGGGATCTACCTCCAAAAACAATGGCTTACTGATTTGTGAGAAGATGGTCTTGGGACGATCAAAGGCTTGCTGGGCTTCAGGGGTCCATCAGAAACCAGCATCTTTCTTTGTTAGGCAGATAAGGGGAGCAATGAGTTTCAAAAAGTCCCAGATAAAGCACCTGTAAAAGTTGTCAAACCCAACAAACCTCTGTATAGCTTTCTTGTCAGAAAGAATAGGCCACTTAAAGATGGCAGTTATGTTACGTGAGTCCATTCTCAGGTGCCCAGGAGAGTTGAGAAAGCCCAGGAATTTTATTTCAGGTACCTCAAAGGTACATTTCTCAAGTTTTGCATACAGATTATGCTTTTAAAGCTGGTATAACTCTGTCCACACGCGAGTTAAATGTTCATGTTGTGAGGGTGAAAAGATGAAGATGTCATCTAGAAATATTACAATATATCGATCTATCAGGTCCCCGAAAACATTGTTTACGAAATGCTAGAAGGTTGCAGGAGTATTGCATAGACCAAAGAGCATGACTGTGTACTCAAAATGCTTATATTGGGTGTGGAAGGCAGTCTTCCATTTGTTGCCTTTTCTGATGCAAAACAAATTGTAGGCCTCTTCACAGGTCGATTTTGGTAAAGATTTACTCAGATGATATTCTCTGTAGACTCAATGGCAAAGAACAGCTGGTTTTTGATGGTAATAGCATTCAATTCCCTGTAGTCAACTCAAGGGTGAAGACCACCATCCTTCTTGGGTACTAAGAAAGCGGAGGAACAAATAAATCCCTTCTAAAGGTTTTCAGTTAAATACTGCTTCAAGTACTGCAGTTCCGGCCCAGTCAGAGGGTAGATACATCCATATGGTCAAATATGTCTATGAAGGCCTGATAAGCAGTAAGTACAGAAGAGGCCACTGAACATGCTAGAAGAGTGGAACTGGATGTGGTGAGACATTTTTCCTTACTATGAGGAGATCAAAAAGATATGGTCTTGGATGACCACATTACATGGGAATCGTGTGTCAGTAGTCACGGGAGGCCCAAGATAAGATTAAGCAGAAGAGAAGGGATGACATCAAACTGAATTTCTTCTCTATGACATGCAGAGGATAGGAGACACACAGGTAGTGTTTTGTAAAGTATGGGTCCAGCTTGGAGATGGCTTGTGTCAGTCGTTTGAAGCTTAAGTGGACATGTCTTATGTTTGACAGGTATTCCTAGGGAATGGGCTAACTCCTGGTTGATAAAGCAGTCACTAGTGCCGGAGTCAATAGTGGCAGATACCTCACTCTGTGGGTTGTTCCACTGAAGGATGACATGGAGAGATAAATAAGTAGGAAAAGGCAGAAGAGTAGAGATAGGTGAAATAAAAGGTAAGAGATACCTACCTTGAGAAAGTTTAGTATCACAGGTTCTGAGATGATGACCACCTTTACCACAATAGAGACAGAGGTTGAGAAGTCTACGATGGTCCCTTTCAGTTTTGGAAAGAGATCCGCATATAACTCCCAATTACATAGGTTCCTCAGGGGACTGGGTAGGAGAGGTAGGAAGAGATTCCTCAGAAGAAGCTGGAGAGTGGCAAGGAAGAGGAGAGGAGGCTGGTAATCATTCACACCATCTGTCTCTCAGTCTGCAGTCTATTTGTATGGAGAGATGGATAAGTTTATCAAGTGTAGGGGGAAAAGGTACACAAGCTAGTTCATCTTTTAAGCCTTCTGACAGAACTTGACTAAACTGGTCGAGGAGGACAGCCTCATTAATTCGATTGACAGCAAACAGTAGTTCACATGCGGTGATGAAAGACCTATATCGGGATCTGTCCCCAATAAACCATTCAGGGAGGGGTACCTGGGGTTCTGGAGCAGCATTGCTCTCGCCACCAAAGACTGGCAATAGGGACCCAGTAGATGAGGCTGCCTGAGACATGCCTGGCTGAAGGTCCTGTAGCTGTTGTTGGAGATGGGCCCTGTTAGCCTGTAAATCCTGTATGTACAATGTAAGGGTAGCTATATGGCTACCAAGATAATTAAGAGTATATATTATGTGGGCTCCACGACAAGGCTCACTGGTTACTCTCAGGAATGTTAACTTACTGGATCTAGCTCTGGGCGGATGTAGCTACCCAGAGATTAGCAATGCAGAGTAACAGATAAGAGTAACTGAAGGACAGAGTATGTCCAGAGGCAGGGCAGGATCAGTATAGGAAGAGTAGCTACAATGTCCAGCACAAGCCAGAGGTCAGGGCAAGCAGCACAGGTACAAATGTCCAGGAACAGGCCAGAAGTCAGGGCAGGAAGAGCAGATACAAATGTCCAGGAACAGGCCAGAAGTTGGGGCAGGCTGAGCAGGTTCCATATCCAGGTACAGACCAGAGGTCAGGGCAGGCAGAGCAGGTTCACTGTCCAGGTACAGGCCAGGGCTGGTTCAATATCCAAGTACATGCCAGAGATTAGGGCAGGCAGAGCAGGTGCAATGTCCAGGGGAAAGCCAAGGTCAGGGCAGGTGAAGTATGTGCAGAAGTCCAGGGGCAGGTAAATCATTTCACAAGAAAGCCGAAAGTATAAGGAAAAGTGAAAACGCTACAAGACTCCAGCTACAACTGAGCACCAAGTCTCAACACACCAGGGTTTATATAGGAGGTAGAGGCATAGCAAAATGGTGACAAAGTGGCATCAAACATAAACCCACTGCACATGTGCACCAGACTTGGCCAGTGAATCCAAAGAGGACAGAGATCCACAACAGTAGGAGAGAGAATGAGGAGGAAAATGCCTGTACTGAAAATACTGAAAAAGGGCAAGCGAATGTGGTGCATGTTTATTTTTTAAAACGGTATAATCAAGTAACGTTCCCATCAGTTAGGTCTTTTAATGTTTGTATTTTGGCTTCCTTCCAATTAAGAAATGTTGTACTATGAATACCAAGGAAGAAGTACTGCAAACAACCTGGGTTAATAGAGATGGCAATGCTAGAAGAGAATGGTCTAATTTCTGCTCTGTATTTAATATATCTATTTGGAATTTGATGTGGGTAGGGTGGTTGGCATAGAGCATCTGTCCTTTCGAGGTAGCCTCAACAAACCGGATAGACTGAATGGAAAAAAGCTACATGTAATAGACAGCCAGCGATAAGCAGAAACACTAGAAATGTAAGCCTCTTGAAACCTTGCCTTGAGAAGGAGAAACTGAACAGCAAACTAGCAGGAAGCTATTGCTATATATGAAGGAACTAAGCAGTAAGGCAACTGAGCAACAAAATGACTAAGCAACCAGTATTGGAAAAAAGGAGAAGGTCAACCTAAACAAGAAAGTCCAAAAACTCAGTACTGGTAGGGAAGATCCCGAAGAGTAGTCAGATGCAACCAGGAGTCAGGGCAGGTCAAAGTCCAGGAAAGTCAAAGTCAGGAGCCAGATTAAACAGCCGAGATGCAGTGAGACAAGTCAGACAACTGAGCACCATCTGCTCGGAGAAAAGGGCTTAAATACAGGCACCGGTGCTGAGTGATGACTTCATGTGTGCGCGATGTAACACAGAAGACATCGCGTATAAGCAGTGTGTAAAGGGTCAGTATACGGGTGTCCAAATGTCCAGACCCTAACTTAGCTGGATAGTGGTGCTCGGGAGTGTTGAGGGACGCACCAATCCGTTGCTGCACCCAAAGCTGGATAAAGGTGCTGACCGCAAAGCCAAATGTCTGATCCCGTTTGAGCCGGGACCCTGACCAGGACAGGAACAGATGCACACCAGTGTTGGTCTCCGGCCAAGGACAGAGTGAGGACTCCAGATGCAGAGCTTCTAAGCTCACACTCAGCAGAAAAGGATACGTCCAAGGTAGCAGACTGAGGCTGCTTAAGGTTTGATAGTAAGGCAATAGGGACTAGCCCTTTAAATGTAGCAGGCTTAGACTGCTTAAGGTTCAACTGTAGGGCAATAGGGACTAGCCCTTTAAATGTAGCAGGCTGGGACTGCTTAAGGTTCACCCAAAACATGTAAGGAATATCTCTCACCATATAATGGTGAAGGAGAAAGAGTCGGACAGAAAGTGTGAAGAAACGGTCCGAACAGAATAGGACTAGGAGTGACAAAACTCTAACCCGAGATACAGTATCACCACCAAGTGATCGACTACTACTAGTATGATTCCTACACTGCTTCTACCCACAGAGAGGATAAATATATTCACCCCTGCTACCTCTGACACCTAGGACAGGACCCAGGGGTCAAGTCCTGGAAAAAAAAGTGTGGGAACTCACCCAAGATTATCCCCTCGCCCAAAATAAATATGTATGGCTCACGTCAAGTGTGTGTCTCTCTCTACATGTGTATTTGTATCATTGCATGTATGAGTGTGTCTATCTCACTCTATGTATATCAGTGCATGTGTGTGGGAGTTTCTGTGGATATGTGTGTATCTCTGTTTCATGTGTCTTTATCTCTATCACTGTTGCATACATGCACAACATTGCCTCCAATCATCTCCATATTGCCCTCACATCTCCCCCCATCAGCTCCAACTTGCCCCCATCATCTCCACGTTGCCTCATCATCTCCACATTGCCCTCACATTGTCCCCATCATCTCCACATTACCCCCATCATCTCCACATTGCACCCACATTGACCCCATCAGCTCCAACTTGCCCCCCATCATCTCCACATATCCCTCACATTGCCCTATCATCTCCACATTGCCCCCATCATCTCCACATTGCCCCAATCAGCTCCAACTTCCCCCATCATCTCCACATTGCCCCCATCAGATCCACATTGCCCCCCGTTATCTCCACATTGCCCCCATCATCTCCATATTGCCCTCACACTTCCCTATTCATGCTCCATATTGCCTCCATCAGCTCCATATTGCCCCAATCAGCTCCAACTTGCCCCCATCATCTCCAACTTGCCTCATCATCTCCACATTGCCCTCACTTTGCCCCCATCATCTCCACATTGCCCCCATCAGCTCCAATTTGCTCCCATCATCTCCACATTGCCCCCATCATCTCCACATTGCCCCCATAATTTCCAACTTGCCCCCATCAGCTCCACATTGCCCCATCATCTCCATATTGCCCTCACATTTTCCCCATCAGCGCCATATTGCCCCCAACAGCTCCAACTTGCCCCCATCATCTCCACATTGCCCTCACATTGCCTCCATCATCTCCACATTGCCCCATCATCTCCACATTGCCCCCACATTGCCCCCATCAGCTCCAACTTTCCCCCATCATCTCCACATTGCCCCATCATCTCCATATTGCCCTCACATTTCCCCCATCAGCTCCACATTGCCCCAATTAGCTCCAACCTGTCCCCCATCATCTCCACATTGCCTCCATCATCTCCACGTTGCCCTCACATTGCCCCATCATCTCCACATTGCCCCATCATCTCTACATTGCCCCATCATCTCCACATTGCACCCCATCATTTCCACATTTTCTCCCATCAGCTCCAACTTGCCCCCATCATCTCCACATTGCCCCCACATTGACCCCATCAGCTCCAACTTGCCCCCATCATCTCCACATTGCCCTATCATCTCCACATCGCCACATCATTTCCCCCATCATTGCCCCATCAGCCCGAACTTTCCCCCATCATCTCCACATTGCCCCATCATCTCCATATTGCCCTCACATTTCCCCCATCAGCTCCATATTGCCCCAATCAGCTCCAACCTGTCCCCATCATATCCACATTGCCCCCATCATCTCCACATTGCCCTCACTTTGCCCCCATCATCTCCACATTGCCCCCATCAGCTCCAACTTGCCCCCATCATATCCACATTGCCCCCATCTTCTCCACATTGCCCTCACATTGCCCCCATCATTTCCAACTTGCCTCCCATCAGCTCCACATTTTCCCCATCAGCTCCATATTGCCCCCAACAGCTCCAACTTGCCCCCCATCATCTCCACATTGCCCCATCATCTCCACATTGCCCTCACATTGCCTCCATTATCTCCACATTGCCCATCATCTCCACATTGCCCCATCATCTCCATATTGCCCCCACATTGCCCCCATCAGCTCCAACTTTCCCCCATCATCTCCACATTGCCCCCATCATCTCCATATTGCCCTCACATTTCCCCCATCAGCTCCATATTGCCCCAATCAGCTCCAACCTGCCCCCCATCATCTCCACATTGCCCCCATCATCACCAGGTTGCCCTCACATTGCCCCCACCATCTCCACATTGCCCCCATCATCTCCACATTGCCCTCACATTGCCCCATCATTTCCACATTGCACCCCATCATTTCCACATTGTCCCCCATCAGCTCCAACTTGCCCCCATCATCTCCACATTGCCCCCACATTGACCCATCAGCTCCAACTTGCCCCCATCATCTCCACATTGCCCTATCATCTCTACATTTCCCCCATCAGCTCCAACTTGCCCCCATCATCTCCACATTGCCCCCACATTGCCCCATCATCTCTACATTGCCCCAGCATTCCCCCCATCAGCTCCAACTTGCCCCCATCATCTCCACATTGCCCCATCATCTCCATATTGCCCTCACACTTCCCTATTCATGCTCCATATTGCTTCCATCAGTTCCAACCTGCCCCCATCATCTCCAACTTGCCTTGTCATCTCCACATTGCCCCCATCAGCTCCAACTTGCCCCCATCAGCTCCACATTGCCCTCACATTGCCTCCATCATCTCCACATTACCTCATCTCCACATTGCCCACACATTGCCCCATCAGCCCGAACTTTCCCCCATCATCTCCACATTGCCCCATCATCTCCATATTGCCCTCACATTTCCGCCATCAGCTCCATATTGCCCCAATCAGCTCCAACCTGTCCCCATCATATCCACATTGCCCCCATCATCTCCACATTGCCCTCACTTTGCCCCCATCATCTCCACATTGCCCCCATCAGCTCCAACTTGCCCCCATCATATCCACATTGCCCCCATCTTCTCCACATTGCCCTCACATTGCCCCCATCATTTCCAACTTGCCTCCCATCAGCTCCACATTTTCCCCATCAGCTCCATATTGCCCCCAACAGCTGCAACTTGCCCCCCATCATCTCCACATTGCCCCATCATCTCCACATTGCCCTCACATTGCCTCCATTATCTCCACATTGCCCCATCATCTCCACAATTGCCCCCATCAGCTCCAACTTTCCCCCATCATCTCCACATTGCCCCCATCATCTTCATATTGCCCTCACATTTCCCCCATCAGCTCCATATTGCCCCAATCAGCTCCAACCTGTCCCCCATCATCTCCACATTGCCCCCATCATCACCATGTTGCCCTCACATTGCCCCCACCATCTCCACATTGCCCCCATCATCTCCACATTGCCCTCACATTGCCCCATCATTTCCACATTGCACCCCATCATTTCCACATTGTCCCCCATCAGCTCCAACTTGCCCCCATCGTCTCCACATTGCCCCCACATTGACCCATCAGCTCCAACTTGCCCCCATCATCTCCACATTGCCCTATCATCTCCACATTGCCCCATCATCTCCACATTGCCCCCATCAGCTCCAACTTGCCCCCATCATCTCCACATTGCCCCCACATTGCCCCATCATCTCTACATTGCCCCAGCATTCCCCCCATCAGCTCCAACTTGCCCCCATCATCTCCACATTGCCCCATCATCTCCATATTGCCCTCACACTTCCCTATTCATGCTCCATATTGCCTCCATCAGTTCCAACCTGCCCCCATCATCTCCAACTTGCCTTGTCATCTCCACATTGCCCCCATCAGCTCCAGCTTTCCCCCATCAGCTCCACATTGCCCTCACATTGCCTCCATCATCTCCACATTGCCTCATCATCTCCACATTGCCCACACATTGCCCCATCAGCTCAAACTTTCCCCCATCATCTCCACATTGCCCCATCATCTCCATATTGCCCTCACATTTCCACCATCAGCTCCATATTGCCCCAATCAGCTCCAACCTGTCCCCATCATATCCACATTGCCCCCATCATCTCCACATTGCCCTCACATTGCCCCCATCATCTACACATTGCCCCACATCAGCTCCAACTTGCCCCCATCATCTCCATATTGCCCTCACATATCCCACATCAGCTCCATATTGCCCCCATTAGCTCCAACTTGCCCCCATCATCTCCATATTGCCCTCACATTTCCCACATCAGCTCCATATTGCCCCATTAGCTCCAACTTGCCCCCATCATCTCCACATTGCCCCCATCATCTCCATTTCGCCCTCACATTGACCCCCATCAGGTCCATATTGTCCCCCATCATGTCCATATTGCCCTCCCATTGCCCCACATCAGGTCCATATTGCCTCCCCCCCATCAGCTACATGTTGCCCTCACATTGCCTCTCCCCCCCGTGGCCTCCTTTGGCACAGTCCTGTAGCTGCTGGAGCTCCTGCGCGGTCTTCTCTTCAGTAATGCAGAGAGCTGGGAGATTATGTCATTTCCCAGCACTCTGCATTACTAAAGAGCCAACGAGGGAGCTCACCAGCTACAGGTCTGTGTTGAAGAAGGCACAGACCTCACCGTGTTGCGGGCGCCAGAGATCTTGGGTCCTGCTAGCAGGAAGGGAACGGCGTTCCTGTGCGTTTTCCTCAGCAGGAACGCCGTTCCCATGCATGCTGGCAGGACTCAAGCCCTGACAGGACCACAGCTATAAGTGGAGCATCCCTGAAATCTAAGAGATGGGACCGCTGAGAGATGTGGCACACACCCTGCTTTGGCTTGCCCTAAAGCAGAAACACACTGTCGAGCTGAGTCGGCCAGGGGCTGCCTAGGCAGATGTGGAGGCCCAAGTCAAAGGTAACTATAGGGGGTATGTAGGAGAATACAATAATAGCATCTGTCACCTGGGTCGGAGGAAACATAGACATACAGGTAATATAGTGAGTACAATAAATTCCTCCTGGGCCCTGAGGCCCAAGATACAAACTTACCTGATGGTGTGGATAGAATCAAGTAGAAAAACAGTCAAAACAAGCTGAAGTCTGTGACAGAACACAGTCACTTGTGAACCAGGGGTCCTTTTGGTTTGGAGGGGCCCAGACTGGGAGCGGCCATTTGGCCATACAGAAGCATGAGCCAAACTACAAAATGGAAAAGAGTGTCGGCCGGACTCCCATGTGGCACCAGGCCTGAGACTCTATTATGTATTGGGGGTGGGGCAGTGGTTACCTGGGACAGCATCTGGAGACTGGGGCCTAGATTTAAAGGCAACCGTTAAACCAGCCGCTAAGTGAAAAAGGCACATCGCTCGCAAATAATACAGGAGTTACGGCAGATTCAATAGCTACTCTACGAGAATAGCTATCGAGCGTAGGCACACAAAAAACACGTAACACAAAACCCGTTGTCGCTCATGTTAATGCACAACGGGCGGACAAATCACACGATAACTGAGCTCCAAACAACATGTAACATAACGGCTGCCGTTGTCAAGCAACCATGATTGATGCCAAAACAAATTCAAACACACATCCAATCCCAAAGCCCCAATGTATCAAATAACTTCAAATACACCTATATATACCCAAAAATAACCACCACACACTGTCTGTTATCGAGTTCTTCAGAGCCAGATATCAGGACCCAGGAGCGGAGGATAGTGATCAGAGAGAGGGAGACAGGAGCGTTCATTGGAGGTAGAGGAGTTTTGGAGTTTGGAGAGAGGAGAGCATTGCACAGAATACGACACATAGCACACCTTTGCACATATTACATACACACATACAAACACATACACATACATACACATAGTCCTTTTATTTTATAACACCTCACACATTTTACTTTTATTTTTGACAGTGTGAATCTGGGAGTGAAAGTGTGTGACAGAGAGTGACTGGATCGAGTGTGTCTGTGAGGGCCTGTGGGAGTGCCTGGGTGTGACTGGGTGAATGATGGCGAGGAGAGGAGGACAGGAGAGAGGGATGGGGAGAGTAGTGGAGGAGGAGGAAGATCAGGAGGGGATCCCTCAGCAGAGCAGGGGTGGGAGAGGGAGATCCGCAGGGCGGAGGGGGACCCGGCCCACAAGAGCAGGAACACGCAGGACAGGGACAGAACCTGCAGTGGGACGAGGGGTAGTTGCTGGGGAGCACCCCACACAGTCAGGGTCAGACCAGGCAGGGCACTCCGGCTCTGAGTCATCCCATGCCGGAGCTGATGAGGCCAGGATCAGAGACCCAAAGTATACAGAGGAGGAGAACACGGCTCTTGTGGAAGCTGTCCTGGAGAGGCAGAGTGTTCTCCACCCGACAGCGAAGGTCCCTGGCCTGTCAGTGAGGAGGAAAGCAGCCTGGAACCAGATCTGCAGCCGGGTCAACGCGGTGGCTCCATGCAGACGGGACGTGGAGTCCATCAAGAAGCGATGGGGCGACTGCCGGAGGGTGGTCAAGAACAAGCTCTCCGAACTCGCCAAGCACGCCCGAGGCACTGGAGGTGGCCCACCTGTCCCCATCACCTTCTGCGGCTGGGAGGAGATGGTGCGCCAGAATATGTCCCCAACCCTGATCGAGGGGGTTGTTGGAGGAGCTGACACTGGGGATGAGAGGACCCTCCACACTACCGGTAAGTGCAACACTACAGAACAACACACTACAGCAACCAACACCAGCTGCACACACACTCACACCTCAACACATGTCCATCATTCATGCACACAACTGCACCAACACAGCACCCTGAGGGTTAAAAACAGGACACAACACAAGGACAAATATCAAGGTCCAACTTGGAACAAACCTGTCCAAGTCCTACTTCAACCCTCCTGTCGCTGTGCTCATCACACACAATACACAAACCATGCAGTTCCAAATGTCGACTGTCATCACTGTTCACACACAATGTCACCCATGTCCCCGCTGGGATGTCAGCACTTAACCCCTCGAGTGCTAGAGGGATCATCAATGCATCGATCAACAATGCTTTGGCAACCCCTCTGGGACTCAAAGGGTTAACCAGACAACAATCAAGTCAATAGGCCAACGATCACATGCTACACAGGGGACATTCACTAAGCGGTGACAAACACATGGTGGAGAGAAATTCACCCTCACACATCCTCATTTCACCAATACCAGTGTTAGCCTATGGAGAATATGCAATAACATGAATCAAGTTGCTAAGGTCCCATCGTATACACTCCATAGAAAACACTGGAAATGGGGAAATGAGATCACTGGAGAAGTCAGCATTATGTACACTCCATCATGTCAACAACACCGCTTACTGAATCACAAAAAGGATGGAGCAGGTCACACATCACAGTGGCACTGAGAATAACTGCTTGTATGTGCAACACACAGGCCTCAAACAATACCCCAGAATTAAAGGGGGAAAAAGTAGACCTTGGTGTTGTGTCTGCAATCATTTACCCTAACTTCAAATGACATATCTCACATCTGATTCCCACATGGATCCTCAGGGGTGCTGATGCCATGGATGGATGGTACACCAGACACTGTTTGCAGGATACACATGGGAACCAAATATCATCCATTGTACCTTGGTCACCAACAGGCCATGAATGATAGATATCTCGGATTGAGTACGGTTGCCTCACTCAGAAGGATGGATGGGCTCATACTCAAAGAAAAACAGGCCTCAATCAGAGATATCCCTCACTACTGGCGTGATTGTTGCCCTTCAGGATTCAACTGGAACACACGACATGGACAGGATCCTGTCCAGTTCATCAATCTCTGATTGCCAGGGTGGTATCCCATGCCCTACAATGAAATGCATAGGATATGATCCTGACAACCAGAGAGTCACCTGTCAAGTAATGAAAAATTGTGAATTGGACGGGATCAGCTAAGAAGATAGGGTTGAATAACACTTGATTCCCACTGCACGTCTGTTCAAACAAAGATATGCACACAAAGGAAAATGGTCAGATATGTACCTTTCAAATGGCTCAAAATATGTCCCAACACGATGTGAACCCAGAGATCATCTCACTGCCTGTGATTGCCCTACTGGCCAGATATGTGCATCCATCAGAAACTAACTTACATTGATACCATCCAAATACACATACCTAGTATATCCCACTCTACGTAGATGGGATATACGAGGTATGCTCATATCCATCATATCAATCCAATGTATATTTTGATGGGTGCACATATATAGCCAGTAAGGCAATCACACCTACTGAAATGATCTCTGGCTTCATATCTGGAAAGGATATATTCATATCCATATGAAAGGTACACATCCACATGCATATATGACCATTTCTCCTTGTATGTAACTGTAATGGCATAGCAATAGTTAATTTCACCAACATGTGGATCCATGTTAGTCCTATCCCGCCAACCCTCATGGTTAGACAGATATCGCTCTATTTGACAGCTGGAGATTCCAGTCATTAGAACACACGGAGGCTCTTCAGCAGAGCCTAAATTGCCCCATTCAGAGATGGAGACATCTTTGAGATGGTCAACAAAGTGTGCCAGGTTTGCAAGCACACTCTGTTCACCATTCCAATGAGGTTTACATCTCTGAATGGGGCAATTTAGGCTCTGCTGAAGAGCCTCCGTGTGGTGAAATGACTGTCAAACATGTCAAAATGACTGTCAAATAGAGCAATATCTGTCTAACCATGTGGGTTGGAGGGATAGGACTAACATCGATCCACATCTATCTCTTACAATGCCTACAATATTACATCATGGTGAAATTAACCATTGCTATTCCGTTAAAGGGATAGTAATACCTAACATGTGAAAAGAAAAATATATTGCAGGGTTCATCCCCCGAGCAAAACAAGGGTATTCCCACTGCTCAAAGGTGTTTCATTCAAAATGTAGCACAGCTCATAGTTGACTACTCCAGCGGCAATATCACAGTGGCCTGGAACTCTAAAATGGCGATGTTGCTAGACCATCCTATGGACAGCTTACGTCCAGACGCAATAAATTCTCATAGGATAATGTAGCAACAGTGCCAATGTACAACTTCAGGCCACTGGGATATAGCACCAAAGCAATTCTACTCTGAGCTGGGAGACTTTTTGAACAAAAACCTCCTCCAGCAGTGGGAGTACCCTTGTTTCACTCAGGGTGATAAACCACAAAACATATATTTCCCTTTCTGCATTTCATGTATTAGTATCCCATTAATCCCATCATGGCTACGTTTACTAATCACACAATCTCAATTCTCCACACAGCTTATGGGCCTCCATCGCAGCAGGAGCCCGTGGAGGAGCCGACCACACCATCCAGTGAGGAGGATACAGAGGAGGGGACTAGCCACTGGGAAGCGTCTACAACCACCACACCTCCTCCCCAACTGGCTGCATCACCACTGCCTGCCTCTCAACTGGCTGCCTCTCAACTGCCTGCCTCTCAACTGCCTGCCTCTCAACTGCCTGCCCCACCACAGGATGCTCGACAAATGTACAGCGGCTGGATTCAGGGGGAGAGATGGATGCATCCCACTAGCACCGGGAGCTATTACCCTCCAGCAGCAGCACCACCACCACCAGGGAGGCAATGGCTGCCCGGGAATGTGGCCACCAGCCAATATGGGCCATATTCCACCGAGATGGATCTACCCTCCTGGATGGCTCCCCAGCATGGCCCCAGGTATGATCCCAGGTGGGGGCCAAGCACCTACCACTGGCCAAGGTATGACCCTTGGCCACTTGACTACCAACACCTGGGCCTGATTGGGGAGCCCCAGCGCCCTCAGCCAAGGGACTTGTTCACCCCACCACCTCAACCAGCACAGACATCAGTGGGCAGCAGTGGGTCCCTTGATGTGGTGGGCACCCACACACCGTCTGTGCAAGCCACTCCACCAACACAAACAGCAGTAGCAGCCACAGCACACCCAGTACCAGCAGAGGAGACAGCAGAGGCTGGGGAGATAGAGGCTGAGGAGACAGCTGAACCTGTTGAAGCAGAGGCTGAGGAGACAGCTGAAGCTGGGGAAACAGAGGCTGAGGAGACAGCTGAAGCTGGGGAAACAGAGGCTGAGGAGACAGCTGAAGCTGGGGAAACAGCACATGTGTCACCGGCCACTCCCATCTCCAGCAGTCAACGCACCCCAGATCTGGAGGCTGAGTGCATGGCCCTTCAAAGAGGACAGCTCCGGGCAACCCACGCCACCAACGACAACCTCACGAGGAACCGGAGGGAATCCCGGAGGAACACGAACAGGTTGGAGACCAGAATCCAAGCTCTGGAGTCAGAGGTTGCCAGGGGGAACACACAACTCCACCAGATACATACGGGGATGATGGACATGTTTGCACAGGTGCTCGTGGAGTTGCGAGAGATTAACCGCAGGGAGAACATGAGGATGGAGAGGGAGAACCTGCGTTCCACAGAGGGGTCCACTGCACCCACCACCCCTTCCAGTGTTACCCCAGAAGCCACACCTAGGGGACAGAGGGTGACAAGGCAATCAGCCAGGGCATCCACCTCTGGCACCAAGTCTAAGGCCCCCCCCCAAAAAAAAAAGAAATGAAAGGCCCAACCTGTCATCTGCCCCATCAATAAATGAAAATTGTGCTTTTGAATCCTGTCTGATCTGCTGTGTAATCACTTATAGATTGGGTGGCAGGGTTGTCTCCAATGCATTGCCAAACAATGCAGTGAACTCAACTCCTGCCTGGGGGAAATGTTTGTGTGATGTTACAACATGGGTTCACACACACCCACACCGTTGTCCAAATTCACCTGGCAACCCATCCCTGTAGCCATATAACACAACAGTGTTACATGGCCATGATGTGTGTCAGATTTGATCAGAACATACCCCTTAGCACAACAACTGGTGCAACACTGAACATTCGTCTGCATCAATTGTTGTGTTTGAGGGGAAAACCAAACTAACAGCTATGCGACTTAGCAGGGAAATAACAAGCAGGACAGATTGAACATGCATCAATATGGTCTTTAAATCAAAATTCTATTGTGCAGCTGACATACTGGGGAACACAATGTACACCCTAGGATCTCAATGTGTGTGTTACACATTGTGATCCTAGGGTGAGCATTGTGTTCTCCAGCAAGTCAGTTGCACAACAGGAGTTTGAATCACAGCCTAACTTACTGCATAACCCAAAAATCTTCCTAAGATTTCATTGTGTAGCACGCACATTGGAACCTTAGGCTGAGCATTGGCTTATGTATTAAAGGGATAGTAAACCTTGAAAATAAGTTCATTCTATATTGTAGCCCTTAAAAAAACATGTAAAATGATATAAGTCTTATATCCCAAATCATATATGTTTGGTAGATAAGACTGATATCATTTTTCATGGTTTTTAAAGGGCTACAATGTGAAATAAACTTATTTTCAGGGTTTACTATCCCTTTAAGTTGTGTTGTTGTTTAACTAAGGTTATAACACACTTCACCAGTAATAACACTTGTCCACATGGTTGTTTTTGTTGATGTAGCCCATGTACTGAGATATGACAACCTACAGCAATCTCAGGACATTGATTATATTGAGCAACACACAAACCATGGACATCACATCACAGTGGAAGTGTGTCCCCTGTATCACCAGCTAATCACTCACAACACACATCAGTGTATCACTGCCATCATGTCATTGCATGTATACATCACAAAGTCCACTCATGGTCAGGCAACTAGTGGACTCCTGTGATGTAAATCATGCCTTCCTTTGTATGAGGGATACTCTAGCCTTGGGTACGGTTCCACATTGACAGGTGTTTGATCCAACATTCATTCATACAGACACGGATTGAGTAGTGATGTTTCTTGTGTATGTAGCCAATATGCATTAAACACTTGTATGAGCACAAAAAGGTACATCTGAACTAAATAGGAATACATTAGAAATGCTAGTGAACTGCTCATGTGTTGTCTACATCGTTTGGCATCTGTGTATGAGCAGTCTTACTGTACAGGTCTGATACCTGGATGTTAGTACACACATTAATTTGTGTCCATATGTGAATGTTCCAGTAGAGGTTGCTGTGAACATCAGGTCAAACATTGCATCACCAACACAATCACTTGGAACGCCAAGGGGTGAGCTTCATGGAAGTGTTGTCCAGACTTCAGTCCAGTCATATGGAAACTCCTCTGTTCAAGGATGGATCGTGCTATGGATGCCTGTGGGACAAGAGGACAGGATTTGGAACATCACCCTCGAAGTGATCGTCATGCAACAGCTACAACATCATGATCCTCTTAATCTTTCCCGTTACATAAGTCTACACAAACCACTGCTTTGTAATGTGTTGTGTACTGGTCTATGAACCATCATGGGGGGAACTAAGGGGATGTTAACCATCCTTAGGGATATTTGCCCCTGACATGGTTACACACATCAACAAATATGTCCTAATAGCTTCCTGACAACAATATATTTGGGCTGCCACTGTCAGAGACAGGCCAAATATGTTTGGTTCATGGAGCTAGTAGGACATATTTGTTAATGTGTGTATTTCTTTCTGGGGCACATATCACTGCACACACACACACACACACAGGGCAGCATGGTGTCCATGGAGATGTGATCCACATTTCATGAGCTCCATGTTGTGTAACACACTATTACTGTCGATCCACCCCTCTGCTGCTTTATTCAACTGTAGCAAGCTACTGGTCCCATGTCCCCACGAATGCCCCCTGAACCCCTTATATGACAGAGTTCTATCCGATGCATTGGCTTGGATGAGACTCCCTTGCTACAGGGGTACCATGGTTGCTATGGGTCTGATCCTAGCAGAACACTTTAGTTGGTGCCTAGGGAGCTGTGGGATATGCTGAACAAGGTTAAAGTGTTGTACCTTGGTTTCCAGGGGGGGCATGCATGATATCCTTGAGGTAGCAGTATCAACATGGACGACAGGTTGTCAGGTGTATTCGGAATCTCTAGGCCCAATCTGACTGGTCCACGGAATAGTTGATGCTGGTGGTCCATACTGCAGCCAGTGACAGGGCTGTGTCACTGATCCTGTGGGGTGAAACAGAACATGTGTGTTGTGGTGGGTGTGTATGCATGGATTGTGTGCATACATGTATTATACTCACAGCAGAAGTGATCCCTGATCAATCTGTCCCTTGTCTGCATCCCTGTTGGGGTTTCCTCACACTCAACGATATCCACAGGGTCTTCAGGTCTGGGTGGGGGATGGACATCGTCGATGAGTCTGGTGTCCACCGCGATATTATGTAGGATGGCACATGCCACGATGATGTCGCAGACCTTGCCTGGTGCATACTGCAATGCTCCCCCCGAGTGGTCCAGACATCGGAATCGGGACTTGAGGAGGCCGAAGGTCCGCTCAATGGCATTCCGTGTTCTGGCATGAGCCTGGTTATATCGTTCCTGGGCATCGTTTTGGGGATTGGCGACCGGGGTGAGGAGCCATGGCTTGCATCCATAGCCAGCATCACCTGTGGAAAGTGAGTGACATGGTGTGACATGTGTATGTGGTGTCATTTGGTGCTGTTAACTCACCCAGTAGCCATCCGCCTGTATAGGTCCCATTTTCGAAATCCCTCTGCACAGATGAATTTCTGAGTATATGTGAATCGTGACAGCTCCCGGGAAATTTCGCACAGACATTCATTATGGCCAGGTTGCTGTCACACACCATCTGCACATTCATGGAGTGGAAGTTTTTGCGGTTCAGGAACATATGTCCCTGACGTGCTGGTGCTTTGATACGGACATGGGTGCAATCTATTGCACCCATGACCCTGGGCATGCCTCCCCTTGCATAGAAGCCCTGCTTCAGATGTGTCCACTCCATATCGGTGATGGGGAAACGTATGTAGGTACTGGCCTTGGCTTTGAGGGCTGGCAAGACCTGGGCCAGCACCCTGGAGAATGTGGCCTGGGACATGCCAGATGCGTAACCCTCTGTCGACTGAAAGGCGCCACTTGCCATGAAGTGTATGGCACACAGGAGTTTTTGAAGGCCAGTTAGAGCATGGTTATGGGTGCATATGGGATCCACCTGCTCCTTGATGACCTCATACAGGGCTATGATGCTGTGTGGCCTCAACCTGTAGCGATCAATAACCTCGTCATCGGTCATTCCAAAGAGAGTGACCCTTGGACGGTATACCCTGGGCCTTGGTGGTCGTCTATGCATCCTGGGCTGCTGCAGGGGTCCCTGTGGCAGCTGGGGAGCATCTTGTTGCTGCAGCTGTGCATCTGCAGGCAGGTGTCCTCCGGGTGGGGATGGGCTCCTGTGTGGCTGCTGAGCCAGAGCCTCCTCACTTGCAACAGGTGGAGGCTGTTGATGAGGCATGCTTGGAGGTTGCTGATGTTCCCCAGCTCTCTCCCTTGCACGCCTTCTCCGCAGCCTTCGCAACAATATGTAACCCAACATACTGTTTGCTCTCTCTATCTGTCTCTATCTGTCTCTCTCTCTCTATCTCTCTCTATCTCTATCTCTCTCTCCCTCCCTGAGTGGAAAACAAGCCACAAGTGAGTGTGTTGAGTTGTCCCTTTAAGTACTTGCTAAGGCGTTGTGTAGGTGTGTTGATGAGGTGAGTGCTGACCAATGGTGAGTTGTTTTTGTCCAGGTAAGTGTTAGCAGGTGTGTGTGTGTTATAAGATGTGGTGTGTTGTGCTTGTTCTGTGTGTGCCATTTGCGGACGTGCAGTTGTGGGGTGCAGGTGGCGTGTTGATGTTGTCCAGGTGAGCTTGTATTTGCAGGTGTCCGCTTTGTGTGATGACCCCCATTGTTCCGTGCCATGTTGTGTTGTTGTTTTTGTGTGTTGTTGTCCCTGTGGTGTTGGTTGTTGTTGTTTGTGTAGTGATTTGTGTTGTGTGTGCATGTTTTTGTGTTGTTTTGGCATTGCACGGGTTAATTTTCCCATTTACATGGTTGTGCGGTAAGCATTTGGTGTGTTTTCCTCTGTAACGGGTGTTTTGTTTTGGCCGTTAAGTGTCTAACGTGTGTGAGAAGTGGGTCTTAACTTTTAGCCGTTAGGTGTGTCTTTTTTTCAGCCGTTATCAGTACCGCAAGCCTTTGAATAGCTCTGGGGTATGTTTTTCCATGCGTCTGAATGCACGTAAGTGTATCGGCCGTAAGGATTCTACAACTGCCGTTAGCTGTTGTTTAGACGGATCTTTGAATTGCAACATGACACTTAACGCACCCGTTAGTGATTTTTTTTGCTAACGGCTGCCTTTAAATCGAGCCCTGGGAGTCAAATGTCCTATTACCTCATCCATTTTGTGCTGTATTATTGTTTATTTGCAAAGTAGGTTTCCTGGGGTTATGTGTTTCCATTTGTTGCTTTGTGAAACCGATTGTATTATGTCAGTCACTGATGTAAGTGTAACAACCTTAGCAGATCTAATAGAGGATCTCAAGCATCATGTGTCATCCGATGTTCTTGGGGAAAAGGTGTTAGCAGACCGAATCTTCAAGATCAGGCTGGCTTTGGTGGTTTGGCCACTGGGAAGAAGCTATTCGGATGGGTGTGCGGGTTCGGGGGACAGAGGACCCGTCACAAGGTCACCAGGAGTGTATAGGGTAAAAGAGATATGCATAATCCGTAGTCAGTAAACATAAGCCAGGGAGTAAAAAACCGGGAGGACAATCCAAACACACAAGCCAAGGTTGAAGATACAAACAAAGTCAGATCAGTCCACAAATAGACAAGAATAATCAGGCCAGGAGTTTACAAGGACCTAAGTCTATAAACCCTAGCTGACCAATAGGATCCCAGAAAGGGGAGGAAGTGATGCAATGGGAGACAAACCAAAATAGGTGCAAATGGAAAAACCAAACAGATTGGCCAGAAGGGTGAAGAGGATAATCCTGACACTACCCTCACTTCAAAAGGAGCCCTTAGAGTGACCAGGCATATGTGGGTGAGCTCAGTGAAAGGCATTGATCAATGCAGGAGCATGAACATGCTGCACGGGAACCCATAATCTTTCCTCTGGTACATATCCCTTCTAATCAATAAGGTATTGTAAGGATCTGCATACACTCCTAGAGTCACGAATTTGGGATACCTCGTATTCCAGTTCCCCATTAAGTAAAATAGGAGCAGGTGGAACCCTGGGAGTGGAAAAACAATTAGAAACCACTGGTTCCAACTGGGATACATGGATTTTATTGGGGATTCTCCAGGTGGCAGGAAGAGCTAGAGAGAAAGTAACTGAAATAACTTTCTTAATGATCATGTAGTGTCCTACAAACCGGGGACAAATTTAAGAGAAGGGATTCTTAAATGTAGGTTTTTTCTTGATAACCAAACCCTGCCCCCTGGATGTAGAGAAGGAGCAGTTATTCTTCATCGGTCGGCTGTTTGTTTCTGTCCTGCAATGGCATGGCTCAAGCGGGTGTGGACACAAATCCATGGGGAATGTAAGTCGTCAACCCTTTTGTCAGCAGCTGGAACCCTGCCTGGAGCACCCCAATGAATAGTACAGGGATGCTATACTAGAGCAGCAAAAAATGGTGAACACTGGAAAGAATCATTAAGTCAGTTATTAAATGCAAATTCTGCATAGGGTAACAGCTTAACCCATATGGACTGATAGGAATTCAAAAATTTGCATAAAACTAACTTTAGAGACTGATTGGTACTCTCTGACAGTTTGTGGGTGGTAAGCTGCAGAAAAGTGTAAGAAGATGCCTAACCGAGAACAGAAAGTGTGCCAGAAGTGCGAGTTATATTGGGTGCCACAGTCAGAAACAATTTGTAGGGGTGAACCGTGTAGTCAGAAGATTTCTTTCAGAAAGTTGGTGACTAGGTTAAGGGCAGATGGAAGTCCTGGGAGGGGAATAAATTGACCGTTTAGAATATCTATGGACCACTACCAGAATCATGGTACAGCCTTGGGATAGTGGAAGGTCAATCATAAAATCCATGGCCACATGGGTCCAGAGATATGTAGGTATAGACAAACAACATAGTAATCCTGAGGGACGATAATGAGGAGATTTGTGACTAGCACAACTCTGACAAGAAGAAACGAATGTTTGAGCATCCTTTCGAATTGAGGGCAACCATAACTGTCGGGTAATGACGTCCATAGTCTTCTCGATCTCAGGGTGACCTGCTATAGGATACAGATGAGACCACTGAAGAATCTTTAAACGACATTGAGGAGGGACAAAAAGCATGTCTGGGTTGTTTGTTGGCTGGAGGTCCTTGGAAAGAATGAATGTTTCTACGTTTGCAGATGATAATGCTGCCACAATGCGATCTGCAATCTGGAGGAAGGATAAGTTCAGGACTTTGGACTGGACTGGGTTCACATTGAGGTGACAGTGTGTCCTCCTTGATGTTCATGGAACTGGGACAGTATGATACGATAAATTTGAACTTCGTAAAAAATAATGTGTCACGCCTCCCTATCCATCCTACCAGTTATATGTTGTATGACCGGTTGACTACTAACTGTGAGTAACTAAATATTACTGAAAGATTGTTTATCATTCACAAATTGAGTGCCCTTATTTGTTTTGTTTTCCGTTATCCTGCATTCCTGTCACTCTTTAGGCCAGCCCCTCTGAGCCAACTGGATATCTTCTCTTCCTAAGGGCACTGGTGCTGTAAGGCCTTGCCCATTTATTGTTTATAAGTATCTTATGCTTTGCTGATCCTTGTATGTGTTATTGACCAGACTCCATATTTGCCTTCTCCTGCTGGCACCTTGCTTGTTTTTGCTTTCTCAGTTCCTGATGTGGCCTGCCCCTGAGTTTCTTTTGTCTCCTCCTTCGGTACTATGTTTCTCTCTGGTTTGACCCAGCTTCCCTGACTCTGGCACTGCCTAATCCCTACTTTCCATTTGTATTGGAGCACTCTCTTGAAGCAATCCTACCTGCTATTATAGTCATCGGTCTTTCATGCTCATACCAGGTCTTCTAGTCCATTACAATTAGTGGTTCTGCCTGCTAATATCTGAGCCTTGGAGCACACTTCCTATTGTAGTCCTACTGGCTATCACTATATATGAGGTCTTGCCCTCTAGTACTGGGCCTCAGAGCCCATTAATTTTTGTAGTCCTTTTCACTAGTATCTGGGCCTTGGACAGCACAATATTTAGTGGTCTCACCTTCTATTATTTTGCCAGCTGTAATGCTGATTGTATGAGGCCTCAGAGCCCAGCCCGATCATTGGTGGTCCTCTCTCTAGTGCATCAGTGTGGGGGCCCTTTCTTTATACCTAGCCTTGGGGGTTCCAGTGGCCCAACACTCCTTTACCTATCCGTAGGATCCTGAGTCCTATTCTAGAGTTAGCCAGGGCTCCCCTTATCAGGAAATTTGAGTCATAAAGCCCAGAGAAACCTTCCTCTTGGTCCTTCTTGGAACTCCCTTCGCATATACTAAAATGTAGGTTGTTTGTCCTACGATATTCTCTGGCACACTATCTACTTGCTTTGGAGTGGTTATCCTCAGAATTGCCATATAGTGGTCATAGTTCCAAGTTTGTTTCCAGAAATATCCTTTACACAGATTTGCCATATAGCAGTCCTAACCCGCTGTGACTTGGTCCCACTCTTAGTTGCTCATTCTCAGTTTTCAAGTTTAGCCCACTTTTTGGGACTTATACTCAGAGTTGCACTATGGCGGTTTTAGCCCACTTTTGGGACTTGTTCATACTCAGATTTTCATTATATAGGTCTTAGCCCACTTTGGGACTTGGTCACCCTCAGAATTGACATTGTAGCAGTCTTAGCCTGCTTATTTCAGAGGATTCTCTTGGTTGTTTGATTTGAGCTTCCCTTTAGTTTCTACTATCTCTGCACTAAGGATTCATCGTTTTAGACTAGGTCTGTGTTCATAGTTCAGTCTACTAGATTGCCCATCCAGGTCTGTGCCCTGGCTCAACTGGGGTCAGATATATGGCTTCTCGGCTAACAACCTTATCTCGGGTAAGCTTCTGCAATGGAATCTTCTACTGCCCCAGGACCCGAACTACACCCTCTTATGTCGCTCTTTAGATACAGAACCCAGATCAATATAAATCTGTCCTTATAGAATAATTGGCCCAAATCAGAGCAAGACAAACACATCAAGAACAAGTCATGTCCACTCATGAGGCTCACCTGCAAAGTCTGAAGCACAAGCTCAACCCTGTATTAGAGATGCTCTGTGTAGCAGAGGTTTTTTAAATCAAGACTCTCTGCATTTTAACACCCTGCCTCAAAATTTTAGTAGTCTGTCTCCTTTATAATATCATTGCCAAAAGATGAAGCTCTGGCCTGGGCCTTGCCATTAGTGGAGCAGGAATCCCCTTTACTGGAAGTTGCAGAAGCATTTATTCAAAAACTTTGGTTAGTCTTTGATGCCCTTGGTCAAAAATCATCAGCTGGAGCAGATATATTCCAAATACTTCAAGGTAACTGACATTTTGTTTCTGTTTTTTTTTTCTTTTTATATCTTTATTGAGGTAAAACATTGTCACAGTCACAATAGAAAAGCAAGGAATGCTATGCAAAATAGCAGAGGTATGATTACAGAACTGTCTCAATTCTGTAGCTAACAAGATGCAAAACATTGATGTAAGAATCTATGTGCAAACTGATAGAGCAGTCAAATGAGGTACACAACACAGAAAGTCCAAAATAAATTTTGCTCTCTCATATAAGATATTGGACATAGCTACGTTGTTGCAGAATGGTAGAGCAATCAAACACAGGTGCATAGCATAGCATTTCTAACATAAATTCTGCCCTAACATTAGAGAAAGTAGACAGAACTATACTATAACTGATAAGTAGAAACAGTAGAATTTAGAACACTTGCATTTGAAACACATCAGAAGAACCAGTGAAGGTTGACAGTCTAAATAAATTATCAGAAGTTGAAAGAAAGAGACATTGATCCCAAGGCTTATTCATTGTATTGTGGACAGAAAGGCAGTTTACTTCAACAGTGTCCAATACGGCCAGGACACATCAATGCTCAGAGATTAATATAGGAGCAGCCCTAAGTATTGCCTCCTAATACAGCCTTCTGCATTTTCTCAATTATTAGTACCTGTCACGCTGTCCTGGGTTTCTTCCTCAGTGTCCACACGGGCGTTTGTGGACTCAGGTGCTGCAGATCTCTTTAGTGACACTAATTGGGCTCACAAAGCTCATATTCCTTTATGACCAAAAAAAAAAACAGTCCTGTTGGTCTCTTCTATTGATGGGAAACCTCTGGGTTGAGGTATGGTTTTCCTTGAAATGCTTCCCTTACAAATGAAAACAGGTGTTGTATATCAGGACTTATTTCTGAACTTATTTCTGATGCCATTCCATCTCCAAAAGTAACGAAAATTCTTGGCTTGCCTTGGCTCCAGATCCATAATCCATGCATAGATTGTAACACTGGACAATTATCAGAATGGAGTAGATCTTGCTTTTAGACACGCATCATTAAGGTATCTCCTCTGTTGGCGACTGTCAGTTATAATATTTCCACCTCAGAGCTTCCTCCTAGTAGTATCAAGAATTTATGGATGTTTCTTCTAAACAGGAGGCTCCATGTGATTGTCCAATTGAACTCCTTCCTATATTAAAGAAAATCTTAATAAAGGGCAGGTGCAGGATTCTTTTTTGTATCTAAAAAGGATGGATCCTTGTGCTTATGTATAAATTATCATGGATTAAACAAAATCACAGAAAAGAACCATTACTCTCTGCCACTAATTGCGGAACTTCTTAATCAACTCAGCTCTGGGAGTTACCATTTTTAAGAAGCTAGATTTGAGTGGGGCATATAATCTTATTTGCTTATGTGCAGGAGATGAGAGTTTTTAATACACGTTATAGAACTTACGAGTATGTCGTAATGGCCTTCAGACTGTGCAATGCCCCAGCTATCTTTCAGGGATTTGTCAGGGATTTCTAGGGACATGCTAGGGACATGCTACTCTCCCATGTCCTTGTATACCTCTACGATATTTTGGTCTGTTCGGAATCCCTGACTCTTAATAGATACCATGCAAGTTCAGTTCTTCAAAGGCTCAAAGAGCATTCGTTATTTGTCATATTAGAAAAATGCTCTTTTGAACAACCTACTGTCTCCTTCTTAGGTTATTTTATCTCCTCTGTTGGATTGGAGTTACTAATTGGTCTATCCCTACTGATGTCAAGGCCATTCAAAGGTTTGTGGGGTTTTCTAGCTACTACAGGAAGTTTATTCATAACTTTTCGTCTGTAGTAGCACTCATCACAGCTCTTATTAAGAAAGGTGCAGACCCCCACCATTGGTCCCCGGCTGCACTTTCAGCATTTAAGAAATTCAAGTCTTCCTTCACTACAGCTCCTATTCTCCATGTGACAGTTTATCATGGAGGTGGATACCTCAAAACAAGGAGCTGGGGCACTCTTATCTCATAGAGATCCAATATCCAATCGCATTCACCCATGTTCCTATTTTTCCAAAAGAATCTCTAGCACTGAGCGCAATTATGATGTTGGAAATAGAGATTTTCTGGCAATAAAGATGGCATTAGAAGATTGGAGACACTTGTTAGAAGGCTCCTCTGACCCAGTCCTAATTCTTATTGACCAAACCTGATGGGCTTTTACATGTTTTAATTTTATCATATCATACCTTCCATACCAGGCTCAAAAAATGTTAAAGCTGATGCTCTCTCCCGTCAATTCAAATCTAGCACTTCCCAGTTTCCAGAGCCCATCATACCATCAGTTCATATTCTAGCTCCACTGTATTCTTCAGTTTTAGATCAAATTCATAAGGCTCAAGATGCTTTCACAGTGCCTGTGATTGCCTCCAGTTTTTGGTTGCTGTAACAGCAACCTTGTTACGTCCTGGCTGTCACTCTATGCAGGTCGCTGTTCTTATAGGTCACTGGTTAATGATGTCATCTCTCCACCCACCTACTAGGCCTTAAAAGCCTCAGCATTTCCAGTTACCAGTGCCCTTTCGTGGTGTACCTGAGCCTAGTGCTGTGTTGGTCCATTGCTGTTCCTGTGTATTACTCCTGCTCCGTCTGACTACCCGATTTGGCTCTGAGCCATACAGCCCAGAGAAACCCTCCTCTTGGTCCCACTTGGAACTTCTTTCTCATATCCTAGAGTGTAGGTTACTTGTCCTTCGATATTCTCTGGCGCCGTGTCTACCTGCTATGGAGTTGTTATACTCAGAATTGCTATATAGCGGTCATAGCCCACTGTGACTTGGTCCCACTCTTCGTTTTTCATTCTCAGTTTTTCAGTTTGTGTCTAGAATTACCTGTTACTCAGATTTGCCATATAGCAGTCTTAGCCCACTTTTTGGGACTTACTTATACTCAGATTTGCACTATAGCGGTCTTAGCCCACTTTTGGGACTTGTTTATACTCAGATTTGTACTACAGCATCTTTTTTGTTTTGTTATTATCAAATGCCAATACCAATAACCAATAAACAGCATGTCTGAAATACAGGAGACACTACAACAACAAGTACAGTACATGTGTATATGCAAACTGTGTATTCCATCTACAGTATCGTCGTACGTATGTGTCACGGTTTTTTAAAGACACTCAGACCAGTATGTAAAATAAAACACAGTTTTATTTAGCAATAATAACACATAAGGTCGCCCTCTAGTGGCGGTTGGGTGTACATAAATGATAGTGACTGGAAAATACAAAGTAGATGCACAAACGGAATACAAGTACAACTGTACCACAGAGGAAGGGGTATAACCCCAGAGGGTTAAGTCCTTGATAAATATCAGTTTCACAAGGAACTGTTTGGCACGCCCTTGGTATAGATAAGCTGTGCTGAAGAAATGTTCACCATCAAGTGGATAAGGACTGTCTCGCCACAGTGTGTAGTAAAGCAGAGCCCAATAGCCCCCCACGGGCGTACCTACTGGAATGGCTACTGCTAGTGCAAGTGATCTTAGCCCCACGGGCGTGTATCGAACCGGCCTGCAGTGCAAGAGCTCCCAAGCCTCTTCAGACTCTACTGGACTGAGTATAATGAAACAGGGCCCAAAGCCCAACTGAAGTAGTACCGGAATGCTAGTGCTGAAGCCTGTGCCCGTCACCACTCGGTATAACGGAATCGCCCAGTGTATACAACGAGAGAGAGCCAAAGCGCCCAACCGGCCTAATCGGAAAGTGAACACTCTACTGGGATGGTATCGAGTTGCCGACGGAGAGCGGCCAACTCAGCAGGAGTTTCACTATGAACGAGGCTCACACTGGAGTAAGGAGAGTGGGACCGAGACAGCACTGGTAGGGTTAAACGGCACGTTTACACAAGGCTTTTCTGCAGTAGCACAGCACTGCTGTCTGAGTGAGGCGTACACAGCTCTGCACGATTGTAACACTGCACTGCACGAAGTAACACCAGGCAAGACAGCCACACAAGTACTGGAACAGTGGATGATAATGTCGCGACGGCGACAACCGGAACGTAGGTCTTCTGGAACACGCTGTAGGTTGATCTTGCGGGAGGAAGTCAGCAAGGCCGGATCGGAGCACGTAGGAGGTAGTCGTACCAGACGGGTCATACACAAGCAGGAACGTCAGCCAAGCAGAGTCGAGATCCGGAGAAGATAGTCAGACGAGCCGGGTCATACACAAGCAGGAATGTCAGCCAAGCAGAGTCGAGATCCGGAGGAGGTAGTCAGACGAGCCGGGTCATACACAAGCAGGAATGTCAGCCAAGCAGAGTCGAGATCCAGAGGAGGTAGTCAGACGAGCCGGGTCATACACAAGCAGGAACACTGGAGAATGGTCAGGGCAAGCCAAATCGGTACACAGCAGAAACGTAGCAACAGAACAACTGGCTCAGAAACACCACGAAAGGGCACCTGACAGATGGAATAGCCAGGCATAAAAAGGAAACCAAGGGGCGGGCCAAACCAAGTGAACAAATCACCCTTGACCATAGAAGAGAGTGACAGCTAGATCACAGGCACTGTGATAGTATGTAATTGTATGTCATTATACCATTCCTCCAAAAAGAGTGGAAGTAAATGGGAAAAAATGTGGAAGATGAGATGGGGGGGATCATAGAGGTCTCCACGGGCCTCTGAAGGTACCTAAATGGAAACAGCCCTGTTGTGGCCCTCCCAATCCAGGGTGACAGAAAAGATAGGTTGTCACTGGGCAACGGCAGAAAAATTCTAGTGAGGCCACATCTCTCACTGTAGGACACAGTTCTCCCTAGGCTGTAAGCATGTAGTCACTCCATACCTCTAATTCTGTGAACTCTCATCACCCAAGTAGTAAATGATGGCGGGGGTGATAGTCCCCAGGATGCAGGAACATGAGGAGAAATTGTAGCAGTCAAAATGTCTTTGGTGGGAAGGAGGGGGTAGAAGGAGAAGAGATACAACAATGGGTCTAGAAGGAATGGGAAGCCCAGTATGTCCTGCATTGCCCAACCAATCTGCACATAGTACTCACTCACAATCAGACATGTCCATCAGATGAGAGCCATATCAGCCCGTCTCTTATCGCATCTCCAAAACCAGGCGGCCTTTCCAGAATCCATCTTGCCAACTGGACGCACTATTGAGTTCAGGTATTTCAAGTTTGTAAAGTTCTAGTACCATTAGTCGGTGCTATGAGGAATTACTCCATCGCAGTGAAAGGATGAGAAGGGGAATCTTTCTTTAGAATCTTGAGGATAGCTCCTGATTTGCATATATCATCAGAGCTCAGTATTTGGAAATGTTTTCATCGGTATAAAATCTTTGTAGGTTAGTGGATAGGAACCATCTAACAACTTCTCTACCGAGGTAACCCCCTCATCCCTCCACCCCCCAAAAGCCCTCTCCTCCAGACCCAGGGAGAATTCAAGCTTCCCAATTATATCAGTTAGGTGTGATGGATATGGAGCCCAGCCCTGGGAGTCATTGAACTGACACCCAGTTAATAGGACCCCACCTAAGGGTGGTGTTGAGAGGAAACTAGCCAGAGCAGCATCTCTGGGTACCCAAAGCAGCTGCCTCAGATAAAGGGCACCTTGGGAGCCAATCCACTACGGCTGAACCCAGGCCAAATAATAATATCAAAGTATTTTACCAGGAAGCATATACTGAGATTGTGTCAAGTATGTCCTGGTGGTATAGATATTATTACCCAATTTAATAGTACTCATTTTATCTTCCTCTGAAGGATGAAAGGCTGAGTTTACCCTACTGGGACTAGAACCTGTGACCGTGCAGTTTGAACAGATTCTACAGGTGGTGCCTTAACCAACCGAGCCATCTCAGCAGCATAAAGCATCATGAATCATCAATGAACTTTGTAAGTACAGAGGTAGCATAACATGTTGCAAAGTCTGGGACACTTATTCCTCCTCCGTCCCACTTGCCAGCCAATGTCTCTC
Organism: Rhinophrynus dorsalis; assembly: GCA_037306005.1. Taxonomy (NCBI): domain Eukaryota; kingdom Metazoa; phylum Chordata; class Amphibia; order Anura; family Rhinophrynidae; genus Rhinophrynus; species Rhinophrynus dorsalis. Next base: position 281,531,523 of record CM074723.1, on the reverse strand, counting down.
CCTTAATTCTGGGTTTCCCACCTTTCCAAACAAAGCTATTAATGGTTGACTGTAGGCGTCACAGAAAATGGAGAGGCACATGGATTGGTAAGGTTTGGAAAAGATATAGTATTCTTGGCAATATTATAATTTTTGCCAAACCAAGAAATTTGTGTATTCCTCCAGGATCAGAGGTCTAAGGAGATAATCTCAAGTAGAGGAGGGTAGTTAGAGTTATACAGGTTTTCCACTAGGGGAGTAATTCTTATCTCTAGGTACTTGATATAATCTGTCTGCCAGGTAAACTCGTAAAGTGATTGCAGGGAAGTAAATAAATGGGATGGGAGGGTTAAATTTAGGATCTCCGATTTGAAGACATTACCTTTGGACCCTGTTAGAGATTCGTATTCAGTAAGCAGTGCAAAAGCAGCGGGCAGGTAAGACTTCAGACTCACAAGCTACAGCAAAATATCATCATGGAACCTGGACACTCTGTACTCCCTGTCCTTCCCCGGGATGCCTCTGATGTTTGGGTGCTGGCGAATGGCATTCAAGAGGGGCTCTAGGACCAGTATCTACAAAATGGGGACAGATGGCAACCCTGCCTTGTCCTGTTAGAAATAGGGACGGGGCTAGAAAGCACTCCATTGAGTAAGACTCGAGCTGAAGGTTTGAAGTATAGGGCCAAAATACACTGCAGGGGTCATGAACCCTTTCCCAGGGTGCCCAGTACTCTGAAAAGGAAACATTAGTGGACCGTCAAATGCCTTCTCTGAGTCAACAGACAAGAGCAAGGCTGGTTTATTCATCCTGGAAACTCAATGCAAAAGGGAAAATATCCTAGCTGTGTTATCTTTAGCTTGACTCCCTCTCACAAATCCCACTTAATCCGTTAGAATCAGAGCAGGGAGCAGCTGCTGCAATTGTAGAGCCAGGAGTTTAATGTATACCTTTAGGTCCACATTTAGGAGGGATACTGGCCTGTAGTTAGCTCACACTTGTGGGTCTTTCCCTTCTTTATGCATAACTACTATATGGGTCCCCCATAGTTTGGGTGGGGAATCCCATTGTTGATGGAGTGTTACGACTGGCAAGCAAAACCAGGAGTCAGACGGTATAGTTAATAGAACCTTTATTATGAGAATAATGACAGGAATGCGATATATAAATAAACACACAGTGGGTGAATGAAACGGCGAGCACTGTATCAGAAATAGCAGTCTCCCAATCTCTGCACCACACGGTCCGAGACTAGGCCTCAGCCCACTGGAGTCTCGTGGTAAGGTAACGCCCAAGAGATACTGACTCAGCCTGCAGTCAGTAGCTAGGAGTCTGAAGGATGTCTGAATAACGGAACCAACAACCTGAGCAAACAGACAGAGCCTTCTAGTAAGCACCAGATAGGATAGTCACACAAGCCAAAGTCATACATGAAGCGGGTAGTCAGCCAGAGCCACAGGTTTGCACCAGAAAGGATATCCACTGAAGCGATGGCATGCTGGATGCACAGTGGATACAGCCCCTGGTCAACACCCGAGTGTGTAGTCAGACAGGCCTAGGTCATACACTGAGTGGTTGGTCAGCCAGAGCTACAGGTTTGCACCAGAAAGGATATCTGAGCCAAATAGGAACGCCAAGGAGAATAGTCAGACAGAGCCGCAGGTCAACACCAAATGGATGGACAAACAAGCCGGATCATACACAGGAATCAGGAATACCAGAAAATGAACTGCTCAGAATAACAACGTAAGGGTGACTGAGTCAGGACTCAGTCTGCCCTTTAAACCCCTCCACAGGAAGTAGGTAGGTGGAGCAGCTAGAGGGAGGAAGTAGGTAGGAGGAGACTACAGGAAACAAACACACATAAAACAGAGGCCTCCAGCATGCTTGAAGCCTCTTGCCTGCAGATGATGCGTGGAAAGACGCCAAGCATCGCTGAAGCGGTGGCGCTGGAAACAAGGTACTGTGACATGGAGTTAAATGTGCTAGTCATCTGCGGGAGCAAGGTGGCTAAGAATTTTTTATAATAGAACACTGAGAAGTCGTCAAGGCATGGACATTTTACCAGTGGCAAGTTTTGTATAGCAGCACTAACCTCTTCCACTGTAAAGCCCAAGTCTAGAGAAGCTACTGCCTCAGACGGAAGGCATGTAGGATGGAGGTCAAAGAATTGGGACAAATGCTTATCATAATCTGCTCCATAAAGAATGTGAGAGACAACATGCACATTATATAGGGGATTATAGAAGGATCTGAAGGGCTCTGCTATACTGTCATAGTGCAAGTGAGATTGACCCCAGTATCCTTAATCTCATGTGTAACGTATCCTATGCCATTACTTGGAGGCCTCCTCAGGCCTAGGAACATATTGCACTGAAAAGACGTTATTCACAAAAAGAATTCAAGGAAAGTACTTGTAACAGGAATGAGCCCGTTACCTGGAGGTCATAGACAGGCCTCACAAATTTATGCTGAAAGACTAAAAGGCTGCTGTAACTGACCCTGGGCCATTACTAAGGGCTCTTGTAAGAGCCAGGCAAAAAAGTCCTAAAGACTGAACTTTTACAGAGAAAGTAGGCCCTTTTCTGATTGGCCAGAACCCGTTTCAAGGTCCCCCATAGACTTAATATGGGGGAAAGTAGGCGGCCCAGGGATTGGTCGGTCGGCTTCCCATCTACAGGATCTGATAGGCTAAAGAATTTTGTGATGCCAGCAGTCAGGATTGGCCACAGGTTTCCCAGCTCCGGATTGGCCAGGGGTTGAAGCGGAATATTCAAAGATGCTTCAACCTTGCCAGCATTGTGTGAAGTGTTGTGTATTCCAGCCCCTCGCCTTTGTTTCATTGTCTGTCCCCAGTCCAAGCCCTTTGTATAGTAATTCAATAATGTCTGGCCCTTTGTATCATGTCCCCACTGAATGTTTACCCTTACTGTACTCTTTGTTGAACCTTGTGAGTTAAATTTGTATATGTGTATAAAAAAAGAGCTTGCGGAAAGTGCTGGGATCACTGATTTGTCCCAGGATGACAGCCTAAGCACCCGCTCCAACACATCCATTTCACCGTTGACCCTGTCCAAGGAGGATGTAGTGACTCAGCGAGCGGCTAGTCGCTTGGCCCTGCTGGGGCTGGATATCCCCCAGGACTTTGTGATCCAGACTTGTCTTGGCTATAGAGCAAGAGTACATGACGGAGTTAAAACAAGCCTGCCCCAGCCTACTAAATCTGGCTAGCAGGCTGTGAACAGATTCCGCTGAACAGCCCTATATGGAGTTATGGAGATGGTGGGAGTTCCTGTTCGGTGGACGTGTGCTGGCAGAATTGATGGACCAGCTGGATAGCTGCATCCAGACAGAGAGGGCAGTACAAGATGGGTACTGGGCTCTGTGCAACCAGGCGAACAAGGAGTTTTTCCAGTGGCCACCCTACACCAGCCCGCCACCGGACCTGGGACACGATGGTCAGGGGCTGGCCTGGGAGACGTACATTCAGGACATTAACTTTGGCTGCCCGGATTCCAGGTGACGCTGGTAGATCCGGGACAAGAGAGATTATGTACTTGGTCGCTGTAATCTCCCAGACCTACAAAGGGAGTTTTGGTGGCTAATCAACAGTGAATGGACTGTCGAGCGGAGATATACAGCTCTGCACTAAAAAGTGAAAGATCAGCGCTTCCACAAAATCCTCACCAACTACTCTATTTTCCCTGGCCTGGGAAGCAAGACTGAAGTCCGCACCAGGCCCTGTTTTGCTTCTGCCCTGGAGAGTGGGACCCCTGTCCTCTCCAGTGGCTCTGTTGCTAATGCCCTGGGGAGTGGGAACCGTGTCCTTCCCAGGGGCACTAATATCCCTGCCCTGGGGTGTGGGACCACCGTCCTCCCCAGTGGCGCTACTTCCCCTGGCCTAGGGAGTGAGACTGAGGTCCACACCAGGCCTTGTGATGCCCTTGCCCTGAAGAGTGGGAATACTGTCCTCTCCAGTGGCTCCTTTGACCCTGTCCTGAGGAGTGGGACCTGCGTCCTCCCCAGTGGATCTGTTGCCCCTGACCTGGAGAGTAGAAAATGTATCCACTACAGGGGCTCTGTTACCCTTGCCCTGGGGAGTGGGACCTCCTTACTCCTCAGTGGCTATGATGCCCTTGGACTGGTGAGTGGAAATATGCTCCTCACCAGCTCAAGTGATACCCTTGCCCTGGGGAGTGGGACCACCATCCTCTCTAGTGGCTCCATTTCCCTTAAACTGGTGAGTGAGCCTGAGGTCCTCACCTGCTCCTGTGTTGCCCCAGCCCTAGAGAGTGGGACCACCATTCTCTCTAGCGGCTCTGTTGCCCTAGAGAGTGGGACCACCATCCTCTCTAGCGGCTCCGTTGCCCTAGTCCTGGAGAGGGAGACCCTCGTCCTGTCCAGTGGCTCCATTATTTGGGCCCTGGAGAGTGGGACCTCCGTCCTCTCCAGGAGCTCCATTGGCCCTGACCGGGTGAGCAATCCAGAGGCCCCCACCGGTCCCTTTGTTACTCCAGCCCTAGAGAGTGGGAACTCGGTCCTCTCTAGCAGCTCTGTTGTCCTGGACCTGGAGAGTGGGACCGCCGTCCTCTCCAGTGGCTCCATTGTTCTGTCCCAGGAGAGTACAAACGAAAAGAATGTGACGAGCGCACACCGAGAGAGAGCAAAATGAAGTAGTTTGCTCAAGGCATGTGTGGCCTCTCAGGTGCTGCTCAAGTCACGTTTTTCGCTCCCATGTGCCATTACAGAGAGGAAATTTCCATATTCATATCAGTCTGGTCCCACCAACAGGCAGTCCAGCCCCGAAATGTCAGGCAAATCCTCTCCGCACAAGAGAAACAGCACAACCCCAGACGTACGTTTCGGTCTATGTGGACCTCGTCATTGGGATGCAGCTGTTCCCCTCTAGGCACACAGAAGCAAGGGCCCATGCCTGGGATACTCTTCCACTTAGGGAGACAACAAACGAAAACAATGTGACAAGCGCACACCGAGAGAGAGCAAAATGAAGTAGTTTGCTCAAGGCATGTGTGGCCTCTCAGGTGCTGCTCAAGTCACGTTTTTCGCTCCCATGTGCCATTACAGAGAGAAAATTTCCATATTAATATCAGTCTGGTCCCACCCACAGGCAGTCCAGCCCCGAAATGTCAGGCAAATCCTCTCCGCACGAGAGAAACAGCACAACCCCAGACGTACGTTTCGGTCTAGGTGGACCTCGTCACTGGGATGCAGCTGTTCCCCTCTAGGAACACAGAAGCAAGGGCCCATGTCTGGGATACCCTTCCACTTAGGGAGACAACAAACAAAAAGAATGTGATGAGCGCACACTGAGAGAGAGCAAAATGAAGTAGTTTGCTCAAGGCATGTGTGGCCTCTCAGGTGCTGCTCAAGTCACGTTTTTTGCTCCCATGTGCCATTATAGAGAGGAAATTTCCATATTCATATCAGTCTGGTCCCACCCACAGGCAGTCCAGCCCCGAAATGTCAGGCAAATCCTCTCCGCACGAGAGAAACAACACAACCCCAGATGTACGTTTCGATCTATGTGGACCTCGTCACTGGGATGCAGCTGTTCCCCTCTAGGCACACAGAAGCAAGGGCCCATGCCTGGGATACCCTTCCACTTAGGGAGACAACAAACGAAAACAATGTGCCGAGCGCACACCGAGAGAGAGCAAAATGAAGTAGTTTGCTCAAGGCATGTGTGGCCTCTCAGGTGCTGCTCAAGTCACGTTTTTCGCTCCCATTTGCCATTACAGAGAGGAAATTTCCACATTCATAGCAGTCTGGTCCCACCCACAGGCAGTCCAGCCCCGAAATGTCAGGCAAATCCTCTCCACACGAGAGAAACAGCACAACCCCAGACGTACGTTTCGGTCTATGTGGACCTCGTCACTGGGATGCAGCTGTTCCCCTCTAGGGGCACAGAAGCAAGGGCCCATGTCTGGGATACCCTTCCACTTAGGGAGACAACAAACAAAAAGAATGTGATGAGCGCACACAGAGAGAGAGCAAAATGAAGTAGTTTGCTCAAGGCATGTGTGGCCTCTCAGGTGCTGCTCAAGTCACGTTTTTTGCTCCCATGTGCCATTACATGGAGGAAATTTCCATATTCATATCAGTCTGGTCCCACCCACAGGCAGTCCAGCCCCGAAATGTCAGGCAAATCCTCTCCACACGAGAGAAACAACACAACCCCAGACGTACGTTTCGATCTATGTGGACCTCGTCACTGGGATGCAGCTGTTCCCCTCTAGGCACACAGAAGCAAGGGCCCATGCCTGGGATACCCTTACACTTAGGGAGACAACAAACAAAAACAATGTGACGAGCGCACACCGAGAGAGAGCAAAATGAAGTAGTTTGTTCAAGGCATGTGTGGCCTCTCAGGTGCTGCTCAAGTCATGTTTTTCGCTCCCATGTGCCATTACAGAGAGGAAATTTCCATATTCATATCAGTCTGGTCCCACCCACAGGCAGTCCAGCCCCGAAATGTCAGGCAAATCCTCTCCGCACGAGAGAAACAGCACAACCCTAGACGTACGTTTCGGTCTATGTGGACCTCGTCAGTGGGATGCAGCTGTTCCCCTCTAGGGGCACAGAAGCAAGGGCCCGTGCCTGGGATACCCTTCCACTTAGGGAGACAACAAACAAAAAGAATTTGACGAGCGCACACCGAGAGAGAGCAAAATGAAGTAGTTTGCTCAAGGCATGTGGTTTTGCCGTTTCTCTCGTGCGGAGAGGATTTGCCTGACATTTCAGAGCTGGACTGTCTGTGGGCGGGACCAGTCTGATGTGGATATGGAGATTTCCTCTCTGCAGTGGCACATGGGAGTGAAAAACGTGAGTTGCAGCACCATTGAGAGGCTACCATGCCTTAGAACAAGACACTTAATCTTGTTCGTGCTTGATGGGTGCTCCTCACAACTCTTTTTTTCTCCCTAAGTTTAAGGGCATCCCAGGCATGGGCCCTTGCTTCCATGTGCCTAGAGGGATTCGGCTGCACCACACTGATGAGGCTCACATAGGCTGAAACGTACGTCTGTGGTTTTGCTGTTTCTCTCGTGCGGAGAGGATTTGCCTGACATTTCAGAGCTGGACTGTTTGTGGGCGGGACCAGTCTGATGTGGATATGGAGATTTCCTCTCTGTAATGGCACATGGGAGTGAAAAACGTGAGTTGCAGCACAATTGAGAGGCTACCATGCCTTAGAACAAGACACTTAATCTTGTTTGTGCTTGATGGTTGCTCCTGACAACTCTTTTTTTCTCCCTAAGTTTAAGGGCATCCTAGGCATGGGCCCTTGCTTCCATGTGCCTAGAGGGATTCGGCTGCACCACACTGACGAGGCTCACGTAGGAGTGGGGTGGATGCCTCTGCCTACCTGCGGTATTACCCCAAATCGGATCTGGGGCACTGGGCAGGGAGCCCCCAGAACCAGCATCCCCCCAACCCATCCATTACTGCTGGAACTTCTTTGTCTCGCAGGCTATGCCTTGGTAGCTGGACCCCTGAGTCCAACCAAACTTTTCCAGGCTTGGACACGAAGGCGGGAACAACCCTTCAGATTGCTCCAGGCTGTGGATCCCTGCGTCCCCACCAACGTTTACTGGCCTTGGACAGGAAGGCAGGCAAAACCCCTCAGGTGGCCCTAAACCAGGAACCCCTGCCTGCCCCACTCCCTCACGGATTTCCCGAACTGGTCCCAGACTCTGGGCCCGATGGACGACAAACGTCCATGACTGCCAAGCCACCATTCACCAGTGTTGCCGTTGGCTTGGGACTCGGGGGGGGGGAGGTTGGGGGAACGTAACGGATCCTAGGCCGTTAATTGGAGGCCTTCTCAGACCTAGGAACATATTGCACCGAAAAAATGTTATTCACGAAAAGAACTCAAGTTAAGTGCTTGTAACAGGAACGAGCCTGTTACCTGGAGGTCATAGACAGACCTTACAAATTTATGTTGAAAGACTAAAAGGCTGCTGTAACGGACCCTGGGCCGTTACTAAGGGTTCTTGTAAGAGCGAGGCAAGAAAGCCCTAATGACTGAACTTTTACAGAGTTCTAATTGGCCAGAACCTGTTTACAGGTCCCCCATAGACTTAACATGGGGGAAAGTAGGCGGCCCAGGGATTGGTCGGTCGGCTTCCCGCCCACAGGGTCTGATAGGCTAAAGACTGTTGTGACGCCGGAAGTCAGGACTGGCCACAGGTTTCCCAGCTCTGGATTGGCCAGGGGTTGAAGTGGAATATTCAAAGATACTTCAACCCTGCCAGAATTGTGAGCAGTGTTGTGTTTTTCAGCCACTCACCTTTGTCTGTCCCCAGCCCAAGCCCTTTGTATAGTAATTCAATCATGTCTGGCCCTTTGTATCATGTCACCACTGAATGTTTACCCTTATTGTACTCTTTGTTGAACTTGTGAGTTGTGTATAAAAAAGAGCTGTTCTGCCATAATAAACTAGTATTCGTTTTAGAGTAAGGAGGAGTCTGGTCTCTTTACTACAGAATGGTGACAAGGAGCTTCTCTTGCTTCCCATTCTGCTACAAGCTCTGCAGTAGTACTGGCAAGGCTGCCACTTTGTAGCCAACCTCAGGAGGGAGAAAGCTGCAATGATGGTCTGTCAGCCCAAGGACTTAGGCTTCCGTTACATTGTGTAACATGAAGAGACCATCGTTTTCTCTTCACCAAGTTCATCAGGAGCCTATTTGATTTGTTTCCCTGTAAATATTATCTATATTTATATCACATGTAGGATTTTAACGAGGCTACTTTCAAATATGTGGCAAACTCCTCCCTTAGAGCCCTATTGTCTCTACCATCCTCATCCAACAAAGTGGTTTTGTTCCTTTCTCCAGGGTCTTCAGTCTAGTCTGTTTCTCGCAAAACTGTTTCTCAGAATCTCTCTTATGAAGCCCCAAGGCTGTCACCGCTCACTAAGTCCCAGCGCACCCCCAGTAGGGGAGGAAGGAAGGAGAGAGGCTTCATATCCTGGTAAGCAAAAAACAACACTTGTAACATGGTAGCTGTAAATAACACATTTTGAGAGAACAGGGGCCACAAATTGCGGCAACCATTTGGGCAAACCAGGGGAAAATCCACAAAATAGGACATGAGGGCAAGAGAGATCACCCACCATGTTATTCAGGACTGTATATCCAGTGATGACTGGTCAGAGTATATAATAGAAGTTACCTCTGTATCCCAGGCCCAACCTCACCAGGCACTGAAGGGATTGGCACACAACATTGCTAGTCACTCAGGGATCAGAAGACTCCCCGGGGAGTCCTGAGGGCACTGAATGGAGACCCTCCATGTGTCCAGACCCACCACAGGCCAAAGGAGTGGGTGCACTAGTAAGGATGAGGGTGAGGTCTGCCAGTAACCCAGGCAAGGGGGTGCACGGTGGGGGGGAGAGAGTAGGGACAAAATCTCCAGAGCTTCTAAGGTCTCTGGCAGGATGACCCACTTCATGAATGGAGGGGAGAGGGGACAGGGAAGATGTGCAAAGCACAACAACAAATAGCGGACCATCTCTCACACCATCCAACCCACTCCCACAGAGAGACAGCTCTCGATATCTCAAGGGGCACCCAGGTCCCCCAGGGAAAAAAAACACACGGAGGATAGACCATCTGGGGCAGCAATCTCCGAGACTCCTTTATGTATAATTTTAAATTTACTGGCCCACCTTCTTTTTTTTTTTTTTTCTTCCCCATTTTTAATATCTCTTTTCTCTTTATATTTAGTTGCCAAGAGTTGTCTCCCCAGTGTCCTACATAAAAAGCTTATATGGGGCTGGCCACAAGAATAGCAGAACAAATCCCCAAATAACATCAATTTATAAACTGAACCATTCCTAAGGACCCCTTCCCCGTGCCTCAGAGCAAGGGGAGAGAGAAACAGAGGGACAGTAGAAGAAGTAGGGGAAAGCAATCACCAGACAGTACTGACCACCACATCCCGCAGCTAGGCGCGGGAGGCAGGGGTGCCTGCCAGTCCACACCACCACCATCATCACAGGCCCAGAGCAGTCACTTGAACACATTGTACATTATCAATAAAGTACAGACATTTGACAATGGGCCCCTCACATATATGTGATTCTTCACAATCAGGTAGGCCATAAAGCCCAACACTCATGTAAAGTGAATGTAGATTATGAGTCATGTGATAGACGTATCACTGCTGTTAGAGGATAATTTCTTCAGAGGGTGGGAAGCGTAAGTCCGCAGGACTAGTCACAAGTCCCATGCAGTCAAGAAGAGGCGATACCGGATTCAGCAGAGTTGCCTCTGGATCAGTGCTGAGGGCCAACGCTGCAAATCAGGGATCCCTCATGTTCTTGCAGACCTAGAGAGCCAGACCTCCAGGTCACAGCCCAATTGGAAGTCGATTCCCAGCGGACCTTCTTAACCCAAAGAGCTCCCAACTTTCTTTTTGTGTTGGGTCTGTAGAGTGACCAAATCCTTCTGATCTCCATTAGCATCCTCAAGCTTGTCAAGATTCAAAGGTGGAATCTGTACACTGTTTCAACTTCTACTAGAGAACTAATGTAGGCTGTGGTTTTGCCTCTCTGGACCTGTAGGTTAAAAGGAAAGCCCCGGCAATATTTAATTTGTAACTCGGAGAGATGATAAGTAAGTGACTTGAAAGCCTCTCTCTGCTTCAATGTGTAGGTCGATAGATCATTGTAAATCTGATATTCCAACCAGAGAGCCAGCTTCTCTGTTCTTTCAGAGTATCATATCTTTAACTAGGTAACAGTGAAGGCAGCACACCACATCTCTGCGCTTCTCGTTTGTCCCACTGTATAGCTTCAGTGCTCTGTGAGATGATCAAATTGAACCAAGTAGGTATCCGGTTTCTGCAAGATGATGAAGAACAATTTCTGGTGAGTGGGTTCCAGGTCTCTGCTGTTCACCAACTCAGGTATGTTTTTAGTCCTGAGGTTGCATCTGTGACCCTGCATATTGAGGTTGTTCAGCTTATACTGGAGGTTAGCAATTGTGTCCTGCTGTTCTGAGACATATCACTCCAGTGTGTGCATCTGTTCAAGACAGCTCTTGTTGTTGGTCTGTGAGCTCGCCTGCCTAACTGTGAGACCTCCGTCTAAATGCCAACCAAGTCTAACTTAAAGGGGAACTACCACCCCACTCCGAAAGGGACTGACAGAGCAGGCGCACGGACGTCACTGTGACGAGACGTCCGTGCTTCCTACTCCTGTCACCATCGGTAAAACGCCGATATCTGCAGAACCGGGTAATATTCCTGGCGACTAGCGCTACTAAGCAGCTAGTCGCCAGATGAACAATCAGTCAAGCTTAAGTTATTGCGGGGTGGTTGTTCCCCTTTAAAGGATTCCTTCATGTCACGGAACAACTCCTGCAAATCTTCTTTAGTAAGCAAGGCCCGGAGGTCCACTGTAGGTAGCTTCTCTGTCATAGTTACCTCATGAGCCGTGGCAGGTTCGTCCAGCCTAGGAGACTGGAGGTTTGCTATTGGAGGTCTCTCAGTGCGTAAGCATTTAGCTGCGGTATAAGGCTTCAGTATGGCCCTTGCTTCACTTCCTCCAGACCAATGCACGGTTCCCTCTAGTTCAAAGGTTGGGCATTTTAGGGATCACCTACCTGGCATGTATAGTGCTTCCCATAGTCACTCATGCCCCCTCAAGCTAGAAAAGGGTCTTGTGGTGCTGTAGTAAGGAATTATCCCCTGACGCAGAAGCGTCATACAGAGAGATACAACTCCAGCACCAGCTGAAACGGCGACGCTGGATATAGTTAAGTTGTGACAGTACCCCCCCTAAAAGGCCCCTCCTCTGAGGATCCGGTCGGGGTTTGTCAGGAAAAAGAGCATGGAACCTGCACACCAAGAGGGGAGCATGTACATCCCCGGAAGGAATCCAGGAGCTCTCCTCTGGACCATAATCCTTCCAGTGTATCAAGTACTGAAGACGCCCTCTGACCCCACCTGGACTCCAAAATGCTTTGAACCACAAATTCCTCGTGATTATTAACTTTGACATGAGCTGGTCGGGCCGTACTAGTAGTATAATGGTTACAAATCACGGGTTTGAGCAGTGAACACATTGTGAATGCACTTGGAGGCTGGAAGTTCCAGAGCAGAAGCCATGGGGTTAATTTTGGGCAGCACCTGGAAGAGTTCATGGCACAAATCTGGGCAAACGCCACCCATGGTAACAGGGTAGCCCAATTGGAGTGGTGCTCCGAGATATAGCAGAGGAGAAATTGTTCCAAAGCTTGATTAGACCGTTTAGCCACACCGTTAGACTGAGGGTGATTTGCAGAGGAGAATGCTAGCTGGACCCCATCTGGGCACAAAAGCATCTCCAGAACTGAGACACAAACTAGCTACCTCTGTCAGAAACAATAACCCTGGGTATGCCATGAAGCCGAAAGACCTCCTTATTGAATACCACCACCAGCTCCTGCGTGGGTGGTAGTCTTTTAAGTGGTACAAAGTGGGCCATCTTAGAAAATTTGTCTATGATCATCAAGATGACCATGAAGCCGGAAGATGCTGGCAGATCAACCATAAAATCTATGGACAGATGAGACCACGGACGTTTCCCCTTTTCCACAGGTTGAAGGAGACTGACAGGCAAGTGTCAAGGAGATTTATTCTGGGTACAAGTAGTGCAAGCTGCAATGAAAGCAGCACAATCTGATCGAAGGCTTGGCCACCAGAACAATCTAGAAAAGGATCAGATCAGTTGGTCTCCACCAATGTGACCAGCGATTTTGGAAGTATAGTAAGTCTCAAGTAGTTTAATGCGCAACTGAGTGGGAACAAAGCACTTCCCGCAAGTTTTCTCCGCCGGAGCGGATGTTTGGGTGGCCAATATCTCCTCTACAAGAGGAAAACCACAAAGAGAGGAGGCGCTCCTAGTGTGGTATGTAGATAGTTCACAATTGGAATATTACCAGATAGACTCTACTCACAAAAAAGGTGTTCAGTGTGAAACATATATTTCCACTGAATTCTGAACTTTTAGGGAACTTGGACCGTCCCAAAGGTCTACTTCAGGGTATGTATCTCTATGGCTGCACCTCTTCAACATCCATATCCAGGAAGCTCATATAAGAAAAACACACAAAGACAGAGGGCGCCCAATAGTGCCTGTAAATGTGATTATTTAAGTGATAACCAAAAGCATAAAGGTTATACTCACAATTTGTAGTTGCTAATTACAAGGCATATGCCCAGAACCAGCACTTTAAGCTTGTGGAGAATTCAAAGTCTGTCTCCACTCAGATCTGTTTGTAGAAATTCTTCTAATGAAAACCAGTATCCAAAGGAGCAAGATGATTAAAAAGAAAAATGTAGTAGGCTGCTAAAGTTTCTAAAAACAATCAGCTTTTTATTATAAAATAAAATAAAACAACAGACCAATTGAAAAAAATATAATAGTAGCGTAATGTTTCGCAGCTCTAAGGCTGCTTTATCAAACCAACTGGAATGTTATGTAAAATAATACAAAGAAACAAACATGGCAGCCTAACTGACATTTAAAATTTCCCTCCTAGGTTCTCATTGGTTGAACTATTACATCAGATGACCTTTGAGGTTAAACAAACTTCTGATATTTGCAATCTAAAGGTTAAACATATCTTAATATACTCTTCCTAAAAAAACAGTACAACAAGATACTTAAAGGTAATGTATAAATATTTTGAATATTTCAGAGAGTAAGTGATAATTTATATGAACAAAACTTGATGTATCAATAAAGCTTCATTGAAACACAAGTCCTACCCTGTCATATGTATGATCCAATAATGATCTTCATTCATTTATTTTAGATTTTAAATAGGGAGAAATACGGAGTATCCAAAAAAAACAAAAAAAAACAATATAAAATATGAAAGTCCCTATAACAAGTAATAATGGAAGTATACTTACAATAATGCAAACCCAAATATCAATCGAAAGAGACATCCATACAAAGTATAATAGTATAAAATACATATACAGTATACAAGACTACAACAAAATGGAGACTAGCACAGCCTAAAATAACACACTACTGTACATAATAACGATTGAGTACATAGAAATGTACTTCAAAGAAAAAAACAAATAACAATAAAACAGATAACACTAAAACAAACGATATAAAATATAATCATAATACAAAGGTACAGGACTACAACAAAATGGAGGCTGATACTCACTAAAAAACTATTAATACATATAATCAATATCAATAATCACATAATCATATAATCAATCAAATACATGGAAATATATTCTAACCATAATAAATATAAGTATATCAATTACATGTCAGAATAGAACTACAACAAAATATAAAATAAAATCACACACATAAAATGGACGCACTACTATATATAGAAACAATAAATAAAATAAATAAGGGTGTACTCCAAAAAAATGGAGACTGACCTGAAAAAAACACCCATATAATCATATAACCTCAAATATATCTAGACAACATATAAACGAAGGAAGGACAAAAATTACTAAAAACTATCATTCCATATATAAACACATAACTTACATATCTATATTCTACAAATCCTAAAACAAGTATAAAAATGAAAATTAGAAATAAAAAGGCTCAACGCGTTTCGTGACGTCACAGTTAATGTCACTTCATCAGGAGAAGTATAAAAAATATACGCGTTGAGCCTTTTTATTTCTATTTTTCATTTGTTACTATTTTTGGTTCTATATATTATTTTAAGGCATTAGCTTTTGCTTTGTTTTAGCTTTTCATTAAAGTATGTTTTACCTTTATTAGCCCTTTATTTTCTATATGAAGGTCTATTTCTATTGATATTTTATTAAATGCCTCATTAATCAGTCCCCATAGACATCTTGCCCATATATTTCTGGTATATATGGTCTTTGTCTTTTGGGTACTACATTTATACATATTTGATATCATCGTTGGAGGTGATCATTATTTAATGTATGTAATCCAAATTGGGAGGCGGATATAACCTCCTGACAATGTGAACAGACTACATATTGGATTATAAGGGTTCTTCTGCGATCATTATACTACGCTCAGAAGGCTGTGTTTTGCGCTGTTTGCCCTCCCCCCTTTTTTCTAAAAATCCAGTATGATTGTCTCATAATTAATTTTTTGAGAGAATTCTGTCCTATACTGGATTCTATATGTTCAATGGGAAATATTTGTAGACCCTTAGGATCCTGATCATGATGATGAAAAAAATGTCTTAACACACTATGTAATAGATGTCCTCTCCTGATATTAGATCTATGTTGGCTAACACGTGCTTTAAAACTCTGAGTCGTCCTACCCACATATTGCAGATTACAAGGGCAGCTAAGTAAATAGATGACAAATTTGGTGTCACAACCCAGAACGCCATTGATGGCAAAAGTCTCCCCTGTAACTACAGAGGTAAAACTGTTAACATCCATTGGCAGAATGGAACATGTGACACATCTTTGAGCTTTGCATCTAAAAACTCCATTGTCCCTAGTATATTGTGTCTTGTCCAGTAAAGGATTAATGGTACCATTGGTATCTTTATTCATTTTCGCACATTTATTCTTATTTCTATTTAGACCTCTGTTGTATCTGTCTTTTGCTTGTTGTTGATTTCCAATCTTTAGATTACTTGGAGCTATTATGTTCTTTAAAGTTTTTGATCTCCTAAAAATTACTTTCGGTCTCTGTGGAATATTTCTTTTTAATAATGGATCCTCTCTTAAGATATTCCAATGTTTATAAAGAATTTGCTTAATACTATTTCCTTTCACATTATAATTAGTGATGAATTTCGGAAATTGATCAGAAATGTTATCTTTCAATTCTTTACTTTCTGGATCTCTAAATTGTTTAGCTTTCATATAAGAATTCTCTATAAGTGTTTTTGGATATTTCTTTTCTTCAAATCTCTCCTTTAAAATTTTTGATTGGATTTCATAATCTTGTATATTTGAACAATTGCGTTTGATACGCCTAAAATGGCCATAGGGCACATTATTTAGCCAAGGTTTATAATGGCAGCTCCTATAGTCAAGATAGCTGTTCGCATCAACTTTTTTAAAGAAAGTCAGAGTACATACAAGTAAACCATCTTGACCAATAAGGTCTAAATCCAAAAATTGGATCTGTCTCTTATCTGTATGACTGGTGAACTCCATATTCCATTTGTTGTCATTAAGGTAACTAACAAACTTAGAAATTAAAGCTGTATCACCCCTCCACACAACTATAATATCATCGATGTATCTACGGTAGAGTACCAGGTTCGCGCCAAAAGGACAATTGTTATAGATCTTCGCATTTTCCAAGTAACCTAAAAATAGGTTAGCATAACTAGGCGCAAACCTGGTGCCCATCGACGTACCTTTGACTTGTAAATAAAACTGGTTGTTAAATACAAAAAAGTTATGTGTAAGGATGAATTTAACAGCCTCAATCAGAAAATCTATCTGTTTGTTAGGCATGAGGGCATCCTCTTTCAAAAAGAATTTAGTTGCCTCTATACCCCCTTCATGTGGGATATTCGAATAGAGAGAAAGTGAAATCTTTTTGCCAAACAAAATCTTTCAAAAGTGACAAAAGGTGACCCGTATCTTTCAAATAAGAGGGAAGTCCTACCACTCTTCTCTGTAGGTGGTAATCAATATATTCCGATAGATTACTAGTGAGAGAGTCTATGCCTGAGATGATCGGTCTACCTGGGGGACTAACTAATTGTTTATGGATTTTAGGTAGATGATAATATATAGCCAATTTGGGATTTTTAGGAATAATGAAGTCTCTCTCTTGGGCCCCAAGTAGACCATCATCCACAGCTTTAATTCCTGTAGAAATTCCTTAGTGGGATCTGATTGTAATAAAACATAATAGGAAGTATCAGATAATATCCTATTAGCCTCACAGATATAATCTTTAAGGTTCTGAATTACTAGACCACCTCCCTTGTCAGCTTGCTTAATGATAATTTCATGGTTAGTAATTAGATTTTGTATAGCTAATCTCTCTTGTCTAGTCAAATTGTCTTTTTTCTTATTCTTTTTCTTTATAAGGTTCCTAAAATATTCCATAACCACTGAAGAGAAAACTTCTACATATTTACCAATTGACTCTACCGGAAAGAACTCAGATTTCGGCTTGAAAAGACTAGGAACTCTACCTTCTAGTATATATTGAGTATCAGTATCAACATAAGGAATAATCTCTAAGCCTTGAGAATTTAATAAAGGTTGTTGTGTTACAATTGGAACTCTTTCAGGGTGTCTATTAAATTGCTTATTTGCAAAGTATCTTTTTAACCCCTTCAGTGCCAGAGGCTCGGGCCATTTTCTGAACCCTGCAGGCCAGACACTTTTTCAACATTTTTGCTATCCTTCCGTTTAGGCTTGATTTCCTCTGGGGATTTTTAGTTAAATATGAAAAACTATATATTGTTTTTTTCAGAACGAATTGAGCTTTCTCGTGATACCTTACATGAAGAGAATTTTACATCGTGCAAAAAGCTATGATGTCATAATGACAAAAAAAGTGAAAATTTACTCATTTTGCTAAAATCACATACTATGTATCAAAAACATTTACCTTGATTTAAAAAGTTTCAATTACTTGAAAAAGCCCAGAGTCCCCCGAGTAAAAAAATACCAAATTTGTATAGTTTTACCTACGTCCAAGGCTAGCGTAGAGCCCTAATCACCAGCAGCGCAAAATGACATTTTCAACTTTATAAACTAAAATGCACATTCTAGGGTTTTTGTGGTAAAACTACCCTAAAACAGTGGAATAACTATATAAAACTATATATTTCTGAAAAGTAGACAACCTGCCGCATCTAATGAGGGGTAACTTGCCTTCTTGCCCCCAGCCTGTGGTGCCCAAATGCTTCCAGAAGGTGGCACTATAGGAAAAAAATGGCATTTTCTTACATTTCTGCCCCTTCAACTGTACTGAAATCTGTGAAAACCATGGAATTTACAACTGTATTCATTAGCTAGTGCTCTTGGGATAAAAATGACACCCCATTGGTATGGGTTCACCTACCACAGGGGATGCTAGAAGTGCAAAAAGACACCTACTACAACCTCTAAATTTTCTAACATTTTCTCAAACATTACTTATCTATACAAAAATGGTTATAACAACTAGAGAAGTAAAGAAAGGCTACACAAACCATACCATTTTGGAAAGAAGACAACCTGCCGCATCTAATGAGGGGTGAATTGCCTTCCTACCCCAAGCCTGTTGTGCCCAAATGCTTCCAGAAGGTGTCACTATAGGAAAAAAATGGCATTTTCTTACATTTCTGCCACTTCATCTGTATGGAAATCTGTGAAAACCATGGAATTTCCAACTGAATTCATTAGCTAGTGCTCTTAGGAGAAAAATGACACCTCATTGGTATGAGTTCCCCTACCTTAGTGGGCGCTACAAGTACCAAACTACACCTATTGCAACCACTAATTTTTCTAACATTTTCTTAAACATTACTTGTCTGTACAAAAATGGTTATAACAACTAGAGAAGTGAAGAAAGGCTACACAAACCATACCATTTTTGAAAGAAGACAACCTGCCGCATCTAATGAGGGGTGAATTGCCTTCTTACCCCAAGCCTGTTGTGCCTAAATGCTTCCAGAAGTTGGCACTATAGGAAAAAAATGGCATTTCTTACATTTCTGCCCCTTCATCTGTATGGAAATCTGTGAAAACCATGGAATTTCCAACTGTATTCATTAGCTAGTGCTCTTAGGAGAAAAATGACACCCCATTGGAATGAATCGACATACCTTAGGGGTGCCAGAAACGCATAACTACACCTACCTGTTTGCTTCTTCGAAAATGGCTGCTTGTACTAAAATGTTCATAACTGTTAGAGACATGATGGAAAGGTATAAAAGGTATACCATTTTGGAAAGTAGACATTCTCCCGCATCAAATGAGGGGTCACTTGCCTTTCTACCCCCTGGGCTGAAGTGCACAAATATTTCCAAAAGTGGCGCTATGGGAATAAATACATGTTTTTTTTACATTTCCACCACTTCAAAGATACTAAAATCTTTGAAAACCATAACATTTCCTGCTGTATTCAGTACCTGCTACCAACATGAGAAAAATGGTAGCCCATTTGTGTGGGTTAACATACAATATGTGGGTGCTAGGAACACGTACGTAAACCTGACACTTTTGTTTCTTAAATTATCTGCTTGCACTAAAATGGTTATAACCATAATAGATATGCAGGAAAGGTAGAAAACAATGCCATTTTGGAAAGAAAACAACCTGCCGCATCTAATGAGGGGTCACTTGCCTTCATACCCAAAGGCTGGTATGCACAAATGCTTCCAGGAGGTGGCGTTTTCTTACATTTCTGCCCCTTCAAATGTATGGAGCTCTGTGAAAACCATGGAATTTTCAACTGCATTCATTAGCTAGTGCTCTTAGGAGTCAAACGACACCCCATTGATATCAGATGAACTACCTTAGTGAGTGCTAGAAGTAGAAAACTACACCTACTACAAACTGATCTTTCTAACATTTTCTCAAACCTGACTTGCCTCTATGAAAATGGCTATAACACCTTCAGAAGTGAAGAAAAGGTAGATAAACTATACCATTTTGGAAAGAAGACAACATGCCGCATCTAATGAGGGGTCACTTGCCTTTTTACCCCTAAGTTAGTTGGCACAACTATTTCCAGAATGTGGTGCTACAGGAAAACAAACAAACATTTCTTTTACACTTCAGTCACTTCAAAGATACTAAAATGGTTCAATGGCGTGGGATTTCCTAGGAGGACTTCTTGCCAGCCTAAGAAAAATGGTACTCAACTGCTGTGGGTTGACATACCAATTTGAGTGACAGGAGCGTAGCTACCAGTGAAATAGGAATGGGAAAGCAAACAGTGTATGTGTGATTTTATGGCTAACAGATGAAAGAAGCTAGGGCGTCAGCCAGTGTACGCGCGGACCTGTGACTACCAGTGTAACAGTGTGGGAGGGTGAGGGATTAGGCAGTGTGTGTGGGTATGAGCAGAGGAGCAAGGATGGTGGAGATGGTGGAGCAGTGTCTGAGAGTGTGTATGGGAGATCTGTGACAACCAGTGTGCACTGTATGTCCCCCTCATACAAAGTTTGATTCCCAGCCTGAATCTAGTGCATACTGGTACTTTGAGTCTACCAATAGGCAGTGGAAACAGGCTGGGGGTCAGGCTGGGGAATGGGACTGCCAGTTGGCTGTGGAACCAGGCAGGGGAATACGGTACGTGTGTGTGTTGGGGGGGGATCAGAGGCATTTTTTGTGCATGCCACAAAGGTGCCCAATGCACTGCAAAGCAATGCGTTGGACCCTCTGTTGCACACAAAGAGTTTTTTTTTTTTAATTATTATTTTGTATTCATACCTCGTTGGGGAGGCGGTGTCAGGAACATTCATGGTGTCCCCCATCCAGGTCTAAAAACAGAATAATGAAAAAAAAAAAAGTGTTTGTGTGTTACAGGGGGTCCAACGTATTGCAAAGCACTGCGTTGGACCCCCCCCCTGTGGCACGTGCATTTTTTGGGGCTTTTCCCCCAATATTTTTGTGTAGACCTCGTTGGGGGCATCAGAACCCATACAATGAGGTCTAAATAAAAAATAAAAGGGGAAAAAAAATAATCCTTTGGGTGCCACAGGGGCCCAATGCATTGCTTTGCAATCCACTGGACACACAAAGGGTTAATTTTTTTATCGTTACTTTGTATTCAGATGGCCACCAAACAAGCTCTGATCACAAAGTAATGATAAAAAGTCCTGTGTGTGTGCCACAGGAAGGGGGTCTGAATTGAACCCCTCTCCCAGTGGCACACACAGGGTTACATTTTTTTTCATTTTTTTTCTTTTTATTATATACCTCATTGAGGGGCATCAGGACCCCCTGATCCCTCCCCAATGAGGTCTTAGTAAAAAAATATATATATGTCCACAAACGGAGTGACCCTGTGAGTGCCACAGGGGTCTCCAGCGCATTGCAAAGCAATGCATTGGATCCTTGTGGCACTCAGAGGGTTAATTTTTTTTCTATCATTACTTGGTAACCAGAGCTTGTTCGGGGGCCATCAGGACCAATCCTGATGACCCCCCCAACAATCTCTGATAACAAAGTAATGATAAAAGCCCTGTGTGTGTCGTAGAAGGGGGGCTGCATTGCCCCCCCGTGGCACACACAGGGTTAATTTTTTTTTATTTACTTTTTTTTATTATAGACCTCATTGAGGGGTATACGAACCCCCCTGATCCCCCCAATGAGGTCTTACCAAAAAAAAAAAAAAGTTATCAAAAAAGTGTCCCTGTGAGTGCCACCGGGGTCTCCAGCGCATTGCAAAGCAATGCATTGGACCCTTGTGGCACTCAGAGGGTTAATTTTTTTTTTATCATTACTTTGTTATCAGAGCTTGTTGGAGGGCCATCAGGAGCAATCCTGATGGCCCCCCAACAATCTCTGGTAACAAAATAATGATAAAAGCCCTGTGTGTGCCACAGGAGGGTGGGGTGCATTGGACCCCCCCCCTGTGGCACACACAGGGTTACATTTTTTTTTTTTTTTTTTTTGCAATTATAGACCTCATTGAGGGGCATCAGGATCCCCCCTGATCCCCCCAATGAGGTCTTTAAAAAAAAAAAATCCCCCCCAAAGTATTGACCCTGTGAGTGCAACAGGGGTCTCCAGCACATTGCAAAGCAATGTGCTGGGGACCCTGTGGCACTCACAGGGTTACTTTAATTTTCTTTCTTTCTTTATTTATTTATTTAACTTTTCAGACCTCGTGGGGGACATCAGGACCCCTCCTGGTGTCCCCACAGTCATTGATCTCCCAGCCGATAGGCTGGGAGATCAATGAGGCGACCGCAGGAGAGCAAGAGCTCTCCTGCCCTTCTCTCCTACCACCGGTAGGAGTGAACAGGACCGGGGAAACTTCCCTAAAGTCATCGGTGACCATGTCACCGATGACGTTTGGAGGATTCCCCCGGTCCCGCCCACTCCTACCCGGAAGTTCGGGTAGGAGAGAGGGGGAAGGAGAAACTCTGTTTCTCCTTTGTGTTTATTGATCTCCCAGCCCGATCGGCTGGGAGATCAATAACTGGGGAGGCATGTGGAGTGATCCTCATGCCTCCCCACGAGTGCCAGGGTTTTTTGTTTTTTTTAATGCGGCCACTGCATGCCGGTTATACCGCCTCATGCAGTGACCGCATTTCACTCTTATGCCGTACGAGCGTGGCACAGCAGGTACAGCTGTGTCCACTCATACGGCGTAAGTAGCTGGCACTCTAGGGGTTAAAGATAACTTCCGGACAAATGAATGTAAGTCCATAAATAATTCAAAAAGATTTGGTTCAGAGGACGGGCAAAAAGACAACCCTTTTGACAATAGAGATTCTTCCGACTTGGTGAGTGTATGTGAAGATAAATTGAAAATACACGTATCCTTTAACTCACTCTTGTTCTTTTTGGGTTCCCCCCTTCCCCTCTTATATCCTCCACCTCTAGTTCCCCTCTTCTTTGGGAACTCCTTCTTTGAGGGGTAGAAATCGATTTTGATTCTTCCACCACTCTAAATGTTGGTCTTTGGGCAATTCCAAAAAAGAGGGGGACGAGAGAGTGGAGGTAGTAGTTGTAGTACTTGGGGTAATGATTCCACTGGAATGGTGTCTATCTGATGGTCCTTCATCTGGATCATCATATAGATCTCGATTTCCCACATTGGGTTCAGAGGACTTCAATGAGGTTTGGGTCAAAACGGTAGGTTCTCTAGGTAACAAAACCAAAGTCCCATTTTTATTTGATGATCTGCCATTGGTATTAAATGATCTATTGGAGATCATTATTATTGAGACCCATTTCCATTTTTATTATTAAACCTCTTAGGCCAAGTACGAATCTGGCCACTTTCATAGTCTCTTTGATCTCTAATTAGCTTCTTTCTT
This sequence comes from Rhinophrynus dorsalis, assembly GCA_037306005.1. Taxonomy (NCBI): domain Eukaryota; kingdom Metazoa; phylum Chordata; class Amphibia; order Anura; family Rhinophrynidae; genus Rhinophrynus; species Rhinophrynus dorsalis. The sequence continues at coordinate 281,508,583 of CM074723.1, read as the reverse complement.
TTTCTTTCAAGTATTTCCTCCTGAAATTTACCAATTTTAGACTTTAATTCTTCTTCATAATTGTTGAAGGAGCTATTATCTTTATATTTCTCCATTTCCACATATTTGCTTTCGATCTCCTGATTTAAACTTATAAACTTATTCTCTCTGTATTCTATCAAAACATGCATCAAGTTGTATGCGCACGCATCCACAACTTCATACCATTTATCACAAAAACTCTTTTCTGGAAAAGTAGGTTGTAACCCTAATCTTAAACCTCTCAGGATCATCTGTAATTTAATATAATTCTTTAGAGAAACGGTATCCCACCAATGCCTGCACTCATTCTTCATGGCCGACTCCAAATCTCTAAAACATTTCTTCAAATCAAATTTAGATGACAAATCACTATTACTATTCTCTTTATTAGCTTTTGGAGTCGGCTTATTGAAGAAGAGTTGCTCGCTTAAAATACTTCTAGTGGTGGCTCTGTCTCTATATTGTTGAATTTCTGAAAGCACAATCAAATGTACAAACCACAAAAATATATATAATAACTATACAATCACAATAAAATCACATACAGGATATTAGATACAATAATAAGTACAAAGTTTTCACTTAACACACTCTGAGGTAGGTAAGTCCACTCTGGTGCTGCACTCCAAAACAAGGACAGAAATCCCAGGAAATAGCTGAAAAACACAAAGAGAGGAGGCACTCCTAGTGTGGTATGTAGATAGTTCACAACTGGAATATTACCAGATAGACTCTACTCACAAAAAAGGTGTTCAGTGTGAAACATATATTTCCACTGAATTCCGAACTTTTAGGGAACTTGGACCGTCCCAAAGGTCTAATTCAGGGTATGTATTTCTATGGCTGCACCTCTTCAACATCCATATCCAGGAAGCTCATATAAGAAAAACACACAAAGACAGAGGGCACCCAATAGTGCCTGTAAACGTGATTATTTAAGTGATAACCAAAAGCATAAAGGTTATACTCACAATTTGTAGTTGCTAATTACAAGGCATATGCCCAGAACCAGCACTTTAAGCTTGTGGGGAATTCAAAGTCTGTCTCCACTCAGATCTGTTTGTAGAAATTGTTCTAATGAAAACCAGTATCCAAAGGAGCAACATGATTAAAAAGAAAAATGTAGTAGGCTGCTAAAGTTTCTAAAAACAATCAGCTTTTTATTATAAAATAAAATAAAACAACAATGTTTCGCAGCTCTAAGGCTGCTTTATCAAACCAACTGGAATGTTATGTAAAATAATACAAAGAAACAAACATGGCAGCCTAACTGACATTTAAAATTTCCCTCCTAGGTTCTCATTGGTTGAACTATTACATCAGATGACCTTTGAGGTTAAACAAACTTCTGATATTTGCAATCTAAAGGTTAAACATATATTAATATACTCTTCCTAAAAAAACAGTACAACAAGATACTTAAAGGTAATGTATAAATATTTTGAATATTTCAGAGAGTAAGTGATAATTTATACGAACAAAACTTGATGTATCAATAAAGCTTCATTGAAACACAAGTCCTACCCGGTCATATGTATGATCCAGTAATGATCTTCATTCATTTATTTTAGATTTTAAATAGGGAGAAATACGGAGTATCCAAAAAAAAACAAAAAAAAAACAATATAAAATATGAAAGCCCCTATTAACAAGTAATAATGGAAGTATACTTACAATAATGCAAACCCAAATATCAATCGAAAGAGACATCCATACAAAGTATAATAGTATAAAATACATATACAGTATACAAGACTACAACAAAATGGAGACTAGCACAGCCTAAAATAACACACTACTGTACATAATAACGATTGAATACATAGAAATGTACTTCGAAGAAAAAAACAAATAATAAAACAGATAACACTAAAACAAACAACGATATAAAATATAATCATAATACAAAGGTACAGGACTACAGCAAAATGGAGGGTGATACTCACTAAAAAACTACTAATACATATAATCAATCAAATACATGGAAATATATTCTAACCATAATAAATATAAGTATATCAATTACATGTCAGAATAGAACTACAACAAAATATAAAATAAAATCACACACATAAAATGGACGCACTACTATATATAGAAAGACTTTTGCCATCAATGGCGTTCTGGGCTGTGACACCAAATTTGTCATCTATTTACTTAGCTGCCCTTGTAATCTGCAATATGTGGGTAGGACGACTCAGAGTTTTAAAGCACGTGTTAGCCAACATAGATCTAATATCAGGAGAGGACATCTATTACATAGTGTCTCAAGACATTTTTTTCATCATCATGATCAGGATCCTAAGGGTCTACAAATATTTCCCATTGAACATATAGAATCCAGTATAGGACAGAATTCTCTCAAAAAATTAATTATGAGAGAATCATACTGGATTTTTAGACTAGACACCATGGTACCAAGAGGCCTCAATGAGGCCTGTGACGTAGCGTGGTGAATATATAGATATACATTTTTTTTTTTCACATTTATTAAATTAAAGGAATTACTTTATATTTCTTATGGATGATATATTAAGAGAATTATCACAAATAAAGTATGATATATTATTATTTAGTTTTATAAGATATATGACACATTAACTTAAGGATGGGGATCACGTACTAAATATATGGTTGTTCTTTATGATATATAGTTCTATATATTGAATAAAAGAGGTTTACATTTTTATTTAAATTTTCACTTATATATGGTTTTAAATATTGATATATCTATATATTTGTTAATTTATATGTGAGGGTTATTTAACTATGAATGGTGTCCCTCCGAGGTTGTCAAGCTTTTCTTTATCTGTTTTTAGCCCTATTCTTCGTATTTGTTGAATGTAGAAGTATATACTGTGTCTTTGTTAGGAGTTTGTATATGGTATGATAGTTTCTTATCTTTAGCACATTTTATCTTTTAGATTCAAGCATCTAGATACAACTGATACTATATATCTGGGCAAGTATTTTTTTTTTTTTTTTTGTTGGAGTACACCTCCATTTATATTATAGTGAGGATGTTTTTCAAAGCTTATGAGTTCTTTTTTATACTTGTTTTATGATTTGTAGAATATAGATATGTAAGTTATGTGTTTATATATGGAATGATAGTTTTTAGTAATTTTTGTCCTTCCTTCGTTTATATGTCGTCTAGATATATTTGAGGTTATATGATTATGTGGGTGTTTTTTTCAGGTCAGTCTCCATTTTTTTGGAGTACACCCTTATTTATTTTATTTATTGTTTCTATATATAGTAGTGCGTCCATTTTATGTGTGTGATTTTATTTTATATTTTGTTGTAGTTCTATTCTGACATGTAATTGATATACTTATATTTATTATGGTTAGAATATATTTCCATGTATTTGATTGATTATATGTATTAGTAGTTTTTTAGTGAGTATCAGCCTCCATTTTGTTGTAGTCCTGAACCTTTGTATTATGATTATATTTTATATCGTTGTTTGTTTTAGTGTTATCTGTTTTATTGTTATTTGTTTTTTTCTTAGAAGTACATTTCTATGTACTCAATCGTCATTATGTACAGTAGTGTGTTATTTTAGGCTGTGCTAGTCTCCATTTTGTTGTAGTCTTGTATACTGTATATGTATTTTATACTATTATACTTTGTATGGATGTCTCTTTCGATTGATATTTGGGTTTGCATTATTGTAAGTATACTTCCATTATTACTTGTTATAGGGGCTTTCATATTTTATATATATATATATATATTTTTTTTTTTGGATACTCCGTATTTCTCCCTATTTAAAATCTAAAATAAATGAATGAAGATCATTATTGGATCATACATATGACAGGGTAGGACTTGTGTTTCAATGAAGCTTTATTGATACATCAAGTTTTGTTCGTATAAATTATCACTTACTCTCTGAAATATTCAAAATATTTATACATTACCTACTGTACCTACTGTACCTACCCATTACCTACTGTACTGTTGTTTTAGGAATAGTATATTAAGATATGTTTAACCTTTAGATTGCAAATATCAGAAGTTTGTTTAACCTCAAAGGTCATCTGATGTAATAGTTCAACCAATGAGAACCTAGGAGGGAAATTTTAAATGTCAGTTAGGCTGCCATGTTTGTATCACGGTGCCTGTGATTGGTGCTATACACTGTCTATCACCTGCAGGGGCTCCTATTGGCTGCCTATTGTCTGCCCGCCTCTGACTGCCTATTTATACTCAGCTCAGGCACCCTTTGGTTGCCCTTTCGTGGTGTCTCTGACAGTACCTGTTTGTTCTTCCTGTCATGCTGTTTGGGCCTGTTCCAGTGTTCCAGAGTCCAGAGCTACAGAGTCCTGTGTTCCAGTCTGTCTTGCTGCTTGAGGTCTGTTCCAGTGTTCCAGAGTCTTCAGCTACTGAATCTTGAGTTCCAGTGTTCCTGATTTCATCTGTTCCTGTTCCAGTCTGCTTGCCACTCCGGTTGGACTTCTCCGTGACGACTGATACTCTGGTTGTTTCGTCTGGCTTGTTCCGGTTGCTGCTTATTCAGCGGTGTTCGCTGTGCTCCACCTTCACCTAGTCTCAGAGTTCCCATCCGGTAGTAGCTTGGCGACATTGCTCACTTTCTCGCCTCGGCGATATTCTTACTGTTGGTCCCAGCGTGCGGACGCTGGTTAACTCCATTAAACCTGGTGGCATATTATCCTGTTGGTCCCAGCGTGCGGACGCTGGTTAACTCCATTAAACCTGGTGGCAGATTATACTGTTGGTCCCAGCGTGCGGACGCTGGTTAACTCCATTAAACCTGGTGGCAGATTATCCTGTTGGTCCCAGCGTGCGGACGCTGGTTAACTCCATTAAACCTGGTGGCAGATTATCCTGTTGGTCCCCGCGTGCGGACGCTGGTTAACGCCATTAAACCTGGTGGCAGATTATCCTGTTGGTCCCAGCGTGCGGACGCTGGTTAACTCCATTAAACCTGGTGGCAGATTATCCTGTTGGTCCCAGCGTGCGGACGCTGGTTAACTCCATTGAACCTGGTGACAGATTATACTGTTGGTTCCAGCGTGCGGATGCTGGTTTACTCCATTGAACCTGGTGGTATATTATCCTGTTGGTCCCAGCGTGCGGACTCTGGTTAACTCCATTTAAGCTGGTGGCAGATTATACTGTTGGTCCCAGCGTGCGGATGCTGGTTTACTCCATTTAACCTGGTAACATATTACTGTTGGTTCCAGCGTGCGGACGCTGGTTATCTCCATTGAACCTGGTGGTCTCCTCCTTTGGGGCTGTCCTGCCCGGTATTGGTGAGGCCGGTAGAACCAGTACATTCCATCTCACGGTTGCCTTACCCGGTATTGGCAGGACCGGTAGAGCCTCTTCACAGTATTCATGGAGGCTGCCTTGCCCGGTATTGGTAAGGCCGGTAGAACCGGTACATTCCATCTCACGGTTGCCTTACCAGGTATTGGCAAGGCCGGTAGAGCCTATCCTCATCATCTCCCAAGGCTGCCTTGCCCGGTATTGGTAAGGCCGGTAGAACCGGTATATTCCATCTCACGGTTGCCTTACCCGGTATGGGCAAGGTCAGTAGAGCCTGCTATCGCTATTCCTTATAGCCGCCTAGATTGCCTTGCTCGGTATTATAGGCAAGGCCGGTAGAACCTGTTCTATTTCTCAGTTGCTATATATATTGTATGTATATGTATGTGAACCCTATGGGGAGTGCTTTAACTTTTCAATAAAGTTATGCTTTTACCTGAACCTGTTGTCTGAGTGTCGTAACAAACCGTGACAGTTTGTTTCTTTGTATTATTTTACATAACATTCCAGTTGGTTTGATAAAGCAGCCTTAGAGCTGCGAAACGTTACGCTACTATTATATTTTTTTTCAATTGGTCTGTTTTATTTAATTGTATAATAAAAAGCTGATTGTTTTTAGAAACTTTAGCAGCCTACTACATTTTTCTTTTTAATCATCTTGCTCCTTTGGATACTGGTTTTCATTAGAACAATTTCTACAAACAGATCTGAGTAGAGACAGACTTTGAATTCTCCACAAGCTTAAAGTGCTGGTTCTGGGCTTATGCCTTGTAATTAGCAACTACAAATTGTGAGTATAACCTTTATGCTTTTGGTTATCACTTAAATAATCACGTTTACAGGCACTATTGTGTGCCCTCTGTCTTTGTGTGTTTTTCTCTACAAGAGGAGATATAATGAATGTACGGATAGTGGAAAGAATCCGATCAACCGGAATAATTGGTGTGGGCGGAACCTCCTCTTTGGATAAATTGCAAAATTGCCGTGATAGTGCATCAGCCTTAACATTCTTAGAGCCCGGAAGATAGGAGACCACGTAATTGAACCTGGATAGGAACAATGCCCATCTAGCTTGATGGGACGACAAGCTTTTAGCCTTGGATAAGTATGTTAGTATCACGGTGCCCATGATTGCTCTTCTGTTGTGTCTATCACCAGTAGGGGGCTCCCCATTGGCTGGCTATCTTCAGCCCGCCCTGTATTGCCTATTTAAACCTAGTCTGGGCACCCTTTGGTTGCCCTTTCGTGTTGTCGCTATGCTGTTTGAGACTACACCTTGTTCCTGAGTATCCTGGGCCCCTGCTGTGTTCCTGCGATCTGTGTTCCACTTGTTCCAGTGTTTCCAGTCGTATTGTTCCTGCCTCCGTCTGATCCGGTTGAGCCACCTCTTCCTGCTGCCAGTCGCCGCCGCTGTTCCTGATTCCGGTTGACCGTCTGCCTGCTGGTTCCTGCTTCCATCTGCTGGTTCCTGTCCTGATTGCCTCCAGTTAGCTGACGTTCCTGAGTCGCCTCCGCGACATTTCTATCTTTCCGGTTTACAGTACGAGGGTACTGGGTGCTTGACAGCTACTCGGCTGTCTCAGTATTGAAAGCGTTACACGTACAGGGTACTGGTTTGCTCCTCTAGCCATCCGGCTGTCTCAGCATTATAGCGTTCCACGTACAGGGTACTGGTTCGCTTCCCTAGACACCCGGCTGTCTCAGTATTGTAAGCGTTCCACGTACAGGATACTGGTTCGCTCCTCTAGCCATCCGGCTGTCTCAGCATTATAGCGTTCCACGAACAGGGTACTGGTTCGCTCCTCTAGCCATCCGGCTGTCTCAGCATTATAGCGTTCCACGTACAGGGTACTGGTTTGCTCCCCTAGCCACCCGGCTGTCTCAGTATTGTAAGCGTTCCACGTACAGGGTACTGGTTCGCTCCACTAGCCATCCGGCTGTCTCAGTATTGTAAGCGTTCCACGTACAGGGTACCGGTTCGCTCCTCTAGCCACCCGGCTGTCTCCGCATTATAGCGTTCCACGTACAGGGTACTGGTTCGCTCCTCTAGCCACCCGGCTGTCTCAGTATTGCAAGTGTTCCACGTACAGGGTACTGATTCGCTCCTCCAGCCACCCGGCTGTCTCTGTATTGCAAGCGTTCCACGTACAGGGTACTGGTTCGCTCCTGTAGCCTCCTGGCTGTCTCAGTATTGTAAGCGTTCCACATACAGGGTACTGGTTCGCTCCTCCAGCCACCCGGCTATCTCTGTATTGTAAGCGTTCCACGTACAGGGTACTGGTTCGCTCCTGTAGCCTCCTGGCTGTCTCAGTATTGTAAGCGTTCCACGTACAGGGTACTGGTTCGCTCCTCTAGCCACCCGGCTGTATTTGGATTGATAGCGTTCCACGTACTGGGTACTGGTTCGCTCCATTGTTTAGCGTCATGTCATTCCATCTGTGAGGGCTCTGGTTTTCTCCTCATCCATCCGCTATCCCTGCTGCTACGGCCTACTTACTGACTTAGCCTCTTGTCTATTAGTGACTGTTGCTCCACCTTCCAGTCACTGAGGCTTGTGGTTCCATTATCTCCTGTCAATTGGCTGCCTTTCCCGGTATATGGTAAGGCCGGTAGAACTTGTCCTGTCTATGGGTTGCCTTACCCGGTATTGGCGAGGCCGGTAAAGCCGGTGTTTATCTCCTGTTAATTGGCTGCCTTGCCCAGTATATGGTAAGGCCGGTAGAACCTGTCCTGTTTCCCTGGTTTGCCTTACCCGGTATTGGCAAGGCCAGTAGAGCCAGTCTTAGTCTCCTGTCCAGCGGCTGCCTTGCCCGGTATTTTGGCAAGGCCGGTAGAGCCTCAACTCACGAGTTCCAATTCCTTGGCTGCCTTGCCCGGTATATTGGCAGGGCCGGTAGAGCCAACACTGCTATTGTTTGTATTGTATTTCTTTCTAATAAAGATATATGTGTGTACGTGTATGATACCCTAAGGGGTTACATTAACTTTTCAATAAAGTTGTGTTTTTACCGAATTCTGCGTCTGAGAGTCTTAACAAACCGTGATCTGTGAGAATCAAGATCGGGGAACCGGTGCCTTCCAAGAGGTGTCGCCACTCCGATGGCCACTAACTCTTTGTCCCCAATCTGATATACCATCTCAGCTTTGGATAGTTTTCTGGAAAAGTAGCCACAAGGGAGTAAGGCCTCTCCTGGAGCCGAGCTCTGAGAAAGGAGGGCCCCTACTCCAATCTCAGATGCATCAACCTCCAGGGTAAAGAGCAGGTTGGGATTCGGGTGCACCAAATAGGGGCTGCTGCGAATGCTGCCTTGAGTTCTTCAAAGGCGAGCAACGCACTGGGAGACCACTCCATAACCTTGGCCCCTTTACGGGTCATATCCGTGATAGGCTTGACAATAGTAGAAACGTTTTTTATAAACTTCCGATAGTAATTAGCGAAGCCCAAAAACCTTTGAATAGATTTAAGCCCCACCGGAAGAGGCCATTGCAACACTGCGGATAATTTCTGGGGATCCATGGCCAACCCAAATGAAGAAATAATGACCCCAAAAAGGTCACCTGAGGTTTGTGAAATTCGCATTTCTCCAACTTGCAAAACAAGTTGTTCTCTTTCAGTAATTGCAGGACTTTGGATACATCTGATCGATGAGTCTCCAACATAGGAGAATGAATGAGAATGTCATCCAGATAGACCACCACACAGCTCTGTAATAGATCTCTTAGAAGGTCATTGATAAATTCTTGGAAGACAGCAGGAGTATTGCAAATGCATGACCAGGTACTCCTAATGCCCACTCCGGGTGTTAAATTTTGTCTTCCATTCATGCCCTTTCTTCATTCTGACCACGTTGTAAGCCGCCCTTAAGTCAAGCTTTGTGAATATTTTGGAACCTTTAAGACGGTCAAACAGTTCTGTAACCAGAGGTATCGGATAAGCGTTTTTCACCATCACTTTGTTCAAACCTCAAAATTCAATGCATGGACATAACTCTCCGTACTTTTTTTTTTTTTTTACAAAGAAGAATCCAGTGCCCGCAGGGGAAGAGGATTTTCGAATAATGCCCCTAGCCAAGGCATCAGAGATGACCTTGTTTTCCTCCACAGACAAGGGGTATACACAGCCCCTAGAAGGTGTTGTACAAGGTAGCAGCTCCACCGAGCAATCATACAGTCTATGTGGAGGTAACGCCACGGCCTGGATTTTATTAAACACGTCAGCGAATTCAGACTAGGCCTCAGGCAAGCCTGAAGGCTACGCACAAGCCAGTCTAACTGGAATAGACAGACAAGTCTTGTCACACTGGGAACCCGAAGACATTATCTCACAAGTTTTCCAATTAATCCTAGGGTTATGCGCCTGCAACCATGGAAACCCTAGGACGATGGCATAATGAGGAGAGTTGATTACCTGAAACTTCAGGGTTTATTTATGGAGGGCTCCCACCCTCAGGGTGAGCGGACAAGTTTCCTGCTTAATGTGTGATGGCAGAAGGGGTCTACCGTCAATGGCCTCTACTGCCAACGGAGAGTTACGAGGCAATAGAGGAATACCATTCTGAGCTGCAAATTCAGCGTCCATAAAGTATCCTGCAGCACCTGAGTCTATTAATGCAGCAACTGAGACAGACTCATTAGCCCAAGAAAGGACCAAATCGCACATGGGTTTATCCTGCGAGGCCTCAGGGGACTGAGAGATGCCACCTAAGATCTGTCCCCGACAGGACCTCAGGTGAGGGCGTTTCCCGGATGTTCCGGGCAAGACCTCAATAAGTGTCCAGATTTCCCACAGTATAGGCACAGTCCCTCCCTCCTACTAAAGGACCTCTACTCTCTAGAAAGCCAGGTGGCCCCTACCTGCATAGGTTTCCCACCCCCTGAGTCGGAACCAGGAGGCATGGGAGGTGAGGGAGGACTGGGTGGGCAAGTTAAGTGAGGTGTTGTTCCGGAAGGATGCCTCCACAGGCGCTCCTTAAAAAAGGGTCTCTCCCGGAACAGAGTGTCTACTAGGATGAGAAATGAAATCAGTTCATCCAAACTCTTAGGGAAGTCGCAGGCAGCAAGCTCATCCTTCATATAGTCACCAAGCCCTTGGGAAAAGGCGGCTTTAAGGGCCTTATTATTCCAGCCAACCTTGGCTGCCAGGGTCCGGAATTCAATCACATAATCTGCCACTGTACGACTGCGTTGGCGGATGGTCATAAGTTTTTTAGAAGCCGAGGTTGCCCAACCTGGCACATCAAAGACATGTTTAAAGGAAGCCACAAATTAGTTATAATTGTAAATTATGGGTTTGTCTGTCTCCCATAATGCATTGGCCCATGCCAATGGCTTGCCAGACAACAAATAAATCATTAGACCAACCCTACTGCGCTCACTAGGGAAGGCATGCGGAACAATTTCTAGATATAGGCCCAATTGGTTCAAAAAGGGTGACACTAGAGAGTAGTCAGACAGAGCCACAGGTCAGCACCAGGATGGATGATCAGGCAAGCCAAAGTCATACACTGAGCAGGTAGTCAGCCAGAGCCACAGGCCTGCACCAGATTGGGTGTCCACTACAGAGGACAACACTAGAGAGCAGTCAGACAGAGCCACAGGTCAGCATTAGAATGGATGGTCAGACAAGCCAGGTCATACACAAAAATCAGGAGCAAGTAGAGAACTGTACTGCACACCAACGTAATGGTAACTGGATGAGCATCCAGTTCCCTTAAAATACAAGGCGCCTGTTACAGTTTTTACAACACTCAGACCAAAGCTTAAAAATAAAACACAGTTTTATTGAGGTAAAAGTAAGGAACAGTGCCCCTTGGGGCCAAGATAGGTAATAGCACGTATCAGACAAGTAACGGATGTAGGACAGGCCCAATATAGTAGGAGCAAATAGCTTGCAACAGGAATCAATGGAGGTAAAAGGGTTAGTGCCCAATACAAATAATCAGTCTCTGTTGTGGTGATTAGCCAATGCCCGGTGAATATAAACAATCCAGGTAGTAGTGCAGAAAGCAAGTGCTAGCAGTGCGACTGAACTGAATCACTACAAGATAGCTGTACTGTAATAAACCCAATTGTATAGCAAGAGCTGACTGGAGCTAGAGCCAATAAAACCCCTTGGGTGCGGTAATGGAAGAGAGATACTGCAAGAGCAAATGGGACCGGAGCCAAGAGCACGCCTTAGGTGCGGTAACGGAAGAGACACTGCACAAACAAATGGAACCAGAGCCAAGAGCACCCCTTAGGCGCGGTAACGGAAGAGACACTGCACAAGCAAATGTAACATGAGCCAAATGCACTCCCTGGTGCGGTATGATGGTACAACACTGTGAGCAATAGGAGACCAGAGCCAAGACACCCTTCCGGTGCCGAAACGGAGTAACACACTGCAAGAGCTAATGGAATGCCCAATAGCACCACACGGTGCACGACTGCAAGGGAACAAGCACCGTAGTTGGAGGTAACTGCTCTGCTAGTGTAAACGGATAGGCTCGGTGATGAAGGCAACAAGCTCAGCAAGTGTTAAACGGCTCAGAATCGGAGGCAACAAGCTTGGAAAGTGTGCACTGACTGATCACACTTCATCTGCACAGCTTGTTGTCTCCGTTACTGAGCCTGTGCTGCTGTAATGCGCTAGCCTCTCACTTACTGAATACGTCACTGAACTTGCTGTATTCAGTTGGCACGGAGGGAGAGGTATACAAAATCTTGACCGGGAGTGACAAACAGTGTCTAGTACAATACTCACACCATGACTTAACCTCACATCTTTGCCAATCAAACTGAGGGTTGTGAGACAAAAACCATGGGAAACCCAGAATGACCGCATGATGGGGTGAGTGTATTATTTGGAAACATACCTCCTCCCTGTGGAGAGCCCCAATAGACATAGTGATAGGAGTTGTTTCCATAGTGATAAAAGCTGGTTCTAAAGGTCTATCGTCAATGGCCTCAATGGCTAGCGGACTATCTCTTTTAGACAATGGAATATTGTGCCATTCAGCAAAGGAACGGTCCATGAAGTACCCAGCTGTTCCAGAATATACCAGAGCCAGTACCTTCACAGCTTGGTCGGCCAGGGAAAAACTCACCTGGATGGTGGGTTTTTGTGTACAGGAGTCTGGGGACGATTGTACACTGCCTAGGGCCTGTCCCCCAAGGTGTGTGCGTTTCCCGGCCGTACCGGACAAGTGCGTAGTATGTGCCCATCTTTGCCACAATATAAACATAAACCCTGCCTTTTACGATGTGCCCGCTCCTCCTTTGTAAGTCTAGTGAACCCGAGTTGCATTGGTTCACCTGGTTCGGATGCTCGGTCAGGAGGAATGGGAGGCGAGGGTGGGTTTAAAGGATTACCGTGCCCATAGTTTCTGAATTTTGCCCTTCTGGCCAGGCGCCTTTCACGGATGTGAGAGTCAATGAGCATGACATAATCGATATACTCATCTAAGTCACTGGGTACATCTCTGGCCGCAATTTCATCTTTAATTGAATCAGACAACCCCTGAGCAAAGGCTGCCACCAATGCCTCGTTATTCCAGCCTACCTCTGCTGCCAGTGTCCGAAATTCCATGGCATAATCGCCTACTGTACGATCGCTCATTTGTATTTCCGTCAATCTTTTGGCAGCAGAGGCGGCTCTACCAGGTACCTCAAATACTCTACGAAACTTCCTTATAAACTCATTGAAGTTCAGAGTGCAGGGTTTGGCATTCTCCCATAAGGGATTCGCCCACGCCAGGGCTTTACCCGTTAATAGAGATATCATGAACCCCACCTTGCTACGGTCATTCGGGAAGGCATGAGGTGTCAGTTCCAAGAATATCTCTAATTGGTTGATAAACCCCCTGCATAGTGTAGGTTCGCCATTGTATCTCAACTGTAACGGTGCCACCGCCGTTAGACCTCTGGGAGGTGCAGCAGACAGCCCAGCATGATTATCCGGTGTCGGAACTGGGGGGACCACCGGATTTTGGTTCGGTTTATCGAGGTGTACTGTACGTTCCAGTAAAGTCTGCATGGCCAGAGCCAACTGGTCCAAGTGTTGCTCATGTACATCCATCTTCCAATGGAGGTTCTGTGTATTACCGTCACCCTTACTGTCTGAAGTCATGGTCCTTTCGTACTGTTACGGTTTTTACGACACTCAGACCAAAGCTTAAAAATAAAACACAGTTTTATTGAGGTAAAAGTAAGGAACAGTGTCCCTTGGGGCCAATATAGGTAATAGCACGTATCAGACAAGTAATGGATATAGGACAGGCCCAATATAGTAGGAGCAAATAGCTTGCAACAGGAATCAATGGAGGTAAAAGGGTTAGTGCCCAATACAAATAATCAGTCTCTGTTGTGGTGAATAGCCAACACCCGGTGAATATAAACAGTCCAGGTAGTAATGCAGAAAGCAAGCGCTAGCAGTGCGACTGAACTGAATCACTACAAGATAGCTGTACTGTAATATACCCAATTGTATAGGAAGAGCTGACTGGAGCTAGAGCCAATAACACCCCTTGGGTGCGGTAACAGAAGAGAGACACTGCAAGAGCAAATGGGACCGGAGCCAAGAGCACCCCTTAGGTGCGGTAACGGAAGAGACACTGCACAAGCAAATGGAACCAGAGCCAAGAGCACCCCTTAGGCACGGTAACGGAAGAGACATTGCACAACCAAATGTAACGTGAGCCAAACGCACTCCCTGGTGCGGTATGATGGTACAACACTGTGAGCAATAGGAGACCAGAGCCAAGACACCCTTCCGGTGCCGAAACGGAGTAACACACTACAAGAGCTAACGGAATGCCCAGTAGCACCACGCGGTGCACGACTGCAAGGGAACAAGCACCGTAGTTGGAGGTAACTGCTCTGCTAATGTAAACGGATAGGCAACAAGCTCAGCAAGTGTTAAACGGCTCAGAATCGGAGGCAACAAGCTTGGCAAGTGTACACAGACAGGCTCAGTAACGGAGGCAAAAAGCTCAGCAAGTGTTCTCTGACAGGCTCGGTAACGGAGGCAACAAGCTCAGCAAGTGTTCTCTGACAGGCTCGGTAACGGAGGCAACAAGCTCAGCAAGTGTTCTCTGACAGGCTCGATAACGGAGGCAACAAGTTCAGCCAGTGTACAGACAGGCTCAGTAACGGAGACAACAAGCTCTGCAGATGAAGTGTGATCAGTCAATGCAACACTGCAAGCACAGTTCAGAATGTTGCCAGGCAAAGAGATCAGAATCTCGCAGGAACACTGGAAGCAATCACGGAGCAGGAACGTCAGCCAGAGCCGGGTCAATCACGGAGCAGGAACGTCAACCAGAGCCGGGTCAATCACGGAGCAGGAACGTCAGCCAGAGCCGGGTCAATCATGGAGCAGGAACGTCAGCCAAAGCCGGGTCAATCACGGAGCAGGAACAACAGAGTAGTCAGACGGGCCGAGTCGGTACACAGGAACGCAGGAACACAGCAACAAAATACGTAGGTACGGGAACACCACGAAAGGGCACCTGACAGGTGCCACAGACCCGGTATATGAAGGGACACCCTGGGCGGGCCAATCAAGTTCCACCAATGGGAGAGCACCACAGCAGAGAGTGACAAGGAATCACGGGAACCGTGATAGCTCCAGGAAGTGGATAGGAGGAGCCAGACCAGACCCAAAAGATAAGAAGGAAGCCCGCGTCAGATACGCTTTACGCACCCGCAATTGACGCATCTTGCCGCTAGATGTTATACACCTGAACCCCGCTGTGTCAAATGGAGTGCCCTAGTCGCCTAGCACAAGGACACTGGCGTCCGCTACAACCGCCAAGCCCACCCAAGACCAGTCCAACCAGCGATGTGTGGGATGATGCAGAAGAGTCATACAGAGCGATACAACTCCAGCGCTAGCCGAAATGGCAACACTGGATATAGGTAAGCTGTGACAATAGGAAACCTTTCTTATAGAGCCTTATCAATTCTAGGGCAGGCTCGTTCCTAGTTGAGCATCTCTGACCAGCTCTTTGCATCTGGAGATGATGTAGTCCAGGAACTGAAGTCTTAACTTTTCAAAATCACATTTCTCAGGGTTAACAAAGAGAGAATTATCTGTGAGTCGACTTAGAACTGCTTTAACTTTTATGCAATGTAGGGTAAAACTGTAAGAGTAAATCAGGATATTGTCTAAATAGACAATCCCATGTGATAGCCGCATATCACGAAACAGGTCATTGACAAAGCAATGAAAGACAGTAGGGACTTTACAAAAACCAAATTGCATCACAAGGTATTGATAATGGCCATATTGAGTATTAGTCTCCACTTCCGCTCATCCACTATCGTGATGCGAATTAGGTTGTAAGCACTGTGAAGGTTTAGTTTCATAAAGATACAGGCTCATTTTAAGTTGATCAAATAGTTCTGTGATCAGGGAAAGTGGGTAACTGTTCTAAATAGTTACCTTGTTGAGGCCGCAATAATCAGTACAGGGTTGAAGAGACCCATCCTTGTTCTTAACAAAAAAGAATCCAGCTCCTGCTGGGGAGGATGAAGGGCGTATGAAACCCTTAGTCAGATTCTCCTGAATATAATCGGCCAGAGCTTGATTTTCTGGAGGTGATAACAAGAAATTCCTCCCGTTAGGTGACATAATACTATCACGGTGCCCGTGATTGCTGCATTCATGTGTCTATTACCTGTAGGGGGCTCCCATTGGCTGTCTGCCTTCAGCCCGCCTCACATTGCCTTTTTAAACTCAGTCTGGGCACCCTCTGGTTGCCCTTTCGTGTTGTCTCTGACAGCAGCCTCTGTCACCTTGCTACTTTTGCTATTTGGGCCTGTTGCTGTGTTCCTGAGTTGCTGAGTCATCCTGTTCCTGAGTTCCTGCCTGCTGTGTCAGTTCCAGTCCGGTTCCGGTTGTCATCGTGAGAGGTTGCTGTTACTGCTGTCAGTCTTCTCTTGCCGTTCCTTATCCGGTTGTCCATCTCTGCTGGTTCCTGTTCGTTTCCTGCTTCCAGTTCCTGCACCCGTGGCAACATTGTCATCAGTCGCCTCGGCGACAGTCGCTATCCTGCTTAGTTCCCAGGGTGCGGACGCTGGTTTGCTCCATTAGCCTTGCGGCTACACTACAGCCTGTTGGTTCCAGCGTGCGGACGCTGGTTTGCTTCATTAGCCTTGCGGCTACGCTCACAGCCACTTGGTTCCAGCGTGCGGACGCTGGTTTGCTCCATTGGCCTTGCGGCCTATACACAATACTGTTGGTTCCCAGCGTGCGGATGCTGGTTCGCTCCATTAGCCTTGCGGCTACATCTACAGCTTGTTGGTCCCAGCGTGCGGACGCTGGTTCACTCCATTAGCCTTGCGGCTACATTTACAGCTTGTTGGTCCCAGCGTGCAGGTGCTGGTTCGCTCCATTAGCCTTGCGGCTATACTTATCAGCCTGTTGGTACCAGTGTGCGGACACTGGTTTGTTCCTTGACCTGGCGGCTTTGCTATTACTACCCTGCTCCCTCCAGAGTGTGGTCGCTGGTTTGCTCCACTACCTGGCGCTACATTATTGTCTGTTGGTTACCAACGCGCGGGCGTTGGTTTGCTCCATGTCCTGTGGGTTTACTCAATATTATGCTTGATGTTTCCCAACGTAAGGGCACTGGTTTACTCCTTGTCTCTTGCTCTTGCACTTGAGGCTTCTCAGTGCGCTGTCCAGTTCTAGACAGCTACCATTCTGATGTACACGGATATTGAGTGTCAGACTCTAGTGAAACCACTGACCTGGTAGCCTTTATATTCGTCACTACTGTCCATTGACCATCTGACAGTCCCTGAGGTCATTGTGGTTGTCACCTTCCTTTTGGGCTGCCTTGCCCGGTATATTGGTAAGGCTGGTAGAACCTTCTATTATTCCATCTCAAGGTTGCCTTACCCGGTATTGGCAAGGCCGGTAGAGCCCACCACCTTGGTATTCCGTCTGGCTGCCTTGCCTGGTATATTAGTAAGGCCGGTAGAACCTCCTATTATTCCATCACAAGGTTGCCTTACCCGGTATTGGCAAGGTCGGTAGAGCCCACTACATCTATTCTATCAGGCTGCCTTGCCCGGTATATTGGCAAGGACGGTAGAGCCTATCCTTTGGTTTCCATTAGGCTGCCTTGCCCGGTATTTGGCAGGGCCGGTAGAGCCACCTATTGGTATTCATCCAGGTTGCCTTGCCCGGTATATTGGCAAGGCCGGTAGAACCTGTATTGCTACTGTTATGGACATTTGTATATTCTATGTATTGTCTGTATGTGTATAAAACCCTATGGGATTGTCTTAAACTTTTCAATAAAGTTGTGTTTTTACCTAACCTTACGTCTGAGAGTCTTAACAAACCGTGACGAATACCTGACAAAAGGTTGATAGGGCAGTCACAATCATGATGAGGAGGTAACTGATCATTCTGGGCAGAGGCAAAGATGTCCCTAAATCCTAGATAGGGAGGTAGAATAAGATTCACCTTAGGCTGCGTAGCTTGAGAGGTGATAGTACCAACACGTTGGATGGGGCTTAAACATGACATGAAACAAGATGAACTCCATGCCTGAATCTGATTGCTATGCCAATTAATAGATGGGTTATGAACCAAAAGCCATAGTAGACCCAAAATGATGGGTTTATGAGGAACAGAAATATTATCAAAAGCTTATAGGGCTAGATTTAAAGGTAGCCGTTAAACCAGCAGCTAAGTGAAAAAGGCACATCACTCGCAAATAATACATGAGTTACGGCAGATTCAATAGCTACTCTACGAGAATAGCTATCGAGCGTAGGCACACAAAAAACACGTAACACAAAAGCCGTTGTCGCTCATGTTAATGCACAACGGGCAGCCAAGTCACACGATAACAGCGCTCAAAACAACATCTAACATAACGGCTGCCGTTGTCTAGCAACCATGATTGATGCAAAAACAAATTCAAACACACAGCCAATCACAAAGCCCCACTGTATCAAATAACTTCAAATACACCTATATATACCCAAAAATAACCGTCACACACTATCTGCTATCAAGTTCTTCAGAGCCAGATATCAGGACCCAGGAGCGGAGGATAGTGATTAGAGAGAGGGAGACAGGAGCATACATTGGAGGAAGAGGAGTTTTGCAGTTTGGAGAGAGGAGAGCATTGCACAGAATACGACACATAGCACACCTTTGCACATATTACATACACACATACAAACACAAACACATACACATACATACACATAGTCCTTTTATTTTATAACACCTTACACATTTTACTTTTTATTTTGACAGTGTGAATCTGTGAGTGAAAGTGTGTGACAGAGAGTGAGTGGATCGAGTGTGTCTGTGAGGGCCTGTGGGAGTGCCTGGGTGTGAGTGGGTGAGTGATGGTGAGGAGAGGAGGACAGGAGAGAGGGATGGGGAGAGTAGTGGAGGAGGAGGAAGCTCAGGAGGGTATCCCTCAGCAGAGCAGGGGTGGGAGAGGGAGATCTGCAAGGCGGAGGGGGACCTGGCCCACCAGAGCAGGCACACGCAGGACAGGGACAGAACCTGCAGTGGGACGAGGGGTAGTTGCTGGGGAGCAACACACACAGTCAGGGTCAGACCAGGCAGGGCACTCCGGCTCAGAATCCTCCCATGCTGGAACTGACGAGGGCAGGATCAGGGACCCCAAATACACAGAGGAGGAGAACACGGGTCTCGTGGAGGCTGTCCTGGAGAGACAGAGTGTTCTCCACCCGACAGCGAAGGTCCCTGGCCTATCAGCGAGGAGGAAAGCAGCCTGGAACCAGATCTGCAGCTGGGTCAACGCTGTGACTCCATGCAGGCGGGACGTGTAGTCCATCAAAAAGAGATGGGGCGACTGCCGGAGGGTCGTCAAAAACAAGATGACAGAGCTAGCCATGCACGCCCGAGGCACTGGAGGTGGACCAGCAGTCCCTATCACCTTCTGCGGCTGGGAGGAGATGGTGCAGCAGACCATGTCCCCAACCCTGATCGAGGGGGTCGTTGGAGGAACTGACACTGGGGATGAGAGGAGCCTCCACACTACCGGTAAGTGCAACACTACAGAACAACACACTACAGCAACCAACACCAGCTGCACACACAGTCACACCTCAACACATGTCCATCACTTAGCCATACAACTGTACCAACACAGCACCCTGAGGGTTAAAAAAAGGACACAACAACAGGACAAATGGCAAGGTTCAACTTGGGACAAACCTGTCAAAGTCCTACTTCAACCCTCCTGTCACTGTGCTCATCACACACAATACACAAACCGTTATGTTCAAAATGTCGTCTGTCTTAGATCATCATTGTTCACACACAATGTCACCCATGTCCCCACCCCCACCCTAACCCCTTGAGTGCTAGAGGGATCATCAATGCATCGATCAACAATGCGTTGGCAACTCCTCTGGGACTCAAGGGGTTAACCAGACAACAAACAAGTCAATAGGTCAACCATCACATGCTACACAGGGGACATTCACTAAGCGGTGACAGAGAGATGGTGGACACAAAGTAACCCTCACTTCACCAATACCAGTGTTAGTCCATGGAGAATATGCAAAAACAAGAATCAAGTTTATAAGGTCCCATTGTACAGACTCCATGGAAAACACTGGAAATGGGGAAAGGAGATCACTGGAGAAGTCACCATAATGTTCACTTCATCAGTTCAACATCACCGCTTACTGAATCACAATAAGGGGGCATCAGGTCACACATCACAGTGTCCCACAGAATAAATGCTTGTAGGTGCAACACACAGGCCGAAAACTATTCCACAGATTTCATGCTGGAAAAAGTAGACATTGGTGTTGTGGCTGCAATCATTTATTCTGACTTGAAATGACATATCCCATATCTGATTCCCACATGGATCCACAGGGATGGATGGTACACCAGCCGCTCTTTGCAGGATACACATGGGAAACAAATAGCAACCATTGTACCTTGGTCACCAACAGGCCATGACTGATGGATATCTAGGATTGTGTCGTACCGGCGGTGGGGATCGCGCCACATCCTGTGCGATCCCGTTCGGCGTCTTCTCTTCCCGGGGCCGCATCTCTTTGTGCGCATGCGCAGTAGCCGGTTCTGGCTATCCTAGCGCATGCGCCGTTCTCTTCTTTCCTGCTGTACTGGGCGCATGCGCATTGCTGTGCCCAGTGTGTGGACCTCCAGCCCTGCCCCTTCCTGTCTCTGCTGCTTATTAGGGGGTGAGTTATTTGTATGGACGCGTTGTTATAGAGTCCTCTAGCAGTATTGAGCTGTCTGTTGTTCTATCTGCTCTTCATCTTCTGCATTCCTGCCAGTCCTGATCCTGTGTCATCTTTTGTCTCCTGTAGGCCTCCGTGTGTGTCCTGGTTGATGCCCGTCTGCGTCCAGTGCTTGCGGCTCCGGTGGTGTTCCTGTTGCTCCTGTGTATGACCCGGCTTTGCTGACCATTCTTCAGACTCGTGAAGGGACCTCCTCTTAGTCCTTCTGACCATCTGAGTGAGTACTGTTCCTGTTGGAGTTTGTTTTCTCCCTGGGGATAGCGGTAGTATAGATTGTCAGGAGGGGGGCATCGCTGGACCTCTTTGGCTCAACCGAAGGGGTCCAATCTAGCCTTGCGGCTAGCACCTTTATTCGGCCGTGGCCGCAGCACGTCGCCCTTATGACAACCACCGTACGCTAGCTACGCACCCCAGCGTCGTTCCCCAGCTGCTCACTCCTCTATCCCTTGTTGGTGGAGTCTGACCTTCCTCACTCTTTGTTCTGGTTAGGGGCGGCTACTAGTAGGTATCCCTTCTCCTGGGTCTCCGTCGTTACAGATTGAGTACCGTTGCCTCACACAGAAGGATGGATGGACTCATACACAGAGATAACAGGCCTCAATCAAAGATATCCCTCACTGCTGGCTGGATTGTTGCCCTTACGATTCAAATGTTACTAAATATGTTCCAACACGATGTGAACACAGAGATCAATTCACTGGATGTGATTTCCTTACTGGCCAGATAGATATGTGCACCCATCAAAAATCAACCTACATTGCTACCACCCAAATACACATACATAGTAAATCACACTCTACGTAGATGGGATATATGAGGTATGTTCATATCCATCATATCAATCCAATGTATTGTTGGATGGGTGCACATATATAGCCAGTAAGATAATCACACCTACTGAACTGCTCTCTGGCTTCACATCTTGGAAGGATATTACTGTATCCATATGAAGGGTACATATCCACATACATATATGACCATTTCTACTTGTGTGTCACTGTAATGGGATAGCAATGGGTAATGTCATCATGATGTCATATCATTGCCATCGTTAACAGATGTGTGTGTTGATCTAAGTCCCATCCCTCCAACATTCATGGTCATACAGATATTGCTCTATGTGACAGGTGGAGATATCTATCATTTGACCACACGGAGGCTCTTCATCAGAGCCAAAGTCGCAACATTTCGAGATAAATACCTCTTTGGAATGGTCCACAGAGTGTGCTTGCAAACCATGCACACTCTGTACACCATTCCAATTAAGTATTGTTCTCCAAATGGGGCAATTTGGGCTCTGCTGAAAAGCCCTCGTGTGGACAAAAGACTGAAATCTACATCTGTCACATAGAGCAATATCTGAACAACCATGAGGGTAGGAGGGATAGGACTAACATCGAACAACATCTGTTTTCACAATGTCTACAATATGACCTCAAGGTGGACTTAACCTTTGCCATTCCCCTGGAGGGATAGCCATCCCTACAAGTTGTGAAGACAAATATATGTTGTTGGATTCACCCCCCCCCCCCGAGTTAAACAATGGTATTCTTACTGCTAAAAAATGTGTTGATTCAAAAGGTATCACAGCTCAGACATGGATATGTCAGGGGCAATACCCCAGTGGCCTGAAATTGTAGAGTGGTGCTGTTACTACACAATCATATGGACAGCTCTGGTACAGGGACCAGATATCTACATGGGAGGGTGTTGCAACAGCCACACTGTACTATTTCTGCCCACTGTGATATTGCACCTCAAAATGAAACCTTCACCTGTAATAACTCAAACAACACCTTTCAGCAGTGGGAGTACCCTTGTTTACGCAGGGAGATTAACCCAAACACATATATTTTTCTTCACCACATATCAAAGTATAACTGTCTCCACAAACATATGGCTCAGGTCACTAATCACAACATCTTATTTCTCCACACAGCTTACGGCCCTCAAGCCCAGCGGGAGACAGTGGAGGAGGCAATGTCACCCACCAGTGAGGAGTACACAGAGGAGGGGACCAGCCGGTGGTCACCTTACCCACCATCACCATCCCCTCCAACACAGGCTGCACCACCACCTACTGCACCCCTTCAAGCTGGACCACCACAGGCTGCACTCCTTCAAGCTGGACCACCACAGACTGCACCCCTTCAAGCTGCACCTCCCCAGTACAGTGGCTGGATGCAACAGGAGGAGAGGTGGACCTACCCAGCCACCTCCACCAGCTACTACCCTCCATCAGCAGCACCACCACCGCCAGGGAGGCAATGGCTGCCAGGGACAGTGGCCACCACCCAATATGGGCCATATGCCTCCCAGTTAAACCCACCCTCCTGGATGGCTCCACAGCATGCCCCAAGGTATGATCCAAGGTGGGGTCCAAGCACCTATCAGTGGCCACCATATGACCCTTGGCCACTGGACTACCCACACCTGGGCCTGATTGGTGAGCCCCAGCACCCCCTACCCAGAGACATTTTCATACCTCCACCAGCACACAAATCATTGGACAGCTCAGGATCACTTGATGTGGTGGGCATATGCCCATCATCTGCACCAGCCACTCCAACAGCAGACACAGCAGCCACAGCACCCTCAGCAGCAGCAGAGGAAACAGCACCCTCGGCAGCAGAGGAAACAGCACCCTCGGCAGCAGAGGAAACAGCAGCACCAGGGATACCGGGCACATCCACCTCCAGCACCGAACGCCTCACAGGGATGGAGGCGGAGTGTATGGCCCTGCAGAGGAGACTACTCCAGTCGAGCAGGAGTACTGACAACAACATTACAAGGAGCAGGAGGCAATCCAGAAGGAACATTGCACAATTGGAGACCAGGATCCAAGCCCTGGAGTCGGAGGTGGCCAGGGGGAACACACTACTCCACCAGCTCAGGACTGGTCTCATGGACATGTTAACACAGGTCCTTGTGGAGTTGAGGGAGATAAACCGCAGGGAGAACCTGAGGATGGAGAGGGAGAACTTGCGTTCCACTGAGGGGTCTACTGCAACCACCACCCCCTCCAGTGTTACCCCTGAAGCCACACCTAGGTGGCAGAGGGTTACCAGGAGTTCAACAAGGGCATCCACCTCTGGCACCCAGGCTAAGGCCCCCCACCCAAAAAGGAAAAAAATGAAAGGCCCAACCTGTCAACTTTCCCCTCAATACAAAAAACTTTTTTTGGATTCCTGTCTGATCTGGTGTGTCTTCAGTTATGGATTGGGTGGCAGGGTTGTCTCCAATGCATTGCCATACAATGCAGCGAACACAACCTCTGCCTGGGTGAAATGTTAGTGGGATGCTACAAAATGGGTTCACACACACACCGTTGTACAAATTCAACTTGTAATACATCCCTGGAGCCATATTACACCACTGTGGTATATGGCGATGTTGTGTATTGAATTTGAACAACAAAACATACCCCTTAGCACAACAAATGGTACAACATTGAACATTCGTCTACATCATATGTTGTGTTTAACCCTTTGAGTGCCAGAGTGGTAGGCAACGCATTGCAAAGAAATGCGTTGGGGACCACTCTTGCACTCAGTGGGTTAATGGGATAACCAGACAAACAGCTCTGTGACTTAGCGGGGACATTACAAGCAGGACAGATAAATGGGATTTGTATCAATATTGTCTTGGATTCACACACTCATCATGCAACTGACTTACTGGGGAAGCCAATGTTTTTAACCGAGGATTTCAATGTGTAGCACACACATTGATATCCTGGGGTGAGCATTGGTGTCTCCAGTAAGTTGAGTTGCTGTTTCCCTAAGGGTGTAACAGACTTCACCAGTGATAACACATGTCCACTTAGTCTGTTTGTTCGTTGATATAGCCCATGTACTGAGATATGTCAAAGTGGAGCAAAATCTCAGAACATTGATTATACTGAGCAATACAGAAACTGTGGACAGGTATTCACTGTGGAAGTATGTCCCCTGTATCACCTCTTCATCACTCCCACTACACATTGGTGCATCACTGCCACCATCATCTGTTTGCATGGATACATCACAGAGTCCACTCACTGGCAAACAAGTGGTGAACTCCAGTGATGTGGGCGATGCCTTTTCATGTATGGGGGATACTCTATCTTGGGTGTGGTTACGCATTGACCAATGTGTTCTCAAATATATCCTCCTACAGACACAGATAGAATGGTGATGGTTCATCTTTATTGTGTCTCAAAGTACATTAGAATGTACATGTGTTTTCTGTGTGTATTGTCTATATGCATTTAACACCTGTATGAGAACACTAAATGTACTTTGAAACTAAATTGTACTACTTCAGTAACACTGCTGCCCTGCTCATGTGTTGTCCACAAGGTTTGACAGTAGACCTGAACTGATCATCAAGCAACAACAATTTAGTCTTTTTAATCCCCTCAGTCTTCTTGATTACAGGTGAGTACACAAACCATTGCTTGACAATGTGTTGTGTACTCATCTGTAACCAATTCTGTGGGGAACTAAGGACATGTGCACCAGCCCTATGGATATGTGCCCCTGACATGTATACACACATTAACAAATGTTCTGAGAGCTCCATGGAGGTAATGACATTGTGCTGCCACTGTGAAAGTGACAATGGCAGCCCAATGTCATTTGTTCCATGGAACTGTTAGGACATATTTGTTGATGTGTGTGTATTCATGTCGGGGGCACATTTGTCTGCACACTCACAGGTCAGCATGGAGTCCCTGGTAATCTGATCTACGTCTCATGACCTCTACATTGTGTGCCCATACCACTGTACATCCACCCCTCTGCTGCTCTTCTCAGCTCTAGCACAGTACATGTCCCATATTGAGTCCAATGTCCCTTTAACCCCTGATGTGCCTGAGTATTATCCAATGCATATCATTAGATGAATCTCTTTCGCTACATGGTTGTTCAGGCTATAATCATGGCATATCCAGTTAGTTGCTGTCAATCAAGCCGTGTAAGGTGATGAACATGGGTAATATGTTGTACCTTGTTTCTCCTGGGGGTGTGCGTGATATCCTTGGGGTCTTTATGTCAACGTGGAGAGTGGAATGGAGGATGGATTTTGAGTCCACACACACAATTTGCCACGTCCACTGCCAGTGCAGTGCTGTGTCACTGTTCCTGTGGGGTGAGACAGAACAAAATGTGCAGTGTGGTTAGTGTCACAGGACTGATGGGGGACTTGCATGGATTGTTTGCATGAGTGTGTTATACTCACAGGTGAAGTGTTCCGTGATGAGCCTGTCTCTGATCTGTGCCCCTCTCATGGTCTCCTCCACATGCCCGATGTCCATGGCCACTTCCTGTATGGGGGGGTCCGGGATGTGATCCAGCAGCCTGGTGTCCACTGCGATGTTGTGCAGTACTGCGCACGCCACAATGATGTCACACACCTTAGCCGGTGCATACTGCAGTGCTCCCTCAGAGTGGTCCAGACATCGGAATCTTGACTTGAGGAGCCCATATGTCCGCTCAATAGCATTCCTCGTTCTGGCATGAGCCTGGTTGTACCTTTCCTGGGCATGTGTTTGGGGACTGGACACAGGGGTCAGTAGCCAGGACTTGCATCCATAGCCAGCATCACCTGTGTAATGTGAGTGACATGCTGAGACAGGGAGCACATGTTATGTGAATGTTGTTTTGTGTGGTGGACGTAGTAGCTGTGGGTCAGATGCATGCTGAGCAGCGTGGTGTGTACTCCTGTGTATGTGGTGTGATTTTGTTTTGTGAACTCACCCACTAGCCATCCCCCTGTAAAGGTTCCATTCTCAAAATCTCTGTGGACTGAGGAGTTTTGGACAATGTATGCATCATGTGAGCTGCCAGGATATTTTGCACAGACATTCATTATCCTCATGTTGCTGTCACACACCATCTGCACGTTGATGGAGTGGAAGTTCTTCCTGTTGATGAATAGCTGTGCGTCACGTGCTGGGGCCTTAATCCGGACATCCTTGCGTAAAAGGCCTGCTTGACGTGTATCCAGTCCATGTCGGTGGTGGGAAAATGTATATAGCTACTGGCCTTGCTTTTGAGGGCTGGCAGGACCTGGGCCAGCACCCTGGAGAATGTGGCCTGTGACATGCCAGATGCGTAACCCTCAGTGGACTGGAAAGCCCCACTTGCCATGAAGTGTATGGAACACAGTAGTTTCTGCAGGCCAGTTAGGGCATGGTTGTGGATGTAGATGGGATCCACCTGCTCCTTGATGACCTCATACAAGGCAATGATGCTGTCAGGCCTCAACCTGTAGCGATCAATGACCTCATCATCAGTCATTCCAAAGAGGGTGACCCTTGGGCGGTATACCCTGGGCCTTGGTGGTCGTCTATACATCCTCTGCCCTCCAGGTGGGGATGGACTCCTGTGTGGCTGCTGAGCCAGAGCCTCCTCACTTGCAACAGGTGAAGGCTGTTGATCAGGCATGCTTGGAGGTTGCTGATGCTCCCTAGCTCTCTCCCTTGCACGCCTTCTCCGCAACAATATGTAACCCAACATACTGTTTGCTCTCTCTATCTGTCTCTATCTGTCTCTCTCGCTCTACCTCTCTCTCTCTATCTTTCTCTATCTCTCTCTCTCCTTCCCTGAGTGGAAATCAAGCTACAAGTGAGTGTGTTGAGTTGTCCCTTTAAGTACTTGATAGGGCATTGTGTAGGTGTGGTGATGAGGTGAGTGCTGACCAATGGTGAGTTGTTTTTGTCCAGGTAAGTGTTTGCTGGTGTGTGTGTGTTATAAGATGTGGTGTGTTGTGCTTGTTATGTGTGTGCCATTAGCGGGTGTGCAGTTGTGGGGTGCAGGTCCCGTGTTGATGTTGCCCAGGTGAGCTTATATTTGCAGGTGTCTGCTTTGTGTGATAACCCCCATTGTTCCGTGCCATGTTGTGCTGGTGTTTTTTTGTGTGTCGTTGTCCCTGTGGTGTTGTTTGTTGTTGTGTGTGGAGTGATTTGTGTTGTGTGTGCATGTTTTTGTGTTGTTTTGGCATTGCACGGGTTAATTTTTCCATTTACATGCTTGTGCGGTAAGTGTTTTGTGTATTTTCCTATGTAACGGGTGTTTTGTTTTGCCCCTTAAGTGTCTAACGTGTGAGAAAAGTGGGTCTTAACTTTTTTCAGCCGTTACCAGTACCGCAAGCCTTTGAATAGCTCTGGGGTATGTTGTTCCATGCGTCTGAATTCACGTAAGTGTATCGGCCATTAGGATTCTGCAACTGCCGTTAGCTGTTCTTTAGACGGATCTTTGAATTGCAACATGACACTTAACGCACCCATTAGTGATTTTTTTTTTTACTAACGGCTGCCTTTAAATCTAGCCCATAGTCTCCTGATGGAGAGAGCCTGTAGTGAGGAAAGGGAAACATCTCCAGGAGTATCAACCCCAGCCCCAGGGGGTTTCCCATTGATCATAAATACAATAGTGGTTTCTTCTTGGTCTGGAGTGGTATTCCCTGGTCTTTAGCACACTACAAATCTACAAAGATGCCTGCTGCCCCATAATCAATAAAAGCAGATGTGACTGTAGAACCAGTGGACCATCTCAAAGAGATGGGAACCAATAATTGTGAAGGAGAGGGGAAAGGTAACGAGACCCCACTTAGAGATTCCCCCCCTTCAATCTATAAGCTGGAGAGTTTCCCGGCCCTGTAAAACATTGACAGTGAAAATGGCCTTTAATACCGCGGTAAAGGCATTGTCCCAAAGATCACTGTCATTTCATCTCTGATTCAGATAGTCTTGAAACTATGCCAATTTCCATAGGCTCCTCAATCCCACTTGTGTCTGGAGGAATAGAGTGGGTGGGAAGGAGGTAGCCATTGTGTTCCTCTTGTCTCTCTAACATACGGTGATCCAGTTCCAGGCACAATGAAATGAAGTCTTCTAAAGACTCAGGGATCTCTCTGCAGGTCAGTGCATCTTTAATTCTCTCACTAAGACCTCTGCCAAAGGCTACTTGGAGTGCTCCCTGGTTGGTCGTGTAGGCTTAAGTCCTGAACTCAAGTGGCGAATTGACAGACTGACTGGGAACCCTGTCTGAGTTCCAGTAATGAGTTCTCTGTAGATGTCTTTTTTCCAGGTATATCAAATACTAGTCTGAATGTGTTAAGGAATGCCTCTGAATCTTGTAGAAGAGGTGAATCTTGTCCCACTAGTGGAGACATCCAGGCTAGTGCTTTGACCTTCAGGAGAGAGATAATAAAGAACCTCGAGCTGTGTGTGAGGTGAAACTCTGAGGAAGGGTACAGAAGTGCAATAGGCATTGGTTGATAATCCTCTGCATTCCATATCACTCTGACAGAGGACGTTTCGAAACACAGGCCATGGAAGATTCATTACTGACCCCAACACCAGAAATGGGAGTGGAGGGTGGGGGAGAGGTGGAAGGTGGAGTAGTAGAGATGGCTGATCCTCCTAAGCATCTCTAGAATAGCATCCATCTTCTTATCCAGATTATGCAGGTGACCTTCGTGAGAAGAATCTGCTCCTGAGGATCTTGTCTAGCGATTAGCCTAGAAACGTCTGCAGGGTTCATAATCGTGACCCGATTATTTTGTCAAGGGTCAGTATCCAGGTGTCCAAATGTCTGGACCCTAACATAGCTGTATAGCGGTGCTGGGGAGTGTAGTTCGGGAGCTTTGATGGTGGCACCTATCCCTTGTTGTGCACAAAGCCGGATAAAGGTTCTGTCCAGGAAGCCATAGGCCCAATCCCATTTGAGCCAAGACCCTGGCCAGCATGGAAGCAAATGCAAACCAGTGATTGTGATGCAGACCTTCTAAGCTCACACTCAACACAAAAGGATCCACCCAATATAGCGGCTGAGACTGCTTAAGGTTCAACAGTAGAGCAATAGGGACTAGCCCTTTAAATGTAGTAGGCTGGGACTGCTTAAGGTCGAAAGTAGGGCAATAGGGACTAGCCCTTTAAATGCAGCAGGCTCGGTCTGCTTAAGGTTCACCTAAAACACA
This sequence comes from Rhinophrynus dorsalis, assembly GCA_037306005.1. Classification (NCBI taxonomy): domain Eukaryota; kingdom Metazoa; phylum Chordata; class Amphibia; order Anura; family Rhinophrynidae; genus Rhinophrynus; species Rhinophrynus dorsalis. The sequence goes on along the minus strand of CM074723.1, from coordinate 281,479,039 downwards.
TAAGGAATATCTCTCACCATAGCAGTTGGACAGTAATGACAAGTATGAAGGAAAACTAACCATGGTTCATACACACTACGACTAGGATGTTCAAAACTCTAATAAACCCAGAGATAGAGTGAAGTGGAGCACTACTGCCACCAATTTATCATCTACTACTAGTACTATTCCTATGATTCCTACATGTAACGGTTTTCTGACACTCAGACACTGATATAGTAAAACACAGTTTTATTGAAAATAAAAATGGAAGAACAGCGCCCCTGGGGGCCAAGAATGGTAACTGTGATACAGGCCCAAATATGTCCAACAGAGTAATGAGTATAGATAAGCAAACAGAGGATTAAATGTGGGGAAAATGAACTAGATAAGTACACTGATTGGCCAACGCCCAGAATAGATATCAGTCTCTAGATGATGAAGAGAAGGGTGTATTGTGTGACTGAACTAATCACTCTCAGAACTTTTGGAAATGAACGCCCAGAAAGACCAGCAAATGCCCAGAACCGAGCCTATACCAACTTAGTGGAATAATCAGGAGTAGAGCCACTGCGAGTAGAAGAACCAGAATTGGAATCGCCCTTAACCTTGTCACGGATATAACCCTGCTTATGCCAACGGGAGAAGAGCCGTACGCACCCCTTGGGTGCCAGAGCGGATGAATACTGCACAAGCGATAGTGAGCCAACAGATGGTAATACAGTAGTAACACAATGAGCGCTTAAGGTGACCGGGACCGGAACACCTCACTGGTGTCCAATGGAGCACAACAGCAAGAGCAAACGGAGGGACCAACGCCAGCCGGCGCGGTTGTGGTGTAACGGCACCGGAAAGGCTACAGCTCTGCTAGTGCAAATAGGGAGGTCTGGTCAGGTAGGCACAGGCACACTCAGTGTTAACAGGCTCGTAAGGAATACACTGGCTTGGCAAGTAAGAGTACAGGCTCAGAGATCAGAGGCAACCGGCACAGCAAGGGTTAAAACTGGTTATACAAGGGTACTTGCTCAGCAGTGCTAAAGGAACAGGCTCAGGCAACGGTCCAGTACTCAAGAGAGGATTAGTCAGAGCAACACAAACACAGTTCAGAATGTCGCCAGCCAGCAACCTGGAACACGCAGGAACACAGGAACAGATGCAGCACTGGATCCCAACCGGAACCGGATCGGTACTCGGAGCTTGAATCGACAGCCAGAGCTGGGTCAATCATGGAGCAGGAACGTCAGCCAGAGCCGGGTCAATCACAGATCAGGAACGTCAGCCAGAGCCGGGTCAATCATGGAGCAGGAACGTCAGCCAGAGCCGGGTCAATCACGGAGCAGGAACAAAGGGATGGTCAGACTAGCCGAGTCAGTAAACTGGAGAGCAGAAACACAGCAACAAGGCGCAGGCTCAGGAACACCACGAAAGGGCAACTGACAAGTGCCCATAACCCAGTATATAAAGGAACATCCTGGGCGGGCCAATCAGCCTCCTCCAATGCACAGGCAACCCAGCAAAGATTGACAGGGAAGCACGGGAACCGTGATACTACACCACTTGTACCCACAGGAATATAGGGAAAACAAAGTCAAGGTAACAGATCGACAAGGAGATAAATATACTCACCCATGCTACCTCCGACATCTAGGACAGGACCACAGCAATTAGTGGAGCATCCCTGAACTCTAAGAGATGGGAGCCCTGAGAGATGCCACACACTTGTACCTCCTATCCCGGCAGCTGTCACGACTCTACATTTTGAGACAATCCTCCATCCACCGGGACTTTGAGAATGGTACCTATACAGGAGGATAGCTTTTGGATGAGTCAACAAAACAAACATCACTCCACATCCACAGGTGCACTGACACGACTCATGTACACACAGCTTAGTATGGTCATGACATACAAGAAGTACATCATCCACATAACATCTGATCCTTGTCTTACCATGTCACTCTTTGTCCACAGGTGATGATGGCTATAGGTTCAAGTCTTGGCTGCTCACACCAATAACCAAACCACACACACCTGCCAGGAGTACTATAATGAGGCTCATGCCAGGACCAGAAATACCATAGAGTGCAGCTTTGGCCTGCTCAAAGACAGATTCTTTTGCATGGATCACTTGGGGGAGGGCTCTACAATATGCACCTGGAAAGGCATGTGACATCATCCTCTCGTGTGCAACACTCCACAACATAGGAGTAGACATACCTCTAGTCAAGGATGTGGAGCCACAACAGCCCATGGAGGTCCCTGTTCTCATTGCAAAGGATGAGGATATATTTTAAGAGGGGTGCAGATATGAAACAGGCTCATCAGGGACTACTTCACTCATTAGTATAATGTATTTATGACCATGATCAGGCTTGTGTGCAAACACACTCACACATAATCATCTGTTTCACTCAACAGGATGACCCACAGACACAGCCCTCCGATCGCCTGCTACTACCACATAGATGCTACAGTATCTAAGCCATGCAGCATCTATTCCATGGAGATGTTGCATTGAGGGCATGTAATCAGCTAGCATTTGTCATGTCTTGGGACATGATGACAATGACACGTCAAGGATATCATCCATCATCCTGGGAACAAAGGTACACCACATTGCCCATGTTCATCATATGCCTTAGCTGAACTGAGAGAAAACATTTACAGAGTTGAACACAGCCATAACAATCCTAGATCCCTTGCATTAATAGAGGGATATCCAGTGCAATGACATGCAATGCATTAAATACTACTATGGCATTCCAGGTATTAAAGCGGTATTTAAGTTAGCCTGAGAACAAAACTTTTTCAAAGCCCAATGGAGAAGTATAGTGATGAATATACTGTGTTAGTGTTCATTACAGCATCGGAGTAACTATATGGGAGTCAGGTCGCGTGGCCCACCATACTGACCTGTGTGTGTATATAGCACAATGACAATACCACACCAACACCCACTGTTTCATGGAGCTTGGTTCATATATTGGTGATGTGTTTGCTAAAGGTCTCTGTCACACATACATTTGTCTGCTTGGCATCCCCTTGATGAAAACCTCATTTGTTTCAGAGGGGTAGACAACACATTGCAAAACAATGGATAGCCTCTGTATGGAAGCTAGGAAGGGACCGCGTCGTCTTCTGCCGTCATTCCCGGGTCTCTCCTTCTTGACGCTGGACTGGCGCCGTCGGATGCACCGGTTGAGCAGATCAATGTCCCGGTGGTCGACTCAAAGTGGCGTTGAACCCCGGAGTAGCCAACTCTACCTCGAAGGATGCGGATGGAAGAGGGGTCGACGGGCTCTCGAACTGCCGAGCTTCGCAGAACCGGCACACCGGGCAGTAAAGAATGAAGCCTCTACTTCCGGGCTACGAAGAACAGGGAAAATGTCGCAGGAACAAAGGTAGCGGTTGCCAAGCTGTTCGAGCACTTCGGTGCTCGACTCGAAGATCCTACTGGAACGGGAAGCAAGTAAGGCAGAGTCCACGTTGCTGCCTGACAGCATCCGAAATGGGTAGCGGGGTACTGGCAGCAGACGGATAAACGATACAGGAACCTGGGCTCAGATGTGCGGCTGAGTGGCCACTTTAAAACCATAGAAACACAAAACTCCAGGACTCTGGTTCACTCCAAACATAACTCACTTTATTGATGAACAGCACATGTTTTATACAGTACAACACAATGCCACAATAGGACGGGAGGGGCCAAGTATTCTAATACTGACTTGGCCCAAGAACCAATCAAATACAATAGACATGTCACACAGGGGTTAAAGGGCCAATGGCAGATGGAGACAAAGGGCCAATGGCAGATGACCTAACAAACATAATAATCAAGATATTACTGCATTTAGAATACAAACATGTTTGATTAAGTCTAGACAAAGACAAGGACCTGATGGGCGGGAATACACATTCAGGGGACCAGGCAGGGGTTGAAGCACGTACGCACTAGTTTGAATATGTGGCTCCAACCCTGGCCAATCAGTGCGCGCAGTGAGTCATTCGTCAACCAATCCGGCGTCAACTCACTGCCTCCGGTTTCCCGTGCTCAAGGCGGCATCGATGCCTCGAACACCGAACCGGGAACCACCGGCTTCTATTCCGTGACCGTGTATCCCTCGCACATATTACATATGATACTTAAACAGTTCGACTGTAACGGTTTTGTGAGACACTCAGACCAGTAGGTTAGAATAAAACACAGTTTTATTAAAAGACAAGAAAGACTGCCCTCTATAGGCAATACAATATGACTGGAAATAGACAAGAAGTACAGATGCCCTCTCAGGCCCAGTATACAGGGAAATTAATATATACTGTCACAGGACAGGGATAAGCAAGCATACAGGGTACACAAGGGTTAAAGTTCATAGAATTTAATCAGTCTCTGTTGTGGTGTGTTTGACAACGCCCATAAGATGGTAAAGGAGCGATACTGTGGTGCTAGATGTGAGAGCACCAGTAAATAGAGCAGGAATGAGACTACTGCTTATGCTGAGCAGGAAACTGAGGCCACAGTACTCTGCTAGAGCTAGCACACGTTGAGCCGTGAGCACCCGACCGGTGCGGTAAGCATAGACTAATTGTACTGCAAGAGCTTAGGAGTTTGGAGCCACTAGCACCCAACCAGTGCGGTAACAGAGACCAAGTACACTGCAAGAACTGAGATGTTAAGAGCCAATAGCACCCAACCAGTGCGATAACGGAGACCAAGTACACTGCAAGAGCTGAGGTGTTAAGAGCCAATAGCACCCAACCTGTGCTGTAACGGAGACCAAGTACACTGCGAGAACTGAGGTGTATAGTGCCAATAGCACCCAACCGGTGCGGTAACAGAGACCAACTACACTGCAAGAGCTGAGGTGCATGGAGCCAATAGCACCCGACCGGTGCAGTAACAAGATCACTGCGCACAGCAAGTGTTAACGGATGCGCAATGTTAATCGGAAACCACCATGCTCTGCAAGTGTTAACGGGAGGCTCTTTGTAACGGAGGCAACAATGCTCTGCAAGTGTAAGCGAAGGCTCAGGGTTAACGGAGGCAACAGTGCTCTGCAAGTGTGAACAGAAAGCTCAATGTAACTGAGGTAACAATGCTCTGCAAGTGTTAATGGAGGCTCAGTGAACGGAGGCAACGGTGCTCTGCAAGTGCAAATGGAAGGCTCAATGAAACTGGGACCACTGTGCTCTGCAAATGTTAACGGAGGCTCAGTGTAATGGAGGCAACAGTGCTCAGCAAGAGTAAACGGGAAGGCCCAGTGAATCGGAGACAACAACTCTGTCAGCCCTGCAGTCAGCACAGCGGAAGTCAGAATGTCACCCAAGTGACACAGGATCAGGATCACAGCTGGAACACAGGCAGGGTCGTCAGCGTAGCCGGGTCAGGTCACGGAGCAGGAACGTCAGCCAGGCCGGGTCAAATCACGGAGCAGGATTGTCAGACTAGCCGGGTCAGATCACGGAGCAGGAACGTCAGCCAGGCCGGGTCAAATCACGGAGCAGGATCGTCAGACTAGCCGGGTCAGATCACGGAGCAGGAACGTCAGCCAGGCCGGGTCGAATCACGGAGCAGGAACCAAGGAGAGTAGTCAGACGGGCCAAGTCGGTACACAGGAACGCAGGAAGACAGCTACACAGTACCACTGGTACAGGAACACCACGAAAGGGCACCTGACAGGTGCCAAAGGCCCGGTATATGAAGGCCATACTGGGCAGGCCAAACAAAGCTCAGCCAATGGGAGCGCACCACAGCAAAGAGTGACAGAAAGATCACGGGAACCGTGATATCGCCATACATTAAACATACGATGTTCGACAGTACATGAAACATAAGTTCTTTAACATAGGGAATGGCTGGCCAGTTCGTACTCCAGAGCCCACAGCTACGTTCAACAGGGCAAAAGGTCCATACTCTTTGGATAAACAGTTCGAGGTCCAGACAAGGGCTCAAGTAACGGGTAGGATCTGTTACAGTCTCCTCCTCCAGAATGCAAAAAGTTAATGGCATAATGATGGTTCATAGTATGCATTACTGATAGTTAGACATTGCAGTTTCAAATCCTGTCATCCATTCCTACAGGCATCCATGGCATGATCCATCATGGAACAGAGGAATGTCCAGGGGACACGTTGGGTCCATGTCCATGAAGCTCACTTCTTGTTGTTCCCAAGTGTTGGTGTTTCTTCAATGTAAAACTTGAAGTTGTTAGCTAGCTCTGCAATAACTTTCACACAATAGCAAAATGCCGTCAGTCTCAGAAAAAGAAGGATTACTTCAGAACCTGGTACTTGCGTCCGATAACAGCACTATGAAGAAGCTAATTGCCATATGCCTAATTATTGGGGGGACTTTATATAGGGTGGTAGTTCCGCTTTAAGTGTATGAGTAGGATTTTGCTAAGATCTAATGGGAAAAAATTGCATAGCAATACTGCTCTTCTTCAGAGTTCATATATGTTTTGTAGGGCCTATGAGCAGCTGTAATATGTTTCCTCAGTAGTCAGGTGTTATGTGAAATATACCCATGGGGTAGTTGGAGTAGGCTTCAATGTATTGTGGTACAATACAAATGTGTCGATGCTCTACTCTATTATTAACCATATTCAAGAAAGCCCATCTCAAATCCAAATATGTCTGTTGATATTGCTGTTGAATTATCCATTTCTCTAGATAAATAGCTAAATAGTTAGGAGTTATGTTTCTGTTATACTCAGAAGGCATTTCCCTAAATCAGGGTTCTGGTCATTAAACAGTGACCATTAATGGAGTTTGAGATGTATTGATGCTAGAAGATGATGTGGAGATTCACGAAGGTGTGATTAGGAGGAGATAAGGTAGCGATAACATCTCCAGTAATCTCACTTCTCCATTTCCTATGTTATTCTATGGAGCCTATGTTGTGAGATTCCTCTAGTTTGAAATATATTGGGGAATGGGCTCCATATGAAAACACTGGACCTGGAGAAGTGAGATCACTACATAAGTCCACCTTATCAACTGTTCATCACATCTCACTGAGTAACCCTCCATGTGCTCCCTGCATGGTGTAATCAAATTGACCAGACTAGTCGCTTCTTCATGCTGCTGTCTTGTTGCCAAACACAACTTATCTCAATGAGTAACCTCAGATGAACAGCTGTAGTGTGTAATTGCTTTTCCCTCACCAGAGTATGAATCCCAAACTATCTTTGATATGATAATGTATCTGAAAGTGAATTATCCAACACAAATACATGTTTGGCAAACACCTCTATTACCACACCAGTTGATGGAACTAAATGTGGACAGTCTGGCACCTAGGGCCAGATTTAAAGGTTTGCTCTAAAACGTTGCTAAGTAAAAAAGGCACATTGCCCGCAAATAATAAATAAATTACATAGGATTCAACAGGTAGTCTATAAGAATAGCTAATGAGCGTAGGCACAACTAAAACACTAAAACCTGCATTGCGCCTTTTTTGTGTCCTAATCAGTCGATAAACACATCTTCTGTCAACTTGTAACATAAACGGCCGACGTTGGCTAGCAACCCTAATTGATGAACAAATTCAAACCCACAGCTAATCCCAAGAGCCCAAAGTATGAAATATGTTCAAATACACCTATATATACCCAAAAAATAATGGTCACACCTTGTCTGTATTTTGAGTTTTGGCGAGGTAGATCACAGGACCCAGGAGCGGAGGATAGAGTTTAGAGCGAGGGAGAGAGAGAAGCATCTCCTCTGTAAGGCAGAAGGATTTTGGAGAGGAGAGATTTGCATTTAAATAGACACATCATACTTTTGCACATATTCCATACAAACACAAACAAACACACATAGTATTTTTTTCATAACACATTTTTTACCCTTTATTTTGACACTGTGAATCACAGAGTAACAGAGAGTGAGTGGGATCGAGTTTGTCTGTGAGGGCTTGTGTGAGTGCCTGGGTATGAGTGGGTGACTGATGCGAGGAGAGATGGACAGGAGAGAGGGAAGGGGAGGGTAGTGGAAGAGGAGGAAGGACAGGAGGGCATCCCTGATCAGAGTAAGAGTGGGAGAGGGAGATCCAAGGGTCCGAGGGGGACCCGGACAAGAGCAGACACACAGAGGAGAGGGTCAGCTGTGTCAGTGGAATGAGAGGTACCTGTCTGGGAGCACCCTACAAACTCAAGGGCAGCGCAGGCAGGACACTCTGGCCACAGCTCTGACACCTCGCAGGCTGGAACTGAGGAGAGGCTCAGGATTCAGTACATTGAAGAGGAGAACAGGGCCCTTGTGGAAGCTAACCTGGAGGGAGAGCATCCTCTTTCCGAAACAGAGGGTACCTGGAATGGCTGCGAGTAGGAAGGCTACCTGTAGTCAGGTCCACAGCAGGGTCAACGCAGTGGTCACTTGCAGATAGACCTTGGACTCTGTTAAGAAGAGATGGGGAGACTGTAAGAGGGTGGTGAAGAAGAAGATTTGGAGGTTGCCCTGTCCGCCCGAGGCACCGGAGGTGGTCCCCCTGCCCACATCACCTTCAGCAGATGAGAGGATATGCTGCGGCAGTCCCTGTCAGCCATGGCTGTTAAAGGGGGGTGCCTGGAGGATCAGACACTGGGCAAGAGAGGAGCCACCACACTACCGGTAAGCATATCATCATATAACCACACACCACATCAACAGACACAACCATCACACACAAACACAGTCACACCTCTACACATGCCCATCATTGATCCACACAATTGCACCAACACAGCACCCTGAGGGTAAAAAACAGGACAGAATACAAGCACTAATGGGAAGGTTCGACCATGGCCAAACCTGGACAAGTCCCAGTACAACTCTCTTGTTGCTATGCTGATCAGACACAAGGCACACAAACCATGCTTCACAAAATGCTGTCTGTTAAAGATCATCAGTGTTCCACCATAATGTCACCCATGCACCCACAGAGAAGTCAGCACATAACCCCTTGAGTGCTAGAGGGATCATCAATGCATCGCTCAACAATGCTTTGACAACCCCTCTGGTACTCAAAGGGTTAACTGACAACAAACATAAGTCAACAGGGATACGATTAATGCTACTAGGGGGACAATCACTAAACGATGATAAAGAGATGATGGAGTGAAGTTAACACTTCCATACCATCACTTCACCAATTCCCATGTTAGCCTATGGAGACAATTCAATAACATGTTTCAAGATTTTGAGGTCTCAATGTATAGACGCCATAGAAATACATTGGAAATGGAGAAATTATATCAATGGAGAAGTCATCATCATTTCCACTTCACCTCCTCTTCATCAGGTCTCCATCACCCCTCACTGTCACCATCTCATTGAATCATAAAAAAAGATGGATCAGGTCACACACCACAGTGCCACTGAGACCAGCTGTGTGTATGTGCAACACACAGGCCTCAAAATAACCAACATTCTTGAATTAAAGAAGGACCAAATAGGCCATTGTGTTGTGTATGCAATAATTTGCTCTCACTGGAACTGTCATATCATACATTGGTTTGCACATGGATCTTCAAGAGTGGTGATGCCATGGATGCATCCACTATTTGCGGGATACACATGGGAACCAAATATCAACCACTGAGGTGGCACACCAACAGGCCATGACTGATGGATATCTCTGATCAAGCAAGGCTGGGTCACTCAGAAAGATGGAGTGACTGATTCAAACAACAACAGGCCTTAATCAGAGAAATCCTTCACTACTGACCTGATTGGTGGCCTTGAGGAATGAACTTGGACATACCTCATGTACAGGATCCTGTCAAGTTCATCAATATGTGATTGCCAGGGTGGTATCCCATGCATTGCAATGCAATTCATAGGATATTATCATGACACTCAGAGATTCACATGTCATTTACATTATCTTGCATTCATTCTGTCATTGCTTACATTACTAATCACATCATGTCATTTCCCCACACAACATACAGGCCTGCAGCACAGCAGGAGGCCATGGAGGATGAGGCAGAGTCATCCCCCTGTGAGGATTATCCAGAGGAGGGGACCAGCCGGTTGTCACCATACCCACCAATATACTCTGTACAACAGGGGGGGCTGGAAACTTGTGGTCCAGGGGGCAAATACATTCAAGTGGCCCATTTCTATTATTGTTCCAGCCCACCCCTTTTTGTTAATTTTAAAATTGGCATTAATGCTGTGCGACTTATGTCAAGTGATACCACCTAGCTTACAGTTGAAATGCGGCTGCACTAGTGCACTACTACAAAGCTTACAATTAAATTAATTAAGTAAAGCTTACCTAGTGATACTATAGAGCTTACAAGGGAAATGATTTATGCTACTAGTTTAGCGCCAATAGGATTGTACCTCTGTGGTATCACTAGTGTAGCTCCATTTACAGCAGCAATCGGGAGAATTAGTGACGTGCAGTGGCCTACCAGCCCAGACATATGGCCAGCCGAGGGGCAATTGCCCCCCAGCCAGTCCACCCCTGCTGTACAAAGACCCTTATCACGGTTCCCGTGATCTCTCTGTCACTCTCTGCTGTGGTGCGCTCCCATTGGCGGAGCTTGTTTAGCCCAGCTAGTGTGGCCTTCAAATACCGGGCCTCTGGCACCTGTCAGGTGCCCTTTCATGGTGTTCCTGTACCAGTGCTTCCGTTGCTGTGTTCCTGTGTACCAATTTGGCCCATCTGACTATTCTTACTGGTTCCTGCTCTGTGATTGACCCGGGTTGGCTGACGTTCCTGCTCCGTGATTGACCCGGCTTGGCTGACGTTCCTGCTCCGTGACCTGATTCCGGTTATCCTGTCGTCCTGAGAGTGTTCCTGCTGAAGATCCTGATTCTATGTCACCTGGCGACATTTTGAACTTTTGTGTGCAGTGCTGTGCAGGCTAACATCCAGTTAACCCTTGCAGAGCTTGTTGCCTCCGATACTGAACCTGTCCGTTAACACTTGCTGAGCACTGCGGCCTCCGATACTGAGCCTGTCCGTTAACACTTGCTGAGCACTGTTGCCTCCAGTTCTGAGCCTATCCGTTAACACTTGCTAAGCACTGTTGCCTCCATTATACCGAGCCTTCCGTTACACTTGCAGAGCATTTATGGCCTCCGTTAACTGTGCTTCCGCTTAACACCTTACTTGCACAGTAAAGCAGTTGGCGCACCGAGTGGTTCTGTTGGGCGATTCCTTCTGCTCTCACAGTGTACAGGGTTCTGTTACCGCACCGGAAGGGTGCTATTGGCTCTGGTTCCATTCAGCTCTTGCAGTGTTTGTGACTCCATTACTGCACCGGAAGGGTGCTATTGGCTCTGGTTCCATTCAGCTCTTGCAGTGTTTGTGACTCCGTTACCGCACCGGAAGGGTGCTATTGGCTCTGGTTCCATTCAGTTCTTGCAGTGTTTGTGACTCCGTTACTGCACCGGAAGGGTGCTATTGGCTCTGGTTCCATTCAGCTCTTGCAGTGTTTGCGACTCCGTTACTGGACCGGAAGGGTGCTTTTGGCTCTAGTTCCATTCAGCTCTTGCAGAGTGTTGGGTATCTCGCTCATTGCCTGTCCTTGGAGTATGTTAGTTCTGCCTCACTGCTAAGGTGCTTTCACACCTTGCTCCACAGTCTCTTGCTGCTCTTACCATCTACTGGGCATTGTCTAAACACACCACAAACAGAGACTGATTACCTACCGAGGACTTTACCCCTTGTGCCATTACTGTTTCTTATTTTGCCTGTCTTGTGACAGTATATGCCCCTACACTATATTGTGCCTGAGAGGGCATCCATTATCCAATTCCATTTACCTGTCATTGCCAATTTAGACTATAGTGGGCAGTGTTCCTTGTTTTTTCAATAAAACTGTGTTTTATTCTAACCTCCTGGTCTGAGTGTCTTACAAACCGTTACAACCCTGTTCTCCATGAATATGTATTTGGGGTCCCTCAGCCTTTTGACATCACCACCACCTTGGAATGTGTCTGAACTTTGGCATTCAGGCCCTGGTTGCAATGTCCCTGGCTGTTTGGCGTGATCCCCAAAAAATACCCCTCGTCCCAATGGCAGTTCTGCCCCTGTCCTTTGTGTACCTCTTCGATTTGGGTACCCCTCCACCCAGCTGATCTGCCCCCCCAATCCTACGCTGACCAGGGATGACCTCCTGAGCTTCCACCTCTCCTGTTCCTCTTCCCAGCCCTCTCTCCTGCTCGCTCCTTTCCCTGCCATCTCTCACCCACTTGCATGCAGGCACTCATTCAGGCCCTCACAGACATGCTTGATCACACTCACTCTCTATCACTCAGTTGTACTCACTAACTCACACTGTCAAATAAAAAGATATATGTATGCAATGTGTTATAAACAAAAAACTATGTGTGTGTATGTTTGTTTATGTTTGTATTCGTGTATGGCAAATATGCAAAAGTATATTATGTGTCACTATAGGTGTACCAACTCTCTCCGCTCCTAACTCTTTCTACCTCGCTCCAATGTATGCTCCTCTCTAAGGACGTTGATAGAGTTTGAAGATTCTTTTCTGCACAATGAAGAATCTTCAGGGCCAGGATGTTTAACTGTCTGCTTTTTGTTTCCACTTGATTCTGGAGATATCGGACAACAGACACATTGTCTGAGCATATCAGAGCCGCTTGCTGTTATAGGGGAATGCTGAAGTGGGTGAGTGTCTTCCAGACTGCAAGAAGCTCTTTCACGTTTATATGGAGCAGAGACTCCCGGCTGGACCAGTTGTCCTGGACTGAATCCCTCCCCAGCCTGAACTGCTGGCATCCGTATGAAAGATGACCTATTCTGGTTCCACTAGGGGTCTTCTTTTTGCTAAGTGCTGTGGTTTCGTCCATCTGACTAATTCCTGTTTTGTGGTTCTGAATACTGGAATCCTTAGGGTGGGGTTGTGAGGATTCTGTTTGTAGTACATCAGGAAATTTCATTGGGTTTGTCTGGCATGGACCTTTTCCCAGGGGAGAATTTGGAATGAGGATGTGAGATGACCCAGAAGCCTCTAGAAGGTTTTCAGAGACTGTATTCTCCTTAGTAAGAACCTTGACACAGCTTGGATAATGCGACTCTGTCTGTCCTGCGACAGAGTAGCAACTCCTTTGGAGGTGTTGAATTCTATCCCCAGAAACGTTAGAGACTGGGAAGGTACTAAAAATCTCTTTTCCAGATTTATCACCCAACCCAGGTTGTTCAAAAATGTTTTACAAATCACAGTGCTGCCTGCTGAACGTTCTCTGGATGAGGCTGTGATGAGAATGTCGTCCAGGTAGGGAATTTCTCGAATTTGATGCAGTCGTCTCAATTACACCATGGCCACTGCCAACACCTTGGTGAAGACACTCGAAGCCGACGCCAAGCCAAATGGGAGTACCCTGTATTGATAATGATTTCCCATGATATGGAATCTGAGGCATTTGCGGTGACTTTGTCTGATAAGGATGTGATGGTATGCATCCTGTAGATCCAGTCTGGTAAGGTATGCTTGTGGAGGGATTAATTTTAATGTTGAAGAGACTGTTTCCATCTTGAAGCGCCTTCTTTTCAGGAAGATGTTTAACCTTGTGAGGTCCAGAATGAGGTGTAACTCACTGGAAGGTTTCATAACAGGAAAGAGTGTTGAGTAGAAGCCTGTGAAGCCCTGGTGTGGATGGACTTCTTCTATCACATTGTTGGACAGTAATTGGTGTATGGAACGTCTCATCTGATGAGGTTGTGATTTTTTTCTTAATGACTGATTTTATGAATCTATAAGTTACTGGGACAGTTCGATAACCCAGTGCTTATCCCCTTCGTATAATATCCAGCACCCAGGTATCTTGATGTAGACGATCCCAGGCTTGCTGGAACTCCCCCAGTCTGCCCCCTGTTGGAGGAGGAGAAGGGACAGCACTGACCTCATTGCTGGAACTGGCCCTTTCACTGGAAATCCTTCCGATCTCCAGATCTTTGACCTTGATTTGCACCTCTTCTTTTTTGGTCAAAGCTTCTACCCGGTCGGTACTGTCTAGCGTCCCAAAAGGACTGCCTATGATATTGTCCAGGCCTAGTGGTAGGATTCCTGGGCTTTTTTACCTTGAGGAAGAAAAGGGCTTTTTATTCCTGATGATCTTTTAATAATCTCATCAAGCTGGTCCCCAAAGAGCTTTAAACCAGTGAAGGGCAGGGAGACAGTCCTGTTTTTGGATGATGGATCTGCTTCCCAGTACTTAATTCATAATGCGCACCATGACGTAATGGACAAGGCTGATGCTTTCGCTAGTATTCTGATGTTGTCCAGGGAGGCATCTCATGAATAATTGATTGCGTCTTTGAAGATGCCTAAATCATACAAAATTCTACTTCAGGAAACGGAAGATTCAATTTTTTCTTCTAGCTCAGCAAGCCAGATCCGCATAGTGTGAAACACTGAGGCCATTGCAGATGCCGTTTTCAAATTCTGGCTAAGAGTGAAAAATTGTTTCTTCAGTACTAGAAATACATTGTGGCATTTTTTTATAATCCAGATATAATTCATAAAACGCCATTTTAGGATGTTCATCATCCTTGATATTCAGATATTATTAAATAATATAGCAATACAGTCAGCTGAGAAAATGTATACTTCTTCTATGTAATCCTCTCCCAAAGGTTGCTCAGAGTCATATTTCAGAATTCTCCACTTTTCTATGTATATAGTAAAAAGTAGAATGACAAGCCATACCTTGCTCCCTTAAGATTGTTTTAAGAGTTCCCTTTAGCAACAGATTTGAACACAGAAACCACAGATGCTTCATCAAAGGGTACATTGGGTATAGACACAGGAGATGGTTGTACTGAAGGTTGAGTGAGTGCTACAATACTTAAGACTCTCTTTGCTATCAGCAACATCCAAAAATACTTGACAAACAAGGAAGATAAGTATAATATCCTCCAAAGGGACAGATGAATAATAAAAAAACACTCAAAATACTACCCAATCAGAAAGTAATAAGGTAAAATTATATACCCCGATAGTCAGTTTGCTGGCAGACCATGCCATTTACTTTATATCCAGAGAGCATGAATTGGAGCCTCTCAGAATTGCCCTCATGGAATGCTGAAGCCTTCAAACTGAAACTGCTCAGTTTCTAGAGGAGATATTGACAGACTCACTTTTAGCTTAACCTGCCTCAGTCCATTCCAGTCAGATGCTGCAGTACTGGCTGCTGCTGGTTCTTAGGCCTCCTGATCCTGAGTCCTGCTGGCCTCCTCGTCTTACGCTAGGTCATGACGGCGAGCGCTAATAATGGAGTATATGCGCCGTGCCTCAGAACATGCACAACCAATGAGAGAGGAGTATCAAAGCACTTCTCTCTCATTGGCTGCAGTGCGTGACATCATCTTGCATGCTAGGATGGATAGGAAGGTACTGGACGGCGGCAGGGCACATCTAATGCCGTCCGTACCTTTGTATTCATCATGCGCTTCTGCTTTTGGTTTTATAGATGATATGCCGCAGGCTGCGGGCATCACAAGCCGCCGCTAAGTAGTAACGGTACAAAATGGCAAAACGACTGGACGGCCAGGAAATATGAAAAAAATGGGACTGTCCCGTTCAAAACAGTACATATGGTCAGCCTACAGAGGTGTAACTAGAAGCCTCCGGGCCCTGGAGCAAGAAGTGCCATGGGCCACCCCCCGACGACATTAGGAGGGACAGTCCCTCTTTTAGACCCAAATCCCTCTGTCCCTCTTTCCCATCCTGATGTCCCTCTTTTTAGGAGATCAGATTGTGAGGTGTGTATATAAGTGTAACACATTGCTCTACAGCAATAAAACTCACATTAATGTTTGTTTAAATGTGAGTATACTTGTTTATAAATTAGTCTGTGTAAATAAAATCCTTTGGTCTTGTTATAAATCATTTATTAGGTTACACAAAGAAATGTCAATAGGTCATGAAATAGCCTAAGAATTCTCGGTAATGTCCCGCCCACCAGCCACACCCCCAGCAGCACCCCCTGAAACACAAGTGTCCCTCTTTCGCAAATTTGAAATGTTGGGAGGTATGTTGGCCCCCCTTGACCACATTGGCCCCATCTACATTGCCCCCCAATTGCCACAATGCCCCGATCTCCTACCTCCCTGGAATGGCAGGAGAGACGCGTTGAGCTCCCGCATGGCCCTCTTTAGTAATGCAGGGCACTGAGAGATAATGTCATGTCCCAGCGCTCTGCATTACTAGAGTGCCGTAGGGAGATTACGGGTGCCAGGCGGAGGGGGTGGCGGGGCCCCAGGACTGATGGGCCTGGTCGCGACCCCTATAGTTACGCCACTGAGTCTACCAATGTTTTCCATTGATATATTGTGTGTACACACATAACCACTGTTGTGAATATCATTAGGTGTAGGATGGTGACACTAATCATTAAAGGTGCCCCTCCTTTTTTCCCTGTGGCCCCATGTGTGCCCCCCTAATTATAATTTCTAGAGTCCTCACTGATCAGGAGGGTTCTGATGTACCCCAAGCATGGTCTTTTTTTTTTTTTTGCTACACAATAAGGAAGGATATTTGCCAGTGTAGTAAAGATTTGGCTATATGGGGACTATCCTGCAATGGACTATTCTGACATTGAAAGGGTTAATTGTCATTTGTTTGGATCATTGTGCACTGGAACAAATTTAAACGGTTAAACACCCCATAGGAAAAAACCAACGGGAATCTTAATTTCAATCCATTTGGCTCCAGGGTTGCACCTCTTCAATAAGGACAATAATAAATGATTGCATTGATTCCTGTAATAATGTTTTTTTCCGTATTCTTGCGTCTTACGGCATATCTGTCGCCTTTTACCACAGACTTGCACCACTTTCTCTACAGGTACATCTACCATTTTCTTGTCTTACGGACGAATGTGAAAGGGTTACTGCAAGTGTCTGATTTCTCTCGCGAGAGTCTCTGTGCCAGATTTGGGTTGATGACCATTACCTACCCCAATCCCCCCTCCCCTTTAGTCTAGTCTACTCCGGCAGCTGCACCGTCACGTTACGGGGCCACCCTCACGTGTTTAGTAGGCTCCGCCTTCCCGTCCCCGCTTTCGGGTCTCGGTGGCTGCTGGGCTCACTGAACTGTGGACCGGTGTCTGGCGGCATCACCTTAATTTCCCGGATCTAGCCCGGCGGCAGGAGGAGGAGTAGCAGCAGCCTGCAGTCTGGTGTTTTGCATTTGCGGGGCCGCCCATAGCACAGGGGAAGCAATCTGCCTTTGAATTCTCCCTATTACTGGTTATCTTTCGTAACATCCCTGGATTATATTTATTTCCGATTTTATTAGAAGCATATTTATATCAGTTTTATTATTTGTGATATTTTTAAACAAACAAAGAGGACGAGTGCCTGAAGCCGGTTATCCTTAGGACAAAGAGTATCAGATCGGGGAGGATAAGGATCGTTTGCTGCTGGGCTCGTAAAGCGGTGCCACCTTTCTCCCCCTCCCCACAATGAGCAGCTCTAGTACCAACAGCTCCAGCAGCGCTAACACATGCACCACAGCCACGAGCAGCAGCAGCAACAATGCAACAGCCGCGGGGAGCAGTGGGGGGAACACCGGGGAGGGGGCGGAGGAGACAGCCAAGGACTCCGCAGACATAGCCGCCTTCTACAGATCCGGTGAGCGCACACATACTGGGTGGAGGGGGCCTGGGCACTCCGCCTTCATGGCCAACCTGTTCACTTGTGTCAGGAGCAGGCGAGGTGCTCTGGGGTGGCTGTAGGTAGAATGAAATGGAGTAAATCAGTTGC
This sequence comes from Rhinophrynus dorsalis, assembly GCA_037306005.1. Lineage (NCBI taxonomy): Eukaryota > Metazoa > Chordata > Amphibia > Anura > Rhinophrynidae > Rhinophrynus > Rhinophrynus dorsalis. The sequence goes on along the minus strand of CM074723.1, from coordinate 281,461,329 downwards.
ACAAAAGCACAAATCAGGTGAAAGGAGATGTTAACACTTTGAATAATAGACAGGTGGACCTCTAACTAGCATATACATCTGGCACTCAGTTAAAATGGCTTTTAACCTCTTGATTGATGGGTAGACCACTTGCATTCGAAGATGGGTAATGTTAGACGCTCCTTTTTAATCCTTTGGGTGCCAGAGGGGAAGCCAATGAGTTGTCTACTCCTTTGGTACTCATGGGGTTAATGTGACTGCTGATTGCGCTTCACAATTGCTCCAGTCGTTTTTACATATATGCCACACATTACATCTCCCCCTCCCGAGGTAAGTGAAACCTCTGAGGCTGACTTAACCATTTGAATACCGGGGGTGCGTTGCGAACTCTCCTGGCGCTCAAAGGGTTAAAAGGAGAGGGGTAATTATTGGACAAAACAATTTTTACCAAAGAGGCAAATGCAGATTTCCCATTAATTTTTAATTTGGCGTTTAAAATGAACTCTCCTAGTGGTGATGGGGACAAACCGATCATGAGCAATGTGCAGCAACCCTTTCTGGTACTCCACAGGTTAAACCCATTGAATGCTACATAACTCATTGACAAGCCCCAGGATTCGTCTCGTGATGCAGTAAAGGGTTAATTCTAGATCTAAACTGGGGTGATGTACAAAGGGTCTTATTTAACAATAACTGGTAGTTCGTATATCACCCCGTTTCTATCCCAGATTAACCCTTTGCGTGCGTGAAGCTCTGTCGCTGAGCGGGTTATCGTTTACCTTGTGTGTGCTATGCCAAGCATTGTTGTGTATGTGACACCTCGCCCATAGAGTGCGGTTATTGTGATTCTTCTACACTATAGGAGTTCAAGAGCACCGTGTGCAGAGATCTGATACTTACATAGGGGGGTGGTGTGTTTGTGTGTGCTAAGGTGGCTTTAACCTTTTGAGTGCCAAAAGTTCCCCTCTGGCACGCTGTAGGTTAACCGTTTGGGTGCTAAATGGACATATAAGGTAGCCAAATGAAATGTCTTGAGAGCAGGGCAGGCATACATCTTGTTATGGCAGCATTGTTTATAGTTTTGTAGATGTATAGATCAGGGGGGATTCTTGTTCTCTCATGATACATTTTAATGTGACCAAGGATTGCCCCACTTGACTTAATATACCTTCCCGTGGAATGATTGTTAACCCCCCCCCCCCCCCATTGTAGTAAGCTTGCCCACCTTCATGGGCTCTTAAGCACCACGGCTGTCATGAGATAGGCGTCGGTAAGATTAACCATGTGAGAATCAGTAGGTTGTGAAACGCAATACAAACTAATAATGAGCAGGATAAACCTATTGGATGCTAGACATGTCAGGCACGCCGTTTAGAAATGCAGTAGTTTTTTTGGCATCCAGTGGGTTAAAGGGGTGCCCTTCAACTGTACAGTATGATCTAAATGGGTCTGATTGGCCAGGTCCTTGATCTACATAATCACCATGATGTAATGTGTCAGGCCACACAAGATATGCTAAAACATGAGCAGGGAATATCAGCTGTAAAGTCTACAGTTAGTCTCAGTGAAAGGGAAAATGGCACAAGGGCTGGGTTCCATTTTAGCATTATGCAACACATCCTTTCACTTGCCTTCACCTGCTATGTTGATGTTTGTTTTATTGTTTTTCATTGTGTCAATTTTCATTGTAGTGTTGACCCTCTGAGTTCCAGTGAATATCCAATGCATTGGGTACCCACCTGGCACTCAGAGGGTTAAGACATTTCATATGGGTTTTCGTTGTCTACTTATTGACTGTATTATCTCTACTGTTTCTAAAATGTTTTTTAACCCTTTGAGTGCGATGTAGTGTTCAACTCATTACTTGTACTAGTTAACGTTTAAAGATCACATTATGTCTGATTTATAGTCTTGTATTATATTTTTTAATATGGTATGCCAGTGTTATTCTTGCATTGCAAAGTGTACTCATTTATAGAAATATATATTATGCTAAGCACACTTAAAAGACTGCATTAGTGCTATAGATTTTATTAAGGTCTTCGTGTTTTGCAAAGTGGTATCCTTCCTGGCCAGAATCAATAATCTGCCATTCACATTTAACTGTCCTTGTCTCTCGGGGGGGGGGGGGGGGGGGGGGAGGTGTGGTAATGTTTTATGTGTGCTTGTTGACTTCTGTTCTCTGGTACATGCTTTTTATGTCCAGTAGGGAACATAGGGCGTATTCTTCAAGCTAAAGGGATGCAATTCTAGAGCAAAAGACTGCACTAAGTTTTTGGTAAATTCAAATACACAATTGATTTTAACCATTTGTGTGACAGTTATCCGTTGTTTTGCAGTGTGTTGGATACCCCTTTGGCATTCGGAAGATTAAAGGGATATTATTACTTATGTCTGAAATTGTACAGATTAACAAAAGAAGTAGAATAACCTACCTCTCATGTCTCAAAACATTATAGTTTTTGAGTTTGTAGCATTTAAATTTCCCCATTTTCTCCCCTTTCCCTGACGTCAGCACTCCATGGGACAGAAGCGGATCCTGGTCATTTGACCTGCAGTTGACTCTTCAGCAGAGCCGAAATAGCTCTATTTAGAATGAAATACTTAATTGGAACGGTCTACAAAATATGCCTGGTTTGCAAGCACACTTTGTAGACCGTTCCAATGAAGTATTTCATTCTACATAGCGCTATTTCGGCTCTGCTGAAGAGTCAACTGCAGGTCAAATGACCAGGATCTGCTTCTGTCCCATAGACCACTGACGTCAGGGAAAAGGGAGGGAAGGGGGAACTTTAAATGCTACAAACTCGAAAACAATAACATTTTGAGACAAGGGAGGTGGGTTATACTACTTATGTTGTTAAGCTCTACAATTTTAGACATTTTTAAACTTATTACTATCTCTTGTAGCCCTTAACCCCTAGAGTGCCAGCTACTTACGCCGTACGAGTGGACACAGCTGTACCTGCTGTGCCACGCTCGTACGGCGTAAGAGTGAAATGCGGTCACTGCATGAGCCGGTATAACCGGCATGCAGTGGCCGCATTAAAAAAAAAAAAAATCCTGGCACTCATGGGGAGGCATGAGGATCACTCCTCATGCCTCCCCAGTTATTGATCTCCCAGCCGATCGGGCTGGGAGATCAATGAACACAAAGGAGAAACGGAGTTTCTCCTTCCCCCCCTCTCCTACCCGAACTTCCGGGTAGGAGTGGGCGGGACCGGGGGAATCCTCCAAACGTCATCGGTGACATGGTCACCGATGACGTTAGGGAAGTTTCCCCGATCCTGTTCACTCCTACCGGTGGTAGGAGTGAAGGGCAGGAGAGCTCTTGCTCTCCTGCGGTCGCATCATTGATCTCCCAGCCTATCGGCTGGGAGATCAATGACTGGGGAGACACCAGGAGGGGTCCTGATGTCCCCCACGAGGTCTGAAAAGTGTATTAAAAAAATAAAAAAAAAAAAAATTACATTAAAGTAACCCTGTGAGTGCCACAGGGTCCCAGCACATTGCTTTGCAATGTGCTGGAGACCCCTGTTGCACTCACAGGGTCAATTCTTTGGGGGGGGATTTTTTTTTTTTTAAAGACCTCATTGGGGGGATCAGGGGGGATCCTGATGCCCCTCAATGAGGTCTATAATTGGAAAAAAAAAAAAAAAAAAAATTTAACCCTGTGTGTGCCACAGGTGGGGGTCCAATGCACCCCCCCCCTCCTGTGGCACACACAGGGCTTTTATCATTATTTTGTTACCAGAGATTGTTGGGGGGCCATCAGGATTGCTCCTGATGGCCCCCCAACAAGCTCTGATTACAAAGTAATGATAAAAAAAAAATTAACCCTCCGAGTGCCACAAGGGTCCAATGCATTGCTTTGCAATGCGCTGGAGACCCCGGTGGCACTCACAGGGAAACTTTTTTTAATAACTTTTTTTTTTTTTTTGGTAAGACCTCATTGGGGGGATCAGGGGGGTTTGTATACCCCTCAATGAGGTCTATAATAAAAAAAAGTAAAAAAAAAAAAAAAATGAACCCTGTGTGTGCCACGGGGGGGGGGGCAATGCAGCCCCCCTTCTGCGGCACACACAGGGCTTTTATCATTACTTTGTTATCAGAGATTGTTGGGGGGGTCATCAGGATTGATGGCCCCCCAACAAGCTCTGATTACCAAGTAATGATAGTAAAAAAAATTAACCCTCTGAGTGCCACAAGGATCCAATGCATTGCTTTGCAATGCGCTGGAGACCCTTGTGGCACTCACAGGGTCACTCCGTTTGTGGACATATATATTTTTTTTTACTAAGACCTCATTGGGGAGGGATCAGGGGGTCCTGATGCCTCTCAATCAGGTATATAATAAAAAAATAAATAAATTTAAAAAAATTTAACCCTGTGTGTGCCACTGGGATAGGGGTTCAATGCAGACCCCCTTCCTGTGGCACACACACAGGACTTCTTATCATTACTTTGTGATCAGAGCTTGTTTGGTGGCCATCTGAATACAAAGTATCGATAAAAAAATTAACCCTTTGTGTGCTACAGGGGCCCAATGCATTGCTTTGCAATCCATTGGACACCCCTGTGGCACCCAAAGGATTATTTTTTTTCCCCTTTTATTTTTTATTTAGACCTCATTGTATGGGTTCTGATGCCCCCAACGAGGTCTACACAAAAATATTGGGGGAAAAGCCCCAAAAAATGCACGTGCCACAGGGGGGGTCCAACGCAGTGCTTTGCAATACGTTGGACCCCCTGTAACACACACACACTTTTTTTTTTTTTTATTATTCTGTTTTTAGACCTGGATGGGGGACACCAGGAATGTTCCTGACACCGCCTCCCCAACGAGGTATGAATACAAAATAATAATTAAAAAAAAAACCTCTTTGTGTGAAACAGAGGGTCCAACGCATTGCTTTGCAGTGCATTGGGCACCCTTGTGGCATGCACAAAAAATGCCTCCGATTCCCCCCCACACACACACACGTACCGTATTCCCCTGCCTGGTTCCACAGCCAACTGGCAGTTCCATTCCCCAGCCTGACCCCCAGCCTGTTTCCACTGCCTATTGGTAGACTCGGAGTACCACTATGCACTAGATTCAGGCTGGGAATCAAACTTTGTATGAGGGGGACATACAGTGCACACTGGTAGTCACAGATCTCCCATACACACTCTCAGACACTGCCCCACCATCTCCACCATCCTTCCTCCTCTGCTCATACCCACACACACTGCCTAATCCCTCACCCTCCCACACTGTTACACTGGTAGTCACAGGTCCGCGAGTACACTGGCTGACGCCCTAGCTTCTTTCATTTGTTAGCCATTAAATCACACATACACTGTTTGCTTTCCCATTCCTGTTTCACTGGTAGCTACGCTCCTGTAGTGTAAATTGGTATGTCAACCCACAGCAGTGGGGTACCATTTTTCTTAGGCTGGCAAGAAGTCCTCCTAGGAAATCCCACGCCATTGAACCATTTTAGTATCTTTGAAGTGACTGAAGTGTAAAAGAAACGTTTGTTTGTTTTCTGTAGCACCACATTCTGGAAATAGTTGTGCCAACTAACTTAGGGGTAAAAAGGCAAGTGACCCCTCATTAGATGCGGCATGTTGTCTTCTTTCCAAAATGGTATAGTTTATCTACCTTTTCTTCACTTCTGAAGGTGTTATAGCCATTTTCATAGAGGCAAGTCAGGTTTGAGAAAATGTTAGAAACATCAGTTTGTAGTAGGTGTAGTTTTCTACTTCTAGCACTCCCTAAGATAGTTCAGCTCATACCAATGGGGTGTCGTTTGACTCCTAAGAGCTTTAGCTAACAAATGCAGTTGAAAATTCCATGGTTTTCACAGAGCTCCATACATTTGAAGGGGCAGAAATGTAAGAAAATGCCTTTTTTTTTCATTAGCGCCACCTCCTGGAAGCATTTGTGCATGCCAGCCTTTGGGTATGAAGGCAAGTGACCCCTCATTAGATGCGTCAGGTTGTTTTCTTTCCAAAATGGCATTGTTTTCTACCTTTCCTGCATATCTATTATGGTTATAACCATTTTAGTGCAAGCAGATAATTTAAGAAACAAAAGTGTCAGGTTTACGTACGTGTTCCTAGCACCCACATATTGTATGTTAAGCCACACAAATGGGCTACCATTTTTCTCATGTTGGTAGCAGGTACTGAATACAGCAGGAAATGTTATGGTTTTCAAAGATTTTAGTATCTTTGAAGTGGTGGAAATGTAAAAAAAACATGTATTTATTCCCATAGCGCCACCTTTTGGAAATATTTGTGCACTTCAGCCCAGGGGTAGAAAGGCAAGTGACCCCTCATTTGATGCGGGAGAATGTCTACTTTCCAAAATGGTATACCTTTTATACCTTTCCATCATGTCTCTAACAGTTATGAACATTTTAGTACAAGCAGCAATTTTCGAAGAAGCAAACAGGTAGGTGTAGTTATGCTTTTCTGGCACCCCTAAGGTATGTCGATTCATTCCAATGGGGTGTCATTTTTCTCCTAAGAGCACTAGCTAATGAATACAGTTGGAAATTCCATGGTTTTCACAGATTTCCATACAGATGAAGGGGCAGAAATGTAAGAAAATGCCATTTTTTTCCTATAGTGCCACCTTCTGGAAGCATTTGGGCACAACAGGCTTGGGGTAAGAAGGCAATTCACCCCTCATTAGATGCGGCAGGTTGTCTTCTTTCCAAAATGGTATGGTTTGTGTAGCCTTTCTTCACTTCTCTAGTTGTTATAACCATTTTTGTACAGACAAGTAATGTTTGAGAAAATGTTAGAAAAATTAGTGGTTGCAATAGGTGTAGTTTGTTACTTGTAGCGCCCACTAAGGTAGGGGAACTCATACCAATGAGGTGTCATTTTTCTCCTAAGAGCACTAGCTAATGAATACAGTTGGAAATTCCATGGTTTTCACAGATTTCCATACAGATGAAGGGGCAGAAATGTAAGAAAATGCCATTTTTTTCCTATAGTGCCACCTTCTGGAAGCATTTGGGCACAACAGGCTTGGGGTAAGAAGGCAATTAACCCCTCATTAGATGCAGCATGTTGTCTTCTTTCAAAAATGGTATGGTTTGTGTAGCCTTTCTTCACTTCTCTAGTTGTTATAACCATTTTTCTACAGACAAGTAATGTTTGAGAAAATGTTAGAAAAATTAGTGGCTGCAATAGGTGTAGTTTGGTACTTGTAGCGCCCACTAAGGTAGGGGAACTCATACCAATGAGGTGTCATTTTTCTCCTAAGAGCACTAGCTAATGAATACAGTTGGAAATTCCATGGTTTTCACAGATTTCCATACAGATGAAGGGGCAGAAATGTAAGAAAATGCCATTTTTTTCCTATAGTGCCACCTTCTGGAAGCATTTGGGCACAACAGGCTTGGGGTAAGAAGGCAATTCACCCCTCATTAGATGCGTCAGGTTGTCTTCTTTCCAAAATGGTATGGTTTGTGTAGCCTTTCTTCACTTCTGTAGTTGTTATAACCATTTTTGTACAGACAAGTAATGTTTGAGAAAATGTTAGAAAAATTAGTGGTTGCAATAGGTGTAGTTTGGTACTTGTAGCGCCCACTAAGGTAGGGGAACTCATTCCAATGAGGTGTCATTTTTCTCCTAAGAGCACTAGCTAATGAATACAGTTGGAAATTCCATGGTTTTCACAGATTTCCATACAGATGAAGGGGCAGAAATGTAAGAAAATGCCATTTTTTTCCTATAGTGCCACCTTCTGGAAGCATTTGGGCACAACAGGCTTGGGGTAAGAAGGCAATTCACCCCTTATTAGATGCGGCAGGTTGTCTTCTTTCCAAAATGGTATGGTTTGTGTAGCCTTTCTTTACTTCTCTAGTTGTTATAACCATTTTTGTATAGACAAGTAATGTTTGAAAAAATGTTAGAAAATTTAGAGGTTGTAGTAGGTGTCTTTTTGCACTTCTAGCATCCCCTGTGGTAGGTGAACCCATACCAATGGGGTGTCATTTTTCTCCCAAGAGCACTAGCTAATCAATATAGTTGTAAATTCCATGGTTTTCCCAGATTTCAGTACTGTTGAAGTGGCAGAAATGTAAGAAAATGCCATTTTTTTTCTATAGTGCCACCTTCTGGAAGCATTTGGGCACAACAGGCTTGGGGTAAGAAGGCAATTCACCCCTCATTAGATGCGGCAGGTTGTCTTCTTTCCAAAATGGTATGGTTTGTGTAGCCTTTCTTTAATTCTCTAGTTGTTATAACCATTTTTGTATAGACAAGTAATGTTTGAGAAAATGTTAGAAAATTTAGAGGTTGTAGTAGGTGTCTTTTTGCACTTCTAGCATCCCCTGTGGTAGGTGAACCCAAACCAATGGGGTGTAATTTTTCTCCCAAGAGCACTAGCTAATGAATACAGTTGTAAATTTCATGGTTTTCACAGATTTCAGTACAGTTGAAGGGGCAGAAATGTAAGAAAATGCCATTTTTTTCCTATAGTGCCACCTTCTGGAAGCATTTGGGTACCACAGGCTTGGGGCAAGAAGGCAAGTTACCCCTCATTAGATGCGGCAGGTTGTCTACTTTTCAGAAATATATAGTTTTATATAGTTATTCCACTGTTTTAGGGTAGTTTTACCACAAAAACCCTAGAATGTGCATTTTAGTTTATAAAGTTGAAAATGTCATTTTGCGCTGCTGGTGATTAGGGCTCTACGCTAGCCTTGGACTTGGGTAAAACTATACAAATTTGGTATTTTTTTACTCGGGGGACTCTGGGCTTTTTCAAATAATTGAAACTTTTTCAATCAAGGTAAATGTTTTTGATACATAGTATGTGATTTTAGCAAAATGAGTAAATTTTCACTTTTTTTTGTCATTATGACATCATAGCTTTTTGCACGATGTAAAATTCTCTTCATGTAAGGTATCACGAGAAAGCACAATTCGTTCTGAAAAAAACAATATATAGTTTTCCATATTTAACTAAAAATCCCCAGAGGAAATCAAGCCTAAACGGAAGGATAGCAAAAATGTTGAAAAAGTGTCTGGCCTGCAGGGTTCAGAAAATGGCCCGAGCCTCTGGCACTGAAAGGGTTAAAGAAAAAAAAAATTTAAATGACCCTAGTGGCATCTTCAAACCTTTATGGTTTGAGAGATATCCGCTTTCAAAGTTCCCCCATCCCTGACTTCAGTGCTCTAACTGACTGCAGGGGAATTCGGTCCTGGGAGATCGCATTTTGGAAAAAGAAATCCTTCACTGGAACGGTCTTCTATGTGTGCTTGGTTTGCAAGCACACGTAGAAGACCTTTTCAGTGAAAGATTTCTTTTGCTATAACGCGATCTCTGCTCTGCTGCAGAGCCGCCGCTTGTTCAGGGACAGAATTCTTCTGCAGTCAGCTAGAGCGCTGATGTCAGGGGAGGGGGAACTTTGAAAGCTGATATCTCTCAAACCATAAAGGTTTAAGAGATGCCACTGGGGTCATTGTAATTTGTTTTTTTTAAGGGCTACAAGATGCATTAACGTTAAATTTAAGTATTGCTTGCTATCCCTTTTCAGTGAGGCTTTCCACCCCTTGTGTGCTAAAGGTCTACAACATGTTTCAAAATAGTGTGGTGGCGCTCTATCATTCTGAGACTTAAAACCACTTTTAAAGGAGCAGTTGCTGTTGGGGAAAAAAGTTATAACAGTATGTAACTGTTCTTTCTGGGCACAGAGATCCTACTTCCTGAGAGTTCAGACATGAAGTGACTCAGTGTTACTAACACATTCTATAGAGAATTACTGTGAGTGACTCACCTCTCCCACAGAATGCATCAGAAGATATGTTTGAAATCTGACCCACAAAGGCCGCCATTAATATAAAAAGCAAACACTTTAACCCTTTAAGTGCCAGAAGGAAGTACCCATGTGGCATAAAATATACAGGTTCCTATTGTGCTCAAAATTCCATTTATTACTAGTGTTCCAACAGTTACATATGTATGTAGTTTTTATTTTTTTATTTTTTTATAATGTTTTGTGTGTAATTTGGGAGGTTTTGGCTCCTCCTCTCCTGGGTGGTAGCTCCCTAAAATCTGGTCATAGCTGAACGGGGGCTTTGTTCACAGTAGGGGTAAGGTGATCTTAAACCCCACTGTTTGTCAGTAACTCACAGGTTATTTATTTTGTATAGGTCAGGATCTGATGCACTTTACTTTTTGGTTACTTTGTATATATAATAGGCACTCAATGAGTTAAACCATAACACCGTGTACATATGCTAATTCCATCAATGGGATTACCCTAATTTTACTCTAGGTAAAGGCCAACAATATCTTGTTATGAAGAAAAATCACTACTGGTCTTTTTAACCTCTTAACCCTTTGAGTGCCATAGGGGTACAGAATGCATTCTGTTCCCCTCTGGCACTCAAAGGGTTAAGGTCCCATGATAGTCCTGGCACATCATGCCATAACGACCCATGATGTTCCAGGACCGTCATGATTTTCAGGGCTCGCTGCATGCCGTTGGGGGAGTCCAGAACCAGTTGCAATAAAAAAAAAAAAAAAAATCATCAGTGGTTCTTAAGTGCCAGCCGTCTCCTTAAGAGCTTAACTTAATGGAAGTTTACAAGATTTTAATATTATCCATTTCGTGCAATTGGTTTGCTCCCGAATTTCATCTTTTGCTTGATTAATAAAGCCCATAATGTATAGTGGTATGTAAAATATTTGTGGGGCAAACAGATTGATATACAGTTTCCTGTTTGTTTTAAATGGGACTTTTAACCCCTTGAATGCTAGTGATGTCAACAACACATCCTATATAATAATTCTCTAGGATGTTTGTTAAGATGCAGTCATGTGCAATAGAGACTGCCCGTGTTCGGGCAGTCTCTACTGCGCATGATTGCATTGTGTGAGTGAGGTGATACAAGACTGCATTGCGTGGAACATTGAGGTAGCGGTCGCTTAACCCTTTGATTGCCAGAAGGGTACGCAATGCATTGTGTACCCCTCTGGCACTCAAAGGGTTAACATTACCCAGACCCTGGCCTGTGTACACGGGCTATTACACTAGTTGTTAATAAAAAGCCAATTTAAATCGGAGAGCATTTTTGTAAATGCTCACTGTTTCCTATTGTGCAGTTGGTTTGTCCCAGAATTGCTGCACACTGAACATAATTTTCACTTTGAAGTCTGGGGTTGTTAAAGATTCTTTTGGCTACCTTGCCAATAGTTTGAAATGGTTTTTAACTTTTTTGTGCAAAAGGCAATTTGCATATTAGGGCAGTTTGAGGGCATGAACATTTTTGCTAAACTGGTGCTTCTAAGCATTTCCCACGTAATGGGAAATACTTTTTCAGAATATATGGTATGTACAACTCTGTGTTATGTCTTAAATGGTTACAGCCATTTTTTGTTTTGGGGTCTCAATACTAATTTATTGCTGGTACACATTAGTCAGATCTATTTCTTGATTGTAATTTTGTAACCTACGTTGTCTCCCTAAGTATAAGGGCATCCCAGCCATGGGCCCTTGCTTCCAAGTTCGCCACACTGACAAGGCCCACATAGGCCAACACGTACGATTGTGATTATGCTGTTTCTCTCGTGCCGAGAGGATTTGCCTGACATTTCAGAGCTGGATTGTCTGTGGTCGGGACCAGTCTGATATAGATATGGAGATTTCCTCTCTGCAGTGGTACATGGGAGTTAAAACGTGAGTTGTAGCACCATTGAGAGGCTACCATGCCTAGAACAAGACACTTTATCTTGTTCATGCTTGATGGGTGCTCCTCACAATTTTTTTGTCTAGCCTACGTACATGTCACTTATAATTTGTCTCCTTTAACAATGTTGACAGCTTCGACTTTTTATTATAGAATTAAATATTTTGTATCTATTTGTGAAATGTAATTTTAAAAATTATTGAATGTTAGTTATTTTATGCTGTGGTGTTAATCTTTGTTGTCCAACATTTTAAAATCCATTATATTGAGTACAACTCCAGCACTCCGTTTTAAAGCGGAATTACCGTGTTAAAGTGATTAGTAATTCTTAGAAATAAGTATAGTTCTTTAAAGGGATAGTAATACTTTGCTTTAACTTTATTTTATTTTGTAGGCATTAAAAAAACATGAAGAATGATATAAGTCTTATCTCTCAAACCTTTATGGTTTAAGAGATATTCACAAGCAAAGTTTCCCCCTTCTGCCCCTTTTTCCTAGTGTAAGCCATCTCTTCTCAGATGTGAATCTGGTTGTAAGACCAATCTTCTTTATATGAAAACAATGAAAGCCCTGCCCACCTTGACAAGCTTTTCAGGTTTTTCCCTTTATTCGAAGATTGGCACTCTGTGCAATCTACCTGGGCACCTCCCTTCTGCTTTGGCTGAACAGTGTTACATCAGTAAAAGGGGCGGGAGGGGGACACTTTGTCATTGAATAACTATTGAACCGTTATCCCTTGAGAAAGCGGGTAATCTGTGAAACGTGCATTGGGAATAGAGGTCACGGACATTCCAAACAGTTTGGAGCCGACTCAAACCAGACTGAGGCTTGGGGAGCATAACCAGCAAATCCGAGGAAGTGACATCACCGGAAGGAATTGGCTCTGTGGGAGCACCCAGAACGCCCGGATGGAGTGGAGTGCATAGGCTCCGAGCGAGTAGTGTGAACGCCGTGACTTATGGGCTTAAAATTGGACTACTTCTAGTAAGTAGATACCCTGAAGGGGAGTGTATTGCGATTACTTGACATTAAACTACTACACTTAGATTGGTCTCCCTTGTGTTTGCTCTCTTCTTGTACTATTTGCTGTCTGTTTGGACTACACGCAAGTGGGCACAACTTGCAATTTGGATGGAGCAACGAGGATAAGACCAAAATCTATAAGGAGGAAATTATATGTACTTATATTGACTTTAATTATTGGAGACTGTGTTTAAGAGAATTGGAGCACTGTGTAATATTTTTTTATTTATGTTTTTGTTTATGCTCACTGAAGAATTGTCCCTCTCTGCGATCCATCCAGACAGTCTTGTTCTGAGGTGAACAGTGTTACATCAGTAAAAGGGGACGGAGAGGGATACTTTATCATTCGATTACTCTTGAACTGCAGCATTGAAAATAACACTCTCCATGGCCCAAATACTATGAAGATTAATTGGAGCTGCTTTTAGTTTGAAATATTACTATCCCTTTAAGGATTACTTTACAAGCAGCTACTTTTGAGAGGTAAAATAACTATTATTAAGCTAGTCGCCACATGCCTAAGTATTGCGGGGCGACTTTAATTAACGTGGTATTTCCGCTTTAAAGTTTAATTGCGGGTCCCATGTTTCTACTGTAAAGTGCCCCCCCCACACACACACACACTTTGATTCACATTATTGTATAATAAGCTGTTCATACTGTATTTTACTATGGCTAAACACAGTTTAACACCTCAAGGTCCAGAGGGGTGTTCAGCGCATTACTTTGCAATGCATTGTACACCCCTCTGGTGGTAAGGGGTTAATGCAGCATTTCACAGCTTTGTGTTCATGGGTTAAGTGCAGTGAAGTTCAGATGAGCTTAGGGTCCTGTGAGCCACAGTGCAGATCCATCTCAGTGGAGTCATGAATGTTTGCATACTACAAAGTACAATGAATGGATGTGGGTATCATCCAAAGTGCTGGTGCTGGCATGGGCAGCTGCTCAAAGTGTGCATATATGTTATATCATACATAAGTTGACTAGTATCTCATGTTTGGTAAAAGGATTATTCACTTGCGCACTTTTATTTTTATTTTTTTTTTACAATTGTGATTTTTGGCATGTACCTGGTTGTTGTTGTTTTAATGTCTATTGACTGATAACACATCTCAGTGTGCAAAAAATGGTATCTTCAATTCACTTATTTACTGAAAAGCAAATAAGTCTTACGTGCATATGAAAGTGAACCCTGGCTTAAATGGGTACAAAGTGCATCCAGTGCATCTTTCTCGTCCTGCTCACAGGGCTTCAGGGTACATGTTTGACAGAGAGGTGTATAGAGAGGTGTATATTAAAAATGGTATGGTTTGTGTAGCCTTTCTTTAATTCTCTAGTTGTTATAACCATTTTTGTATAGACAAGTAATGTTTGAGAAAATGTTAGAAAATTTAGAGGTTGTAGTAGGTGTCTTTTTGCACTTCTAGCATCCCCTGTGGTAGGTGAACCCAAACCAATGGGGTGTAATTTTTCTCCCAAGAGCACTAGCTAATGAATACAGTTGTAAATTTCATGGTTTTCACAGATTTCAGTACAGTTGAAGGGGCAGAAATGTAAGAAAATGCCATTTTTTTCCTATAGTGCCACCTTCTGGAAGCATTTGGGTACCACAGGCTTGGGGCAAGAAGGCAAGTTACCCCTCATTAGATGCGGCAGGTTGTCTACTTTTCAGAAATATATAGTTTTATATAGTTATTCCACTGTTTTAGGGTAGTTTTACCACAAAAACCCTAGAATGTGCATTTTAGTTTATAAAGTTGAAAATGTCATTTTGCGCTGCTGGTGATTAGGGCTCTACGCTAGCCTTGGACTTGGGTAAAACTATACAAATTTGGTATTTTTTTACTCGGGGGACTCTGGGCTTTTTCAAATAATTGAAACTTTTTCAATCAAGGTAAATGTTTTTGATACATAGTATGTGATTTTAGCAAAATGAGTAAATTTTCACTTTTTTTTGTCATTATGACATCATAGCTTTTTGCACGATGTAAAATTCTCTTCATGTAAGGTATCACGAGAAAGCACAATTCGTTCTGAAAAAAACAATATATAGTTTTCCATATTTAACTAAAAATCCCCAGAGGAAATCAAGCCTAAACGGAAGGATAGCAAAAATGTTGAAAAAGTGTCTGGCCTGCAGGGTTCAGAAAATGGCCCGAGCCTCTGGCACTGAAAGGGTTAAAGAAAAAAAAAATTTAAATGACCCTAGTGGCATCTTCAAACCTTTATGGTTTGAGAGATATCCGCTTTCAAAGTTCCCCCATCCCTGACTTCAGTGCTCTAACTGACTGCAGGGGAATTCGGTCCTGGGAGATCGCATTTTGGAAAAAGAAATCCTTCACTGGAACGGTCTTCTATGTGTGCTTGGTTTGCAAGCACACGTAGAAGACCTTTTCAGTGAAAGATTTCTTTTGCTATAACGCGATCTCTGCTCTGCTGCAGAGCCGCCGCTTGTTCAGGGACAGAATTCTTCTGCAGTCAGCTAGAGCGCTGATGTCAGGGGAGGGGGAACTTTGAAAGCTGATATCTCTCAAACCATAAAGGTTTAAGAGATGCCACTGGGGTCATTGTAATTTGTTTTTTTTAAGGGCTACAAGATGCATTAACGTTAAATTTAAGTATTGCTTGCTATCCCTTTTCAGTGAGGCTTTCCACCCCTTGTGTGCTAAAGGTCTACAACATGTTTCAAAATAGTGTGGTGGCGCTCTATCATTCTGAGACTTAAAACCACTTTTAAAGGAGCAGTTGCTGTTGGGGAAAAAAGTTATAACAGTATGTAACTGTTCTTTCTGGGCACAGAGATCCTACTTCCTGAGAGTTCAGACATGAAGTGACTCAGTGTTACTAACACATTCTATAGAGAATTACTGTGAGTGACTCACCTCTCCCACAGAATGCATCAGAAGATATGTTTGAAATCTGACCCACAAAGGCCGCCATTAATATAAAAAGCAAACACTTTAACCCTTTAAGTGCCAGAAGGAAGTACCCATGTGGCATAAAATATACAGGTTCCTATTGTGCTCAAAATTCCATTTATTACTAGTGTTCCAACAGTTACATATGTATGTAGTTTTTATTTTTTTATTTTTTTATAATGTTTTGTGTGTAATTTGGGAGGTTTTGGCTCCTCCTCTCCTGGGTGGTAGCTCCCTAAAATCTGGTCATAGCTGAACGGGGGCTTTGTTCACAGTAGGGGTAAGGTGATCTTAAACCCCACTGTTTGTCAGTAACTCACAGGTTATTTATTTTGTATAGGTCAGGATCTGATGCACTTTACTTTTTGGTTACTTTGTATATATAATAGGCACTCAATGAGTTAAACCATAACACCGTGTACATATGCTAATTCCATCAATGGGATTACCCTAATTTTACTCTAGGTAAAGGCCAACAATATCTTGTTATGAAGAAAAATCACTACTGGTCTTTTTAACCTCTTAACCCTTTGAGTGCCATAGGGGTACAGAATGCATTCTGTTCCCCTCTGGCACTCAAAGGGTTAAGGTCCCATGATAGTCCTGGCACATCATGCCATAACGACCCATGATGTTCCAGGACCGTCATGATTTTCAGGGCTCGCTGCATGCCGTTGGGGGAGTCCAGAACCAGTTGCAATAAAAAAAAAAAAAAAAATCATCAGTGGTTCTTAAGTGCCAGCCGTCTCCTTAAGAGCTTAACTTAATGGAAGTTTACAAGATTTTAATATTATCCATTTCGTGCAATTGGTTTGCTCCCGAATTTCATCTTTTGCTTGATTAATAAAGCCCATAATGTATAGTGGTATGTAAAATATTTGTGGGGCAAACAGATTGATATACAGTTTCCTGTTTGTTTTAAATGGGACTTTTAACCCCTTGAATGCTAGTGATGTCAACAACACATCCTATATAATAATTCTCTAGGATGTTTGTTAAGATGCAGTCATGTGCAATAGAGACTGCCCGTGTTCGGGCAGTCTCTACTGCGCATGATTGCATTGTGTGAGTGAGGTGATACAAGACTGCATTGCGTGGAACATTGAGGTAGCGGTCGCTTAACCCTTTGATTGCCAGAAGGGTACGCAATGCATTGTGTACCCCTCTGGCACTCAAAGGGTTAACATTACCCAGACCCTGGCCTGTGTACACGGGCTATTACACTAGTTGTTAATAAAAAGCCAATTTAAATCGGAGAGCATTTTTGTAAATGCTCACTGTTTCCTATTGTGCAGTTGGTTTGTCCCAGAATTGCTGCACACTGAACATAATTTTCACTTTGAAGTCTGGGGTTGTTAAAGATTCTTTTGGCTACCTTGCCAATAGTTTGAAATGGTTTTTAACTTTTTTGTGCAAAAGGCAATTTGCATATTAGGGCAGTTTGAGGGCATGAACATTTTTGCTAAACTGGTGCTTCTAAGCATTTCCCACGTAATGGGAAATACTTTTTCAGAATATATGGTATGTACAACTCTGTGTTATGTCTTAAATGGTTACAGCCATTTTTTGTTTTGGGGTCTCAATACTAATTTATTGCTGGTACACATTAGTCAGATCTATTTCTTGATTGTAATTTTGTAACCTACGTTGTCTCCCTAAGTATAAGGGCATCCCAGCCATGGGCCCTTGCTTCCAAGTTCGCCACACTGACAAGGCCCACATAGGCCAACACGTACGATTGTGATTATGCTGTTTCTCTCGTGCCGAGAGGATTTGCCTGACATTTCAGAGCTGGATTGTCTGTGGTCGGGACCAGTCTGATATAGATATGGAGATTTCCTCTCTGCAGTGGTACATGGGAGTTAAAACGTGAGTTGTAGCACCATTGAGAGGCTACCATGCCTAGAACAAGACACTTTATCTTGTTCATGCTTGATGGGTGCTCCTCACAATTTTTTTGTCTAGCCTACGTACATGTCACTTATAATTTGTCTCCTTTAACAATGTTGACAGCTTCGACTTTTTATTATAGAATTAAATATTTTGTATCTATTTGTGAAATGTAATTTTAAAAATTATTGAATGTTAGTTATTTTATGCTGTGGTGTTAATCTTTGTTGTCCAACATTTTAAAATCCATTATATTGAGTACAACTCCAGCACTCCGTTTTAAAGCGGAATTACCGTGTTAAAGTGATTAGTAATTCTTAGAAATAAGTATAGTTCTTTAAAGGGATAGTAATACTTTGCTTTAACTTTATTTTATTTTGTAGGCATTAAAAAAACATGAAGAATGATATAAGTCTTATCTCTCAAACCTTTATGGTTTAAGAGATATTCACAAGCAAAGTTTCCCCCTTCTGCCCCTTTTTCCTAGTGTAAGCCATCTCTTCTCAGATGTGAATCTGGTTGTAAGACCAATCTTCTTTATATGAAAACAATGAAAGCCCTGCCCACCTTGACAAGCTTTTCAGGTTTTTCCCTTTATTCGAAGATTGGCACTCTGTGCAATCTACCTGGGCACCTCCCTTCTGCTTTGGCTGAACAGTGTTACATCAGTAAAAGGGGCGGGAGGGGGACACTTTGTCATTGAATAACTATTGAACCGTTATCCCTTGAGAAAGCGGGTAATCTGTGAAACGTGCATTGGGAATAGAGGTCACGGACATTCCAAACAGTTTGGAGCCGACTCAAACCAGACTGAGGCTTGGGGAGCATAACCAGCAAATCCGAGGAAGTGACATCACCGGAAGGAATTGGCTCTGTGGGAGCACCCAGAACGCCCGGATGGAGTGGAGTGCATAGGCTCCGAGCGAGTAGTGTGAACGCCGTGACTTATGGGCTTAAAATTGGACTACTTCTAGTAAGTAGATACCCTGAAGGGGAGTGTATTGCGATTACTTGACATTAAACTACTACACTTAGATTGGTCTCCCTTGTGTTTGCTCTCTTCTTGTACTATTTGCTGTCTGTTTGGACTACACGCAAGTGGGCACAACTTGCAATTTGGATGGAGCAACGAGGATAAGACCAAAATCTATAAGGAGGAAATTATATGTACTTATATTGACTTTAATTATTGGAGACTGTGTTTAAGAGAATTGGAGCACTGTGTAATATTTTTTTATTTATGTTTTTGTTTATGCTCACTGAAGAATTGTCCCTCTCTGCGATCCATCCAGACAGTCTTGTTCTGAGGTGAACAGTGTTACATCAGTAAAAGGGGACGGAGAGGGATACTTTATCATTCGATTACTCTTGAACTGCAGCATTGAAAATAACACTCTCCATGGCCCAAATACTATGAAGATTAATTGGAGCTGCTTTTAGTTTGAAATATTACTATCCCTTTAAGGATTACTTTACAAGCAGCTACTTTTGAGAGGTAAAATAACTATTATTAAGCTAGTCGCCACATGCCTAAGTATTGCGGGGCGACTTTAATTAACGTGGTATTTCCGCTTTAAAGTTTAATTGCGGGTCCCATGTTTCTACTGTAAAGTGCCCCCCCCACACACACACACACTTTGATTCACATTATTGTATAATAAGCTGTTCATACTGTATTTTACTATGGCTAAACACAGTTTAACACCTCAAGGTCCAGAGGGGTGTTCAGCGCATTACTTTGCAATGCATTGTACACCCCTCTGGTGGTAAGGGGTTAATGCAGCATTTCACAGCTTTGTGTTCATGGGTTAAGTGCAGTGAAGTTCAGATGAGCTTAGGGTCCTGTGAGCCACAGTGCAGATCCATCTCAGTGGAGTCATGAATGTTTGCATACTACAAAGTACAATGAATGGATGTGGGTATCATCCAAAGTGCTGGTGCTGGCATGGGCAGCTGCTCAAAGTGTGCATATATGTTATATCATACATAAGTTGACTAGTATCTCATGTTTGGTAAAAGGATTATTCACTTGCGCACTTTTATTTTTATTTTTTTTTTACAATTGTGATTTTTGGCATGTACCTGGTTGTTGTTGTTTTAATGTCTATTGACTGATAACACATCTCAGTGTGCAAAAAATGGTATCTTCAATTCACTTATTTACTGAAAAGCAAATAAGTCTTACGTGCATATGAAAGTGAACCCTGGCTTAAATGGGTACAAAGTGCATCCAGTGCATCTTTCTCGTCCTGCTCACAGGGCTTCAGGGTACATGTTTGACAGAGAGGTGTATATTAAAAAAAAAAAAAATAAAAAAAAAATAAAGTCTCCACCTTTGCAAGAAGACGGTAGGTGCCCCCTCTAGTTTTACACAGAACATCAAACCCACATGGGGGGCATCATGCAATGGGAAGGAGCAGGCGAAACCTTCGTCCACCCCCTATTAACCTGTTTTGAAATGTGGTGATGCCAGTCTGTAAACAGAGAACGGGAAACTCTCAGAAACCGTACAAGGGGGGGAAAAGAACCCGCCCCCTCAAACACAAATCATTTTTGAGAAAATACCTAGTGTATTATAGGTGCTCTGTTCCACAGTGCAGGAAGCTCTTGTGGAAGAAGTGTGTGTGCGCGCGCGTTTGACCGAGAGGAAAACCGGAGCAGTAGGGACTGATTCAGTGAAGGACATGGGGAGTCTCGAGGGAGAAAGTAAAAATATGTGCTGTTTGGGGTTTAATCACAATAATAAATTACAAAAAGTAAAAAGAAATGTACTTCTAAATTATAAAACAAGGATCTCTATGGTGAGCTTCATTCAAAGGCCTGATCAAGGTTTCAGCTTCAGCAGAGGAATTTTTTTTTTTTTTTTTTTTTGTGTTTTTATACAGTAAGTCCTGCCAAATTGTGGAATTCCTTGCCTGAGGACGTGGTAATGGCAGATTCAGTTGATACATTTAAGAGAAGATTAGATACTTTTTTTTTTTTTTTTTTTTTAATATGTAAAAGAAGGAACTTACATGGTTATACGCTGTATTAGTAGACAAAGCAAGAAGGTCCGATAAAGACTCTTATTTGGAAGCAGGAAAGCTATATAATTCTCATTTCTCTGGGTAAAGAGACAAAGGTTGAACTTGATACACTTTTTTTTTTTTTTTTTTTTTTTCCCCAACCCAGTTTACTTTTGAGTATTTATGACAAGTGTTTGTGATCGTGCATCAATTTCCTCTTTTCGGTGTACTAACTGTATACAAGAAATGAAGCTTTAGGCAGCCTCCTAATGTTTTTGTGTAGATCAGTGCGCCACAGCTCAGAGCAGCAGTCCTCTCGCTTGTTTGGCAGGCTTTTCCTCATTTGTGAGGTTAGCTGTATAATTAAAATCAGAGGTGGCGTTATGGCTTGTTCTACCTTAAAGAGATAGTAATACTTAGTTTTATCTTTATTTTATTTTGTAGGCATTAAAAAACATGAACGATATAAGTCTTATCTCTCAAACCTTTATGGTTTAAGAGATATTCACAAGCAAAGTATCCCCCTCCCTGTTCAGCCAGATCAGAAGGGAGGTGCCCAGGTAGACTGCAGAGAGGGACAATCTTCAATTAAGATAAGGGAAAAAGCTGAAAAACTTGTGAAGGGGGGGGAAGAGCCTTCATTGTTTTCATACAAAGAAGATTGTCCCCTGCTGTTAATTGTGTGGTCTTACAACCAGATTCACATCTGAGAAGAGATGGCTTACACTAGGAAAAAGGGTCGGGAGGGGGAAACTTTGCTTGTGAATATCTCTTAAACCATAAAGGTTTGAGAGATAAGACTTGTATCGTTCATGTTTTTTTTTAATGCCTACAAAATAAAATAAAGATAAAACGAAGTATTACTATCCCTTTAATACGGCTTTTTTTTTTTTTTTTTTTTTTTTTTTATTTTGACAATATGAATGGATGTACTATACTGAAGGACTCCTAATTGACTCCCTCTGTTAAATAAAGAGCTACTTTTTCCTATAGGTAAGATTTCGCTTAATGGATTGCAGTGCTTATACAATGGAGTAAATCAAGAAAACTGCCTCTGACTCGGTGTTTAATCACTGAACGCTTGAGTATTCAACCATAGAGAGCAATTGACAGCATTCCAAATGGAACATGTTTTTAACCCTTTGAGTGCCAGAGGGACATGCAGCACAATGCAGAGCAATGCGTTGCATATCCCTCTGGCACTCAAAAGGTTAATGCTCTGGACAGAAGGTGATAAATCCTTAAGGTTCAAAACTTAGCATGGTGGGTTACATTCAAAATGAGCCAACTCGCTCTCTATTTTCATTCATCCCTCCTTATGGGCTGTTGGTGACAGTTGCAGCATTTAAAGTTGGTAATTTCTTTACTACACTTTCTATGTTTGTGTTACTAACTTTTCATGTGTTAAGTTAGGAAAACAGTATTGGCACAAACTTAAATTGCAAATAAGTAAAAAAGATCACACTTGTGTTAAAGAGGCAATGCCTCCTAGGACAGAATGGCAATAAGTACAGTAGCATGTTAGCAAGCTTCTTAAATTGCTGGGGCAATGGGGATACACTTAACTGAGGAAAAAATGGATAGTATCCACTTTTAATTGTTATTGGAGACACTGCCCCATCAGTAATGCTAGATAATATTCCTGTTATCACCCCAGGGAATGGAAACAGTATAAATGTAAAACCTTTGTTTTATAGGCCCACTCCAGGTTTCTTGCTTTACCTCTTTCAAGCCATTAACAACCTGTTTGACATTGCAGCAACTAAAGAGGAATCATTGTCTGCCCCTTTGGACCTCGTGGCTTTAGACTGGGGGAGTAAAAAGCTCTGGTTGGTGGAGTGCACAGTTAATATTTTAAGTTTTATAATGCTACAACTTCCAAGGGGTACCCACACAGTGAATATGTGAGAGTGAATGCTGGGTTGGTTTCAATGGCAACTGCTCAATCACAATTGACATCCTCCTGGCCACATCTGGCATAATCACCACCCTGTGGCAACTAGCTGCAGTGATTTTGCCCGGAATGTTGCACCTGGCAAAATCACAGCTCCTCACTGCCACCCAGGGGTGTGGCTAAGAGAAACACCAGACCAATTTGTTATGGGTGACTGGTGAAATTAAGTTGAGCTGAATATATGCAAAACAAGAAAGAAACTCTGTGCTTGTACATCATAACTTATACAAATAATGTCTAAATTCAAAATAAGAACCCAATTGAATAAAATATGGAGAGTAGCAAAGAATGATGGGATTCTGAAAGACCCCAAACTATGCAAAATCTAAAACAGAAAAACAAACCTGTGCTTCTCCATACGAGTTACCCAAATGTGAACCCTGTATAATGCATATATTATACCAATGTGTTGCTAAATTTCAAAATAGTGAGGTGTTTGCTGCATAGTTCGACCAAAGTATGTTTAATCTTGCTTACCTCACTAAGGTACCCCATCTTAAGAGGGCCTATTTAATTCATATTGCCATCTCCTATCAGATATATATTGCCGTATGTATCTGGTAAGAGATGGCAAAATGAAATAGATAGAACTCACTCAAGGTAAGCGAGCTTAATATACTTTGGCTAAACTATGCAACAAAAACCTCATTATTTTTACATTTATCAATACATTGGTATAATATATGTATTTCAGATGGTTCATATTTGGTTAAAAAAAAAAAAATAACATTCAAATTTAATGTCAAGCTGTGAAGAGCAACGAGCTCCAATTTTTAAGTGACGTTATTTTGAAACACTTGTTTAACAAGCTCCTAAATGACACTTCCCAGTTTCTACTTTGTTAGCTATTTTTTATGATTTTAGCTTCCATAGCATGTATACAACACCAATGTTTGGGTTACAGCATTGAGTCCGTAATGGCCTAACAGGACGATATCTTAAAGCGGAACTACCACCGCTGTTCAAATTTGGCCCAAATAAATACCCACGTGACGACTAGCTGCTCAATAGTGCCAATTGCCAGAATTATTACCTGGCTATTGAGAATTAAACACTGTTCCTGGACTGACACATAAGGAAAGAGTGCAGACATCTTTCCATAGTGACATCTGCATGCCTGCGCTGTCAGTCCCAGCCTTCTCTAGGAGGCGTTGCTAGGAGCTGTTCTGCTCCAAAAGGGACTGACAGTGCAGGTCCTGGAACAGTGTTTTTTTTTTTTTTTTTTTTTTTTTTATATATGTTCGTTTGTCAACACATTTTAAAACAGAAGCACTAACAAAACACCGCAAGCATGACAAGAAAAGGCATCAGTAAGCATCACCTCCAAGGGTACAAGATGAAAAGCATTAATCCAAGGTCCAAAGAGGACCGATACCCTGTGGCTAGTGAGGGCGAAGAAGGTGAGCTTGGAAAAAGATACAAGGCGTGTAGGGAAAAGAGAAGGGAATAAAAAGAAAAGAGAATTAGAAGAAAGAAGGGAGGGAGAACAGAACAATCAGAAGAAGGATCTCAGTCATGTGTGCAAGTCCCACCAAACACACAAAACCTCCTCAGGGTGGGCTACCCTCTAATCTCCGATGAAAGTCATTCCCCCGCGAAAACTTGTCCCAGTGGAACCAAAGTGTGGCGTGAGCTAGGGCTCGCCCCTCAGCCATAAGTATCAGGTCTTCTGCAGACCGAATAGATTCAACAGAGGCTATCCAATTCCTATAAGAGTGAGGGCGGGTCTGCTTCCAGAACTGAGGAATCAGCATCTTGGCAGCATTGATCAAGTGTATCGTCAGTGAACGTGTGTAGTTAGATATGGGGGGAGTGGTGTGATGCAGTAAAAGAATCTTCGGGGCCCTAGGAAGCACAGGATCCACCACCGCAGACCAGAAAGGCTTCAGTAGTGGACAAGACCACCAGATGTGTAGAAAGTCGCCCCTGTGCTGGAGGCACCTCCAGCATGTTTCTGGAACTGCCGGGTAAAGCCTGTGTAGTAACACGGGAACACGATACCACATAATCAAAATCTTGTATGTGTTTTCCTGGATTCTGGATGACATGGAACACCTGTGGGAAAGGGTGGACATTTTAGACCCCTGGTCATCTGACAGTACCAGGCCACAGTCCACCTCCCAAGATCATATATAGTGGGGTTTAGAGGAATGGGATAAAGAAAGCAGAAGTCTATGCAATGAGGATACCAGTCTGCAGGGCGGGTCAGGAGAGGAACAAATGTCCTCTAAAGGCATCCCAGGAAGAACGTGCTCAGGGGCTACCTGCAAAGACCTGACAAAATGTGATAACTGCGTGTAAAAATATGGAACTGAAGGATGACAACCCCTGTCCCCCAACAGAGTCTGTAAAGGCAGAAATTTACCATCGCGCACCACGTCGCACAATCTAGGAATAGTGACTTCAGGGGAAAGTAGTCTCCTGAATAATTGCCCTGACCCTCCAGGTGGAAAGGCTGAGTTGTATGCCAAGGGGAGAAGGGTTGCTCAGTAGTCCTGGGACGGCAGCCAGTCACCTCCACATTGGAAGAGTGTGGGAAATCAGTGGGTGGGAGGCATCCGAAGACACCCTCTGCTCGGAAGCAACCCAAGCCGCCACATCTATAGGGACGAGAATGGAGTCCTGCTCCAGTCGAGTCCACAGTGTATCTGAGGGAGCCAACCAGTCCACCACCCAAGCCAATACTGTATCCTGATAAAATGCTTCCAAATCTGGAAGGCCCACCCCTCCAAATTCCCTGTGACGCACTAGATAGGAGTAGCCCAACTGCCGACCCCTGGAAAGCCAGATAAAATTAGACAGGAGTTGACGTACTCCCTGAAAGAACGACCTAGGGACAGATATGGGCAGCATTTTGATAAGGTAGAGAAAACGGGGCAAAATGTTCATTTTAACCACCACCCAAACCAAGAGTCGCAATTTAGCCCACCTATCCAAGTCCGCCCGTAGTGGGGTGTAATTGCTCTCGAACAAGGAAGAAGGATTTGCCGTAAGAAAGATACCAAGGTAATGTATCTGGTTTGAGGCCCATTTAAAAGGAAAGGACTCTTGCAAATGAACACAAAGTTGTGGGGGCAAGGAAACCTTAAGCGCCTCTGATTTGTCGATGTTGATTTTAAAGTGGGATAAACGCCCATAGTCACTGAGCTCCTGTATCAAGTTAGGCAAGGAAACCAAAGGTTGGGCAATGGTGAATAGGAAGTCGTCGGCAAACGCCGCTATCTTGAAGTCTTGCTGGGAGATGACAATACCATGAATTGATGGGTTTTGGCGAACCGCTTTAAGAAAGGACGAGGACAAATAGGAGCAGAGACAGGGGGCAGCCCTGGCGAGAACTATTCGACAGGGTGAACGGCGCCAAAAGTAACCTATTCACCCGGAGAGGGCAGTCAGGAGATGGTATAAGGACGTTATCCAGTGGAACATCTGGTCCCCCAGACCCTTGAACAGTGTTTAATTCTCAATAACCAGGTAATAATTCTGGTAATAATTCTGGCGACTAGCTGTACTGAGCAGCTAGTCGCCAGATGAGTATTTATTTATTTGGGCCAAATTTGAACAGGGGTGTTAGTTCCACTTTAACTGGCTCCTCTGGACTCTAGGCTGCCCTTTTTTCATACCCTGTGTTTTGGTCTCATTGCCATTGTCTCACTTGTTAAAAATGACAGGCATACCTTACCATGGGGATGGAAAATCCTGGGAGCCCAGGTTACTACAATATGTTACTTTTGGTTCCTAAATAATGAGAGAAATGTATATGCATATATTTACCTGTAATCCCCACAATTTTTTAATGGATCCTAAAAATCCTGTCTAGGTTTGTAAACTTTTATTTTTCACCATTTCCTTTTAGAGTGGACCTGTCACCTCGATTCAGGTCTGAATATTTAAAAACTGCCTATGTGCCATGTTAGCCAAAAGACCAGCAAATGTACAGTTTAGATATTCATACCTTGTACTGTATGCGAATACAGGGCTTGATGAATTTGGTTTGACTTTGGGCATGTTCATCATCCTATACTTCTGTGTTTCACTGAGGTGACTTCAGTGCAACCCAGAAGTATCGGGCACAAAACGGAGGACAGTGTGGCAGTGGTGCTTTACAGTTCTCTGCTCCATAAATTCAAGAGCCATACTGGGGGATCTTTAAAGGGATAGTAATACTTCATTTTAACTTTATTTTATTTTGTAGGCATTAAAAAAAATATGAAGAATAATATATGTCTTATCTCTGAAACCTTTATGGTTTAAGAGATATTCACAAACAAAGTATCCCCCCCCCCCTGTTCAACCAGATCAGAAGGGAGATGCCCAGGTAGACTGCAGAGAGGGACAATCTTCAATTAAGATAAGGGAAAAAGCTGAAAAACTTGTCAAGGGGGGAAGGGCTTTCATTGTTTTCATACAAAGAAAATTGTCCCCTTCTGTTATCTGTACTGTCATACAACCAGACTCACATCTGAGAAGAGATGGCTTACACTAGGTAAAAGGGGCGGGGAGGGGAACTTTGCTTGTGAATATCTCATAAACCATAAAGGTTTGAGAGATAAGACTTATATCATTCTTCATGTTTTTTTAATGCCTACAAAATAAAATAAAGTTAAAACGAAGTATTACTATCCCTTTAAGAATCCTGGTGAACCAGCCCTTTGAGAGACACAGGCAACACACAGACACACTTTGCTATACCTCTAATGGTATAGAAATCATTTTAGCATACCATTTAACCAATTTAGTACCAGAAGTTTGTCCAACATTTAGGGTTGTACACAACTTTGTTGCAAAGAGGCTTACAGTTCGAAATATGTGCCTGGACTCCATGTCATATTTTCTAGTCGCCATGACAAACTGGCGCCCAGGGTTTTTTCAAGACTTATGCAGTGATATTTTATATGCTAATTATGCTTTTCTTTGATGTTTCATATGCTAATGAAGGATTTATAGTTACATTTCATATGCTATTTAAACTATGTGCGACACAAGGAGACTTCTCACTTTTGCCAGAAAGCTTTGCTGACACTAAGGATTCTATTCCTAGCCCAATGGGCTGTTTTTATAAAGGCAAAGTAGAGCTCTTCTGGAAACAGTTGCAGCATAGGTGACTATCAGAAATTGCCCTTTGTTAGTCCCCTGTGGTCCCCTTTTTGAATGCTAAAGAGTTCTAAAATGCATCACGTCAATAGACCAAAGCCAAATTGCAATGAACAGGAATTTTTATTTGCCCCATACAGTATACTTGATTTACCTCAGAATAGCTCCACCATGCCTCAATACAAAACACTTAATCTCCAAGTGCTGATACTGGGCATGACAGGTTATTCTTATAGAACTTCACAAGATATCCCTGAGCAGTGTTTGCCACATGGAGGTTCTACAGTCTCCGAAGAAATACATCACATAACCAGGGCTCAAAATTTCCACTAGCTACTAGCCAATGGTGAGTGAAAATGTAGCCCTGGTGAGTAGAAATTCAGCCTTGGTGGGCATGTTATGTCTTGCAGTGGCGAGTAACTTTTCAGGTCTGGCTAGTAGCAAAGGACTTCAAGTTTTAAAGGGATAGTAATGTTTTGTAATAAAAGCAGCTTTAATTAATCATCATAGTATATGGAGAGTGTTATTTCAGTTCTGTCAGAGTTGTAGTTCAAGAGTAATTCAATGACAAAGTATCCCCCTCCCACCCCTTTTACTGATGTAATACTGCTCAGCCAGAGCAGAAGGGAGGTGCCCAGGTAGATTGCAGAGAGGGACAGTCTTCAATTAAGATAAGGGAAAAACCTGAAAAACGTGTCAAGGGGGGAAGGGCTTTCATTGTTCTAATAGGAAGAAGATTGTCCCCTACTGTTATCTGTTTGGTCTATGGACTGCATTCCACATCTGAGAAGAAATGGCTTACACTAGGTAAAAGGGGCGGTAGGGGAAACTTTGCTTGTGGAAACTTTGCTTTGTTTGAGAGATAAGACTTATATCGTTCTTCATGTTTTTTTTTTTTTTTTTTTTTTTTATGCCTACAAAATAAAATAAAGATAAAACTAAGTATTACTATCCCTTTAAGCCCTGACATAACCATGGAAGTGCATTTCCCCCTACAGTATTACATACCTGCACACCATTTGGGGCCTTATCTACAAACACTGATATTGATTGCAAATATCTAGTACATCTCTCTAATCCACCTGGACTGATCTTTAGATATTAAACCTATTTTTTCAGTAGAACTTTAGAGCCAGTGAAGGGGTGTATGTATAATGTTGTATACAATTAACTAAAAATTTAGAAACCATCGGGGAAATTTTAGAGGCCTAGTTTCTAGGTTGCTGGGGTTTTTCTACCGCTGTTATGCGTAGTTTCACTCTGTAGGATGATAGGGACCATCCAGTAATGCATGCTTCCTCTCAGAGCCTGAAATTGGTGTCATAATTGTGAAACCGCTCACACCACCGTAGTATAGGAGCAGATGAACAGAGGGAAATGTTATAGGGAGAAGAGTTTCAAGGAACATGGCACACCTGCACCATCCCATTGACTCCCAATGCTATAGCCGCCTACTTATGCAAAATAATCCTAGTACAGCTATGCTAATGGAAGCTGTGATCCCACCTCTCATGACAGGAGATTGAGAGGAAATTGATATCTCACTCACTCACTGTGAGTAGGCGCCACATGGTGTGTTGGCCGTGTGTTGGCCACAGTCAGCCTTGTTTTCCTGGTACCTCGGGCAACAACCAAAGGTTTGCATTTTTTTTTTTTTTAATTTTTATTTATTTATTTTTTAATAGTAATTAAATTTTGCTATATTATATTCCCCTGGATCCAGCACACATGCACTCTGACTTGGCAGAGCTGCACAGTATAATATAATGGTGCTGTTTAATAAGGCTCCATTTGCTGCTGTAGCCATTCATATTAGAGGCACAGTCCACTGTGTCATGATCAAATTTAAAATATTGAGTGCAGCCATTTCTGGCTAGCCACTCGCACAGTCAAACAGGAGTTCATATACACACGGTGGCACCAGAAGATCTATCTGAGAAGTTAACGTACTTATTGAGATTATGATTGTTTGAGATGGGTGTGCTAAAATGGTGACAGTGGGTTGTATGTAATAAGATGATCAATAACAATTTTGGAGCAAAACCAACTGAACCTTAGCAGACAAATACAAATTTCCATTTATTTATATTGGTCTTTTAATTTCCTGAATGCTAGAGAGGTATCTAGTGTACTGAAAAGCAATTAACTCAAGACCTCTCTAGTATTCAGGGTGTTAAAAGTCCAATTTAAAGACATTTATATTTTTCCCCTATGGTGCAGTGCCACAAAATTGTTCTTGTTTCTCTTAGTACATAAGACTCCGTGTGTGATTAAATGCATTGCTGTCACTCAAGGGTCAAAAATGCACAGAGGGTCTGTTGTAAAGTGGTAAACAATTAAAGGGATAGTAATGTTTCACAAAAACAGCAGCTTCAATGACTCTTCATAGTATTTGGGCCATAGAGAATATTTCAATACTGTCAGCTTTGTAGTTCAAGAGTAATTGAATAATAAATTATCCCCCCCTGCCCCTTTTACCTAGTGTAAGCCGCCTCCTCTCAGATGTGGAATCCGGTCCTGGGACCAGACAGCGCACAGCAAGGGACAGTCTTCTTACTGTGAGCATAAGGAAAACACTGCTCCCTCCTCAACAGGTTTTTCCTTCTGCTCAATGAAGATTGTCCCCCTCTGCTATCTGATGTGAGCAGTGTTACATCAGCAAAAGGGGCGGGAGCAGGATACTTTATTATTGAGTTACTCTTGAACTACAACTCGGTATTGAAATAACTCTCCATGGCCCAAATAGGGTGAAGATTAATTGGAGCTGCTTTTATTGGGAAGCATTACTATCCCTTTAAAAGCATCTCTTCATACAAGTACCTTCTTATTACAATGTAGAGCAATTCCCTGAAGGTGGTCTAACATAGTTCTCCAAAGAGGGAGGACCCAAGTCCATGGTAAAGATAAATAGCCACAAATAAAATAATGTGGGATTGAAGGGATGTTTTAAATTGCCCCCCCCCACACCATTTGTAAACCCAAGGGCTTCTTCCTTATAACGGATAGTGGGCCCTGCCTCTTAACTCTTTGAGTGCCAGAGGGGTGCAGAACCCATTGCATTGCAATGCTTTGTGTACCCCTTTGGCACTCAATGAGTTAAGTCCTTTACTTCATTTCTGGTGGCCCTTATCTTTATTACACTTCTGAGTGGCACACTGTCTGACGTACTGAGCCAATGAGTAAAAAAAAAAAAAAAAAAAAAATCAAATAACAATAGAACAACTTCTGCCACATCTGTAAAATAAACCTTTAGACTTTGTTGTTTTAGAAGATGTATACAATTATCGTACATTCTCTTGCATTTCCATTCCCCTTTCTTTTCCTCTCCAATATGGGAAAAGTATGCAGTTAATTCACATATGATAACTTTACATGTATTTGTTATTTACTCTTGTCTAGAGCATCTTAAAGGGATAGTAATGTTTCATAATAAAAACAGCTCTAATTAATCATCATAGTATTTGGACTTTGGAGAGTGTTATTTCAATTCTGTCAGAGTTGTAGTTCCAGAGTAATTCAGTGACAAAGTGTCCCCCTCCCTCCCCTTTTACTGATGTTACACTGTTCAGCCTGAACAGAAGGGAGGTACCCAGGTAGACTGCAGAGAGGGACAATCTTCAATTAAGATAAGGGAAAAAACTGAAAAGCTTGTCAAGGGGGGCAGGGATTTCATTGTTTTCATAGGAATAAGAGTGTCCCCTTCTGTTATCTGTCCGGTCTATGGACTGCATTCCACATCTGAGAAGAGATTGTTTACAGTAGGTAAAAGGGGCGGGAGGGGGAAACTTTGCTTGTGAATATCTCATAAACCATAAAGGTTTGAGAGATAAGACATATATCATTCTTCATGTTTTTTTAATGCCTACAAAATAAAATAAAGTTAAAACGAAGAATTACTATCCTTAATGCTTGTGTAGCAAAATTAATCAAGGTGCCTAAAACTCAGTCTGGCTCATTTTCTTTTAAATATTGTGTACTCCTAGCAACCACTTGAAAAAATTATTTTTTAGGTGGGCAGCTATGCATATGACCATTTGACTGTAAGGGCATTCCAGAGAATTAAAATGGGTGGGCTCTTGTCACATTGTCACGGCACAATTGTTTGCCCTAGCCCTTTAATTTTTTTTTATTATATTATCCAGTTGTATCTCCCCCCCCCCCCCCAACCATATGTTTTGCTGTGTATGATTGTTTTCTTGGAGGGGTAGATTACTGCCAGACTGGATTTTATTGATTGTTTGCACAGACTGAAAGAGGAGCAATTCTGAGGCAAACCAACTATACCATATGTCAGGGCTTATAATTTGAAGTCCTTTACTACTAGCCAGACCTGAAAAGTTACTTGCCACTGCAAGCCAAAACATACCCACCAGGGCTGAATTTCTACTCGCCAGGGCTAAATTTTCACTCTCCATTGGCTAGTGACGAGTGGAAATTTTGAGCCCTGACATATGTGACAAATGACCATTCCCTAAATTCCTCCCAGGCACACTTTGTAGACCATTCTAATGAAGTATTTCTTTGTAGATAACACTACTTTTGCTCTGCTGAAGAGCTATCCGGTCCCGGGACCAGGATCTCATTCTGTCATCTAGAGCTTTGACATCTGTAATAGGGAGGAGGGAACTTTATAAGTTTATAACTCAAAAACTATGAAACTTTAAGGAACAGGACTTACATCATTTGATTATTTTTTTTTAATAGGAACAATATTCAACTTTCATAAAAATTTAAGTATTACCATCCCTTTAATACCGATCACGTGCCAGGACAGTCACGGCTAATTGGGAGTCAAGGACCGGTAACAGTCCTGGCACATCATGTCATTCTGGGATCGCAGAGCCAGAATTCATCGGAAAAAATAAAAGTCCAGTGGTCCTCTAGAGTGCACCTACCTCTGGACAGCAAGGTCCTTAAGGGGTTAAATAATTGGGAATGGTTTTCTCTTATAGGTAAAGCTGGTTTGCTCCATGTCACATTACAGCTACTAAAAAGAGCATATTTTTAGGATATGCCTGCCTGTTTACAGGTGGATTAGTTAGTGACTGAGCCACAGATTTAGTATATCCGAGCTCAATCATATCAAGAAAGCAATGTATTTTGGGTAGATGGGTGAACCTGCTCTAGACATTTATACTTCTCTTTATTTCAAAATTTTAAGCTTCCAGTTTTGTAGTGTATTGTGTTTTTAATTTCTAAATGGCTAAATATTTTTGTCCTATGTTCATAGGACAGATGCTATGTGTATGCTTCTTTTCTTTATTCAGTCATTATGGTCTTTTATTTTCAGGGTAACAGTTTGTTAACATATAGTCATTAGCGCACACCAACAAGTCGGCTTTTCAAGATATCCCTGCTGTAACTGAACCAGCTTAGGGATAGCCTGAAAACCAGACCTGTTGGTATGTCCAAGGACTTGACTTGAGAATCTGTGTTGTAACCCATCTGATTGAACTAGTGATTCTCTACAAGATCCATAATTTCCAAATCTACTGAAAAAGGTGAGGCAGGTGCAGCTTTCCAAGTCGTATTGTTTTCATTCATTTCAGTCTAAAAAGCATATTGCAATGTTGATCTTGGTGATTATATATATATATATATATATATATATATATATATATATATATATATATATATATATATATATATAATATCACCAAGATCAACATTGCAATATGCTCTATTTTTTTTATATAATATCCTCTTGGAAGCTCAATTCATTTGATTAAAACAGCAATGATGTGACGACATGCACAAGAACAGAGAGAATGTATGCCAGAGGCAACGTAGTGTTGTTTTTTTTTCCCCCCTCTCCTTGAATCCACTCCCTGCCTTCCATTCTCCTCCTATTCCTTCTCTCCACACTTTCCCGCAGAAAAAAAAAAAATCCAGTGACTCATCCAGTAGCAGCTACAGCAAAAGGAGCCAGAGGCAGTTTTGCTACCTTTGCTTGTATTGGTTGCTTATGATAAGACATTCTAAAGCATACGGATTGTTTACCTTCGGCTGACTAAATTTCTTTATCAACAGAAGAGTGAGCCATTTGTAACTAAGCAGCAGTCTGGATGTATTGAGGGAGTAACTGCATGTGTTCATGAACGTTTCTGTATAAATCCTATGTAATATCCTTCGTACGGGTGGTTCAGGAAAATGCAGACTCACCGCTGGAAAGATGAAGGGGAATCTACACTAGGTCTGTCAATTTATGCTTTTGGATAAAATTCCTGTACAATATATTCTATTTTGATTAGTACACTGGGGTAGATGAAAGAAAAAAAAATATATGTATAAATGTTTTACCACATAAGCTAGTGGTGCTGTTAAAAATTAAAATTTTTCTGTGAGGTCTGATTAATTGATGTACATTTTCATACAGTAAGCCCTAGGGCCTTGAATGGTGCATCAGAAGATGCAGGTTGAACAAATCCATTTTATTTTAAAAGTGCCTGTATGGAGAGAAAGTAATGCTCCTCTGTGACCACAAGGACTGTTCTACTCTGCACCATTAAACAGGATATTTTATGTTGACATGAAATGAAAAGGAATAGTTTTATCTATATTAGGTGTTAACATATCATTCATTTTTTTTTTTTTTTTTTTTTTTTTTTTTAATTTTATTTCACACTTAATCCATCATGATTGGAATTAAACACCTTCAGTAGAAATGAAGAGCTGCCATCTCTCACGGGAGTTGTAGAATACCTGAGAAGACAG
This sequence comes from Rhinophrynus dorsalis, assembly GCA_037306005.1. Classification (NCBI taxonomy): domain Eukaryota; kingdom Metazoa; phylum Chordata; class Amphibia; order Anura; family Rhinophrynidae; genus Rhinophrynus; species Rhinophrynus dorsalis. The sequence continues at coordinate 281,427,055 of CM074723.1, read as the reverse complement.
ACTCCCATCTGTGATAAAATGATGCTTGTGTCGCAGTGAGAATATAAAACTGCTTTTTCTGGCTGTGTGGAAAACTTTTTCAGTCTTACTTAATACTTTTATTTAATGCCTTTTTTATTTTTTTAAAACTTGGTCTCTTAGAATCATGAGTGGGAATGGTGTGGTTATGCCCACCTTGAAAATCTCTTAATACGAAAGGACAACCTACCTGGAAGCTATGCAGGAATTTAGACGGAGCTTTTTTTTTGTACACTGGGAGCATTGCAAGCAACAGATTTACGGTAATCTTAAACAGGGCTACTTGTCTAACTTTACTGGCAATTATCCCACACGGTGCTACCAAAATATAACATTTTGTATTCTTTCTTATTTTAAAGGGATAGTAATACTTGAAAATATGTTTTTTATATTGTAGCCCTTAAAAAAAACATGAAAAATGATATAAGTCTCATCTCCCAAACCATTATGGTTTGGGAGATATTCAGAAGTAAAGTTTCCCCTGGAGTGACGTCATTGCTCCACCCTTCAGATTTGGAATCCGGTCCCGGGACCGGCTGTGCCTCTCCAGAAGTGCTGAGATCACCATCTTTAAAAATAATTTCTTAATTGGAATGGTCTACAAAGTGTGCTTTCAAGCCAGGCACACTTTGTAGATAGTTCCAATTAAGTAGTTCTTTTCAAAGATCGTGATCTCGGCACTGCTGAAGAGCTGTCGGTTGCTTTGTGGACCGAATTCCAAATCTGTCCACTAGATGGCAGACTTGGCTGAAGCAGCCAGGAAAAGAGAGTTTTACTATATGTTACATGTGAATATCTCCCAAACCATAAAGGTTTGGGAGATAAGACATATATCATTTTTCATGTTTTTTTAAGGGCTACAATATAAAATAAACTTATTTTCAAGTATTACTATCCCTTTAAACAAGATTGCTAATGCAACACATAGGCATATTTTAATTCTCTGTAAATCTGAACTTTCCTGGGGTGGCAGGTCCACTTTAAAGAGATCCTTTATCTCAGTAAATATAAGTTTATCTTAAGGCATCCTTAAAGGGATAGTAACACTTCGTTTTAACTTTATTTTATTTTGTAGGCATTAAAAAAACATGAAGAATGATATAAGTCTTATCTCTCAAACCTTTATGGTTTATGAGATATTCACAAGCAAAGTTCCCCTCCCCGCCCCTTTTTCCTAGTGTAAGCCATCTCTTCTCAGATGTGGATCAGGTTGTATGACAGTACAGATAACAGAAGGGGACAATTTTCTTTGTATGAAAACAATGAAAGCCCTTCCCCCCTTGAAAAGTTTTTCAGCTTTTTCCATTATCTTAATTGAAGATTGTCCCTCTCTGCAGTCTACCTGGGCATCTCCCTTCTTATCTGGTTGAACAGGGGGGGGATACTTTGTTTGTGAATATCTCTTAAACCATAAAGGTTTCAGAGATAAGACTTATATCATTCTTCATGTTTTTTTAATGCCTACAAAATAAAATAAAGTTAAAATGAAGTATTACTATCCCTTTAAGTCTCAGTTTTGGTGCTCATGGGCTATGCCCATAGAACCCATCTGTCTGTGACACACAGCCTTTCACAGGTTATTTTACCAAAAGTGCCAGCAGGTTGCAAAATATCTTGAACTCAAATTGTATATACCTTGAGGTCTAAAACTCTTAGCTGACAATTAAATATTCAGTCTGGCTTTAAAGGTTCTAATTTATATGCCCACCTGTGTGTGGATGTGTGTTCCTATCCATAGGCTATCAATATCCATTACTTCCTAATGTGGGTATGTGTAGTTTAATTGAGTGGTTACTCTGCTTATGTGATCTTGCACAGTTCCGCTAGCTGGCAGTTGTGCACAAATTTTGGGTCACAGTGTATGCATATTTTTAGGGTAGCGTGCTTAATACCACTAGCTTTACTCTTTACCTTTTTTGTTGGGCATACACAAAGAATCATGTGCCTTTGGGCAATTACGAGACTGCACTGCTTTTGCTGCTGTTACACTGCTTCTAGGCTACCTAAGTAGTTGTTACCATATTTCACATCCCTTTACAGACTGTACCCTGCATATGGGAGAACGTCCATCAGTTACTTATTTTGGTGACCATCTTAGTATTTTCTATATCCTGAACTCTTGACATTGGAAGGCACAATTGGTGTCACATCTGGTTTTAAGAGATAGTAAGCTACAGTTTGGTCAGTGTGTCTTTTGACAGGATTGGGCTGGGGGGGGGGCTTCACCTGTCAAAATCAGCTCTGAGTTGGCAGCCAGACTTTGTGCAACTGCTCACTCCTGGCAAAATTCCTGCCTCTTTGACTTAACAGCCACATGAGCTCCTTGTAGATAATTTGACAGAAATTGTACCCCATAATGTCTAGATATCAGAGTGGCAGTGTGGAAGATGATGTAACATAACTCCTCCTCCCTGCCTCCCTGTGTGTGTGTGTGTGTGTGTGTGTGTGTGTGTGTGTGTGTGTGTGTGTGTGTTCATTGAAATAAATAAATATATAGAAAGTTATTCATATAGAATATAAAAAGTGTGTGTGTATATATTGGCATATTATTAGGGAGATTTACACCTCCACCCCATTGGGGATTTCTCCACTGAGGAAAGGGAAACTGAAACATGGATGAGCCCTATGTATCTGCCTCTGTTCTTCTGCTGAGGATCTTATTTGTGCTGTCTAAGAGACTCTTGGTGTCGGAGGCACCCATTTCTAGTTCCTTTTTCTCTGATCTTTTCAAAAGATGCAAGAAAGATGTTGCTGTTTTTCTCCTTTAAGGAAGAATCTCCTTTCAGGGACACTAGTGTCCCATAAAAGGTTTTTTAATCTATTAAAAAAAAAAAAAAAAAAAATTAAATTCTGTGCTGCAAATGCCATCCCTCAAACCTTAATGGTTTGAGAGATATTCGGTCCTCAAGTTCTCCCTTTCTCCTGACGTCAGCTGTAAGCTGACAGCAGGAGTTCCTGGTCTGGGGACTGACAGGCGGCCCTTCAGCAGATCCGCAATAGCGCCATTTTAAAAGAAATACTTCATTGGAACGGTCTGCAAAGTGTGCTTGGTTTGCAAGCGCACTTTTTAGACCGTTCCAAAGAAGTATTCCTTTTTAAATCTTGCTTTTTCGGCTCTACAAAAGAGCCTCCTCGTGTCGGCCGAAATGGATCTACTGCTGTCAGCTTTATAACTGACGTCAGGAGAAGGGGATGGAGGGGGGAACTTTAGGACCGAATATCTCTCAAACTGTAAAGGTTTGAGAGAGAGGATTTGTTGCACATAATGTATTTTTCTTTAAACTACAAAACAAAACTTTTTTTTTTTATGGGACATTACTGTCCCTTTAATCAAGGTACATACATTTTATTGTCCTTGTTCCACTGAAGTTCTAGCTCAGTAACCTGCCCCTCCACCCCAGCAGAAAATCCCTCAATTTCTTTCCTTGCCAAGAATTCTGCCCATAAAGATCGAGCAGACATGTGCCTAGATTCCTTTTTGATGGCAAGTTTTATGACTTTTGGTGCTGCCTTGTGCCCTGCTTTTGCAATTGCATGTGTAACTAGAGCTACTGTTATCTGAGGGATCATCTTTTGGATGCTGTCCAAGGAGAATTTGGAGCTTCTTCTATTCCAGCTCTTTGAAGCTTATTCTTGCTTTACCAAAGCGGCCTTTGACATTAAGCTTACAGGAAAGGCCTTGGATATCATTGTGGCTGCTAATTTCACTTTATGGCTTAAGATTTATTTGGCTGACCAAGAGCTTTTTGGAATATTTCCCCTTTGAGGCAACCAGCTGTTTGGCCTGGAACTGGAAAATGTTACACAGTGGAGGCTAGAATAGTTGTTGCCTTTTAGTTACTCCTAAATGTTGTTTTTTTTCCCCCATTGAAGATAAATGATTTTTTTTCTTTTTTTGTAACTTCCTCCCTAGTATGGGTATGCGCCCATGTGACAGTAGTTCCAACGGCTGCCCATACCAAATTCCACAGTCCTACCTCCACATGTCTCTGTTGCTTGTGGGCCATATCTGTGGAGGACTAGTAGGATTCGACACTCCTGAGGGGGAAGACTTTCCTACCAGACAACAAGATTGTTTTTGAGATTTCAAGTGTCTGAGGTAGCAGCCCAGCCATCTGAGATGGTGCAGGAGGTACATGTAGGTGCTTGTCTACCTAACCTCTGCTTTGGGATAGTTTGTTCAGTTTCATCTGCAAGAGCTGCATTGTCACCTTTCCTGTGTCCTGTCTAAGGACAAAGGCAGATGTTGGTGGCTTCAGAGACCTCATCTGTCCTTGGGTTTGTCACTAGTTATCCCAAATTGGGTCATGGTTACAGCAAACATGAGCTGGATGGGCTGGTGTACCACTCTTGATCCTCTGACCACTTTGGATCAGGTCAGAGTGCTCTATTTCCAGAAATGTTCTGGCACTTTGGGCAACTAGCCAAAGTGGCTTGCATGAACTTCCAGGTAGGGACCTGGCATGCAGTCAGGTGGGCAGAGTTTTGAATGATCCTCATATTGGTGGGGGTCACATGCAAGGTCTCTCCACCGTTCACATTGGGTAGACGTTAAAACCGAGTATGTTCAGGTGGCGTTAGAGTGGGGCTGGATGGGAGTATCGGCCTAGTCACATGGTCAAACTGCTTTTATATGAATTTAAAAAGCTTATCACACATTTTGTACACCTATATAAAGATAATACTGTATAGAAATACAGGATATTTAAAAATATATTTTTAGATAACACCTTAACACAGACTAAAATTATTCCTCTGGCTTCTGAAAGGAGGACCTATTTTATATATATTTAATATAGGTAAAATGCGGTACCATGTTAGCCATAGAAAAAAAGCAGGAGACAGTTAAAATGATACTCGGCTAATTAGGGTATAATTTTTACTCTACCAGTTATATATTTGTTTAAAGGGATAGTAATTTTTAAAACCAAATGCAGCTCATATCCTTTTGTCATAGTGAATATTACCGATGTATTCAGCTCTCAAAGATTATAACTTGCTAGTTGTCCTGTTATCAGATGATTCATTTTACCCCTTTTCCTGTTTTGAATCCGCCTCCCATCAGATGTGAAGTCCGGACAGTTTTCAATAAGGGCTAATCTTCCCTCTCTCCGTATAAGGAAAAACCTGTCCTCCTTGATGAAGGAAGGCAGGTTTTTCGTAATACTGACTGGAGATTATCTCTCATATTGATCCACTCTCGGATCTGAGAGCAAAATGCTCACATTGGTAAAAGGAGCAAGAGGGGTAAAATGAATCATATGATAAAAGCGCAACTAGCATTATGATCTTTGAGAGCTGCAGACGTAGTTAATATTCCCTATGACAAAGAATATGAGGTGCTTTTGGTTCTAACACTACTATCCCTTTAAATACATCCTTCTAAATCTTATATGGTGCCACAGTTTATCACATTGTATCTTCTGTCAACCATGCCTGAATATAATTATTAAAAAAAATTAAAAATCAGTGAGAAAATCACACATTTTACATCATGAGGGTACTTTTATTTTAGTCAATTAATAACTGTTTACACTTTACCTGTCCCAAAGCTACATTTATGTTTTAAGGTAGTGTTTCAGCCAAATATTCAGACGCTTTTGAATGTCCTGAAATTCTAGGCAACATGATTGCATGTTGAGGTCACCATATGTATTCTTGGTTGACAGAGATCTGTTTTCCTCTGTGTCCTTCCACGGCATAGAGTGGGGCTTTGGCTCCTCCTTCCAGCTGGGTAGAACCAATTGATTTCTTTAAATTCACTCGCTACCTCTCTTCTGCAGTTATTCGGTCCTACCCAGCTGGAGGACGGAAGCTATGCCTCACTCTCTGCCACAAGTGAAACGCTGCGCGAATGTGTCTTCCTAATTGTGGGCACATTACGTACAGCCTCTGGGCTCTGCACGATGTCTGCATCAGCGGAATGGAAACTGGCTATTGCTCGGCGATCAGCCACTTCTTCCCCACACCGCTTGTCTAAGTGCCGGGTTGTCAGCGCGCACACGCGCCTGCTCACACCTCTTCTGTACAGGAAACAGGAAGAGCATCACGGAACGCACGCGGGGAAGCAGGCATCCGGTGCACACAAGGATAAAGCAGCACAAAGGAGGAGATCAGACCGGTATGTCTCTATGAATGCAAATATACAGAGTGTTTCAATATAGCTTAAAGCCTGTGCTAAGTATTATAGTAGCAGTCTGTATAGATATTTCCTACTGCATTAGTCTGCTATCATGTCAACTTCTAAAGATACCAAAGATGATAAAGCGAAAGCTTCAGAAACAGCCAACGAGGAGAAATCAGGGCCAAAGGAGAGAGCCTGTGCAGGTTGTAACAATACATTGCCTGTAAATGATCCTGCCAAGCTCTGTAATGCATGTCTGCAGCAGGCTGCTGGAGGAAATGTACCAGTCCAGTTCCAGGATTTTTTTGTCCTGGATGAAGATGTCTATGCAGGACACATTCGCATCTATGCAAGAGGCAGTCAGAAAACGCCCTAGAACATCAGATCCAGATGAAGGTCCGTCAGGTACTCTGGACGACTATGACAACACGTATATTGACATTGAATCTGCAGCGTCATCTGCGGAAGAAGGCGAGCTTGTGGAAGAATACGGTAGCTTCAGCATGGACAAAATGTATCACTTATTGAAAACCATGAGGAAGACCCTGGGACTGGCAGACGTTCCAAAGGATTTAAATGTCATGGACGCAGCCTTTGTAGGATATAAAAAGTCCGCTCCTCAGTTTCCCGTCCACAGCTCAATTCATGACATTATACAGAGTGAATGGAAGCAAACAGAGAAAAGAGGTGCTATCTCGAAACAATTCCACCGCATGTACCCATTTGCAGAAGAAGACACAGCCAACTGGTACACGCCACCCAAGGTGGATGCAGCAATAGCTCAAACCTCAAGGAGAACCACTATATTGCTTGAGGATAGAACTACGCTAAGGGATCCCATGGAGAAAAGAGCAGATAATGGCAAACTGCTTCTTCATTACACTATCAGTCAAAATCTCAAGACGGCGACAGCTATGGCCTCTACCTTTAGGACCTTACATATCTGGCTCACAGATCTGGATGAAAAGATAGAATCTTCAGTTTCACACGCTTGTATACTAAAAGATTTAACCATCATCAAAGATGCAATCAACTATTCCTGTGATGCCTCATTAGACAATATTCATCTATTGGCAAGATCATCATCCCTTTCAGTCACAGCCAGGCGCGCTATGTGGATCCATTTGGAATTCCATTTGGCCTGGTCTCTCATCCATCCGGACAAATGGGTATGGGAAATTATTCAGAAGGGGTACTTACTGGAATTCAAGACTGCCCCCCTTCCACAACGATTCCAGACTTCCAAATTAGGACACAAGTCAAGAACCCAACAAATGAAACTGGCCTTACAGTCCCTACTGAACAACAGAGTGATAGAGTCCTACATCATCAGAGATTCCGGGGCTTTTATTCGACTCTTTTCTATTCTATCAAGCCTACAGGGGAAGTTCGCCTCATCTTGGACTTGACAGACCTCAACGCCTTTCTACAACCACACCCCTTCAAGATGGAGACTGTTGCATCCACACTCAAACTGATTCAACCAGAAGCATATCTAACGTGAATAGACCTGAGAGACGCATATCATGTGCCGATTCAGCAACAACATCTCAAGTACCTAATATTCCACATCTTTGGCATGCACTTCCAGTACAGAGCATTACCATTTTGACTCTCCCCAGCTCCCCGGGTCTTTACAAAGATCATGTCAAATGTCATGGCATTCCTCAGACAACACCTGCTCAGAATTATACCGTACCTGGACGACATACTGATAATAGAATCGTCATTCCAGAAGGCTTTAAACAGCACCAAAACATGCATATCCCAGCTTCAAAGACTAGGCTGGATTATAAACTACAACAAGAGCTCTCTGACGCCCTCTCAGGACCTGGTATTTCTGGGGATTCAGTTCAACACTCAACTGGGACACGCTTCCTGTCATCAGACTGACAACAAAGAATCATCAGCCATGTGCTCCAGCAGGGCTCAAAATTTCCACTTGCCAGTAGCCAATGGCGAGTAGAAATTCAGCCCTGATGGGTATGTTTTGGCTTGCAGTGGCGAGTAATTTTTCATGTCTAGCTAGTAGCAAAGGACTTCAAATTATAAGGCCTGGCTCCAGTTTCTTCACAAAAGAGAACAAACAGCGAAATCCTTCTCCAGGCTCCTGGGACACCTAGCGTCTACATATCAAGTCATCCCATGGGCAAGGATTCATGCCTGCAAAACCCAGCTACACTATCTAAAATATTACAAAAAAAACAACCTCTCAACTTCCAGCAACAGATTCCAATCTCAAAACAAATCAGATTGGAATTGAATTGGTGGACGCAGCCCACACACACCTCACAAAAAGGAAGGAATCTAGCTGACCCACAATGGCAGATTCTACATACAGATGCCAGTGGAAAAGGTTGGGGAGGAATATGGAAGAACGAGACCATTCAAGGCACGTGGAGTTCCCAAGAAAGCAAGCTCCACATCAATATATTAGAGCTCCTAGCAGTCTGGAAGACATTACAGCACTTCAATCGTGAACTTCGGAACTTGCCTGTCCTGATCAGATCGGACGATTCTACGGCAGTCCAATACATTCTGAATCAAGGGGGAACTCGCAGCAACCAACTGAACAATCTGGCACTCTAAAATCCTCCTCTGGGCGGAGAAACACTTACTGTCTCTCACAGCCTCATTTCTATCAGGTCGACTGAGTACACAAGCAGATTATTTCAGCCGAAATCCGATAGACCCAGGGGAATGGGAATTAAATCCAAGAGTATTCCAGCTAGTCATATCCAACCTAGGTCTTCCAGAAATAGACCTCATGGCCACAAAACACAACAGAAAATGTGTCCAGTATCTGTCCAGATGGCATGAACGTCAAGCCCTCGGACAAGACGCCTTAAATATTCCATGGTAGTTCAACCTGGCCTACCTGTTTCCTCCTCTTCCCCTGTTAGATGTCATCAGGAAAATAAGACAGGACAAGGCAGAAGTGATACTAATTGCCCCATTCTGTCCAAGAAAACCATTGTTTCCGGACGCTCTTCTAATGTCACTCAGACCTCCCTTGCAGCTCCCAGTGACCCTGGACCTTCTACTTCAGGGTCCTTTACAATATCCAGACCCATCCTTCTTCAGGCTCAGGGCCTGGAGGCTGAGCGGCAATCGTTAAGGTTGCAGGGCATCTCAGAAGCAGTAATTGACACTATACTAAAAGGTCATAAGGTTACATCCACAAAAATATACTACAGAGTATGGTCCATTTTTCACAGATGGTGTTCTGCTAATAATCTGGACCGATCATCCATATCTCCTGCAAAGATTCTGGACTTTCTGCAGGATGGATTCCAGAAGGGATTGAAGCCGGCATAGTTAAAGGTACCGCTATCAGTCTTGTCTGCTATTCTGGCCACACCTTTCGCAGATAATTATCTTATCAGATGCTACATCACATCCATCTCTAAGATAAAACCAACTATTAGAGATACTATACCTCCATGGGACCTCAACTTAGTGTTGCAACAATTGGCCTCTCACCCCTATTTTGAACCTCTCCAACAGGAATCATTAAAATTTCTGACACTAAAAACTACATTTCTCATTGCAATCGCATCAGCAAGGAGAGTTTGCGAACTACAAGCCCTAGTAGCAAAACCTCCCTTCCTCACTTTTCATCAGGATAAAGTGGTACTACGTCCAGAACCCTCATTTCGTTCAAAGGTGATTTCTCAATTTCACCTTAATCAGGATCTTGTGCTTCCTTCTCTTTGTCCATATCCAGTGCATGAACTGGAAAAAAAGATTACTCAACCTAGACTTAGTCAGGTATTTGCAGATATATCTTTCCAGAACAGAGGACTTCCGTAAATCTGACTATCTCCTGGTTCATTTTGGAGGAAAATTCAAAGGGACGGTGGCCTTGAAGCCTTCTATTGCCAGGTGGATACGTGACTGTATTGCTAAAGCATATGAAAGTGCGAATCAAGACCCTCCTCAGGGTCTTAAAGCCCACTCAACTCGAGCTATGTCAACCTCCTTGGTCCTTAAAGCTGCAGCCTCTCCAGAAGACATATGTAAAGCAGCAACCTGGTCTTCAGTCTCAACATTCATAAAACATTACAGACTGCACCTACAAGCATCAGCGGACGCCAAGTTCGGACGGAAGGTGCTTGAAGCAGCTATCCAGATCTGAACTTGTGTTACCCATCCCTATCTGGGTACTGCTCTGGTAAGTCCCCACTCTATGCCGTGAATAAGACACAGAGAAAAAGTGTATTTCCTCTGTGTCCTTCCACGGCAACCCACCCTAGGTTATTACGGTATCTGTATCAGTTCCTCAACATACATTACCTAAAGAGTTAAGATGTATTATAGTTGGCTTTCTCTAACCTGTTGTATCTTTCAGCTTGGACAACTGTATAACTGCAGAGGAGAGGTAGCGAGCGAATTTAAAGGGATAGTAATACTTAAGTATTACAAATCCCTATATTAAAGCCCTAGTTAAAAAACGTATTGCCCCCAGTGTCATCTCTCAAACCTTTATGGTTTGAGAGATGAACGCTTCTAAAGTTGCCCTCTCCCTCCCCCTTCCCCGTAGTCAGCATTTTAGCTGACTGCAGGGAACAGTCGTATGACTTTCAGACGGCTCTCCAGCACAGCCTGATCGCGTTAACTAAAAAAAAACAAACAAAAAAAAAACAAACTTTCACTGAAATGGTCTTCTATGTGTGCTTGGTTTGCAGAGCCGCCTGATGATTTCTGACCGGATTTCCCTCAGTCAGCTAGAATGCTGACTATGGGGAAGGGGGAGGGAGAGGGCAACTTTAGAAGCGTTCATCTCTCAAACCATAAAGGTTTGAGAGAGAAAACTGGGGGCAATACTTTTTTTTTTTTTTTTTTTTAACTAGGGCTTTAATATAGGGATTTGTAATACTTAAGTATTACTATCCCTTTAAAGAAATCAATTTGTCTTACCCAGCTGGAAGGCGGAGCCAAAGCCCCACTCTATGCCATGGAAGGACACAGAGGAAATACAAATATCGGTGAGTAAATTTCACTTTTACCTTTATAATATGTAATTTATTTTATTTATTTATTTATTTATTTTTTAATGTTGTTATTTTGTTTTTCTTAACGCCATAAACTCAGGCTTGGATTTTGTTAAGCAAACTTAAAATAATAATGTTAAATTCTGGGTAACGGAGGAGAAAAAAAAAAAAAACAACAACAAAACTCCAATTTACTGATTTTCTGTGTAATGTTTCTTTAGTTACCTTAATCAATTAGAAGACTATATCAAAATAAGATGCCAAACCTATACTTATTAACATGCCATAAGAGGTAAATATATTAATAAGTATATATAATCAAGGAAATCGATTGGCACTCAGTCATATCATGGTTATAAAATGACCTAATTCCCCAGTGTTAGGAAATTACTGAAAATACACGAGCACACACACATGTAGAAATGTTGTCCTTTTGTTAGTGGTGGGTAGCTTTTTTTAATACAATTTTTTTTCTATTTAAGTCCCAAGTAAGATTTAAAAAAGTGTTTCCTCTTTGTAGAATAATATCAAAAGTTGCACACATTATAGTTACATTAATTTGCCTGTGCCATCATTGAAGATATCTGTAAAAAATCAATGTAGCTGACACATTAAAATGTAGATTTGAAATGACAATTGGATCTTGAGTCTTCCGAGGCTAGGCCTAACAGATGAGAAGTTGTCACTGATTGATGGCGCCTTCACAGTAATTGGATCATGGTTGCTCAATCAATGCATCCTATGCTCAATAAACTTTTCACACATTGACCTAATTTGACATTCTATAACTGCGCTTAGTATAAATAGTGCATGCATTATGACAAATTTATATATATATTTGTTAGATTATTATGTTCCGATTAGCCTCCCATCGTGTTGTTACTCTGTAGACTTCATCTAGATTGTTTACCAAATATGACTGTTTTGTGACTCTCATTTTGTTTTACACCCTAATAGAGCATGGTTAATATTTTCTCAACTAGATTGGACAGTGTTGTGCAAACAAACCTATAGGTGTGGTAACTGTATTAAATTTTTTTTTCCTGTTACCAATTATTAGTCATTATACAAACAGCCTGTCATTTGAAGTAAAAATATGTACCCCTAAATTACTGGTGAATAAAATTAAAATAAACTTTTTTTTTTTTTTTTTTTTTTTTTTTTTTTAAGAAGCTAGCCAGGAGTTTTAGGAGCCGGTGTACAGGTGCATGAATATAGATGTATGCAAAATACCCTTAAAATTTAAGGAGTCCAGACTCCCTGGCTCTTGGAATTTTTTTTACCTTTGCTCTATATCTACCTGCCTATCTATCTGTAGCCCTTTTTCTACATGGAAAAGGGATACATTCTTGTGTTTACCAGCTTTTCGTCTTTTTATTTGTACATAGAATAGAAATGTTTTAGGCCTTGTTTACTCGTCGGTGATATAGTTGGCAACGCACCACAAAACTCTGTTAGCTGCGTATTGTGACACTGGACACTATATCATATTGCAGTTCAAAACACTTACTGCAAGTTTCCTCTAACAGTGTGTTAATGCACCTTCAAGTATGTGTGTGTGTATGTGTGTGTGTATGTATGTATGTGTGTGTGTATGTATATGTATATATGTGTATATATATGTGCAAATTTGAGCTGTAATAACTTTGAATAACGCACCTCTCATGTGTAAAAATAGTTAACAAATACACACAATCTAAGGGTAAATGTATATAATGTTTTGCTAAAACGGACTCTCCTGAGACACGCAGAACCTGGAACCCCCGGGTGGGTATCTCTTGATAGTGAACTCCAACAAAATTATTCCGACTCATCGCAGTAATATTGGGCTTCATTAAGATCTCACTAAAGACAAGAAAAGTGGCAGTATCACAGGTTCTCTAAATGTAATATGCAACAGATCTAAAATGACCAGCCACCATAGCACCACCCAAATTGGTATGGCCTTTTGTCATCATGTACTGTTGGCGATCTCAAGTAGAAGTCTAGAAGTCACTGCTTTACAACTATGTGCGGGAGCTACAAGTAGAAGCCTTCTTGTGGGATAGAAGACTTGATAAAGATTTCAGGGCTCATGAACTTTCTGTTTAAAAGTTCATTCTCACACAAAAAAACCTTACTTCTAGTAGACTTCCTCAGGGCAGTGCTCATTTAGTAGACTGTATCTCTGCATTCAGATCCACCTAGCAATTGCCTGTTAAGTTCGCACTGAAGAAACAAACTTCCTCTCCAAGTTTAGCAAATTGTAATCAATGCTCCACAAAAGTCCATGGAGAAAACACTCAAACATGCCCTTTGCTTAGAACAAATGGCAAAGGGCAGGTTGTCACACTGCTTTCTCTCCTCAGGTATTGGTAGTGTTTTTGTATTTGAGTAAATAGGGTTACAAAGGAAATTTAATACGTAAGTGCGTTTACCTCAAAGGGTGATTCACCAAAGGTCATGTACTGGATTGTTTTTTCACTGTCGTCCAATACAGGTCACTGGTACCATGGGATGTGTAGTCCCCTTTAATAGGCAGGAACAATTATGCAAATAATTTGCAAGGGGCGGAGCCTCCCTTCTTACTTAAGCCACCTGCTGGCCAGAGCCACCCATATTGATTTGTTCCTGGTGTGCCTGCACACCAGGCAGAGAACAGCTATGCTTCTTAGTGTTTTATTATTTTCTTACAAATATGGAATACCACCATTAGGAGGGTGACCATGGCTGTGAATGCCCTCACCCGAAGTGGCTAGTGCAGCTTCCAGGGATTTCTGTGGACCTATACCTGAAGAGGGGACAGCTTGTGTTAAGCAGCTCCCCTGTTGAGGAAATTGCCTCTGGTTCTTTCCCTCCCTATCATGGTCACCTGAAGACAGAAGTCTGCGAGAAAGGTGAGTCACCCATTGAGTGCTGAAGGTCCACTTGTCCCCACAGTGTCCCTTTGATGGGCTTGTATTTGGGAGTCTTAATACACTCCAGCACTCATAGGGTGTTTTTATTGCATTATCTCTATTTATGCAATTTCTGTGTTATTCTCTGAGTTTTGGAGCATTGGGTATTCATTTATTTGTGTTTCTCATGTCTTTTATGCTTGTTTGGGCACTTTTTAAAGTTTTACTAAACTTTATTAAAAATGGTGTTCCGCGCCTTTAAGCGCGGCGTTTTCCCGCTTAGCAGCAGAGCTCCTTTACTCTCTATGGGAATTCACAGTTTGGGACATATCTCTGAAACCGCTTGTCACAGCAACTTCAGAGTGGGCTCATTTTAATGCTAGGCTCCTGCTCTATCATCCGGTTGGTGTTTTCTTACTGTAGGGGGTTCAGGGGGGCTTCGGGCACTGTTTGGGGTACTTGCATAGGGAAAACTACATTTCCCATGAGCGCTAGCGCGCGCTTGTTTCTGATTGGCTGTCATGACGGCCGCCATTTTGTGGTACTTTTCCAAGGCGAGTACACTACGCAGGGACCGAGCCTTCTCTCTCCTCACCAGATTAACCCTTCGCTGGCCAGATAAGTCCGTTTTTAGACCTTTTCTGGGGTGAAACTTTAATCTTTAACACTTTTCTGGGTGATAGTGTTGGTGGTGGGGTATATTGACGCTGTGAGCATGTCTACTTCACTGGAGCTAGGGGCTAGACCCAAGACTAAGGAGGCTGGGGGGTCTTCTACCCCCATGGCGTTTTGCTCCTCTTGCCACATTGGGCTGGATTGCGATAATGTGGGGGATCTATGCCCTAATTGTACTGATAAAGATAGCAACCCTGGGCTTCCCAGCCACGCTATTGAGCCATCTTGGGTGAGGGAGTTTAAAGCTGCCACTAGGGATCTCAGATCCACGCTTCAACTCTTTCCCTCTCAGGTACAGGGGGCTCTCCAGGTCTGGCAGACCCCCTCTACTATCAGGACCTCCCTGCCTAAGCCACAGGGAGCTCCTGATATCACTGATTCTTCTGAAGAAGAACTGTGACAGGATTCTGATGCTGAGGAACGTACTGTTATTGAATCTAACAGGTCCATTGGGGACCCCTATGAGTGTGACCCTGAAGTTTCGGCTGAGGGTCTGATCAGAGCGGTTCTGAATACGCTCAACCTTCCTCTGACTCAGGAATCCACTTATGATCCTACTGATGTTTTTCAGAAAAAGCCATCTAAACCAGTTGTTTGTTTTCCAACTAACCCTACTCTTGCCCGTCTGGTCTCTGAGGCATGGAGGAATCCTGACAGATCTTCCTCTGTCTCCAAAAAGTTTGCTAAACTTTACCCTTTTCCTGAGGCGGAGCTGGCAAAATGGGTTCATCCTCCCAAAGTGGATGCTCCTGTGTCTAGACTATCCAAATCTACTGCTTTGGCTGTCTCAGATGCCTCTGCCTTGCAGGACTGGACGGATAAGAAACTAGAGCTCTCTCTTAAGTCTATTTTTGCCTCCATTGGCACAGCCATGCGCCCTACCTTTGCTGTGGCATGGGTTAATAGAGCTATTGCGGCCTGGACTGAACGACTGACTGAAGCGGTTCGCCAGGATGCGCCTGTATCTGAACAGTTGCAGCTTCTTGCTAATATCACTGAAGCTCAGAACTATGTTGCTGATGCTGCTTTTGATGCTGTGCGCATGATGGCGAGGGCCTCCACTTCTTCTGTGGTGGCCAGACGCGCTCTTTGGCTGAAAATTTGGTCTGCTGATACAGCCTCTAAGAAAGCCTTGCTTTCCTTGCCCTTTCAGGGGAATTTGCTCTTTGGCTCTGAGCTCAAAGAAATGATCAGTGAGGCTACTGGCGGTAAAAGCACTCTTCTACCCTCAGTCTTTAAGAAAAAGTTTCCAGCCAAACGCAATCGGTCCTTTCGTTCCTTTCAGACTGAGACACGCTCCTCGGCCCAAACGGGTCCTCCCACTACGCGCTCCTCCTCCAAGCCCAAACAGTCCTGGAGGCCCAAAGTTGCCTCCAAGGCCAAGACCTCCAAGACTGCTTCGGCATGACTCGCCGAACCCGGGTCCGCATCCGGCTGTAGGCGGTCGTCTCCGCATCTTTCGCCGGACTTGGGAGGAGTCAGTGGCGGACCCATGGGTTCTTCAGGTGGTGTCAGAGGGATACAGGATCCCTTTCTCTTCCCTTCCTCCTTTTCGGTTCCATTTTACTCGTCCTTCTCAGGAACCCTCAAAAAGGCGTCTGTTCGACGACGCTATTCAGGATCTCTTGGACAAAGAGGTCCTGGAGGCGGTTCCGCAGGGGGACACAGGTTCAGGATTTTATTCCAACCTGTTTGTGGTAGCCAAAAAGGACGGAGGAGCCCGTCCCATCTTGGATCTCAAAGATCTCAATGCCTATGTGGTGACTTCCCACTTCCGCCAGGAGTCCCTGCGCTCTGTGATTGCAGCAATGTCTCCAGGGGAGTTTCTTGCCTCTCTGGATCTTCAGGATGCTTATCTTCACATCCCTATTCATCCAGAGAGCAGGAAGTATCTCAGGATTGCCTGCCACAGGGGACACTTTCAATTTACAGCGCTCCCCTTTGGACTGACTACAGCTCCTCAAGTCTTCCAGCGGGTGCTGGGCTCCTTGATAGCGGTGCTCCATCAGGATGGGATCAGAGTGACGCCCTACATGGACGATCTCCTATTGAAGGCCTCCTCAGCGGAGCTTCTCCACCAGCAGTTGCAGGGGTGCATGCACACCCTGAACCGTCACGGCTGGATCCTGAATCTGGACAAGTCGGACTTGATTCCTTCTCAGAGGCTTCTGTTCCTGGGTCTCCTGTTCGACACTCGCCAATGCATGGTGTTTCTTCCGGAGGACGTGGCTCACCAGATAGCCGTCAGAGTGGCTGGGATTCTGGACATGGACGAAATTCCAGTTCCGAAGTTGTCGTCCTTAGTGGGGAAGTTCATTTCCACGATCGAAGCAGTACCATTCGCCATGGCCCACTCCAGGGATCTTCAGAGATTTGTGATCCAGACGTGCAGGAACCATCCAGATCATCAACATCTGTCTGTTTCTCTCCCTCCTCATGTCGAGTCGAGTCTGCACTGGTGGTTAGATCTCTCTCATCTCTTGAAAGGGAAATCCTTTCTAGTTCCTCTTTGGACCACAGTCACAACGGATGCCAGCCTTCGGGGCTGGGGTGCAGTCTGGGGTCGATTCAGTGCTCAGGGGAAATGGGGTCTGGAGGAATCCATGCTCTCCATCAATGTCCTGGAACTTCGAGCTGTCCGGCTGGCCCTGAGGTACTGGGAGTCTCAATTGACCGGTCTTCCAGTCAGAGTAGAGTCCGACAACGCCACGGCGGTGGCTTACATCAACAGGCAAGGCGGCACAAGAAGCGGTTCCGCCTGGTGGGAGGTCAAGGATATTTTGTCTTGGGCAGAAGATCACGTGCCTGTCATCTCTGCAGTTCATATTCCAGGCGTGGACAACGTCATGGCAGACTTCCTCAGTCGTCACACCGTCGACAGCGGAGAATGGGCTCTTCACCCAGAGGTGTTTCACATGCTCACTCAGCGGTGGGGGATGCCTGTGGTGGACCTGATGGCTACCAGACACAACAGGAAGGTTCCGGTGTTTTGCTCCCGGTTGAGGGACTCCCTTGCTCTAGCAGTGGATGCCTTGTCGATCCCTTGGGACTTTTCCCTGGCTTACATCTTCCCTCCTCTTCCTCTATTGGTCAGAGTTATCCAGAAGTTGAAGAGAGAATGTTGTCCTGTCATCCTGATTGCTCCAAACTGGCCTCGCCAGTCCTGGTTTCCGGAATTGATGGCCATGTCAGTGAAGGATCCAATCCCACTTCCAGCCCGTCCGGACCTGCTTCTTCAGGGGTATCTGTGGAAAGAGGATGTTCACTCTCTCCGTTTGATGGCATGGCGGTTGAATCCTCGATTCTAGCAAAGAAAGGCTTTTCTCCTTCTGTGGTATCGACGATGCTCAGTGCTCGTAAGCCTGTGTCTTCCAAGATTTATCATCGCATTTGGTCAACTTTCGTGACATGGTGCTCTGACAAGAAGTTGTCTCTTGACTTCCATCTTCCCACTGTCCTGGCCTTCTTGCAGGACGGTGTGGACAAGGGGCTCAGTCTGAGTTCCCTCAAAGTTCAGACCTCTGCCTTGTCTGTGTTTTTCCAGGAACGGATTGCTATCCTTCCTGATGTGAAAGTCTTCTTCCAGGGTGTGACTCATGTTCGACCTGCCTTCAAGAGTCCTGCTCCCCAGTGGGATCTCAATTTGGTGCTGGGAGTTCTTCAGCGACCACCGTTTGAATCCTTGGCTTCCATTCCATTACGTCTTGTGACTTGGAAGATGGCCTTCCTTTTGGCTATTGTGTCAGTACGCCGGGTGGCAGAGTTACAGGCTTTGTCTTGTAAACCTCCTTACCTGGTGTTCCACAAGGATAAGGCTGTGCTTCGCACTACCAAGGAATTCTTACCCAAGGTTGTGTCTGAGTTTCACATCAATCAGGAGATTGTGGTTCCCTCTTTCTGCCCTAATCCTTCATCTGACAAGGAAAGAGATCTCCATTTGTTGGATGTGGTGCGTTGCCTCAAGTTTTATGTTCACCGCACCGAATCTATCAGGAAGTCTGACGCTCTATTCGTCATTCCTGAGGGGCCTAGGGCAGGAAGACCGGCTTCCAAAGTTACCATTGCCTCTTGGATTAAGGCTACCGTCCGTGAAGCCTATAAGTTGAGGAATAAGCATGTTCCCTTCAGGGTGACTGCCCATTCCACCAGATCTATTGGGGCCTCTTGGGCCTACAAGAATCAAGCTTCTGCTGATCAACTGTGCAGAGCGGCCACTTGGTCCTCTGTGCACACTTTTTCAAAGCACTACCGAGTTGATGTTCTGGCATCGGCTGATGCCAGTTTTGGAAGGAAGGTCCTGGAGGCAGTCTTGCCTGTGTAGGTCTTCCGCTCTGTGATCCTTAGTGCTTCCTTACTGTTGAGCCCGGTTGGCTCTAGTTACGTGTGCTGTGTTAAGTTCAGGGATTGTTCCCTTGGTTGGTGTCCGTTGACACTTACAGTTTGGGCTATGTTATCAACTGGTTATCAGTTCTAGTGACTTGGGCCTTGCGCCTGGTCCTTGCCTTACTTCCCGCCTCTGGATCAGCTCAATGTTTGTACATCCCATGGTACCAGTGACCTGTATTGGACGACAGTGAAAATAGGATTTTAGTCTTACCTGTTAAATCCTTTTCACTTAGTCCATACAGGTCACTGGTCTCCCACCCTGTCAAGGGACCAGTCTTGGCTCTCCTGTGGCATTCAGTGGGAGACCGTTCGGGCATGCTCACAGGAGTCTTTCTTTTTGCTTACCTGGGGTCAGTTTAGGGTCTCAAATCAATATGGGTGGCTCTGGCCAGCAGGTGGCTTAAGTAAGAAGGGAGGCTCCGCCCCTTGCAAATTATTTGCATAATTGTTCCTGCCTATTAAAGGGGACTACACATCCCATGGTACCAGTGACCTGTATGGACTAAGTGAAAAGGATTTAACAGGTAAGACTAAAATCCTATTATCTTTCTGCAGACATGATGCCTGAGTTCCTGATCTACTAAAATAGTGAGGTTAGTTAAAATTGATAATAATCTTCCCAATGTTATATAATTAGCTTGCTAACTTTTTGAAATTGGGAAACAATTGTTCTTTACGTTACTTTGTTCTGCCGACTACTAGAGAATATTTTGATAACTTTTACATTTTTACTTTTATAATCTCTCTGCCTGATTTTTTAAAAATTCCTCATTTACCTTTAAGCTCCTACAGTCCTGCAGATCTTAAATTTCCACGTCTTAAAATTCAACTGCCCCCCCCTCGCCTCCCTCTTAATGTCCTGCTGATTACAGGCAAGCCCATTGAAGAAATGTGAAGCAGTTTTATTTCAGATTATATTTTGACATCTGAGATCATCAGATGAAGAGAAATTGTGATATTGTGTGTTATTTATATATAATAAATAACTCAGATCCTGCACTCTATTATTAAAATAAACTGTTTTGCACTACAACACTTTTCGGTATTACTATGACATTTTTAGAGCATGCAAAACCTGTGTAGTTGACTTTCCATGCTGGCTTTTTTTGTGAGCCAAACTGAGATACAAAATTGCTGACCTATAATGATGATAATGATTATTCTAAAAATTGCCTGTAGCTATCTGGCAACTCCTCCTGTGGGTCATGCATAACTTCTATCCTTTTGTCAATCTGTCAGAAGTTATTTTTAGGATAACAACAGATCTGAATTCTGTGATTCAAGAACATACAGATGGCTTTTCCTTACAAGCCTATAATGTATAGTATGGAAACAGTGTAGGTGTTCATAGTCTGAAGAACTGGCCATCTGGATCCACACATGTAATGTAAATATGCTTAGGTGCACACATAGCAAAACATGATTTGGCATTGTCTGAACTCTTCATATGTTTGGCACAGTTTATGGGTCCCAGGGAGATCATAATCTCAGTATACTTTTGTTTGAGACCTTTCTGGCACACACTGTTCCATGAAGAGATATGATTATAGAATTAAGTTCCCTTTACAGAAATCAGTCAACATTGTCATGAACAAAAAAAAAAAAGGAAAGTAGTTATTTTTACTATTTTTAAATTCATTCAAATATTGCTTTTACATTTAACATTTTTTCTTTTAGTTCTGGTGCAGTGGAAAACCGAAAAAGAGAGTAGTGGTTAAACCTGTGTTAATGTTATAATTTTGTTGTGACTTTTGTTTCATGCATAAAAATTCATTTTGGATCAGATGACATACAACATAATTAGTTTGGTAGACCTGCCACTTTAGGCATGGACACATTTCTGAGATTTATTAATCTTTTGAGTGACACAGGGGTACATAACGTATTGCAAGATGTGGTAAACATGCCCCCACATTCCAGATATTGGGTGGCAGTCTTTTGGGCTGTAATCTTCATTCTCACAATTCAATTATAACCATGTGTAACATTACTTCGTAGGAAATCTCCTGTTGTTTCAGATACATCTAATACACAGTAAAAGTAGTGGCACTCTTGCTTTTTTTTTTTTTTTTTTTTTTGTTTTAAAGAAAATGTAGCTGTTTTCTAGGGAAATGCTCACTAGCGACCCGGAATATATGCAGACTTGCTTACTTTTATTCCCCCCCCCCCTTCTCTTTTCCTCTTTCTTTGATTTTTTTTTTTTTTTTTTTTTGGATTTTTATTTATTTATTTTTTGTGTCAAGACTTGTACCTTTCCAGTTGAAACCATTAAGGACTCTTATGCCATTTGTAAATGACAAAAATGGCTGGCTTTTAGGTATTATACATTTATATACTCCATTGGCTGCAGGCTTCTTCAGCCTGTCTTCTGCAAGTACAGAGCCGTTGATCAGCTCTGCACCTTTTTTCTTTAACACGTGATCCAGCTGGTTGCATAGGCAGTTGAATGGGTGCGCTGTCTGCTGTAACCGTATTCTCCAGTGCAAGTGACCTGTAAGGGGGGCCATTCTGAAAGTGACAGCATAATATCCTTATGTCTACTGGAAACTGATTTGGTTTCCTGTAGAGATCTCACTGGCATACCTCTGTGTGCACTGTATAACCTGGTGTCACAGATTACTTTAAGGAACAGGAACTTGTTTATCTCTGTGTACTAGACAAACAAGCAAACTAAAACTATTTTTAAATGGATTTTTTCATTTATGAACTGTAAAATGGTACTCTGTTATAAAATGGCCCTATTAAATCCAGGCATATAATGAAAATGTATATTTGCACTTCAATAACATTTAAGATGTTTAAAAAAAAAAAAAAAGAAAAAAAAAAGTGGGGATTCTAACTCCCGGTATTCTGAAATTGTTCTGCCCCTTCATTAGAAAACTAACATTTTGAAAAACAAATTGCTGTCCTCATTTTTTTTATTTGGTCATGCGTTTGGCCATAACACACACTGACATTCAGAGGGGCATAGTATGTGCAGCACACACCTCTCACCTGTATTTGTCACCACACAGACAGATATGTTTCTAAGAGACACGTGTGTTACACAGTGAACATTGAATGTTGTAAAAGTAAATTTTTAAATGTTAATAAGCAAATATAAATTATTTAGAGCAAGATGCAAGCATGTCGTTCTAAACACACATAGCAAAGTGTAAACAAACATTAATGTGCGTTTTATCACTCCGTATTTAGTGTTCATGGCAATGCCAGGCCTGAAAATCATGCTTTATGTATACACTGTAGGCAGTGTAATGTTACTGTGGGTTTAAATGGGGCTTTTAACCCCTTGAATGCTAGAGCTCTCTCCAGTGCATTGGTAGGGAATCAGACTGCCCTAGCAATCCTGGGGTTAACCCTTTGAGTGTGAGTGGGGTATGTAATGCATCACTCAAAGTGTTATAATCCAAGTTTAAATCACTGGGAATCTTTGTGTTCCATAGGTGCAAATAGCCTGTGCCCCATCTAACTTTGTTCATATGGAATGTGGTGTGCTGTATAGTATTTTGCCTTGCCGCACTTTGTGTCTGGAGCCTTAAACTGATTTGTGGCACTTTTGTGGTGCTCCGGTAAGTCCCGCCCCCACTTGCTGGTAAGACCCAACTTTTTGCAGCGATTTGTGGCACTTATACCCTCCAGGAGAGAGAGGTACCAGTTATGTTTGTGTTACATTTCTTACTGTGGGCTTCCAGCTGACTCAATTTGACATTAATCCTTTGAGTACCATGGGGGTACACAACATAATTCTTTGCAATATTTTATGTACCCATGTGGCACTCAAAAAGGTTAACAGGAAAAAAATGTGTGCCTTAGGCCACAGCAGTGACATCCAATCCAAATGAAACATCCCACTGTTTCTACTTTGTTTATTTTTTAAACCCTGCTTTGCTTACCCATGGCACTGAAAGGGTTAGTAGTTTTGAGGTTGTAGCTGGTGTTAATTCAGCTTGAATGTAGCCATATTTGAAGGAGCATGCAACACTGTCCCAGTACATTGTGACCTGTATTCAAGAGACAACTTTTTATGTATTTACAAGGCTTCTTTGAGATTCTGATGTCCCACAGCTGTTAACCCTTTGAGTGTCAGAGGAGTATGCAATGCATTGCTTTGCAGTGCATTGCCTAGCCATCTGACACTCAAAGGATTAAGCAGTGCTTTGGTGTCCCATGTAAAGTTATATCTTTGTGGGTCATGGCAGAAGTGTGCAAATAAAGGCCCCGCTTTGCACCGGAACAGCACTGCAGTGCTTAACAGCTTTGGGACATGTTGTGAAACAGATGGCATGGAGGACAGCAGTGAATTGGTGTTAGGTGGTGTGTTTGGGTGACCTGAAATTTCTGTGAAGGTATTGTTTAGGAGGAGAGAACGCACTGAATGAATGCTTTGCAATACAGTAGGAAAGGTGAATAATAGACTCCATGTAGTTGAGATGAGGGGGGTATAGAGGGAGGAGTTATATTCTGTAGTAGAGGGTGAAGTCCTTGCAGAGATTTTCAAAGGAGTGGGCAGGGGGGCTACACCTGTGAAAATGATTCCCCATGTTTACACCAATTGGACAGGCAGTTTAGAGGAGGTACGCATAACTCCTCCTCACTGCTGCCCCTGCTAGTGTTTGTCCTTGGACCCAGACATTTGGTCACTATGTTACTATGCTGTGTTTGGGGTAACCTAAGACGCCCAGATATAAAGTCTTGGTGATGGCAGCAAATTGTAGTACTGGGGAGATAGTGTAGGAGGGATTTCAGGGGTTAATCTGATGGTTTCTAGGAATAGTAACAGGTAACCAGGGATCTGGTATTGTTAACCCTTTCACTCCCACACTCTCCCCACTGTCTCAGCAGGGCCTATAGCCTTAGCTTGTGACAGGAGGGTAGAAAGAGTTACCACAAACTAGACACCTAGTTTGCTTTTCACCCGTTTATACCCACAGATTACTACTCTATGAATTCCACTAGATGCTGCCACCACCTTATTATTTTTAATGCTATTAAAATAAGATATGTTAATATGAAATACAACATATTGGCAAAATGTTGCAGTAATCTGATCTAGAGACGATGGCCTGAGTGAGAATTTTTTTTGTGGTTGATATACTGAGGAAAGGCAGTATTTTGGCAATATTTTTCAGGAAGAAGCGACAGATTTTTGGTGACAGCTTTGATATAGGGGGGTGAATGGTAGGGTAGAATAGAGTAGAACGCCAATACAGCATGCTTTGGTTACGGAGTTGCAGGATTGCAAACTGTGATGGAAAAAGGGGATGAGCATTTGGGTTTAGGAAGGAATACAAGAAGGCCTGTCTTAGCCATTTTGAGTTTAAGATGGCGGTGAGCCATCCATGGTGAGATTGCCATGAGACACTGAGTGATCTGAGACTGCACTGCTGGAGTGAGGTCAGGGGAAACTGGGTAGATTGTGTCATCCTTGTACAGATGGTAATTTAAAGCAAAGACGACAGATTTAGGTCATCAAGTGAGATGATGTGGAGGGAAAAGAGAAGTGAACCCAGGACTGATTCCCTGGGGTACACCCACCGAGATTTCATGGGGAGAAGAGCATGCGTTTTCAAACTAAACACTAAAACTATCGTTTGAGAGATTGGTGGCAATTCATTCAAAACTGTCACAGATACCAAGGGTGTGTAGCTTGGCAAGTTAGGAGTACATGCTTAACAATATCAAATGTAGCAGGGTGATGGAACTGAGAAATGAGATTGAGTGTAATAAATGTGCACCTGATTAAACACTGAATGATCCAGTATGTGTTGTTCTTCAACTAGGATTTGTATGTATACTTTATTCTTCTACTGGCATCCAGGCGAATGACTGCATTTTAAGTGCATATTAAGTGAGTTGTGTGCGTGTGTAAATTGTGAGCATGTGCATGTATATCTTCATGGGTCCAAAATTCTCTGTCTGTGCCAACCACATCCAGGGGTGGCAATAAGAAGGAGTTGTGCAAGCATACTCCTTACAACTTCTCCCACTGGTGAAGGTACCCTACTCATACCTCATTCTCACCCCTCCTTACGCTTGCGCCTCTCCACATTCACTTACATAATAAACAGTTCTTTTGTTATAGGGTGAGACCATCAATTAAACCTCCTGGGAGTGTCTACAGCCATTATATCCAATACATGTCAGAAATATGGGTAGGCCAGGACCTCCCATAAAATAGTTTGTCTGACCGTCTTTCCCTTTATCGTGTAGCTAAAGCATCATAAATGGGCAGGCTAGTACAATGGTGCTTGGAGTTAATCCCTTCAGTGTCAGCAGGACAAATCCTTTTGCTGCCTTAACATGATTGAACTAGTTGCCCTTTATTTGACACCTGATAGCACGATGGCTGCTCCTGTGTCCAACTGAACATTTCAGATCATTTAAAAAAGAACTGTCTTGGAGAAAATGCAGATTACAGATGATTATCTGGTTTAATGTGATGCTTTCCAAAATGCAAAGAAATCGCATCCTTTTAACCGTCTCATTGAGACATAGCAATGTTGGATGTTTACACAAACAAAGTCAAGGACATAGTGAGTCAGACATGATATAGCATGCAGAGCATAACATTGTTGCTACCGCGGTTTATGATTTCCTCTCCTGCTGTAATTATGCTATTATCTAGTAATTACTAAAACAATGAATTAGTCTCAGGGCAAAATAGATTTTAGAGGTAGTGAAGTCATCCTTAGGGTTATATATAAAAGCATGTGTTTGTATGTGTATATGTCGTATTTTTAATTATGTTGTCTTTATGGTGCATGAAACGAGACCTGAAGAAGAAAAAAAAAATCCATAGTATATAATACAGTAGCATTCTTTCTGCTGGTGCTCACTCTTTACTTTTTATACCTAACTGATAAAAACCTTAAATTTGGTAGTGAAACATGCAGACATGCATCATTCAATTTATTAACTCTATAAACAGCTGCGAAGACTGATGGTCTCAAATGTTTGGTGTGGATAGTTATTGTTTTTTTTCCCCTCTTCTTCTTCATATTAAGTGTTACTATGACTAATACCAAAGCAAGTTATTTGAATGTATCTGTCCCTTTATTGTGAAACTATTTCCAGATCTGCTGGCACACCATACAAGTGTTATTCCTCCATTTCTTCCTTAACAATTTAACATTGAGGTTATCAGTGATGAATGCATCACTGAACCATGTCTCTTATTGAATCATTGGTGCAGCAAGAGCCATTTTTACCCTTTCATCCTCCATCCTCCACTCACCATTTTAGGGGTCAATAGCAGAACCTGTGGTGTCATTTTGGCTGCTCACAATTGAGTGCCTGAAGATTTTAAGCAGCTGCAGCCCAGAAACACATTGGCACAAAGTGCCACCAACAATTAAATGGATAGTAATGTTTCACAAAAACAGCAGCTCCAATTAATCTTCATAGTATTTGAGCTATAGAGAGTGTTATTTATATACTGTCAGAGTTGTAGTTCAAGAGTAATTGAATGATAATTTTTCTCCCTCCCGTCCTTTTAACTAGTGTAAGCCACCTCCCGTCAGATGTGGAATCTGGTCCACAGACCAGACAGCTGACAGCAAGGGACAATCTTCTTACTATGAAAACAATGAAAGCCCTGCCCCCATTGACACCTCTTAAACAATTTAACTTCAATAACTCCCTATCTGGCAACTAGCAGCTTAGTAGCGCTAGTCTCCAGAATTATTACCTTACTCAAAAGAAATATGCATTCTTACTGGGCTGACAGCAGCACGGATCGAGGACCTCTTGCCATAGTGACGTCCGCGTGCCTGCGCTGTCAGTCCCAGTCGGGTCTAGGAGGTGTTGCTAGAAACCGACCGGCTCCAGAAGGGACTGACAGTGCAGGCGCGTAGACGTCACTATGACAAGATGTCCGCGCTGCTGTCAGCCCAGTAAGAATGCATATTTCTTTTGAATAAGGTAATAATTCTGGTGACTAGCGCTACTAAGCTGCTAGTCACCATATGGTGAGTTATTGAAGTAAAATTGTTTGAGGTGGTAGTTCCGCTTTAACTGAAGATTGTCCCTCTCTGCAATCCACTTGGACACCACCCTATTGCTCTGAGCTGAGCAGTGTTACATCGGTAAAAGGGGCGGGAGGGGGATACTTTGTCATTCAGTTACTCTTGAACTACAACTCTGACAGTACTGAAATAACTCTCCATCGCCCACATACTATGAAGATTAATTGGATCTGCTTTTATTATGAAACATTACTATCCCTTTAAAGGCTAATTCCTCAATCTATATTTGCGACTAGATTGCTAGAACAATATATATGATATTTAAACAGAATTACAAAGCTAACAATTCACCATAGAATGACCTTTTCACTTTATCGTGGGCCTTTCACCCCCAACCAAGGTAGTCCCAATTTAAAATCCTTTTTGAACTGCCTAAATGTTCTTTCCAAGTTATTAGCTCTTTAAAATATTACATGCAAATATGGCATATTACAGACTAATGAACTCTCTGGCTGTCACCTTCAGTTAAAAACCCACCCAACATTTTTGCCAGCCCTCTCTGGGCTATACGCTTTTTGTGGTTTTAAAGGGGAACTACCACCCCACAATAACTTAACCTTCATTCATTCTTCATCTGGCGACTAGCTGCTTAGTAGCGCTAGTCGCCAGAAATATTACCTGGTTCCGAAGATTTCTCCGTTTTACCAATGCTCACATGAGCAGGAAGCACGGACATCTTGTCACAGTGACGTCCGTGCGCCTGCGCTGTCAGTCCCTTTTGGAGCAAGTGGAAGAAGGTATGAAGGGATGAAGAATGAATGAAGATTAAGTTATTGCGGGGTGGTATTTCCCATTTAAAGGGAGCGAAACACCACAAGGCCAAACCAAGTATTCAGTATATTGAGAATGGGGTAATGTGCCTTGTGAGAACAGAAATAGATCCACAATGTTGGTTGCTTACCAAGCATCCAGACATTGTGCACTTAATTCATCACTGACATAAATTCACTGCCTGATTCCCAGTCCTGGATATCATGAATACAATACAGGCATGAATGGGGCAGGCTTAGAGGAGAAGTTTGGAAACTCTTTCTCTCTGCATAGCTACCATCATTTATACTTCAGCAAGATGGCAGTGTTTTCCCTCTTGGATGTCTTAAGAGATCAAGGGTAAATTCTATGGCTGTGGAATGTGTGTGTGTGTGTGTGTGTGTGTGTGTGTGTGTGTGTGTGTGTGTGTGTGTGTGTGTGTGTGTGTGTGTGTGTGTGTGTGTGTGTGTGTGTGTGTGTGTGTGTGGTGGAATAGGAAGGAGAATGGTCCACTATAAGCTGAGCCTTAGCCAAGGCAATTACATTTTAATGGATGGGCTTCATGTTTTAACACCTTAACGACCCATGACCTACATGTACATCACGGGGTGTAGGTCCCCCAAGGACGTACATGTATGTCATGGAATTCAGCTGCATGCCGTTCGGGGAGCCCTGGTGTGTGGTCCTTAAGTGCCGGCTGTGTGTGCAGCTGGTCCTTAACCCCTTAAGGACCAGTCGCACACGCATGCAGTGGTCACTTAAGCAGCCGTGTGGGGAGACCGGAATTCCATGACGGTCCAGGACTGTCATGGGTCCTTAAGGGTTTAAAGCCAATATACCTGTGGAGTGACCCCCTTTAAAATAATGGAAGTTTTTGAGGGCTCCAAACCCACTTTTGGACCATATTTAACTTGTGGGTCACTGGTTTAAAAACCTTTTTATGTAATACAAACATAAGTATTTGCTCCTTCTTAAAAATAATTTTATTTCCCAGTTTCACTCTTTTTACAACATTCACCTAATCTTGATTAGGTTTATTGAATTTTGTGCTCATCTTCTGTTAATATAAAAATGCTAACATAACTTTAGGGAGAAGAATCTTATTAAATGGATTAAACACCATTTAAAGTGCCTTAAAAGAGTAAAGTTATTTCAAATTCACTTTATCTACAGGAACTGATTTATTTGTAGGCCTACATCTCTATCATTGCATGTGGTTGTTTGTCATTCTCTGGTGTGTTACTTCAGCTGGCATTCTTCTTGCAGCTGTCAGGGTTTCTCACTTCAACATCTTCCAATCTTTTTTTTCTATTGTGTATGCTGTCTGTAAATAAATGTAAAAATAATATATATGAAAGGGGGGGGGATATATATACTTTTTAGATTTATTGTCAAACCCCTGGGTAGCATGAATGAGGAATATGGTAGAAAGTTGCTGCTAGCTAAAACACACAGAATTTTTTTTGTTTAAGGATTACACTATTGGCAAATCTGCCCTCTGGGACCAGATCTGCCTATAAAAACAATGCTGCATTATGAACCTCTGTGTACAAGGGGGATCAGTGCAGTGGTCTGAAAAGTGTCCCATGGAATTCCCCTGTTGGTCTTGCATGTAGATATTGAACTGCAAGACTGAAGTCTCACAGTTCAGTCTCCCGCTCTGCTCAGTGCAAGGTCCTATTATACGCCTTCCTTCCTTGAAAGCCTGACAGATTTGTGGAGGCTGCACACAACCCCTGAAAATGTGTGGCATAATGCTTGTCCTCTGCTGTTATGTGATGCACAGTGCAGGTGAATCTTCCATGCAACACTGTGGTATGTATATAAACATACCAAATGAATTAATATTGAAGTTTTTTTTATTATTTTTCTTTAAAGTCCAACATTGCCTATAAATCAGCAGAACAGGAAAGAATTAATTTTGGTCCAAGCTATGTAACTTTGTGATACTGGGAGGACAAATGTGTGGGATGTATAAGGGAAAAATGTATCTGTACATTTGTTTCATAGACAAAAACTGCCAAACTAAGAGGAGATCTTATCACGATGTACAAGAATATGAGAAGTGAACACAAGGATCTCTGTGGTGAGCTGTTCATTCCAACGCCTGAACAAAAATGCAAATGACCAGGGGACAGACATCCCTAGAGATTCGAGGAAAGGAAGTTTAGACTTCAGCAGAGGAAGTATTGTTTCGTTGTTTTTTTTTTTTTTTTCTTGTTTCCAGTAAGGTATGTTAAATTGTGGAATTCCTTGCTGAAGGATGTGGTTATGGTAGATACAATTGATACATTTAAGAGAAGATTAGATACATTTCTTTCAAAAGGTAGCATACAGGGTTATACTATGTAATAGTATGGAAATCAGAAAAGTCTGATACAGACTAACTTATTTGGTAGCAGGAAACCTATATAATTCTTGTTTCTCTGGGTTTATGAGGCAAGGGTTGAACTTCATGGACTTGTGTTTTGTTTTTTGTTTTTTTGTTTTTTTTTTTTTTCCAACCGAATTTACCATGTTATGTAGATAAAGAAAAAAAAAAAAACACAAAACACAAACCCTGGTACAAGTGGGTGTGGATGATCAAAGTATCAAAGGAAATTTCAAATGTGGCAACACTACGTGTCTAACTTGCCAACACATAGATCATAAGAACACTACATATAAGTCAAAAACTACAGCAATAGAGTTCTATACTTATTTTGATTGAGACAATGAAATTCTTCAAATTTTGTTGTTTAATTGTTTGAGTCTCCTGTTGCAAACAGTGGCGAGAACCATCCAGGTATCTTAGAAATAATACACAGAAAATCCAATAAACATTTTATTGTGAAGCATCATTTGAAATATAATGAACTTGAAAAAAAAATAAAAATGTGTTAATGACTCGATCACACCATCACGCAAGAGGTGGCAAATGCTATAGGAAATTAGCCCAAAATGAAACATACTGTATGTTCATAAACATTAAACTCTGTGCTTGATTGATGTACAGAAGTCCGTTTCCTAATGCCCTTACACCAGGTTCATGTCCTTAGTGTCTTGGGGCCATAGTGATCCATGGCTGGAGTTGTAGGCATTGCTAAGCAACAGCTACTGAGACTGCGTTTCTCAGAATGCCTTT
Organism: Rhinophrynus dorsalis; assembly: GCA_037306005.1. Classification (NCBI taxonomy): domain Eukaryota; kingdom Metazoa; phylum Chordata; class Amphibia; order Anura; family Rhinophrynidae; genus Rhinophrynus; species Rhinophrynus dorsalis. The sequence continues at coordinate 281,396,084 of CM074723.1, read as the reverse complement.
TTTGCTGGCTTTTTTCCGACTGGCTGCCTGTTTTGCAGTCGCCATTTTACTTTTCTTGCTTATCCTACATGGAGGCTGAGTCTCCTTGCTCTCCCTCTTCAGATTAACCCTTCACCTACCAGTGAAGTACTTTTTCTGGACTTTCTAAGGGTAATTATTAAAGGGGATGTTTAACACCTTGACAATTTTGCCTAAATCGTTTCTTTATATAATATAAACAATGAAAAGTGTAAACATTTAAAAAAACAAAACAGTAGTTTGGAGGAACTCAGAGAATAAATGCAGCTCTGTACCCACTTCCGGGCAGACTGTGATCTGTACCGCAGTCTGACGCTTCTGTCCATCCTCCTCCGATGACGGAGGCTGTCTGACTGTAAGCTGGAGCACTCTCATTGGCCAGAAATCGATATTTGCCAATGAGAGAGCCTATTAATGTAGTCTCATTCTTGTTTATTTTAATACAAATCCTATCAGAGCTTTTGGAGTTCTGTTTTTACAGTTTCTTCACCTGTCATGGAATTTGTGCCACCTTTGCAGTCAATGAAATGGTACAGATCTGGAAAGGGACCTAACTCTTATATTTTAACACTGATTGCTTAACCCCTTAAGCACTGGACGCTCATGAGACCGGCACTTGAGGACCACGGGCCATTTTTTTACTTTACTTGCAATCGGATTCAGGGCTTCACCGAACAGCTTGCAGCCGCGCAGGGAGTCCTGAATTCCATGATGTACATGTGAGTCCTTGGTCCTTTAGGGACATCAACCCAGTGATGTACATGTACGTCATGGATCATTAAGGGGTTAAGAGCTACTTGAATGTGGAATAGTTTGTTTGTCTATGGCGTAGTAAAATAATTGCATACTAGACTAATTGCTAATATATAAAAGGTATGCTCTTTATTACTAAGCAGTGTACTGCACCACGGAAGTAGTCTGCCATAGTGCACATCAGTGTTACACCTGCTAGATATGGTTGATTTTTTTATTTTATTTTTTATTTATTTATTTATTTTTTTATTTAACATGTCCTTTGTTTTCTATGGGCAATTCATATGTTGATTATTTTTAAATGGCAACTTTGATTTACTGGACAATCTAGTAACAAGGTTCCTGCAACAAAGTGGCTATGTAAAATAAGCCTTTCTTATCAATCCAATATAAAAAAATATATGTATTGACAGTTGAAAGCAGCTGATATTACATTCCAAAATACAAAGTAACAAAAGCTCCATCATTTTCTCTTGTCTCAATGTAACATTGTGCCTGTAGTATGCAGATACATTCTTAGCATGCTTGAGATTTATTATTTGTTCGTGCAGTGTACTATCATAATCCTACATAAAATGTATCTGTATTTAATTGGTAAGGAATGTAAAATGTGGACATTTCAGGTTTTAAAGTAAATTGTCTGTCTGTCTATCTATCCTATGTGGAACACAGTAATCCTGTATGAGGTGAAGTCCCCTCTGCAGGATTGAAAGGTACATGTAAAAACCTCTGAGACAGAGACTACCAGCCTGCATCACTTCACTCCTCTGTTTAAAAAAGTGCTCTCGCAAGCATGGTAGCAGGGCAAAGATCTCTAGATTTTCCTTTTTTTGTTTTTCTTAGATAAGATCTAGGGCTGTATAATCTCCCAATAGGCAGACTCCTATTACTGGCTTCCTTTCAGGATTAACAAGTTACAGTACTTCGAGGAGTGGTTCTGTGGAGGATTGCTTATATCTATAGTTCACTTGTCCTCATGGAGTCTGTGAAGTTTATGTACATTCTTAATGGACGTCTTAAGATTGAAGAGATGATTCAACAGTTGAATGCACAGGTCCTCTATATATGTCCTTATTTTTCTGTATGGCAATTACCTTCAGTGCACTCTAAGGCTAGCTTGGTACAAGTGGGAATCTATTCCTTCTTGTATTGCATTCATGTACCTACTGTGTTTACAGTGTTGATAACACTTGTGCTTCTGGTTGAGATTGTTCTGTGTACTCTGGGGACTCCTGTCCCCTTTTACAGTTTTTACTGGTACTGACCTGATATTATTCATTATCCCCCCCCCACACAAAAAAACACATTTTTTTTTTTTTTACAATAATTTAATTCATTTAGTATAATGTCCATTTCAGACCTCAGTACCTTTAAGAATGAGCATGAGTGGTGTCTGTTTTGGTCAGAGCATATGAGTGTTATTGTTAGGTGTCTCTAGCTACTGAAGTGTTTTTAGAGGCAAATAAATGGTTGATTGTCTCTAAACCTGTTCTGCTTGTATTCTCTGATGAAGGGCCCCCCTCCCTGTTTTTTGAGGGAAGTGGCAGGTTGACAGTTGGGGTGCTATTGGGACATTTTGTTTATGGGGAACTGTTTCTCAGCAGCCTGTTCTTCCTCGGCTTTAAGGCAAGGGTAGGATGGTGTACTTGGCAAACTCTCTTCCTTTTGGGACCTTGTTTGTTATGCTGAGTCTACTTACTCCCTCCTGCTTGCCACCTTAACAGTTTACAGTCAGGTAAGTACCATTTTGAGTCTGAGTACTTTTTTTTCTTTCTCTGCATTTTTTTCTACTTTGGGGGACCTCCGATTGTTAGGCACCAATTCTACTAATCCAAGGCTGCTAATGATTCAGGGACCCTTTTAACCCAGGTCTGACTTACTAGTCCGTTTTCTGGTACTCTGTCCCTCTTCCTCTGGAGCACTTGGTGGAGCCCTAGTCTGTTGCATGGGTCAAGGCCCAACTGTGCTCAGTTCTATCCCCTCATTAATTTAAAGGAATTTTAGATTATTGGTCCATGGGACACCCTGTTGCCTCCCAATAGGATCTTAAGTGATAGGAATCCCCAATACTGGGAGTGTTGCTTCTGCTGAAGAAGAGTAAATTGATGCAGAAGAATTAGACTCTTACCCTTGCACTTGGGGACTTTTATAAAGAAAACACCTGTTCTTCTGCCGTGGGTCTTATTTGCAGGAAGGTCTTTCTACCGCACCACAAGACTGTTGTTATCCCTTCAGGTCTTTCATACTGTTTCCTGGCTGTCAGGGGTATATGTGGGAATACATGCAGATGTTGGGCTGTCTAGGCTTTGGTTCTGGAGACAGTCTGGTATGTGCAGTTCCATACACTGGAGTCACAACTGGAAATTCTCAGAAATAGGTCCAGGCAATTGTTAACTTTTCCTTATCAGGTCTCCGTCATCCCGGACAAAAGGTGACCTTTGTTGGCTCAAGGACCCCACTGGACCTTGGTGTAGTCCCTGGTCTTCTTAACTCTGGTTATGGGAAATGCCAGCCTGACAGGCTGTGTTCTGTGTCTGGGTTATCTGACTGCACAGTGACTTTGGACTGAAGGGGAGAGTGCTCCATCCATCAGTGTTCTGGAGCTTCAGGCGACTCGCCTAGCTCTGAGACATTGGTATCTGTCCCTACAAAAATCCCCAGTGCTAATCCAGTTGGACAGTGTGTGACAGCAGCTGATTACATCAGCTGCTAGGGAGGGACATGGAGTGTGGCCTTAGGTGCAGAGATTCAGTTTGTTTTCTTATGTGAGTGAAGGCTCATGTTCTGGATCTCTTACATCCTTACACCCAATAGCACTTACACTTTCTGTGTCCTACCTACCTTCCTCTAGACTGTAAGCTCTCACGAGCAGGGCCCTCTGATCCTTCTGTTCTCCACATATGATTTGTACTATTTAATATCTCTGTATGTCTATCCCCTATTGTAAAGCGCTGCGGAATAAGTTGGCGCTATATAAATAAAGATTATTATTATTATTATTATTATCTCTCAGCCATTCACATTTCAGGGGTAGACAATGGAGTGGTAGACTTTCTCCATTGCCAGCTCATTGATCCCTGCAATTGGGGGCTCAGTGTATTCAATTCCTGTTCTGACTGTGGCCTCTAGGCTGAACGACAAGGTTCCACAGTTTGGTGCTAGGTCCTTTTTTTATCTCTAACGGTAGGTGTAATGGTCGTTCCATGGCATTTTCCTCTGGCATATGTTTATCCTTCCCTTCCCCTGATCACAAGGTGCTGAGGAAAATCAGAATGGAGTGGGAGCTTATCATTCTGATTGACCTGTTCTGTCCCTGCAGGGCATGGTTTTTGAATCTATTCAATTGCTCTGTGGCAGACATTTTAACTCCATCTACATACTGTCTCTTTATTTTCTGTTAGAATTTTCTAGTAATGAGAACTATAATCTAGTGCCCTGCTAAGAGAGAGACAATTATCATCTGTTTTTACTTGGTAACTGTTATCTGATAATTTTGGCTACCTATCTCTTTGCTAACTAGTACTCTGTTTCCAATGAGTTGTAGACTTTTCTTCCCACTGAGATACTATGGAAAACTAATGCCTGCTAAGATAGCAGAAAGTTTAATATCCCTGACTAAAGAAGCTGTTCTCAATCCTATTGCCCACCAAGCCTTTCATCAGGCCCACTACGCTGTCCTGAAAGCATGGGTAATTATAGTTTAAACCCCCCCCCCCCACCTGTCATTTTCGTGCCTTCACACAGCATCTGCATTTTTTGTCTTTATCAAGAACATGCACACTAAAGTATACATGACTGTGTAACCTCTTGGTTTCTCCTAGACCTGTTTACAAGGTATCATAATTGAGGCTGAAAAATGCATGTGCCCATCAAGTTCATCCCATGACACATTACCCCTTTTGATTCAGAGGAAAGGAAAAAAAAAACCATATTGAACTATTTCCAGTTAATATCTGCTAATACGGTATCCCAAAACAAAACATTCCAGAGAAGAATGTTCTGGTAACTGATTGTGAAATCAGAAAGAATAATACAATTTAATGCTATCCCTGCAGCATGGCGTGCCCTGTATTCTGTAATTAGTATACTGGCATTCACTCTGAATTGTATCGCTATCATTTTCAAACACTTGCTACCCCTGCTTCTACAAGCTACTGACAGAACACTATTTAGAGACAGATACAGGAAGCTCACTGTCTGGAACATGTTAATGGAAGGATAAAAAATGTGGGCAGTTGGACGAACATTATTATGCACTTGTAAAATGTGTAAAATCAAAATAAAAGGCTACAATCTGGTTAGCTGAAACTGGCATGAAAAGAAAGTGAAATTGGAAGGGAAGATAAGATGCACAGAGTTGGATTTAAAACAAAAGTGCAGGGAGCCTGTCATATCGGTGCCCTGCACTAGACGTTGTCATGGCCTGCACAAGTCTCTTGCAGCTGGACAGACAGCACTCACTGCTGGCCTTGTTATTCTGGCTCCCAGGTTTCTAGGATTTTTACATCCCTGCCTTAAGGGGTTAATAATCCTGGGATTTTTTTTTTCTTGGCATGCCAGGCTTTTCTCTTCTGTGTGCATAAATGTTGTGGGTATTTTGTTGTCCTTGGCATGCACTCTGCAGCTGAACTTATTCCTTGAATGTAATGAAGGAATGCAAAAGAGTTTTTGGCTGTGTTTCTTCTCTACTATGTATGATTCACAGTTGTTTAATATCTGCAGTTGTAGAGCTGACGCAAGTAGGAGTGGTCTGCTAGTACACTCAGATCTTAAGAACTCCTTACATAGTCCGCTTCAGGAGTGCAAGTAAAGTAACTGGATTTTCTTACATGTTTGATGGAAACGGCAATCATCAGTAATAATTTTAACTTGCATGTCTAGGAAAATATTTCCTGCTAAAAATAAATTAGTTGGTTGTTTGACTTGATCTCTCCTAAGTTTATACAAAATATGTTCTATTTTCTTGTCTGTATATTTATCTAACCTGCTTTATTTGTTAATGGGTGTATTACTAATTTATAAAATGTGCTATTTCCCGGTCTGTTTCAAACTCCAAATTTGAAGTATCTAATTCAAACTCGTCAGACTCAAATACAGTTGAGAGCCACATACTCAACACTTCCCTCTAAGGTGTATGTGTGTATGAGAGAAACTGTAGAATAGTCACTCAGGACATTTCTGTCAACATTTCGATCCTCACTGACAATCTCATACTGCATACCTCCCCCTTAACCCTTTAAGGACCAGCCGTGCGGCCAGCACTTAAAGGGGGTTTATCACCTTCTAAAAAGACGTTCCCATATGCTTTGTTAAAACAAGTTTATACTATGAATGCTGTTTTTTTTTTTTTTTTTTTTTTTTTTTTAATTATTATTAAACTACTTAAAATATTTTTTTAATCTTCAAGTGCACAAGAGCTGTGCCGAAGAATCAGCATGTGCCATTTTGCAGACCGGCACAGTTCTTCTGCCCATCCTATTTCTCCTCCCTCCACCTCAGTATAATGCTAATCGCAGCTTGCTGTCACGCTGCGAACCATTCACAGCATACCGAAGAGAAGCATGAACGCACTCCCTGGGGCAGCTGGGAGGGGGGTGGGAGGAGAAATGGGATGGGCAGAAGAACTGCTGTGCACATAATGCTGAAGTGCACAGCACAGAAGATAAAATATCTTTTAATGTAGTTTCAATCAAAAAACAAACAGCGTTTATAGTATAACTTGTATTAACAAAGCATATGGGAACTTCTTTTTAGAAGGTGATACATCCCCTTTAAGGACCACAGCTTTTTTTTTTTTTTTTTTTTTTTTTTTTTTTTTCCTTCTTCAGAAATGGAATCTGAGGTCCACGAATGGAGCGTGGCTGCACGGGGACCCCTGAATTCCATGAAATACATATACATCATGGGTCCTTAATGCAAGTTTTCCCACAATGTATGTGTATGGCATGGGTCCTTAAGGGGTTAAAAACACAGTGTAACCCAGCACAGAAGAGGAAACACACAAATAGTATTAACGAAGAATAAACAAACAAATCCAGGTTCAGTACTTGATCCATTGCTCTTTAACATTTTTATAAATTACCTGGAAATGGGTATAGAAAGCAGAATTTCAATATTTGGTGACACTAAATTAAGCAGGATAATGAATTCAGAGCAGAAGGTTTCTCTGCTTAGGAATTTACATGAAATGGTAGCTTGTATAAACAAATGGAATATGAAATTTAATGTAGGAAAGTGTAAAGTGATTCATTTGGGACAAGCAAATTATAATGCTAATTAAAGTAATGGCTAAAATTAACCATCACTGAGTGTTCATTATGTTATGCATGACACATTGTGCTTTGTGTAATAACTTACATTGCAGTAGTTTTAAAGATATGCCATGTAAAAGGATCCGCCTCCCCTTGGAGCTGCAATCCAGTCGTGGGACCGGATGGAAGCAGCGAGCGACAAACTTAGTGATAGTAATTTCTATTTAAAATTAGTTGCCAGAGCCTTCTATATATTAAAAGGAACAGATTGAGCTATGTCTAAGCTCTTCTTTGTAGTTCAAAAGTTATGAAGCACTGAAGATCCACCGCCTTCTCCTTTCTGGCTGCATCCCACAGAATCTGAGATCGGGTCGTGCGACTTGATGAAGGAGGGCAGGACTTCCCTCTGCTTAGTGAAGTTTGTCCCTCGCTGCAGCCATCCTGACCAGCCTGCATCTTCTGAGTGATGAAGAGAGAAGGGGCGGGCGGTGGATCTTCAGTGCTTCATAACATTTGAACTACAAAGAAGTAAGCACTTAGACCTAGCACAATATGTTCCTTTTAATATACAGAAGACTCGGGCAATAATTTTAAATAGATATTGCTGTCACTTTAGGACAGTAAGTATAAGGAAAACCCTGCCCCCCTTGACGAAGGAGGGCAGGATTTTCCTTTGCTTACTGCAGTTTATCCCTCGCCGCTCTCCATCCGGACCACTCATGGATGAGTGTGACACTGCCAGAGGGGACGGGAAGGGTATCCTTTTACATGGCATATCTTTAAAGTGATAGTTACTTGTAACAAAGTTCAATATTGTAGATATTAAAAAAATAAAATAATTGATGTAAGTCCAGTCTCTCAAAACAAGCTCCTAAAGTTCCCCCCTTCTGCCCCTTTCAGACGTCAGCACTCTTGCTGACAGCCTGAGATCTTGGTCCCGGTACTGGCCGGCGGTTCTTCAGCACTGCCAAAATAGCACCATCTAGAAATAAATAGTTCAAGTATGCCTGGTTTGCAAGCACACTTTGTAGACTGTTCCAATTAAGTATTTCTTTCTAGATAGCGCTATTTCGCCGGCTGGTTCCAGGACCAGGGTTTCATGATGTCAGCAAGAGAGTGGGCGTCTGTGAAAGGGGTGGGAGGGGGGAACTTTAGAAGTTTGTATTCCTCAAACTATAAATGTTTGAGAGACCTGGATTTACATCAATTATTTTTTTTTTTTGTTTGTTTTTTTTTTTTTTTTTTGTTTTTAAATATCTACAATATTAAACGTTTCTAAAAGCAACCATTACTATCGCTTTAAAACTATTGCAGTGTAAGTTATTAAACTTAGCACAATGTGTTATGCTTAACATAAAGAAGACTCTGCAATCTAGTTTATTTTAGCCATTGCTATCCCTTTAAAGTGGTAGTAATACTTGAAAACATGTAAATTTAATTCAATAGATAATTGAAAACAGCACAATTAATGTATTTTGGTATTATGGTTTGGGAGATATAAGTCTGCAAAGTTCCCCCCTCCCTCCCCTTGTGCTGACGTCAGCTTTCAAACTTAGAGATTGAGCTCCCAGTCCATAGACTGTCCTGTGGCTCTTCAGCAGAGCCGTGATCTTGGCAGTTACAAAGAAATACTACATTTGAACGGCCTACAACGTGAGCCACGATCACCTCATTTGCATGTGGATCACTCAACAGGAGAAAAAAAAATTAGGGGCAGTCTCTTCCTCTGTGACTGACAAGACACACGGAGAGCCGACGCATGCACTGTTTAAGTTTTAGGAAAGATGGCGCCAGTCTCTCTGGTCTTGCCGCTAACTTTTTAGGTACTTTTTATTAACTTAGAGGGACAAATGTATACATAAAAAGGGGCAAGTTATATATATTTTCCAAACTATATAAAGTTATATGCATGTGAAAGTTCAGCTTTAATGGAAAGGAGGATTTTATGCATAGCATCTGGCCAAACTGTTTACTCTGGAGAGGGGATCTTGTTTCATTGTATAAGTATATCTGGTCAGTACAAGGATCACTCTAGTGCGCTTTTCATTCTGTGGCCGGATCAAATAATTAGTGGGCACCTCTTATGATTTAGAAGAAAGGAGGCTTCGCTTACAGTAGTGGAAGGTGTTTTTTACAGTAAGGTCTGTTAAATTGTGGTATTCTTTGCCCAAGGATGTGGTAATGGCAGATGCTATAGATACATGCAAGACAAAAATATATGCATTTCTTTTAATAGGGGACATACAGGGTTATATTGTGCAGTAATGGCAAAACTGAAAATTCCAGTAAATAGATTTAATACTCATTTTGGAGGCAGGAAGGCTTCTATAATTCTTATTTTTCTGGGTTATGAGGCAGAGGTTGAACTTGATGGATATATATCTTTTTCAACCTAATTTACTATGTTACATTCAGAATGTTCACATTACCACTGTATATAAATCCTTATCCAAGTTCCTTAGGAAAACTACAGGCAAAGTAAATTAGAGTATAAAACCTCTAAAAGTAGTACTTGAATAATCACTATATATACAGTGAAAAAGTATTTAGTCAGCCACCAATTGTGCAAGTTCTCCCACTTAAAAAGATGAGAGGCCTGTAGTTTTCATCATAGGTACACTTCAACTATGAGAGACAGAATAGGGGGAAAGAATACAGGAAATCACATTGTAGGATTTCTAATGAATTCATTGGTAAATTCATCGGTAAAATAAGTATTTGGTCACCTACAAACAAGCAAGATTTCTGGCTCTCACAGACCTGTAACTTCTTCTTTAAGAGTCTCCTCTGTCCTGCACTCGTTACCTGTATTAATGGCACCTGTTTGAACTTGTTATCAGTATTCAAGACACCTGTCCACAACCTCAAACAGTCACACTCCAAACTCCATTATGGCCAAGACCAAAGAGCTGTCGAAGGACACCAGAAACAAAATTATAGACCTGCACCAGGCTGGGAAGACTGAATCTGCAATAGGCAAGCAGCTTGGTGTGAAGAAATCAATTGTGGGAGCAATTATTCAAAAATGGAAGACATACAAGGCCACTGATAATCTCCCTCGATCTGGGGCTCAACGCAAGATCTCACCCGTGGTGTCAAAATGATCACAAGAACGGTGAGCAAAAATCCCAGAACCACACGGGGGGACCTAGTGAATGACCTGCAGAGAGCTGGGACCAGAGTAACAAAGGCTACCATCAGTAACACACTACACCGCCAGGGACTCAAATCATGCAGTGCCAGACGTGTCCCCCTGCTTAAGCCAGTAAATGTCCTGGCCCGTCTGAAGTTTGCTAGAGAGCATTTGGATGATCCAGAAGAGGATTGGGCGAATGTCATATGGTCAGATGAAACCAAAGTAGAACTTTTTGGTAAAAACTCAACTCGTCGTGTTTGGAGGAGAAAGAATGCTGAGTTGCATCCAAAGAACACCATACCTACGGTGAAGCATGGGGGTGGAAACATCATGCTTTGGGGCTGTTTTTCTGCAAAGGGACCAGGACGACTGATCCGTGTAAAGGAAAGAATGAATGGGGCCATGTATCGTGAGATTTTGAGTGAAAACCTCCTTCCATCAGCAAGGGCATTGAAGATGAAACGTGGCTGGGTCTTTCGGCATGACAATGATCCCAAACACACCGCCCGGGCAACGAAGGAGTGGCTTCGTAAGAAGCATTTCAAGGTCCTGGAGTGGCCTAGCCAGTCTCCAGATATCAACCCCAATATAAAAATGCAACATATAGTTTAAATGGTGTTTCTCTGGAGAAATCTACAAATGAAAAGGATTTGGGAGTAATGGTAGACAATAGACTTAGCAGTAGCATGCAGTGCCAACTGGCAGCTGCCAAGTCCAATAAGATATTGGCATGTATTAAAAGGGGTATTGACTCAAGGGAGGAAGATATAATTATGCCTCTTTACAGGTCCATGGTAAGACCTCACTTAGAATATGCTGTTCAATTCTGGGCGCCCTTTCTGAAAAAGGACATTATGGAACTAGAGAAAGTGCAGAGGAGGGCTACAAAACTAGTAAGGGGAATGGAAAGCTTTAGTTATGAAGAAAGGCTAGAAAAGTTAAACTTGTACACGCTAGAGAAACTGCGTCTTAGAGGGGATATGATAACAATATATAAATATGTTCAGGGCCCATCCAAAGGGCTCTCCAAAGACCAGTTCATTAAAAGAACAGTACACAGGACAAGAGGCCACCCGCTTAGACTTGAGGAAAGGAGATTTAATCTACAACAGCGGAAGGGTTTCTTTACAGTAAGGACAATAAAGGTATGGAATTCATTGCCTGGGGAGGTGATACTATCGAAAACATTAGATGCCTTTAAAAGGGGCCTGGATACTTATTTAAAAGAGCATAACATAGAGGGCTATGTACGTTAGTATTTGGATGAATATTTAGTTGGGGCTTGTTGATCCAGGGAGGAATCTGATTGCCATTTGGAATCAGGAAGGAATTTTTTTTTCCCCCATTCGGGGCAGAATTTTGGATTGCTAATTGAGGGTTTTTTTTTTTTTGTTTTTTTTTGCCTTCTTTTGGATCAACAATGGTAAACAGGAATGGGAAAGGGTTGAACTAGATGGACGCAAGTCTTTTTTCAACCTAAATTAGTATGTTAATGAAACTGCTTTTGTATTAACCTTTTAATGACTATAGTTGTCCTAAACTGGGCCTTAACTTTTAATGTACGTGACTTTGATATTTAAATATTCTGATAGTGTGGTAAACCGCAAAGATGCTTCACTTCTGATAGGAGGCCAGAGCTGGATGGTACAGTCTCATCCTCTTGAGAGTGCAGTGAACACTTAACCCCTTGCAGTCCCACCAAAATTTATAGATATGCAATCAGTAATGATAGCTTCTTTATGTGTACGAGTGAAGGGAAGCAAGCTACCTGCCTGATGCCTGGGTTCTCTTCTTTCTTTTCGAAGACATATTAATCTATTGTCAGCACCAAAAGAGTTAAAAAATAGCCTCTAACTGTAGGAATATCGAAAGCAGATTTTAAATGTGTAGGTTCATGCTCCTGTGCAAAGCATTCAATCTGGAAAATGCTACTGTCTCCGATTAAAGAGATAATAATGTAACAATATAATGGCATATCCTGTTGTTCATTATACCTTTTTATAATGCTTTGTACTGTTGTAATCATCCATATCAATGTAGTTGTATTTTGTAGTGTGTGTTGTATTCGGCAGCTATATACTACATAAATGATATATTTTTCACAACAAGAAATTTTTAGTCTACCACAACTTTTTTATTGCTAAAACAGAATGTATGCCCATCATATTTAATCCAGTGACCTTCAGTTGTTTTACCCTACACACCCAATCTGCTCTAGAGTTCGTAAAAGCCATGATAGGCTGTAAACAGTGCATTTCTGTTTTGTTTTGCTTAGCTGATGCAGATTGACAAGGTTGACAGATTTCATTTTTTCCTTCTTAAAGGGGATAGTAATAATAATAAAAGCAGCTCTAATTAATCTTCATAGTATTTGGAACATGGAGAGTGTTATTTTAATTCTGAGTAGTTCAAAAGTAATTGAATGATAAAGTATCCCCCTCCTGCCGCTTTTACTGATGTAACAGTGCTCAGCTCAGAGCAGCAGGGTGTGTCCAAGTAGATTGCAGAGTGGGACAACCTTCAATTAAGATAAGGGAAAAAGCTGAAAAACCTGTCAAGGGGAGAAGGGTTTTCATTGTTCTCAGATTAAGAAGATTGTTCCTTGCTGTGAGCTGTCTGGTCTATGGACCAGATTCCACATCTGAGGAGAGGGGGCTTTATACTATGTAAAAGGGGGCAGGAGGGGGAAACTTTATCATTCAATTACTCTTGAACTACAACGCTTACAGTAATGAAATAACACTCTCTATGACTAAAATACTATGAAGATTAATTGGAGCTGCTGTTTTTGTGAAACATTACTATCCTTTTAACTACTGGCACAATAAAGGTGATTGTCAGGTGTGAATGCAGAACCTTTGTGTTGGACATTAAGATAAGCGAAGTACTCTGTTTGCACTTTAGCAGACACAGCATTGTAATACCAATATTTTGAAGTAAGCAAGACTTGTTTGTTTACCTTTCCTTAAGAAAAGGTAATGTTCACATTGGAGCCCACTTTTCAGTGCTTTGTTTATAAAATGTATGGCCATTTTCAGGAAGTTCTAAAGTGGTGTTGTTCTAGGGCAAGTTCAGCGTTACTGTAGGAGACACAAAAACTCTCAAAATGGCAGTTTGTTTTAAACCCTTGAATGCTGGAGACCACTTAAAACGTTTAGGGGGTCAAAATTGCCATTCAAATGAGTTTCAAGGTTTACATGTGTATTTTGCTTATTTAACATGATCCTTAATTTTGTGTGTTGTGAATACTGTTTTACTCATTTGTCCATTGCAGAACACAGGAGCCACTAGGTAAAGTATCCTCTTCTAGGAGGCGGAGCACTTGCACAAATGCTTCTCCAGAGGCAGAGACTTACTCCCTACATAAGTTTACCACCACCTATCAGGATGAATAGCGACCATGTGGTAAGGCTTTTCCAGGACATGGGGATGGCATTCAGAGTTTTATTTTGCCATTCTACTTACTTTTTTCTGGTGTATATAGTCTGAGTGCACAGGTCCTGTATGCATGTTGTTTCTGTGGATGTGTGTTTATAAGTTTTACTTTCTTATTTAGATCTACTCAAGCTATTGCTGAGCTCCTGCTTTTTTGCACTGTCTCCAGACTTCTTGACTTTGGGTTCTTTGTGTCACCCAGAGGTGGCGAGGCTAGATTTTACAGCTTGGCTCTTGAAGCCAGCCTTCTGAGAAGAAGTTTCTATAAAAGTGTAATCGCTACTATGATAAAGGCCTGCAAGGCTATTTCTTTGAAAGCATATCCTAGGGTCTGGACTTTGGTTTTTTGATTGTTGTGAAGACCAGGAAACAAGGCTTTGTGCTTTTTGTTTTCAAGTTATTTTGGCCTTTCTTCAGGATGAGCGTCAGAAAGGCTTAATTTTAGAGCAGAAATCTGGACCTTGATAGGTCTCTCTGTTTTCCAGAGTTAGATTGCTTTGTTGCTGGATTATCAAACCTTTTTTGTGAGGGATTGCTAATTCCTATCCTGCCTTCTGTTATCTCACTCCCCTGGGAGACTTAAAGGGATAGTAATACTTCGTTTTAACTTTATTTTATTTTGTAGGCATTAAAAAAACATGAAGAATGATATAAGTCTTATCTCTCAAACCTTTATGGTTTATGAGATATTCACAAGCAAAGTTCCCCTCCCTGCCCCTTTTTCCTAGTGTAAGCCATCTCTTCTCAGATGTGAGTCTGGTTGTATGACAGGACAGATAACAGAAGGGGACAATTTTCTTTGTATGAAAACAATGAAAGCCCTTCCCCCCTTGACAAGTTTTTCAGCTTTTTCCATTATCTTAATTGAAGATTGTCCCTCTCTGCAGTCTACCTGGGCATCTCCCTTCTGATCTGGTTGAACAGGGGGGGATACTTTGTTTGTGAATATCTCTTAAACCATAAAGGTTTCAGAGATAAGACATATCATTCTTCATGTTTTTTTAATGCCTACAAAATAAAATAAACTTAAAATGAAGTATTACTATCCCTTTAAAGCTAAGCCTGAAAGCATCTTTGATGGACCAATTGAAGTTTTGTCTTCCATATTCCTTTGTGTCTTGATTCTTAAGACTCCTTTCCTGCTTGTAATTTGTATCAGTCCGGCGTGTGGCAAAAATAAATGTTTTGTCTGGCGTCTGAATTTCATATTGACCAGGAAATTGTTCTTCCTTCTCTTGTCTGGCTCTGTTTAACAGGTGGTAGCGGGAGCTTAAAGTGATAGTAATAATTAATTTTATTTTATATATTTTATATTGTAGCCATGAAAAAAACATTAAGAACAATGTCTTATCTCTCAGATCTTTATGGTTTGAGAGATATAACTTGCTAAAGTTAACTTTTCCTAGCTGTTTCACATAAGTCTGCCATCTAGCTGACAGCTGCAGATTCCAGTCATTTGACCAGACAGAGGCTCTTCAGCAGAGCTGAAATCTTGTTATTTAGAAATAAATACTTAATTGGAACAGTCTACAAAGTGAGCTTGCAAACCAGGCACACTTTGTAGACAGTTCTTAACTAAGTATTTCAGCTCTCTGCTGAAGAGCCACATCTGGTCAAGCGACCGGAATCTGCTTCTGACAGCTTACCAGCTCATCAAGCAGAAAGGGGAAGGACCAGAGAACTTTTTTTTTACTGTAGCTCTCAGACCATAAAGGTTTGAGAGATATGAATAAGTGCAAGTACTCTTTTAATTGTATCTACCATATAGTTAATACTTTTTCTGACATTACTATCCCTTTAACTGCTTGTATGTAGTTAGGTGTCTGAAGTACTGAGTTTATCACATAGAACCTTTCTGCAAATTGGACAAGCTTTTTGTTATTCCTGAGGGCCAGCATGCAGCCCAGTGGTGTCTAAGGTGATGGTGGCTTTCTGAATCAAGGTAATCATTTGCCAGGCCTGTGTCCTTAGGAAAAAGCTTGTCCCCTTTAGGGTCACTACTCACTCTACCAGAAAGATGGGTGTTTCCCTGGTCTACAAGAATCAGGCATCTATGCAACAGATATGCAAGGTGATGATGTGGTCAGCACTTCGCACATTAGCTTAACATTATATAGAGTCAATGTTGGTGCCTTTGTTGAAGCCACTTTTGTAGTGTCTGTGTAGGAGCCATTCCTGCATTCACTTCTTGTAACCTTGTTGCTATTACTTTGTTTGTGTTGTCCATTTGTCTCTGTTGAGATTAGTTTGTAGTTTTAAAGGGGTTTCCTCTCTCTCCCTGGAATCTTGGTGGAATAGCTTTGGTATATCTCCAAGTTTCCTGTGTTCCATAGTGGACAAGAGAGAGAGAGAGAGAGAGAGAGAGAAAGAGAGAGAGAGAGAGAAAAGACTATTTGTGTGCTTTCTGATTAAATTCTTTTCTGTTAGTCCACTGGTTCCCAACCCATGCCCTCAGAGCCCACTAGCAGGCCAGGATTTAAAGATTTCCTTTTGAAGATCACATGCAAGTTAATCAAACTTAGCCTCTCATTAACTCATCTGTGCTCTAGCAAAGAAACATATAAATCCTGGCCTGTTGGTGGGCCATGATGGCATGGATTAAGAACCACTGTCTTAGTTCTTGTGGAAACAGAGATGTAATCCAGATAAAAACATGATGTTTGAGTTCTGGTCAGGGGTGTCTTTTGGGTTGTTTGGTACATACGGTGACCACCTTTGTGTCCTGTTTTTTTTTTTTTTTTTTTTTTCTCTTTGCTGTACTTTGAAACGGAGCATAATAGACAGTGGTAAAATGGAGGGAGTGAGTCTTCTAAAGAACTCTGTATGCAAGTGCCTTCTTTCTGGGAGGAGTATCTTTTACCCCATGGTTCCTGTATTCCACAAGTATGAAGAAAAAAGGATTTATTGGTAAGTACACAAAAATCCCCTTGTACATTTAGTCTTTTGTTTACCCCCTTTTGTTCTTGATACCTTCCAGGAGCTAAAGTAAAAGCCCTGATCTCCTTAGAGCACGTTACTGGGCAAAAGGAGTCCTTTATAATTGTCTGACAATGTGCAACCCCCAGAGAGTGGTTGTAGTGGGAATCATAAGTATACAATTGCTGTTGTGGCTGCACAGACACATCTTCTGCATGAAAATCAATAGACATTGGGAAGATGCAGCATGCCGTGCCTGTAAACAAATAAAATGGCTACTGTCATCTGTGCGACATGATCCATAGGGGGCAACCAAACTATCAGGTTTTTAACAAGTTTCATAATAAAATTAGCCTCTTTTCACATTCAGTTATGACAACTTTATTTTATATTTTTCTAACAATTTACTTTTGCTACTCCGCCATACATAATGTTTAACCCCTTAAAGGACTACAGGGGTGTTCAGCGCATTGCTTTGTAACGCTTTGTGCAGCCCTCTGGCCTTTTAAAGTGATAATACTTAAATTACTAATCCCTATATTGCAGTCTTGTTAAAAAGAAATGAATTGCCCCGTGTCATCTCTGAAACCTTTATGGTTTGAGAGATAATCACTATAAAGTTCCCCCCTCCCTCCCCTTTCCCCCGAAGTCGGCATTCTAGCTGACTGAAGGGAAATCCGGTCTTACGATCATCAGGCGGCTCTGCATCAGAGCAGAGATCGCGGTAATAATAATAATAAAAAAAAATCTTTCACTAAAACGGTCTTCTACGTGTGCTTGCAAACCAAGCACACGTAGAAGACCACTTCAGTGAAAGATTACTTTTTTTATTAATGCGATCTTGGCTGTGCTGCAGAGCCGTCTGATGGTTGTATGACAGGCTTCCCTGCAGTCAGCTAGAACGCTGACTTCGTGGAAAGGGGAGGGAGGGGGGAACTTTAGGAGCGATTATCTCTCAAACCATAAAGGTTTGAGCGATGACACCCTGGGCAATTCATTTCCCTGCAATAGAGGGATTAGTAATTTTTAAGTATAACTATCCCTTTAAGGGTTTAAATGTGAATGAGACAAACATACATATGAAAGGTCAATGCAAGGATCTCTCTAGGAGGCTTTCCATTCCAAGGAAGGCTCCAATAACTAGGGGCCACACCTTACGATTAAAGATAAGGAGGCTACTTCATCACAGGGAAGGTTGTTTTTTTTTTTTTTTTTTTTATACAGTAAGATCTGTAGGATTTGGTAATGGCAGATACAATGTATACGTGTAAGAAAGAGAAAAGATTAGATGCATTTTTGTTTTTTTTCCCCCAAGAAGGAACGTACGGGGTTATATTTTGGATTTGTAGGTAACGCAGGAAGTTCCAGTAAATATACCAATACTCATTTTGTAGGCAGATAAGTTTATATAACACTCATTTTTCCGGGGGCAAAGGTTGAACTTGATGGACTTGTGCCTTTTTTTTCCAACGTAAATGTTGGTGATGCAGCTTTAAATATTTTATTTAATGGAAATTACATGTAAGATCTCTGGACAAGATCGCAGATCTTTAATGGATCACATACAGAATCTGTAAAATTAAAATCCCAAATGCGCTATCACCAAAGTGAGGAAATATCACCACCCTAAAATTGTTTTATACGAGGTCAGGAACGAAATACAAACTAACACCACCACCCTGTGTTATAAAAATCCTAATAAAAATAAAGTATTCTTGCGCCCTGAAACAAAATGTAGATACATTTTGGCCAGAGAAAAAAGGAAATATCTTAAACAATATAATTACAAACACATTACTAAAAAAACGCACATATATACAAAAATCAGATCTTAAATTTAAAGTTTACATGTATTGAAAATTAGGCAAAGATACAATATATATCCAAACGCTAAATGAATATCAGTAAGAGTTATATGGGTGACCCGTATTGAAATGCATCAAACCAAACTGACATCCATATATAGTTCTAAACAAACAGATAAATGTATATATGTTTAACCCCTTAACGACCGGCCAATCAGAATGGCGCTGTCAATTAACGACCATGGAGCATTTTTTATTTATTTTTTTATTATTTTTATTTTTTTATTTTTATTTTTTTGCTCCATTCACTTCCGGACTCCCAGAACGGTGTGCAGCCACGGGGGGAGCCCAGAATTCCATGACGGTCATAGTACGTCATGGGTCGTTCAGTCAAATCGACCCTTGACGTACTTTGACCGTTAAGGAGTTAAGTGGAAACCTTGATATAATATGTTCCACAAAACCAAACCCAAATTGATACAAGTACCCCTCAGGAAATTCCCTGCTTCACACCCAGAAGCGTGTCAGCCCCCGCATATAAGGAAAAAATGGGGCAATGGCCCGAGAAACTGGCACAACGTGGTCACTATACAATATATTAACAGGGACCCACACGCCAGTTAATCTGGAAAAAAAACACAACGCCTGTAGCGGGAGATATACCACGCCACTCAAGGATGGAGCGAAAATCTTTATCAGTAAGGGACACAATTAAATAGAGTTGAATTTGTATGCACAGTCTCTCCCCGAATCCGGGAAAAAACGAACTAGATAACAAGAGAGGTGGCCATGCATACAATACAACAGGAAAACAATAGTATTTATATCCAGGTAAAAAGCAATATCATAAATTCACTGTATAATAACAAGTGATAAATCCTAAACAGTTGAAATCAAAAAATACTCTATCTCAAATATAGTAAATATAAAAAACTGTATTTATTAAAAATATTCTAATACATAAAATATGCTTATCTTATTATTTGGTATGTTGATCCCACATAAAGCATTCCGTTGGTGTACACTTAGTTGAAAAATATCTTGCTGTGTTCCGAGATGAAATATTCAAGCGATTGAGTAGAAATCACGAAAAATCTACAGAGCTCTAATCGTGATTAAACATAAAGGTGTTGGATAACAGATTTACTGTGTTCTTCTATGCCAAGGCTTAAAGGGATAGTAATGTTTCATAATAAAAGCAGCTCTAATTAATCATCATAGTATTTGGACTTTGGAGAGTGTTATTTCAATTCTGTCAGAGTTGTAGTTCAAGAGTAATTCAATGACAAAGTGTCCCCCTCATGACCCATTTACTGATGTAACACTGTTCAGCCAGATCAGAAGGGAGGTGCCCAGGTAGACTGCAGAGAGGGACCATCTTCAATTAAGATAAGGGAAAAACCTGAAAAACTTGTCAAGAGGGGGCAGGGCTTTCATTGTTCTCATAGGAAGAAGATTGTCCCCTGCTGTTATCGGTCTGGTTTAACAACCAGATTCCACATCTGAGAAGAGATGGCTTACACTAGGTAAAAGGGGCGGGAGGGGAAACTTTGCTTGTGAATATCTCTCAAACCATTAATGTTTGAGAGAGGAGACTTATCGTTCATGTTTTTTTAATGCCTACAAAATAAAATAAAGATAAAACGAAGTATTACTATCCCTTTAATGCAGGTGGATTTGGTGATAATATATACTTTAGATATTTAGTGTCAAGATGACATACAAAGTATAACCCACCACCGCTGTCTTCACTTGGTCTTACTAGTTATTATTCACTATTCCCATGATCATATCGATCTCCAATCTTGAGCAACTCTTGAAATCTCGTGATTAACGATGTTAGAGCTTCTATAGTTCACGCTGCTTGAATTTCGACTAACAAGTCCACTCAAAAGTATGGAACCCCACAGTAGTATACCACCTGCTAATGATATGTAGTCCAACCACTGAATCTGGACAACTATTAAATAAGATTGTCCTTAAATGCTATCACAGCAAATCACTTGTAAATCGGGTTGTCTACGCATTTCTGAAGGGCACTCCTACCTTTCTCAAGACAAAAGCATATATAAAAAACATTCTGATCTCAACCCTTTTTATCTCAAAAGCCCGCCTTTCAATTAAAGGTATATCACTTTTCCTTCCCTATTACTTCAAACACAGAAAACTTTTATACACCTTTATATAAAACCAAACAATTCACATTTGGCATTTAACCCCTTGGGATGAAGGGTATCCATGTCTAATATCCATTTGGCCTCACTTCGTGACATAGCAGCCAAATGATTGCCGCCTCCTCCAATCCTGTTTAACTCTTTCAATAGCAAAAAAAACCCTCAAACATTTAGGATCTGAATTATGAGTTTTCTTAAAATGTAAAGAAACACTATGTTGTTCATATCCTTTCTCAATATTACGAATATGTTCAGCCAACTCTTACATTAAGAGTTCTTTTAGTACGTCCCACATACTGTTTATTACAGCTACACTGCAGGACATATATCACATCTTTTAGATTTACAGGAAAATACATTTTTTATTTTGAATTCCTCCTTAGTACAAGCAAGCAGATATAAAATCTGTTTTCTTATTATAATTTTTTTTTTTTTTTTTTTTTAACAACATACACATCTGCCACAACTGTAGAAACCGGTCATATCACCACCAAACCATTCTCGATGTTAAATATGCCTGCTCCTAACCGTTGGGGCTAAAATGGTACCTATATTTTTAGCTTTTTTTATAGATCGCTTTTGGACTGTTAGGTAAGATGGTTTCCAACCATTTATTTTGTTTTACATAATGCCAATGACTGCTTATAATCTTATTAAAATATTTGTAATCAGTATTGCAATTGATTACTAATGCTAATTGAAAGGGTATACTATTTTTTTTTCTTCTATATCTTCCTTATTTTTAGATATTAATAATTGACTTCTATCTATTCCATTGACCATAGTAACAGCTTTATTGAAATCTTCTCTATTTGTAAAAACTTTATCACTATGTTTGGGTAGTTCTTCTTCAAAAACAATTGGATCCATACAATTTCTTTTAATTCTTCTCACCTCTCCAAATGGTATATTCATTAACCATTTGCCAAAATGACAGCTATTTGGGGGAATTACACTATTTGCATCCACAGATTTACAGTAATTTCTGGCATAGATTTTACTATTCTTAATATATAATGTAATATCCAAAAAAGTTAATAGATGTTCGGCTATAGGTTTCTGAAAACTGTAAATTATAGTTATTAGTATTGATATATTTTATAAACATGGTTAACAAGTTAGTGTTCCCCCTCCAGATAAAGAACACATCATCGATGTATCTCTTCCAGACCACCAGATTTGTGCCAAAGGGGTGGTTGTTCCAAATAAACAACTCCTCCCACAACCCCATAAATAAGCTTGCATAATTTGGTGCAAATCTGGTGCCCATTGCACATCCAAGTGTCTGGAGGAAAAACACTGAGTAGAACCAAAAAATAATTGTGTAAGAATAAACTTAATACATGAAATAATAAACTCAATTTGATCACGATGCATATCAATCCTCTGCAGCAGAATCTGGCCTGTATTTCCCTTGGCATTGAAAAGGCCATTTTATGTTTAATATGCAATATTTGTGGTGATGAGGTTTCATAGTAAGTTCTGGTAATATGTTAAAAAAAAAAAAATACTGATCTTCCATGTCACTGTTTTTCTTGTAAAGATACTATAAAACTCATTGATTTGTGCTTAAAGTGGAACATACAACACCCCCCCCCCTAATCATTTCCAGATGATGTTAGATTTTCTCCCTTTGACCACTTGAAATGCTGTCTATGTTGTGCAACTTGCTTGCCATTTTCATTTCAAATGAGGGAGAGCACTGCCATCTTAACCCTGTTGAACATGATTTGCAGTGCTCTCCCTGTCACTCGCCTGTCCATTTCCTCCTTCAGTGCCTCTATAGAGATGCCTGCAACAAATAGAGACATGAACGAGCAAGCCAGACAACAAATACACACTAAAAAGCAACTTCCTTTATAAAAGTTACTTTTTACTTCCCTTTTAGATGTTACTTTTTAATGTGTATTAGTTGTCTGGCTTGCTTCTTCATGCCTCTATCTGTTCCAGGAACCATCTATGGACACACGAGAACCGTTGGCACTGCAGTTGGATGCTTTGCCGCAAGGCTTGTTCTGCAGACAAGCTCCACAATGACATAAGAAGGTAAATCTTAAAGGTGTTCTAAGAAATAACTGGGCATTTTTATGCAAAATTACATTTCTGTATACAGTGGGTTTTTTTTTCTTCCATATCATATTGAAGCATATTGTCTTGAGCTGATCCCCTTTAAATTAAAGTTTTCAGTATAGATCTGTAAATATTAAATTCAATATATCTGCCATCCATCTTGGTAACATTCTTTTTCTGTAAAAATAAATTGTCCTTCGCTTTTATTGTAAAAAACAAAACAAACAAAAAAAACAAAAACAAAAAAACAAACATTTTTGAGATCGTTCTGTCTTGCTTCATTAGCCACACCACTACCAAATCTGTGAGGTCATAGATAAGGGGTGGACAAAAATATCAAAAACCTTCTGAGTTAGGATTTTTAGGAGCCAATTAGGATTTTTAGGAGTCGTATGAGAAACGCATATACATAGATGTAGTTAAAGGATGGTGCGTAACCTTCCCTCTCAAAAGATGCCACCAAGATTATAGTTTACTACTTAATCATGTACCTGGACTACTGCAACCCCCTCCTAATTGGTTTTCCCCATCCTGAGACTGGCACAACTCCAGTGTTCTCTGAATGCCACTGCCAGTCATATTCAGGTCATTAAGCACTCTACTTTTGCTTTCCATCTCTGCCAAACACTAAGCCGGCTTCCCAGAGCCTCCAGGATCAACCATAAAATACAGTGACTTCCTAAGTCGTTCACAAATCTACATATCCAACCTCATTTCCAAATAATTTCTTAATCACGTTTTATTGTCCCTCATAACCTTCTCCTGTTAAGTGCTGCCCCCTATATCTGGAACTTGTTACCCGACTTTCACAGATTCTAAACTTGCTTATGAATCTTCATTCACTTTCTAAAGATGCTACTCTTTAGTGAAGCATGCCCCCACATTACATAACGCCTTTCTTACTCTGTCTTGCTGTCTGTCTCAACTGTAACCCATACCTGGTCAGCTTTCAATTTGTTCAGTCCCCGAATACCAACGCTGTGGCCAGCTTTCCATACCAACGCCGCTGTGGCCAGCTTTCCATACGAACACGATTCTGAATGTTGAAAAGGGTGGTATGCAGGGAATGTGAGCTTAATGAGGCAAGGAAGATGATAGTTGAAGCATGTAGTATGAAAGCAAATTAAGGATGTAGAATGAGATGTGGCAAAATGGACTGACAAAGGGCCATATTTCTTAAAGCATTCTGGAATTACTGTAAGGTAAACCAACTGCAATATAGAGGACAAATAAAAATTGTTTAATGAAATTGTTTTTAAACCCTTTCAATTTTAGGGAGGTGTCTATTGTATAGCAAAGCAATGCATTGGAGAGCTGTTTGGAATCCAAGGAATTAAAAATCTCTAATCAAGTGCATGCGATTTTAGGGATTTTTTTATTTTGCCCCCCTGTGGTGCAGTTGGTTTACTGCAGAATAATTTAGTTTGATTTTACAAATATGGGGCAATGTTCTGTTTTCTGAAATGTCTTACATGGCATAAAATGAAGAGCGTTCATATGTATTTAACACCATTTCTGGCCGAGGAGAGTTGAGTTGTAATCCAGTAATAGCTGGAGGGTCAAGACTTTGGCAGTCCCTTCTCTATAATGTGAGCCCCCTTATCCCTATTGCACATGACTGCATACCTCAGCCCAGGAACAGAGGTACCTACCTCGGTAAAGGATCTCAGCTTTGCATCCCATGTGCAGGAACAGCAACACAACCGTGATTGAGCTGCTTCCTGTAATTGTGAAAGAACTACCATCCTATATAAAGTCACCCTCCAATAATTAGGCATGTGACGACTAGGTTCTTAATAGTGCTATTATCTCACACAAGTAGCCGATTCTGAAGTAAACCTTATTCTTCGGAGACCGGAAGCCAGGCTTGCATGCAGACGTCTTGGCTTAGAGACATCTGAGAGCTTGTGCTGTCCGTCCTGGTCTCCTCTAGAAGGCATTTCATGGTGCCTTAAGGCACCAGAGGGGACTGCAGACGCACAGACTGCTCTAAAGCAAGAAGCCCGGCTGTCAGTCTCTGAAGAATAAGGATTACTTCAGAATCGCCTACATGTGTGAGATAATAGCACTATTAAGAAGCTAGTCTCCATATGCTTAATAATTGGGGGCCGACTTTATATAGAGTGGTAGTTCCGCTTGAACTCTGAAACAGCCTCGCCCTGCAACACAGGCTACTGCAACAATACATTGTGATTGCCAGAAGAATAAGCGAGCCCCACAGCAAGAAAATAAGCACAGTGCACACCTTCAAATGTCCCCTGTCCCTTGAGTGTGTACTCCCTGAGATTCAGTTGCCTATTTCTGCAATAAAATGCCTACCTCCTTCAGTCTTCTCCATACCAGTCCTTAGCAGAACGATAGTGCATGTAACAAACTGTGGTCTTTATCTGGGGAAGCAATGGCAAAACAGTAACTGGTCATACTCCCAATTACCATCAGATGGGCTGCATGTTTGTGAGCTACTTCCCTGACTTGCTTAGGGAATCCCTTGAGGAAATGGGCAGATGGCTCACAAAATATGTTGCAAGTTTGATGGTAAATGGGTGCATGTCTATTAAAACCAAGCAGACAGTGATACTGTTGAGCCACATGTTTCTCATATCCATGCAAAAGGAGCAGAGAATGAATGGAGAGAGGCTGACACAGCAGCATCCACTTTCCTTTGGTTGCCCCATAAATGCAGGATACTTGTCTGCCTTACCCCACAGCCATTGCATGATATATTTTCTGTGGCCAAGAGATGGCATGCTCCTTGGCGTACACCCCAGATGAGGTGATGTCACCTGGAAAGCAAGTCACACAGAGGAAAGCATCGGGGGGGTTGCTAGGCAAATTATGGACTCAATCCTTGGTATTAAGGAGAGGGTTAAAGGTGCTGTGGAGATGAAACAGGAGGTGAGTGAACAGAATTAGAGAGTTGAGAGCTGGCCAGCCCAGCACTCTGTTGCAGCGACCAGTGAATGGATGTGTGGAGGCTGCGAAGCAATGAATGAATGTATGTCAGTGGGAGGCTAAGCAACAAGTTGATGGGAGGGAGGACAAATGGATGGGCAAAGTAGTAAGCATCAATGTCAACACACAGAAGGTAAATGGTGTAAAGGATGAAGATGCTTGACCTCACATGAGCCAGTCCGATGTACTGAAGGGTGGCCCCATGAAGAGGAGTAAGAGAGGAGCCATGGGTGAATGTGAGTGAGGTCTGAGGAGGAGATGAAAATGAGAGGGGGACTGAGGGGACATAGTGGGAGGAATGAAGGGGACAACAAGGTGGTGGTGGACATTGCAAAGATTTTGCTAGGAGTGGCCTTAAATAAAATTTTAACCCTCTGAGTTTCTGAAGGGGTAGCCAACTCATTGGTTTGCAATGTGTTGGATACTCCTCTGGCTCTCAAAGAGATAAAAGCATGGTCTTCCAGGTTCCTGGGTTTTTCCTTTCCTTGCCATGTTGCACATATCTATACAAAGAAGCACCTGCTTATTGTCTCTGAAGTACCTTGCCCACATCAGCCCCTCTTCTGTGCTTTGGAAAGCCAACTTTGTCTGGAAAATATGCCTTTGTTTGCATTTCATTTAACTTACTACTGTTAAAACTGATTGACATTATTGTGAATGCTTGAAGGTGGCCAGATCACTTCCTGCCCTGGATTGGCTACAGTGAGCAAGATACACAGTGCCATTATGACAGCAGCAGAGCAAAATTAATCTGGGCGTAAAGTAATGCAAAGAGCAAAACTTGGCATTTACTATGTACCCCAAGCTTACATTTACATGATTTACCTTACTGTGGAATACATGTACTTGCCTCCAGCCCCCTGCCGAATCCCATCTAATTTATGTTGTGCTAGTTGGCAGTACTCTGTACATGCATAGAGAGAGGTCTGAGTATACATCGTACTTGTATCATTGCAAGGATAAGCTACTACGGGTTAAAAAAAGATTTCTGAAATGGCAACACCGATAAAGGCCTCCTGAGCACAAGTAGATTACCTAATGGATATGAAGGAACACACTGAGGATGGTGGGATCCCAAAGCATCCCAAATCTATACACAATAAATAACCTTCAGGGTGTTTGTATCCCTTTAAGGTAGGCCTTTTCAATTGCAGTTCTCATGATCCTCTACAGTAGTGGTTCTCAGTCTGTTCTGGCTCAAGGCACCATTAACACGCTCTCTGGAACTCTTAGTGTACACCCACTTTTTGTAGTCCATTTGTATAGAGCTTTAATGATGAATTCATATTTAAAAATACATTTATTTGAAGATATCACAATGAACAGTACACAATTGAGTATACTGAGAATAACAATAAACATAAAAATAAATTTGAAATGGAAAATTCCTGTTTTTATAGAACAGAGGCATCCTAACCTGGTGCCCATGGCACACCAAGGTGCCATGGCAACTTGAGACTCGGTGCTCTACAGGGTAGTCTGATTAATGTAATGGAGTGGTGGCAATAAGATTAACCTTTTGAGTGCCGGAGGGGCATGTAATGCATTGCATTCTGGCACTCAAAAGGCTAATAAAAGCAAATCAAAGATTGCAGCAGCCAAAAACATAGAATTTTAAGCCAGCGGCAAATGACACTAAAAAAACTGAGCTAACGTTGTTTTTCCCCCTTAGTTTGTAGTTTATTCAAATGTATTTGACCTTGCGACATTATACTTTTCAGTGATATTGTCTTCTGTCTGCAATCTTTTAACACCGCATGAAAGACTGAGATAATTTTATTTAAATCTCCCTTACAGACAGCATGACTTTACACTTTCCCACATTAAACTTTATATTCCATTTGTTTGCCCAATCTGACATTATATGTAAGTCCCTCTGTAGAGAGAAAATATCGTGTTCTGAATGAATGACCTTGCATAATTTAGTATCATCTGCAAATATTGATATTTCTGTATCTATTTCCAGGTCACTTATAAACATGTTAAAAAACAGCAGACCTAATACTGAACCCTGAGGTACTCCACCCTCCACTTTAACTGTATTGGAGACACTGTTCCCTATCCTTCAACCAGTTTTATATCCAATTGCAAAGGTCATCTCCTAGCCCCAATTTCCTTATTTTATACCCCAGCCTTCTGTGTGGCACTGTATCAAATGCCTTTGCAAAGTCTAGATATACTACATCTACTGCCTTGCCATTGTCAAGTTTGCTGCTTACTTCCTCATAGAAGCTGAAAAGTTTGGCATGATCTATTCTTCATAAAACCATGTTGATTCGTGCTAATGATTTTATTTTTTTGTGTTTTAATCCTGAATATAGTCACTTATTATCCCTTCTAGCAGTTTTCCCACTACAGAGGTCAAACTCACAGGTCTATAATTCCCAGGTTCTGTTTTAGTTCCCTTCTTAAATAGAGGTACTATGTTAGCTCTTCTCCAGTCATGTTGCACTGAGCCTGTGGTGATGGATGTTCCGTCCATCTTGTCCTTTTTGCAGGATGGGTGTGAACAAGGGCCTTAGCCTTAGTTCCTTGAAGGTCCAGACCTCAACTCTTTGCTGGATGTCAGTCTTTTTTTTTTTTTTTTCAGGGTGGTGTTCATGCTTTCCTTGCGTATAAGGCTTCCACTTCCCAGTGGGACCTTAATCTGGTTTTAGGCATCTTGCAACAGACTCCATTCGAGGCTTTGGCTACCATTCCTCTGTCTTCTGACGTGGAAGATGGCCTTTTTTTTGGCTGTGGTCTCTGTCCGCGGTGTTGCTGAGTTGCAGCCTTTGTCCTGCAAACTGCCTTTCCTGGTGTTTCACAAGGATAATGCTGTTCTCTGTACTTCCCAGGAATTCTTTCCAAAGCTGGGCTCTGAGTTCCACATCAATCAGGAGATTGTTTTGCCTTCCATTTGTCCTGACCCTAAATCTGTCAAGGAGAGGGATCGCCACTTGTTGGATGTGGTACACTGCCTTAAATTCTGTGTGCACTGTACTGAGTATGTCCCTAAGATGGATGCTTTGTCATTCCTGTGGGTCCCAGGGCTAGTTTGGCTGCATCGAAGGTGACTATTGCATCCTGGATTAAGACTACCATCCACAAGGTTTATAAGCTCAAAGGGAAACCTGTTCTCTTCTGCATTACAGCACACTCCACCAGGTCTATTGGGGCCTCCTGGGCCTACAAGAATCAGGCCTCTGCTGAACAGCTGGGCAAGGCGGCCACTTGGTCTTCTGTGTACACCTTTGCCAAAAACTACTGTGTGGATGTTCTGGCTACAGCTGAAGCCAGCTTTGGTAGGAAGGTCCTGGAGACAGTTTTGCCTGTCTAGGACTTTATTCTTTCTGTGTCTTATAGCTCTTTAAATGTTCTTGTGTGCTGTGTTGTGTTATTTAGTGTCCATTGACATTTTGTTAGTTTGGGCTGTTCCGTGTCCTGGAATCATGAGAACTGGAGCTTGGTCCTTTCCTCCTTCCCACCCTGGGAGCTCAGTGTTGGTACATCCCCATGGTACCTGTGAGTTATATTGGATGACAGATAAGAGGATTTTAGTCTTGCCTGTTAAATCCTTTTCTCTTAGTCCATATAACTCACAAGTCTTCCACCCAGTGAAAGGGACCATGCTGAGTGTCCTGTGGCTGGATGTGGGAGTCCCCTTGGGTTCATCTCTTGGTAGTTTTTTTTTTTTTTCCTTTTCTTTAAGATCTATCTGGGCGGGGCTAAGTGAGGTAGCCTGGTATGGAGGAGGGGCAGGCTCCACCCCTGCACTTATACTAGTATTGTTCCAGCCCACTGGGAGTAGCTGCTGCCCTCCCCATGGTACCTGTGAATTATACTAAGAGATCAGACTAAAGTCCACCTCCATTTTTTTTTTTTTTAAACTCAGGCGGGCTGCACCTTGGAGTCAAGCAGCCCCCTTTGCAAGTGGATAAAAAACTGGCTGAAGGATAGGGGGGGACAGTGTGTTGCTACTTAATAATTAATGGAGGTATTTTAGGGGACTCGTTGCTAGAGAAAGACCTGGCAATCCTTGTAAGCAGTGACCAATGTCAAATAGCAGTAGCAAAACCTAACAAAGTCCTGTCTTGCGTAAAAAGGGGGGTGTTGAAGCAAGAGTGGATAACATGATCTTAACACTTTAGAAATCATTGGTAAGAACTCGCCTAGAAAATACAGAGCAGTTTTGGGCACCGGCTCTGACAAAGAACAGAGTACAGCGAAGAGCAACAACATGAATTAAGGGATTGGAAAACTTGACATAGGAGGAACATCTAGACAAACTTGGTTTATTTAATCTAAAGAAAAGATGGTTAAGAGGAGACCTTGTTATAATTTAGAAGTATATATATGCAAGTTCTCTGGTGATCTTTTCAATCCATGGCCCGATCAAATAACTAGAGGCCACCCTTTAAGATTAGAAGAAAGGAGGTTTCAACTTCAGCAGAGGAAGGTGTTTTTTTACAGTAATGTCTTTTATATTGTGGCATTCCTTACCCAAGGATGTAATAATGGCTATGATTAAGAGAATATTAGATTAACCTCTTTTGAGAAGGAGCATACAGAGTTATACTGTGTATTAGTGGGAAAAGCAGGAATTTCTGAGAAAGACTTACACTAATTTTGGATGCAGGAAAACTTTTTAGAATTTTCATTTTCCTGGTTTATAAGGAAAATTTTTAACTTGACTGCATTGTTTTTTCTCCTTTCAACCTAATCTACTATGTTACAGAGCTTCAAATTGAAATAAATCTATCCCCCTACTGCCCCTTTTAATAATGTAACACTGCTCACCTTGGAGCAGCAAGACTGTCCGGATGGATAGCAGAGAGGGACAATCTTCAATTAGCATAAGGGAAAAACCTGAAAAAAACTGTCAAGGGGATCAGGCTTTTCCCTTATGCTCACACTAAGAAGATTGTCCCTTGCTGTGAGCTGTCTGGGCAAGTGACCAGTTTCCACATCTGAGGGGAGGTGCTTACACTAGGTAAAAGGGGATAGAGGGGGATACTTTATCATTCAATTACTCTTGAACTACGACTCTGACAGTATTGAAATAACACTCTCTATGGACCAATAATATGAAGATTAATTGGAGCTGCTGTGTTTATGAAAACTTTATCCTTTTAGGATACATGTTCTAGTATTAATTTAATTCATTTCTCCCATTCATTTCAAACGTCGGTGGATAAAGCTCAAACTAGAAATAACCTAGTTTGAACACTTGGAGCAATCGTTCCAGGGGTTATACTGCTGTGGCGAGTGTGAGCATATTTTCTTTTTAGAGTCATATTGGAAATATTGCAACATCGCGAGACATTGGAAACCTGGAAAGGAGTTTAGAACTCACAGAGCAGGTAGTATGTGGAGTTAGTGGTGAAGAGGGTGGAGTTGTAGAAGACGAGCAACAGGTAGGCAGCTGGGTAACAGTAATGAGGGGGAGGTAGTGGGTAGAGGAAGAGGAAGGCCAGTACTGAGCTGACCCAGTCCAACAGATTTGCAAGATTGTGTGAAGATGTGGATGAGGATAGCTCAGAATTGGTAACACTGGAGAGGGTAGCAGGAAAGCTATCAAATTACTGGGGTATGAGGAGAAGGTTGAACTTGATGGACTTGTCTTTATTCAACCTAGTTTACTATGTTAATAAATTAGGTTGAAAAGAGACAAGTCCATCATATTTAACCCTTGCTTCATAAACATACCTGGGAACTTTTGAAACAGGGCTACCCGGAGGGTAACCCTGTCAGTGCCCAGGGGGAGGAAAATGACCCGAATCGTGTCATAAGAGGTGGGACTTAGTTGCAGGGGGGCAAAAAAAACACAAAACCCCCCTGCAAAATGGATGTAAGGGGGCGGGGAGTGGGAGGAACCGGGCGGGATGGAGCACAAGTGGGCATAGTTTCCACTTAAACTCTGCCCACCCAGTGATTCACACATTGCCCCGGAGACCCGGTAATTCACTTTGAAATCCGGAGTCTCCGGGGCAAAACCGGAGAGTTCCCAGTTATGTTCATAAACCAGACAATTGTCTTTATCAAAACTTCCTGTTTTGCCTACTAATGCACAGTATAACCATGTATGTTCCCTTCTGAAAGAAATGTATCTAATCTTCTCTAAAAAGTATCCATTGTATCTGCCATAATGACATCCTTTTCAAGGAATTCCACAATTTAACAGACCTTACTGTGAAAAAAAAAACAAAACAAAAAAAACAACAACCTTTTTTCTGCTGAAGTTGAAACCTCCTTACCTCTAATCTCAAGGGGGGTGGCCCCTGGTTATTTGATCAGGCCTTGGAATGAACAGTTTACCTGAGAGATCCCTGTATTGACCTCTCGTATACTAGTACATTGTGATAAGATCTTATTCCTTTTTTATCTAGAGTAAATAAACCACCTTTGTCTAGTCGTTCTTGGTACTTTAAGTCTTACATTCCCTTAATTAATTTTGTTGCTCTTCGCCGTACTTTATCCAGTTCTAGAATATCCTTTTTTAGAACTGGTGCCCAAAACTGCACTTCATATTCGAGGTGAGGTTTTACCAATGATTTGTACAATGCCAAAATTATGTTAACCGCATTAATAACCCTTGCATTAACACTTTGAGTGCCAGAGTGGTACGGGATGCATTGGAAAACAATGCATTCCGTACCACTCTGGCACTCAAAGGGTTAATAACCATTTTTATATACAAGTCATGACTTTGTTTGCTTTTGCTACTATTATTTGACACTGATCACAAAGTTTGTAGTTTACAAGGATTCCCAGGTATTTCTCTAGCAAAGAGTTCCCCTAAAATGATTCCATTAACTTCATAAATAGCATTGGAATTTTTTTTTCTTCCCAAATTCATGATGTATATGTAAATCCCTCTGTAGAGAACAAATATCCTGTTCTTAAGGTATTACCCTGCATAATTTAGTGTCCTCTGAAAATATTTATATTTTGCTTTCCATATCTATTACCAGGTAATTTATAAACATGTTAAAAAGCAGTGGCCCAAGTACTGATGAACCCTGAGGTACTCCACTCTGAACTTTAAAGGGGAACTACCACCCCGCAATAACTTTACATGAATTCAGTCTTCATCTGGCAACTAGCTGCTTAGTTGGCTCCAAAAGGGACTGACAGCGCAGGCGCACGGACGTCACTGTGACGAAATGTCCGTGCTTCCTGCTCCTGTGAGCCTCGGAAAAACTGCAAAATCTTTGGAACCAGGTAATATTTCTGGTGACTAGCGCTACTAAGCAGCTACTCGCCAGATGAAGACTGAATTCATGTAAAGTTATTGCGGGGTGGTAGTTCCCCTTTAACTATATTGGATAATTGTCCATTTACAAATACACACTGTTCCCTATGCTTCAACCAGTTTTCTATCCAATTGAATATGAATATTGAATTTAAAAAAATAATCTTGAAAGATCAAAAAACACACCTCCTGTTGTACATTTTGGTCCTGGTGAGCCTGGACTCCAGTGGAGGTTTTTCTTTTTCCTTCCCAGGAATCTTAGTGTATAGCTTTTCTTTTTTTTATTTTTATTTATTTATTTTATTTTTTGTGAAAGTATTTTACTGGGAAGAATATATTGAAATTATCTCGTTTTCAAATATGTCCTGTACTTATTTTATCTACCTCAGAGAGGTGAAAGGCTGAGCTGACCTTTCTGTTACTAGAACCTGCGACCTCACAGTCTGAGCAGATTCTGCAGCTGGTGCATTAACCAATTGAGCCATCTATCAGGCCAAATATCCTCATGGTTCCTGTGTTCCACATTGGATGACAAAGAAAAACATGGATTTCTGTAAAACTACACTTGACATAAGGCAATAATAACACCATAAAATGAAATGTTGTGATATAAAAAATAAATCACAATTACAGCTACTGTATACAAAAAATATTCATATTATGTCCCTAAAATATAATCTTCACCCCTTGATTGCCAGAGGGGTATGTAATTAACTGCAGAGTAATGTTTTTGCATACCACTTTTGCACTCAAAGGGTTAAACTTTCTTTAACACCTGTGTAAATTCTCCTGCTAAGAGCATTTGTTATATTGTATATATTGAGAGAGGCCAAATTATCAGTTACTTGATTGTGATTTAATGCCCACTGCTGCTGTCTTGCTATCTTAGCCCATTCTCAGATAGTCGTGGATTATCAATGGGAGCCCTGGAAAAGGCAAGAATGTCTGCTTCCTCAGAACATATGTATGACTAGATGTTAGGCCATAGAAAGCAGATTATTTTCGATGCTAGCATGAAGTACCTAGTACTTAGAGATAGTAATGTTTCAAAATAAAAGCAGCTCCCATTAATCTTCATAATATTTGGGTCATGGAGAGTGTTATTTTAAAACTGTCAGAGTTGTAGTTCAAGAGTAATTGATAAAGTATCCCTGTCCCTTCCCTTTTTCTGATACTTTATCATTCAATTACTGTTGAACTACAACTCTGACAGTATTGAAATACCACTCTCCATGGCTCAAATACTATCAATATTAATTGGAGATGCTTTTATTTTGAAACATTACTATCCCTTTAAGTGTATATAACCCTAGTTAATTAATTTTTAGGTGTTAGTGTCTGTTCCACTTTAATTCTAGTCATGCAAAAACCATAAACCCAATTTCACATTTGGTTCGCCTTCCAACCAGAAAGGCAAGCATTATTCAAGGCCAGGATCAGTGTAAGGATTTACAACTAGGTTTTCAGTTCCATGGATCTCTTTCCACTAACAAAGACTTCTGTCTAGCTGAGGTTTAAGGTTTCACTTGGATAAACATATGCGTAGATATATCCTGCACAGTATTAAGGCAGCTGCTGGGTGGTAGTGTGGTGGGTGGGTGGGTGTGTGTGTGGGGGGATGATTTTGGAGTCCAACATATCTACAGGTTTTATCTTATTATTTCAAACAGTCTGTATTAAACTATGAAGTTTTTGAGTTTTCTTGTATATTCTAAGTAAATTGTTTTCTTACTGGTTTTATTCAGTGTCCAAGAACCTTCTGGATTTTATTTCCAAAGCTTTCTAAAATAGTGTTAAATGTCTCTTGTGGGACTGCTTTTTAAGCAAGCGTGATAATTGTCTCAGAAGCCTTAGTGTATTATTGCCTGCAAAGTGTCAGAATACATTTTGTTTCTTAAAATTAGTAGTGGGTACTAATACCTACTTTAGATTTGGTTACTCATTACAAGCTTACACAAAATGTGAATCATTCAGTGGCTGTACAGGAGTATAGCTTTGTCCCTATAGTATACAGAAACAAGGTTAGAATTGTATTTTTGGAATCTAGAATAAAACTGGTTTGAGGCAGGCACACTGAGTAGACTGTTCTAATGAAGACTTTCTTTGTATGTCATGTTATTTTGACTCTGCAGATGAGCCGTCCAGTCCCGGGACCAGAATCTCTGTCTGTCAGCTAGAGCGCTGACGTATGTACAAGGGTTGGGATGGGGATCTTCAGAAGATTATAACTCTAAAACTATCAAAGTTACAGCGACAGGGCTCATTTAATTCATTTTTTTAATGTGTCCAATATTAAAGATTCCTATACTCAAGTATTACTATCCCTTTAACAAATGATACCTTTGAACAGGGCTCACCAATGGCGAGTGAAAATTTAGCCCTGGCGAGTATAGATTCAGCCCTGGTGGGTATACTATGGCTTGAAGTGGCGAGTAACTTTTCAGGTCTGGCTAGTAGCAAAGGACTTCACATTTTAAGCCCTGCCTTGGAATACATGACTTCTTTAATGTATTTATACACATTTTATTTTTAGTTGTTGGTATTTTTTTGAACGTGAACATTGGTGCCCTTAAAGGGATAGTAATACTTACATTTTACTATCCCCCATCTAGTATAGGCTGACCAGATCTCACCTTTAACCAGGGAAACATAGGAAATAGCCATTTTGCAGTACTTCACTGAAATCAGTGCGGTCCTGCAGTATGCATTTCTCCTATGCGTCCCCAGTTAAAGGTGAGGTCTGGTCAGCCTAATCTAGTAGCCCTTAAAAAACTGAATTAAATGAGCCCAGCGGCATCTCAAACCTTTATGGTTTGAGATATATCCACTTTCGAAGTTTTGCTTTTTTCCCTCTCCCCTGACATCAACGTTCTACAGCAAGGGAATCCGGTCCCTGAGCAAGTGGAGGCTTTTCAGCAGAGCCGAGATTGCGTTATGGAACTGAAATGGTTTTCTTCATGTGCTTGGTTTGCAAGAACACATAGAAGACCAGTGAAGGATTTCTTCTTCCGTAACACAATCTCGGCTCTTCTGAAGAGCCTCCGCCTGGCACGGGACTGGATTCCCTGCTGTCAGCTAGAACGCTGACGTCAGGGGAGAGGGAAAAAGGCAAAACTTTGAAAGTGGATCTTTCTCAAAACATAGGTTTGAGATGCCGCTGGGCTCATTTAATTCATTTTTTTAAGGGCTACAAGTTGGGGGATAGTAACATTTAAGTAGTACTAGCCCTTTAAAGGGGAGCTGTGCCTTAACAATAATGCTTTTGTCTTAATTTATTCATCAGTATTCATACAGTAGTTATTTCTATGTTTTTTCTATTTGATCTCCTTTTTATTTCTCGCTTTGTCTAATATCAACTAGGGTCCCTTACCATCCAGTCACATCTTTCAGCCCATTGATTGTTGTGAGGTGTAGAGATGCACCGATACCACTTTTTTTTAAGACCGAGTACGAGTACCGATACTTTTTTCAAGTACTCGCCGATACCAATTACCGATACTTTTTTTTGCGGTCATTTGCCAGTTTTCCAGGTACTTAAAACGCATACATTATATATATATATATATATATATATATATATATATATATATATATATATATATATATATAATATATATGCTTTAGGTACTTGGAAAACTGGCAAATGACCTCAAAAAAAGTATTGGTGAGTATTTGAAATAAATATATATATATATATATATATATATATATATATATGCAATAGAGGTTCGCAGTGGCACTCTTATCAATAGTTAATTATAAAAGAAATGAACTGGTGCACGTCCCATATATATATATATATATATATATATATATATATATATATATATATATATATATATATATATATATATATATATATATATACACACACCCCCCCCCCCCACCTCTTGACTGTCCCCTTTTAACTCTTTCTCCCCACCTTTTACTTCATTCTCCCCCTCTTGAGCTCCCTCCTTATGCCTTGGCTTTTTCTCTCCCTTTTGACCCCCCTTTGTCCCCCTCCTTGACTCTTGATCCCACTCTTTTGCCTCTCTCTCGCTCTCTCCTGATCCCCCCTCCTTTTTGCCTCTTCTTAGTTCCCCTCCTTTTGTCTCCTGATATTTACTCCTTTTGCCTTTTTTTTTTTTCCTTTTTCTTAGTCCTTTTTCTCCCTCTTGGCACCCCTCTCTGCCTCTTTCACCACCTGCTCAAATGTCCCATCTAGCCTCCTTTACCCTCCTCTGTCGGGTGCTCGCTGTTCTCTTGCGAGCCCCGGCAGAAATCGGCGTCAGAGCGTTGCCATGGTAACCCGTGGCAACGCTCAGACGCTACAGGAGGGAGAGAGGCAACTGGGGAGCATTGTGAGCAGCTCCCTGGGCTCCCTCACTGCAGCACACAGGGTATCGGTGCTGGCATCGGCCACATTTGCGCGAGTACAAGTACTCGCGCAAATGCTGGTATCGGCACCGATACCGATACCAGTATCGGTGCAACCCTAGTGAGGTGTGATCAAATGACAACTATATCAAGGACACCTGTTTATATAAATCAGTGTGTTAGACGTATTCCTAGTGTATGGTTCCACTCTACTAATGGAAAAAAAAGTTCTTGCTTTAAAGTGGTAGTACCTTTTAAGCTGAAATTAAAATGAGTGATGGTATTTTAGGGGAGAACACTTCAGATTTTTGTTTCAATTTCTGCCACTAATTTCTTTAATCAAATTAACCATTTTTTTTTTTTAAAAAGGCTTCTTATGTTGCTATGACAGGAAAAGACATTGCTCTTCTTTCTTCTACTCCGTCAGCTTGTCGAATCCCACCCAGGCACCTTGGATCATGCTCTTCCTTCAAATTTCCTTCAGTGTGGTGGGCTTTAATCACATTAGAATAAACTAGCTGAGTTCAGAGGCCTGGTGACGTTAAAGGGGTAGTAATGTTTCATAATAAAAGCAGCTCTAATTAATCATCATCAGTATTTGGGCCTTGGAGAGTTTTATTTCAATTCTGTCAGAATTGTAGTTCAAGAGTAATTGAATCATAAAGTATCCTCCTCCCTCCCCTTTTACTGATATAACACTGCTCACTTCAGAGCAGCAGGGAGTGTCCAGGTAGATTGCAGAAAGGGGCAATCTTCAATTAAGATGATGGAAAAAGCTGAAAAACCTCTCAAGGGTTTTCATTGTTCTCACAGTAGAATATTGACCCTTGATGTGAGCTGTCTGGTCTTATGGACTCAATTCCACATCTGAGGAGTGGGGGTTTACACTAGGTAAAAGGAGCAGGAGGAGGGGGAATTTTATCATTCAATTACTCTTGTACTACAACTCTCACTGAAATAACACACTATGGCTCAATTGCTATGAAGATTAATTGGAGCTGCTGTTTTTGTGAAACATTACTATCACTTTAAAGGTTTGAGAGATGCCGCTGGTATCTGTGAATTCAGAATTTTAAGGGCTACAACATGGGGGATAGTAATAATGAAGGATTACTATCCCTTGAAGCTAATCATTTTAAGGCTTGTGAGGCCACTTAGGTTTTAAATTACTGCTTGAAATGGTGGCATTTGATTAACCCTTTTAGTTCCAGAAGCTTGTGTTTGCTACCTCTGTCACCCAGAGGCAAACACTAGCCTGGTCTGTGAATACATAACCCTGGATAATTTAGTAACTTGTAATTAACCTCTTAAGGACTAGAGGGGTGTGCTGTGCATTTAACCCATTTGTGATAAGCATGAACAAGACTTTGTAGCAACACCTTCTTTCACACTTACAGGGTGAAAAAAGTGCTTGGATTGAGTTGCAGCTCAAAGGGGACACTAGTTCTTCATGAGCTTTAATTTACATGTTTTGTACCGTATCTGGAAATTGGAGGTAAGTTTATATACATTTTGTTCCCTGACAATAATATTGATAAGAGTTCAGGCAAGAAATAATAATAATAAAAACCTTTCCAGTAAAAAAGCTGTTAAATCCCTGAAGCCTGCACAAAGAGGATGATGTAATCCTTCCCTGCAGTAGTGAGCTGGTGATCACATGGTTTGCAGCGCTGTCATCAGCCTACAGACAGAGACTGCTGTAATGCTTGAATTCCTCATCTCATAGGGCTGCAGGGCTTTGCACTTCCCATTGCTGTTGCCAAGTAAACCCTACAACTGCACTGCCCACATGCATGTAATGCTAAGTAAATTTGCTTTCGGAATACATGATCATAAATTATCATATCAATCTTCTGCGTGCATGTGTTCCGCATAGTGTGTCTGATCGTATGGATGTGGGTGTGGGGGATGGCACAGTTGCTACTAGCAACCACTTGCCTGTTAATAAAAAAAAAAAAAAAAAAAATCAGTCTCTGATGATGCTATTTCCATAAATACACAGGAGCTGTGAAGGCAGAAATGGGGGATTAAAGAGAATTGCAAATGTTCACCATCTGAATTATTAGAGATCAACCAATCTTTTTTTCTTCATACTGGCACTAATATTATTGTTTTACTTGTATGTGATTGTTTACAGATTTTAACAAATTGTTATTAAATAGTCTGTTATTTTAATTTTTACATTGTTGATTGTGATATTCTTTTTTTCGGGCATGTTGACCCTTCAAGGACCAGAGAGGTACACAATGCAATCTGGTACTTCAAAGGGTAGAAATATTTTTTTTTTGTTTGCAGTGGATATGTATGTAAATTCGGGTTCAAATGCATCCATGGCATGTCTATTCGTTGCTGGTTTATTGCAGCAAAAAATGCTATAAAGAGAGCCTGTCACATAAGCAGTTGAATTCCCAATAGCATGCTTTACAATAGACTGCACATCCGTGATGCTCAATTTTAAAATGACTAAAAACAAAACACTGAAACAGCTCTTTAAATTGTATGGGGTCTCCTGTGTAAGTGCATGTCACATACAATAAAAAATACGTTACTGAGCACAGAAGCAATGGTGGGGGGGGGGCAGGCATCTGTGGAGCACAGGAGAACTAAAGGTTTAAATTCATGCTCCTAAATTTTTGGGATGTTTTGTACACATGCATCTCCTAAACTGGTTTCTAAAATCCCTTGTTGGCTTCTAAGAATTTTGTCTAGCTGCTGCATTGATTACATTTGTGTATACCCCTGACCCACAAGTATATTAACGTCTTATATGTAAGAAAGGGACATGTGTAAAAGTATGCACACTTGTGCTATAAATGTTTTTGCATGAAGCAGTTACTCTGAGCTATGATTTCTTCAGTTTCCCCGGTGGTTGACTCCAAGGGTTCATTTCTAGATTAAAATCTGACAAACAGGCAGTTTTCACACCCACCCACAGTCTGTACCTGCGGAGGACTTTTTGAGTCAATGGCTGGAACAATATAAAACAAGAATTATGCAGAAATGCCTGTAACACAGGGATGGGCACCATGAGGTCCTTCAGCTGTTGCCACAATTCAACACTCATCATCCTCCAACTGCCTGTGGGCTACCAGAGGATGATGGGAGTTCTAGTCTATCAACTGGTAGAGGGCCTCATGTTGTCCACCCCTTATGCTTGCATACCAGGCACATTTGTAGCTTGTTCCAATTAAGTATTTAATTTTAGGTAGAGGTATTTCGGCTCTGCAGCAGAGCTGAAATACCGCAATCTCGAGTCGCACAACTGAAATGTCCTTCTGTCAGCTTTACAGCTGACAGTGCAAGGGGAAGAGGGTGGGGCTTTAAAACATTATATCTCAAACCATAAAGGTTTGAGAGATTGAACGGACATAGATTTATTTTTTGAACTAATAGAAGAGCCAGTTACACGGGCAACAGTGCCACTGCCAGCAGGTAATGGGGCAGTCATGCACAGTAGAGCCTGCCCACGCCGCGGCTGATACAGTGCCATCCGGAAGCAGTGCAGTCATGCTTCGGAACACCCCACTCTGTATTGGCCTCGTCACGGACAGTCTCTACTGTGCATGACTGCAGCACGCTCAGCAGTGTCTACTTTGCATGACTGCATTGTCACAAACTTTCTAGCGAATTATTATATAGAATGTCTACGATCTTAGTGTTTATTAATATAAGACATTACTAACCTTTTAAAGGGGAACTCTTATCTCTATTAAAATAGTTCCTATATTGAAGTGCTATCCCAGTTAATCTTTAATCCATTTTTTAAAATGTAAGCTAGTATAGCCTTAGATTTTGCCTTTTAAAAATAAGCCGGTGACGTCCGTTCAGGACAGGCTGCGTTACAGCTCTGTACTGCAGCCTGTCAATCTTCTCCTCTTCCTTTCCCCAGTAGTGCCTCGTTCCCATCTCCTCTGATGACAGAGGATTCCTCCATGTAAGCTGGAGTGCTCTCATTGGAAGCCTCTGTCAGAGTTGGATGTGAGAACGAGGCACTACTGGGGAGGGGAAGAGGCGAATGGACAGTCTGCGGTACAGAGCTGTACCACAGCCTGTCTTCAACTTCCCTCACAGGTTTATTTTTTAAAAGGCAACATTTCAGGCTATACTACATTACATTTAAAATGGAATAAAGATTAACTGGGATAGCACTTCAAAATAGGAACTACTTTAACAGAGGTGAGAGTTCACATTTAACTATTAAAATGCTACAATTTTTTTTTCCTCTTCTTGTGCTGGTGTGCTGTATGCTTGAAAACCCACATACTGTGCTTTAAAGTGGAACCTTCACTCTCTGTTAAGTTCCCTCCAATAATTAGGCATATGGCGACTAGCTTCATAATAGTGCTATCAGGGCTTATAATTTTAAGTCCTTTCTACTAGCCAGACCTGAAAAGTTACTTGCCACTGCAAGCCAAAACATACCTACCAGGGCTGAATTTCTACTCGCCATTGGCTAGTGGCGAGTGGAAATTTTGAGCCCTGGTGCTATTATCTCTCATAAGTACCTGGTTCTGAAGTAATCCTTATTCTTCTGAGACTGACGGCCAGGCAGTGCGTTCCGTACCCCTCTGGCAGTCAAAGGGTTAAGGCACCATGCAGTGCCTCCTAGAGGAGACTGGGATGGACAGCACAGGTATCTCTAAGCCAAGATGTCGGCATGCAAGCCTGGCTTCTGGTCTCCGAAGAATAAGGATTACTTCAGAACCAGGTACTTATGAGAGATAATAGCACTATTATGAATCTAGTCACCATATGCCTAATTATTGGAGGGCAACTTTATAGAGGGTGAAAGTTCCGCTTTAATATTGTGTTTTATAAAACTAAATGTATGTTAATGTTCATCTATTCATTG
This sequence comes from Rhinophrynus dorsalis, assembly GCA_037306005.1. Lineage (NCBI taxonomy): Eukaryota > Metazoa > Chordata > Amphibia > Anura > Rhinophrynidae > Rhinophrynus > Rhinophrynus dorsalis. Next base: position 281,354,129 of record CM074723.1, on the reverse strand, counting down.
TTGGAGTAGACTTTGTATGCAGCCTATAGTACAGAGATGGCCAAAGTGTTTGGACCCAAGTGCCCAGTTTGCAGCACGGAGATAAGGTTAGAGATAGCAAAGTGCCAGTAATGAAAGTTTACCATGGAAAGGAGGCTTTTTGGTGAATACATATATGAAATGACAGTTGTGGTCCCTTTATTATCATACTTTAGTAGATATTCGCTCTAAAATGTAGCCTTGATGTGGGCACTTCCTCACTCTGCAGCACAGGGTAGCATCTGCACAGTGGTGCAGGACTTCCCAATCCTCAAATTCTCATCCCAGCTCTTCCTGGGAGCGTGTTCACGCTTCCCTTCATACTGATGTGCATCAGTTGTATTGTAACAGCAAGCTCCGTTTGTGTTATGCTGAGCTTGTAATGACAAATGGAGCTTGCTGTCACTATATATGTGATGCACAGCAATACGATGGGAAGCGTGGGCACACTCCCAGGAGAGAGCTGGGAGGGACGTGGGAGGAGAATTTGAGGACTGTGAAGTCCTACACCGCTGTGCCGATGTTACCCTGTGACGCAGAATGCTGCACATATCAACTGTAAATTTTAGATCGAATATCTACTATGTGAGACAGTGTTTTACAGGTGAAAGTTCCACTTTAAATTTTATCTAGCTCTGGGACAGACAGACTTTGATGTACTCACTGCTTCTTGGTAGTGGGACAGTGTTGGATGTTACCCAGGGGAGGGTTTCAGAGCAGGCACTATTAAGTGAACACATTCTTTCTCTCTTTTGCCTTCACATTCTTTTTCTTTCCACTCCCGCCCCAAGTCATACCTTCTTGTGCCATAAAATGAATGCATTCTGAATGTGTAACTCCCCGGCATGCTATTTATAAACCTGTGATGTTATTTGTTAAAGAGATAGTAATTGTATGTTTAAAAAAAAAAACAAAAAAAAAAAAAACAAGGGCACTCCCACTGCTGAAAGGTCTTTTATTCTAAAGTTCTTTCAGCTCCATCTTGATTTATTTTTTTCTAGGTGCAGTATCACAGCGGCCTGAAATTGTACAGTGGTGCTGTTGATATACCGTTCTATGGAGATTTGTGTCAACTGACTAGAGCTGTACATAGGATGGTGTAGCAACAGTGCCCATGTTCAATTTCCGGCCACCGTGATATTGCACCTAAAAAAAAATCCTGTTTGAGGTGTAATAACTTTTGAATAAAACACATCAGCAAGTAGTGGTACCCTTGTTTTACTCAGGAGAATAAACACTACAATATATGTATTACATATTTAATATATTCAGTATTACTGTCCCTTTAAATAATGTGGCCTATAATTTGTCCTGAAATTTGCCATGGCAGTTTGTAGACAGAGAAAGATGCAATAGCAACAGCTCCAGTGTGAAATTACAAGCCACAGATGTACTCCTCCCAAACATTTCAAGTTGGAACTGCGATAACTTTTGAATAGAGACTTCTCTGCAGTGAGCATACACTTGTTTTCCTCACCAGAATAAATCGTGCAACAGTCCCCTTAAAGGCCACTAGTAATAGAGACCTAAAAGTAGAAATGCAGTGGAGTAAAAAGTGGGGCTTTTAAAATCATAAGAAGTTAAAGGGTTTGGCAGTTTATGATCATTCCCTTTAATACTGTAGAGTTCCCCAGTGTGTCATCTAGCATTCTAGGGATTAAGACAATTGATCAAAAGTATTTACTGTATCTGACTTTATAGCTGCTTTAGCCACTTTAAAGTGAAAAATTATCCTGCAAACCTAAACTAGCTAAACAGTTGTCTGTGTGCTAATTTTCTTTTGGTAGATCAGGGGTTAATAAAACTGAGTTGCATGGCTGATCTAGCATTGTCTAATGCAGTGATTCTCAACCAGGGTGCCGTGGCACTTTGGTGTGCCATGGATATCAACTTAGGGTGCTTCATGTTTTCTATGAAGACTAACAAAAATGGACTTTTTAATAAAGATTTATAGAAATTGTTATGCACAATAAATTTAGTTTTATTATTAGGATTATAAAACCTAATTACAACTGTATATTTATGTACTGTACACTTCTTATGCCCTTGATAAAGTACATTAAATATGTTAGGGTTGCCCCAAATGTTCTAGATTGTGTGTTAGGGGTGCTCTGAGCAAAACGAGATTGAGAACCACTGCTCTAATGCAATGTAGGGAGAAGTAGGCTCCACTTCAGGTTTTCTGATTGGTGACTATGATTCAAATCCCCATAGAGCCAGTGCTCTTGTACAGAGCCAAAATCCCACTGTTTGAGTTGAGGGGCTTACTTACCCTGTAATAGTTTTCTGCCAGCCTCGTAAAAATTCTCAAGTTTGGCAAAGTGGACTTGAAAGGCCAACCTGATTAGATTACGAGGTTCTGTTTAGAGGCTTTCACAGAGCTGCACGTACACGGATAAGCTTCAAACTGGCCCTGCGTGTGTGGGAGGACTTTCCCTACTGTCACAGAAGGGCTTATTAATATCACTAGCTGCCACTACCAGATTATATTCAAGTTTTAGATCCTCATTCTGGTAGGAAGGTTGTGAACAGTTCTGCTTAGTTTTAGTTAATTTATTATTTTTATTTAGATATGGGGTGTCCAAAGTCTCCCTTTAGGCAGATTACCATTACTGGCTTCTCCTGATGGATTGCCCAGTTGAAAGGAACTTATTGTGGATCCTTCCATCCCTGGGAGAGAACCGTGTGTGTGTGTGTGTGTCTCTCTCTAGAAGGAGTTTCTCTGAGGCTTCTTCCTTGCAATGGTAATCTGCAGAAAAGGTGAACAACCCTTTGAGTGCTATGGTCCACTGTTCCCTTCTGCACAAGGGTCTCTTTGGACTTCTCTGTAACTCCTGCACTCATGTTGGGTATTATTCTTATTATGGCTGCTGCTCTTGGGATCTTTGGTGCATTTGCCTGTTATGTGGTACTTAACCCCTTCCCTGCCAGTCTTGGTCAGTTGGGGGTCTTAATATTTCCATTTTATTTATTTCCTTCATGGTATCTGGTGTCTGTGTATTTTACACTTTAAACATACAAAAGTAAAAAGCGTATATAAATTGAATTCCGAACCTTTAAGGGCCCACTTTACCGCATAGCCTCGATGTGCCATTAACCCTTTGAGTGCCAGAGGGGTACGAAATGCATTGCTTTGCTATGCATAGCGTACCCCTCTGGCACTCAAAGGGTTAATCTCTATGGGACAGTCGTTTCTGGGATATATCTCCACAACCGCCCTGTGTACCAAGTTGGGTGATGACTCATTATTCTTGTCTGTACTGCCCTTACTGTCCGGTCAACATTATCAGTGCCTTGGGGGCTCTGTTCTGTCTTTGGTACTCTGTATTGGCGAAACTACATTTCCCATAAACGCCCGTTTTGCAGGCTGTTTTCTGATTGGTTCCCTGTGCGGGTGCCATTTTCTTTCCTCTCTATATGAGTATCATACACAGGACTTGGTCTCCTCCTTAGGTTAACCCTTTGCTCACCAGATAAGTACATTGTAGGCTTTCTGGGGTTAAATATTTAATCTGGGTAACAGTATTTGGGTCTTCCTTTACTGTTTTGTCACTTCTCCTGTTAGGATGATGGATCCACTTGGCTATGGGGCTAGGCCTAAGGCTAAGGACTAAGGGGTGTCTCAGACCCCCCTCACGTATTGCTCATCATGCCACTCAGGGCTTCCTGTGGGGTATTCTGACCATTTATGACCCTCATGTGCTCTGGCCCATGCATCTCTGCAAGGGCCTTCCAGCCATGACCATGAGTCATCTTGGGTCAAGGACTTAATGTCCTCTATGGCACAATTTCCTCTTTCTGTTCTTCAGTCTTGGAGACCCTCCACTTCCTTCAGGTTTGTGGCCCCTGGCATTCCGGATTTATCTGATTTTTCGTTTGAGGATTCAGATGGTGATTCTGAGGATGGTGTGTGCTCTGAAAGGGCTTCCCCTTTCATGGGGATCCCTTTGAAGGGTGACCCTGAACCCTCTGCTGAGGGTCTCATTAAAGGGATCGTAATACTTCGTTTTAACTTTATTTTATTTTGTAGGCATTAAAAAAACATGAAGAATGATATGTCTTATTTCTCAAACCTTTATGGTTTAAGATATATTCACAAGCAAAGTGTCCCCCTCCAGCCCCTTTTACTTCTCAGCCAGGGCAGAAGGGAGCTGCCCAGGTAGACTGCAGAGAGGGACAATCTTCAATTAAGATAGAAACATAGAATTTGACGGCAGATAAGAACCATTCGGCCCATCTAGTCTGCCCAATTTCCTACTGTGTTAAAAAAAAAAAAAAAAAAAAAAAAAACCTCAAACCTTTTTTGGTCCTTGGTCTTTTCTTATGTTAAGGACCGCCTTATGCCTATCCCATGCATGCTTAAATTCTGTCACTGTATTGACATCTACCACTTCTGCTGGTAGGCTATTCCACTTGTCTACTACCCTCTCAGTGAAGTAAAACTTTCTTACATTACATCTAAACCTGTGTGCAAGATAAGGGAAAAACCTGAAAAGCTTGTCAAGGGGGGTAAGGCTTTCATTGTTTTCATAGGAATAAGAGTGTCCCCTTCTGTTATCTGTCCAGTCTATGGACTGCATTCCACATCTGAGAAGAGATGGCTTACACTAGGTAAAAGGGGTGGGAGGGGGAAACTTTGCTTGTGAATATCTCATAAACCATAAAGGTTTGAGAGATAAGACTTATATCATTCTTCATGTTTTTTTAATGCCTACAAAATAAAATAAAGTTAAAACGAAGTATTACTATCCCTTTAAAGCGGAACCTTCAGTGCATACTTAGTCACCATGCATTCTTTAAACACATGGCAACTAGCTTTAAAATAGATGTTTTACCTTGAAAAAATAGCCCAGTGCAAAGGAATCGTTCCCGTTTGGAGTCCGGAACCCATGTGCCTGCACTGTCAGTCCTGGTCTCCATTGAGTAGCACTGCAGTGCACCATATGGTTACCTGAAGGGACTGACTGTGCAGGCCCACGGACCGCATTAACCTGCCCGTCAGTCCTCAAATGGGAATGATTCCTTTACACCGGGCTATTTTTTTCAAGATAAAACATCTATTTCAAAGCTAATTGCCATGCATTTAATGAATGAAGGAATGACTACTTAAGTATGTACTGAAAGTTCTGCTTTAAGGCGTATTGACCACTTTAAATATTCCCTCTACTCCTGTAGAGCCACAGGCTGCTTCTGATGTCTTTCAAAAGCCTAAGAAGTCATGCACTTTTTTTTCCGCCTAATCCCACTCTGGATCAGATTATCCTGGATGAGTGGAAGACTTCTGACAAGTGCCTCTCTGTCTAAAAGGTTCTCTAAACTCTATCCCTTTTCTGAAGCTGCCTTGACTCATTGGGCAACTCCTACTCAGGTTGATTCCCCCATTTCTAGGCTTTCTAAGTCCACGGTTTTAGTTGTGGCAGATGCTTCATCTCTAAAAGATGTGACTGACAGAAAACTTTATGCTGTTTTGAAGGCTAACTTCATGACAGTGGTTGCATCCGTGAGGCCCACCTTGGCTTCTGCATGCGTCAATAAGGCTATTGCCATCTGGTCTGAACAGCTGACTGCTGCTGTAAACAAAGGTGCTCCTAAAGCTGACCTTTTCTCCCTTTTGGCCAACATTTCTGAGGTTCAGCATTATGTTACTGATGCTCTCTTTGATGCAGTTCAGCTTGAAGCCAAGGCATCTGCTTTTTCTGTGACTGCTAGGCGCATGCTGTGGCTGAAGATTTGAGCTGCTGATCTGATTTCTCTTCACTTTCAGGGTGCCTCTCTTCTTGGTCCTGAACTGAAAATTCTCATCAGTGAAGCCACTAGGGGGTAAGAGCACATTGTTGCCTCAAGCTCCTAAAAGCACTTCTCAGGTGAAGAGGCATTGTCTTTTTCGCCCCAAACAAATCGAAGCGTTTAGGGCGAAACCGGTGGCTCCTCAGGCCCTGCGTTCTATGCCCAAGCAGCTGTGAACGTCTTGACACACCTCCACCAAACCTCCTTCGGCATGACTCGCCGAACCCTGGTCCGTGACCAGTAGGGGGTCGCCTGCATCACTTTTTGAGTGTTTGGACAAGCTCTGTTGCGGTTCAGTGGGTGTTACAGGTGGTTTCAGAAGGTTATAAGATTCCCTTCAAATCCTTGCCCCCCTTCAGGTTCCTCCCTTCTTGCTCCCCTCAGGGACAAGAAAAGACCAGGCTTTTCAACGGGATGGTCCAGTCTCTCTTGGGCAAGGGGATTCTGGCACCAGTTCCCATACAGGACAGAGGTGTGGCCTTTTATTCCAACTGCTTTGTCGTTCCCAAGAAGGATGTTGGCTGCCGCCCTATCTTGAACCTCAAGGATCTCAACAAGTTTGTGGTCAAGACACTGTACAAGATGGAGTCCTTGAGCTCACTCATCACAGCAGTGTGTCTGGGGGAATTTCTGGCATCTTTGGATCTTCAGGATACCTATCTGCACATCCCTTTGCATCCGGATAGTCAACAGTACCTCAGGTTTTTCAGCGAACTGGGTCACTTCCAGTTCATTGCTCTCCCCTTTGGACTTAAAACAGCTCCTCAGGTGTTCAATCAAGTTCTGGGTGTGTTGTTTGCCTTCCTGCACACCAATGGGATTCAGGTAACACCTTACATGGTCAACCTACTTCTCAAGCTGCCTTCCAGAGACCTCCTGCACTGTCAAGTCCAGGACTGTGCTCAGATCCTTCTCCAACACGGTTGGATTCTGAATATAGACAAGTCTGCTCCTGTGCCCTCACAGAACCTTGTGTTCCTCATTCTCCGCTTCACTACTCTGTGGAATATGGCTACCTGACTGAGGACTCATTTCGGCAGCTCATCTCCAAGGTGTCTTCTGCCCTATCTTGGACATCCGCTCCAGCGAGGAAGTAGTTCTCCCTGGTGGTCAAGATCTCCACGATGGAATAGATGCCATGGCTCATGCCAGGGAACTTCAGAGGTTTGTGATTAGAGTTTGCAGAGGGAACCCGGACCATCTGGATCAACCTGTCTCCCTTCATGCGGAAGTAACACAGATCCTGCACTGTGGTTGAATCTAGCCAGCCTGGAGAAAGGTAAGCCATTTGTGTTTCCATTCTGGTCCATTTTGACGACTGTTGCCAGTCTGCTTTGTTGGGGTGCAGTCTTGGGTCACCTAAGTGTTCAGTGCCGTTGGTCAGAAGAGGAGACTTTTCTTCCCATCAACATCTTGGAGCTCAGGGCAATTTCCCATGCTCAGAAGTATTGGTCCTCTCATCTGATGGGGTGCCCAGTCTGAGTCCAGTCCTACAATGCCACTTCAAGCACGGAGGCACCAGAAGTCCCACTACTTGGTTTGAGGTCAAGGATATTTTAGCCTGGGCAGAAGATCATGTACTGTGCACATCCCAGGTGTAGAAAATGTCCTAGCAGACTTCCTCAGTGAACACATAGTGTACCTGGGCGAGTGGGAGCTTCACCCAGAGGTGCTCAATCTCCTGTTTCAGATACGGGGTCTTCTTATAATAGACCTGATGGCTACCAGGGACAACCGGAAGGTTCAGGCACTTTGCTCACACTGGATCCCCTCACATTTGTGGTGGATGCTCTGTCAATCCCATGGAGATTTCATCTGGCCTACATCTTTCCTCCTTTTCCTCTCCTACCCAGGATGCTGCAGAAGATTCGGATGGACGGGACTTCAGTCATCCTGATTACTCCCTATTGGACCAGACATCCTTGGTTTCCAGAACTACTGGCCTTATCTGTTCAGGAACAGTTTCAGGTGCCACACAGACCGGATCTCCTTCGCCAAGGGTTCCTCTGGAAGGGTGATGTGGACCATCTGGCTTTGACTGCATGGCTGTTGAAACCTCCATTTTGACGAAGAATGCCTATTCTCCAGAAGTAGTCTCCACTATGATTCAGTCTAGAAAGCCTGTTTCTTCTAAAGCCTATCATAGGATTTGATCTATCTTCCATGCTTGGTGTGTGGACAGGAATCTGTCCTCACAGTACTTTGATCTTCCTGCTATTCTGTCTGTTTTGCAAGATGGTGTGAACAAGGGCCTTAGCTTTAGCTCCTTGGAGGTTCAGACCTCGGCTCTCCTTTTTCAGAGACTCATTGCCATCTTGCCCAATGTCAAGGTCTTCTTTCAGGGTCTTGCTCATGTTTTCCCTGCTTATAAGGCTCCTACTCTTCAGTGGGACCTTAACCTTGTTTTGGGAGTTTTGCAGTGGCCTCCTTTTGAGTCCTTGGCTACCATTCCATTGCGTCTTTTGACTTGGAAGATGGGTTTTCTCTTGGCAGTGGTTTCTGTCCGCAGAGTGGCTGAGTTGCAGGCCTTGTCTTGCGTACCTCCCAGGAATTCCTTCCAAAGGTGGTCTTTGAGTTCCACATCAATCAGGAGATTGTTGTGCCTTCCTTTTGTTCTGATCCTAAATCTGATAAGGAGAGGGATCTCCATTTGTTGAAGTGCGATGCCTGAAGTTCTATGTGCACTGCACTGAGTCTGTCCGGCAGACTGATGTACTTTTTGTCATCCCTGAGGGTCCCAGGGCTGGTAAGGTGGCACCCAAGGTGACTATTGCATCTTGGGTCAAGTCTACCATTCTCAACGCTTATGAACTCTGGAAGAAACCTGTTCCCTTTCGCATCGCAGCGCATTCCACTAGGTCTGTTGTGGCCTCTGGGCCTACAAGAATTAGGCCTCTGTTGATCAGTTGTGCAAGGTGGCCACTTGGTCCTCTGTACACACTTTTGCCAAACACTACCGTGTTGATGTCCTGGCTTTGGCCGAAGCCAGCTTTGGCAGGAAAGTCCTGGAGGCAGTTTTGTCTGTGTTAGGACTTTACTCTACTGTGCCTTATAGTTCTCTATCTTCTGAGCCATGTTGGCTGTGTTACTGTTCAGTGTCCATTGACATTTTGTTGGTTTGGGCTGTTCCATGTCTGGATAGTCCACGGGAGCTCTGGTATCATGGGGACCAGGCACTTGGTCCTTTCCTTTATTTTCCCACCCTGGGAACTCAACCCCATGGTACCTGTAAGCTATAATGGACGACAGAAAATATGATTTGTCTTACCTGTTAACCCCTTAACGACCCTTGACGGTCATAGTATGTCAAGGGTCGATTTGACTTAACGACCGATGACGTACTATGACCGTCATCGAGTTCCGCCGTTCGGGGAGTCCGGAACGCAACGGAGCAAAAAAAAAATAAAATTTGCTCCGTGGTCGTTGAGTCGCATCCGCGGCCGGATTCCCCGGTCGTTAAGGGGTTAAATCCTTTTCTCTTAGTCCATATAGTTTACATGTCTACCACCCAGTGAAAGGGACCGTGCTTTGTTTCCTGTGTCTGGACCTGTGTGAGTCCTATTGGGTCCATGCTCACATGTTGTCCTCTTCTTCTTCTCGCTATCTAGCTCAGTAGGTTTTATGTCACAAATCTAACTGGAGGGGAGTGGCTGGGTAGCCTGCTATGAAGTAGAGGGAGACTCTGCCCCTGCAACTTCTTAGAAGAATTGTTCCAACCTACCAGGAGGAGCTGTCGCCTCCCCCATGGTACTTGTAAGCTATATGGACTAAGCGAAAAGGATTTAACAGGTAAAATTAAAATTCTATTTTCTGATTCATAATTTAGCCTTTCAGGAAATATGCTTTTATGTTGAGCAGTTTTTAGGGTAGTTTTACCGTGTAACCAATTGAATTATGAACTGTAATTTATAAAGCTGAAAATAATCTTTTGTACCCAATTAGGGGTCCTGTTACTTTTGTAAAATGTACGTAATATGAGGCACCATGAAAAAGCTGAATTTGTTGGTGGGGGGGGGGGATTATATAATATACACACATATACCTCATCCCTCTGGCACTCTAAGGGTTAAGAATGTGTAAAATAATTCTCAACATGTTTTTTTATTTGGTACTTTCCCTTTAAAGGTATAGCAATGTTTCACAAAAAGCAGCTCAGATCTTCATAGTATTTGGGCCGTGGAGAGTTTTATTTTAATACTGTCAGAGTTGTAGTTCAAGAATAATTGAAAGATAAAATATCCCTCTCCATGGCCCAAATACTAAGAAGTTTAATTGGAGCTGCTTTTATTGTGAAACATTGCTATCCCTTTAAACATTAACTTTATCCAGGGAATTTCCCTAGGTAAGTGTATTTTAACCCCTTAAGGACTGGTGCACTCATGGCTGGCACTTGAGGACCACAGGTTTTTTTTTTTGGTTTTTTTTTAATAAAACTTCCGGTTCAGGGGGGAGCCCTGAACTCCGTGACATTCCAGGACTGTCATTGGTCCTTAAGTGCCGGCCAGCCGTTACGGTCCTGGCACGGTATTGGTCATTAAGGGGTTAAACAGCAGATCATTTTATTTTTCACATCCTTGATCTCTGTAGTAGTCTACTGTTTCAGGTTATAGACTGATAGACAGCTACAACCTTAGAAGTCATTCTGGTCTATTGAAGACAGGAAATGTAAACTGTAAACATATTAGAGGTGTGGTTTAGAGCACTGGTTCTCATCCCTTGCCCCCAGTGGCCACTAACAGGCCAGGATTTAGGAATTTCCCTGCTAGAGCACATTTGTGTTGATCAGAGGCTCATTCAAATTGATTAACTCACCTGTGCTCTAACAAGGAAATCTCAAATCCTATCCTTAGTGGCCACTAAGGGCACGGGCTTCAACAGGTGTTTGTGTGTGTGTTTGTGTGTTTGTGTGTGTGTTTGTGTGTGTGTTTGTGTGTGTGTTTGTGTGTGTGTGTGTTTGTGTGTGTGTTTGTGTGTGTGTGTGTGTGTGTTTGTGTGTGTGTGTGTGTGTTTGTGTGTGTGTTTGTGTGTGTTTGTGTGTGTGTGTGTGTGTGTGTGTGTGTGTGTGTGTGTTTGTGTGTGTGTTTGTGTGTGTGTTTGTGTGTGTGTGTGTGTGTGTGTGTGTGTGTGTGTGTGTGTGTGTGTGTATAATATTGCAATATAAATTATGCAAAACAGTAGATGTACCTGACTGCTGTAGACGTCTTGTATATCTATGAAAGTCGCTCAATTTAACAAATTAAGTGCCACTTAATGGTAGCCATCCCTTATAATGGTGTTAATAAGGGAATAATTCAGTGCATTCGAGGGGGAGGCAAAAGTGTAACTGCCCCAGGCTCACAATTCAGTCCACTGCTTTTGAGCATTTTACCAATTTTTTTCTCATTAAGTCTTAGTGATGCTTTTTGGTAACAGATTCTTGATATTGAGGCCTTGATATTAACCAATTGAGCATCATAGGATATAGCAATTTTTTGTGAAGTTCTGTGTTTTGCACGCTTTCGTAGTGCAGTGCCCATTTGACTCCTGTTCGGGGCATCTGTGGGTTTTTAGATGTTCAGTAACTTGTTTTGGGGCTGTGTATTCAAAATAAAAGTGGAGGAATTCTGGGCAAACCTGTTCTACTATATCGGAGAACTAAACATTCCTATTGATTTAAATGGGGATTTTAACCCATGGAATGCTAGCAAGGACTTCAACGCATTAAATTGATCGGAATTTTTGAAATTTCCTGTAGTCCAACTGGTTTGCACTACAATTCGTCCACTTTTCTTTTGAACAGAAATCTATTTCAGCCTCTGTGTTTATCTGATGTCTGCTACTCTGCTAAGTAAACCGGTCTTTTCTATCCATCTGAATAGGCCCTCTATAGCTGTGAGATGTTGTTTTTGTTGGGTAGTTTGTGCTGGAACATGTTTCATCAAAAGTTCAGTGAGGCATAGACTGCTGTCATTGGTTCAGCAATGTAATAAAGTGATGGGAAAAATCTCATGGCAGCTGACCTATGTTCTAGGCAAGTGACAGGCTTCAAGCATCTCCCCAAGGGCAGAACATGTGGCCCTCAAATCATACAAAGGACTGCACATATTTATCATTTTCAAAAGAAGAGTTGAGGAACCCAGTACTGTGCAGTGCCTTGTAGACCTCTGTTATGGCAGAACTGTGCAATGTAAAGGGATGTATGTTTTGAGGCAAATGAGAGGTGGGATTTTTTTTGTGGGATGAAAATAGGACATGTGTGCTGTGGTAACGGTGAACAGACTGGGGACGGTATTTGAAATCGCTGAGTGCTGCATGAGCCACCAAGACTGCCAGTTGCCCTCCACAGTACTAGGCCGTTACAAAAGAACGCTAATAGTACTGTAAATTACATTTCGTATACATTGTATGTGGTGTGCACCCTCTAGTGCATGTCATGATGAACTGCACACAGTAGAATTGGTATTAAAAAGGACTTGTTTGCAGTATTTGTATATTGCATATATTGTATAGCATCACACACGTATATACACAGAAGTAGTAGTACAATACACGTATACAAGACAACACAACAAAATTAGAACCATTGCATTAATAGTGGGGGATACGTGCAATCACATGAAACATGTGAAGGAATTCCTGTCCTGAAGAGCTTACAGTATATTTAAGGAACTAATATCTCCACAAGTACTAAGCTTCTGAAACCAGAAGCTTCATGTTAATATGAATTAGAAGCCTCCATCTACCCTATGAAGAGCTGCATGAAAAGGTATCGACTACAGAAAAATGTGTTCTTCCCTAGACCAACAGAGTGATCAACAGTATGACCAACTTTGGTTTGAAATGATTGGTAGCGGTTTTCGTAGCCTGGTCTCATGCTGTTTTGTATTTCATAGTGTTAAATTGTTTCCAAGGTGATGTTGATATAAAGCAACCCTGGCATATGGATGTTTGTTTCCCAGACAAGAATTTTTTTTTTTTTTAAATATCCTATTGCTTTGTGAACTTGGTATTGGAAACCTTTTTAAATTACAAACTTGGATATAACTAATCTTATTTATTTTCCTTCATGCAACAGAACTTTAGCCAATACTTTGTATTTATGTTTTATATAGCAAACTGATTAAACAAAAATCTTTGCAGCAGGAAGACTCTAATGTATCTCATCCTGCTGTGATGGTCTAATGACCAGAACACTTTCTGGAAACTGAGATCCAGTTAGCACAGGGGCATGAGTGTAGTTGCAGAATCCTTCATATATTAGAATTCGCTAGGATGTTTGTCATGTGCAGTAGAGACGGCTGTGCGAGCTGCAGTCATGTGCTGTAGACTGCCAGTGCCGATGCTGATACAGAGCGCTCCAAATTCAGACCGTAGTCCTCTCTGTGCATCTTCGCTTGGTCACAGGAAAATGCACAGAGAGGACCACGGTCTAAATTTGGAGCTCCCCGCTCTGTATCAGCCGTGGCGCGTTCGGGCAGTCAGTACTGAGCATGACTGCAACGCCGCCAGTGTTGGCCCGTCTAAATGGGCTTTAAAGGGATAGTAATACTTCATTTTAAGTTTATTTTATTTTGTAGGCATTAAAAAAACATGAAGAATGATATAAGTCTTATCTCTGAAACCTTTATGGTTTAAGAGATATTCACAAACAAAGTATCCCCCCCCTGTTCAACCAAATCAGAAGGGAGATGCCCAGGTAGACTGCAGAGAGGGACAATCTTCAATTAAGATAATGGAAAAAGCTGAAAAACTTATCAAGGGGGGAAGGGCTTTCATTGTTTTCATACAAAGAAAATTGTCCCCTTCTGTTATCTGTACTGTCATACAACCAGACTCACATCTGAGAAGAGATTGTTTACACTAGGTAAAAGGGGCGGGAGGGGAACTTTGCTTGTGAATATCTCATAAACCATAAAGGTTTGAGCGATAAGACTTATATCATTCTTCATGTTTTTTTAATGCCTACAAAATAAAATAAAGTTAAAACGAAGTGTTACTATCCCTTTAAAACTAGTATGCAATATAAAAATAAAGGGTTACTGTTACTTTAAGTGAAAACCCTTCATGCGCTTACTCTGTACTTTCACCCGTTAAATTACTGATGCAAGTTACAAAGCATGGACACTTATGTTGCATCTTGCCTAATGTATGCCCTGGCTCTCTGAAGAAGGCTCTTATTTTGGCCTACTGCGCCATTTCAGTGCACCATTGTACAGAAGTGTGTTTTATTATTATTATAACACATCTCACTTTCAAACAATGCGTGAGAAGAGCTTAGACAAGTATTTCATAGTTTTCCCCCTTGTTAACTGGTTTCACTGGTTGCCAGTGCAGCTTTGCCTTTCCCTTCCAATCACTGTTAACCCTTAAAGTGCCAGATAGATGCACAATGCACAACATGCACCTGACACTCAGAGTATTCCAACTTAATCATTCATTGTTATAGGAACCTTTCATTGTGTTATACTTGATAACGCAGAGGAATATTAAGGGAGATTTATAAAAAAACATTCTTAAAAGAACAGTTCTTATGGCATGGCAAGTGAATATAATACCAGGTCTGATTTATAAATTATTAACCCCTTAAGGACCAGCGGTCTCGGGGTGTCTGGTCCTTTAAGGACCAGATAGGCGAGTTCGACGTGCCGTCCCACGTGACTGATCACGTGTTCCGGCACGTCGAACGAGGGACTGAGAGAGATTGCTCCGGTCTTGGAGCGATCAAGTTCAGTCCCCGCTATTACTCGCCACGCTCCTGCAGGAGCGCGGTGAGTTAAAGTATGTGACGTACCAGGACCATCACTTGTCCTTAAGTGCCAGACCAGCGTGACGGTCCGGGTACGTCACAGGACGCGAAGGGGTTAAAGACGTTTTTATAAATATGGTGGTGTTATGCATATTTTAACGCCTGGAATGCTTAAGGACAGCATATACATGGCATTAAGATTCTGGCGATAATTCTGTCGCAACGCACAACATTTCTTTATAAATTCGCTGCTCCACTTTTCTAACTTGCTTTAACGCAGCTTAATAGAAACTCAACTAGATGGAGTTAACACTTTAAAAATGGTCGCAACTTGCGTTATAAATACCATCAACATATTTAAGCTACTTTTAATGCCAGATTTATAAATCTCCCTCATTGACCCATAGTTATACTCCAAAACTGGAGCTATTTTGGAGTAAACCACCTGCACAATAAGTAACAAATAAAAATTCCTAAATTCCAAGGCACTTTAATAGCTTTTTTTCTGAACTCCTTGAATGCCAGAGAGCTCTCTAGCATTCAAGGGAGTTAAAATCCCAATTTAACAGGAATTTTTAGTTCTCCCTTATAGTGCACTTTGTTTACTCCAGAATAACTTAAATTTACCTTTATAAATAAGGCCCACTCAGTTTTGGGAATTTCAGTCATACATGGTGCAACCTGAACAGAGTACCAGTTTATGTTTGAGAAGCTGACATTCCCAGTAGAAGACAGCAAAGACCTCTTCCCTTGTCTTAGCAACACAGTACATTTGTTAAACTGTTTTTTGTGATTTATAGAAGTGAGCAAAAAACCCACAAAAACACTGATGTGATATTTTATTAACATGTTGTCAATTAGCCATTCTTATCTCAATTATATCCTAGCAGACACTGTCCGTTTAACGAATCTTACAAACTTTTAGTACATAATTAGCATTTTTACTTTATATCACTCTTCTTTGTAGTCATGCCAAATAATGAGCTAGCTAAAATCTTTTCTCAGGATATAATTGTTTGTCTACAGTCCTCTTTCCCTTAATAGACCTGACTTGCAAGGGGCACTAGTCTTTAACCCTTTGTGTTCCAGGGAGGTATTGAAACAATGCTTTGGATACTTCTCTGGCACACAAAGGGTTAACAGACTTTTGAGAGCGTTTGTGTTTTTTTGTGAAGATTCACCTCAAAAAGGCAGACATCACTGTATACAAACCAGAAAATACAGATTAAAAGAAAAAACAAAATAATCCCAACACACACAAAAAAATATAGATGGCTATACCTGCCAGGTGTATGAGGGATCATACCTACTACATAAGAACCACTTATTACTGGGGTAAATGTCCTTTTAAAAATAGCTTATGACACAGCTTAACCCTTAGTGTTCCAGCAGCGTGAGAAAGGAGTTACACTAAACTGCTTTTGCACACACCTCTGACATTCAGTGGGTTAATGTACAGGAATCCAAAATTAGTCCAGTTAGCAGAATGCTAACACAATAACCTATTGTACTTCACCCAAGTGTGAAAAGGGCTGTCAAAGTAAAATGTCAGTAAAGAACTTTTAGATATTGCATGTTAAGAAAATGTTTCATAATGGTAGCAATGTTAAATCTGTTCCAAGTTTTAGTTTACCTACATATTTGTATTTGTCCCCCCCACCCAAAGAATCCTATATAATAATTTGCTAGGATGTTTGTCAGAAGCCTTCATGAGCTGCAGTCATGCGCTGTAGAGACCGTGCCCGCGGCAGTAATGCGCTGTAGAGACCGTGCCCGCGGCAGTAATGCGCTGTAGAGACCGTGCCCGCGGCAGTAATGCGCTGTAGAGACCGTGCCCGCGGCAGTAATGCGCTGTAGAGACCGTGCCCGCGGCAGTAATGCGCTGTAGAGACCGTGCCCGCGGCAGTAATGCGCTGTAGAGACCGCGGCAGCCATGCGCTGTAGAGACCGCGGCAGCCATGCGCTGTAGAGACGCACGACTGCTGATACAGAACGGGTCGCTCCGAATTCAGACCGTAGTCCTCTCTGCACACCTTCCTGGGTCACTTGGTCCCAGGAAGGTGCGCACACAGGACTATGGTCCAAATTCGGAGCGCCCCTCTCTGTATCTGCTCTCGGGCAGTCTGTACTACGCATGACTTCAGCGTGGGCAGTGAACAGAGGGGCTCTGAGCACCAGCCAAGGCTGCTGGGTAGCATTGTGGCCCCGTGTACATGGGCTTTTAAACTAGTAGTTTATTTAAAGGGATAGTAATGTTTCAAATAAAAAGGAGCTCCAATTAATCTTCGTAGTTTGTAGTAGTAATTGAATGATGAAGCATCCTCCTCCCTCCCCTTTTACCTAGTGTAAGCCACCTCCCCTCAGATGTGGAATCTGGTCAGCACCAATAAATCTTCATAGTATTTGGGCCATGGAGAGAGTTCTTTCAATACTGTCAGAGTTATAGTTTTAGTAATTGAATGATAAAATATACCCTCCTGCCCCTTTTGCTGATGTAACACTGCTCACCTCAGAACAGAAAGGTGATGTCCAGATGGCTTGCAGAGAGGGACAATCTTCAATTAACATAAGGGAAAAACCTGAAAAACCTGTCTAGGGAGCAGGGTTCTCATTGTTCTTAACAGTAAGAAGATTGGCCCTTGCTGTGAGTTGTCTGGTCTCAAGACCAGATTCCACATGTGAGGGGAGGTGGCTTACACTAGGTAAAAGGGGCGGGAGGGGGATAATTTATCATTCATTTACTCTTGAACTTCAACTCTGACAGCAATGAAATAACACTTTCCATGCCCTAAATACTGTGAAGATTAATTGGAGTTGCTTTTATTTTGAAACCTTACTATGCCTTTAAATAAAAAGTTAACTGCTCACATACCAGAGAGGTCTCCAACCTATTGCTTCAATGTGCGCTAGACCTTTCTAGTACCAGCCAGGTTGAGATGGAACAGTATGAATGGAGGAGGGGTGTGTGTGTGTGTGTGTGTATGTAGAAATTCTCTTCTTTCAACAGGGTCACAGGAAAAGTGCCTGAGGGCCGCATTACTGAGAGAAGATTGTTATTTTTTAATAGATTTACTCTATAATTGGCATACTTTTTTATATTGTTCTTTACTTCTTTGTATGTTTACTTTTCTTCGTCAGCTGAAGTTGATAGTTTACTTAAATGTGCCCTAAATATTATAATGAAAATGCATTCTTGGGGTTTTTCCTGCTGAGTAAGAGAAAAGTACTCACAACACTGGCAGATGTAGGACTAGTGGGTAGAGCATTAAATTAATTTGTGTCGACATTAATTATGGTTGAACAGAATCATAACCAAAAATTCCAAAATGCTCTTGTTCTCTGGTGTAGAGGGGAAAAAAACCCTTGTGTTCAGCACATTGGTGTCCTAATCATCGAAATGGTTTAAAAGAAGAGTAGCAGTGAGAGAGTTAATAATTCCAGGGATTTCCTATGCACACTGCCACCTTGAGTCCTTTTAGCTAAATACTGCAGGCAACCGCAGTAAAAGAGGCGTCTGTGAGTACTGCAGATTGACCTGGATCTGAAAAGATGACATCATTCTCTAGAACAGGCTGCTGGCTCAGTGACTGCTCTGATGTGCTGGGAAATTGCTGCTTATTTATGGCTTTTATTTCTACCTGCAGATGTCACACATGCTTTGCAATCTTGTTAAATGTTGATTTGTAAGCACAGTGACTACAAAAGAACAAATTAAAGGGAGGACAAGAGACCTAAATGTCTATTTCTGTAAACTGTATAATTAGCCCTTTGTATCAATTGGAATCCAGTCTCTGTATAGGAGGCTAAACAGCAGCCGTTCTGGACAAAACCAACTGCACCATGGGGGAAAAATAAAAGTTCCCATTGTTTTAATGGGGCTTTTAACAACTTGAATGCCACTGAGCATTATCAATTGATGTGTCAAACAACTCTAGCATTCAAGGCTGTCAATGTGTTGATAGCGTATCTAGCATTAAAAAAAAAAAAAAGTCTTATGCAATTTTCTGGTAATTTGGGGAAATCCCCTTTGGGACAATTGGTTTGCTCCAGAATTTTGTGTTTGTAGTTTCCTGAATATAACAAGGCAGACATTGTGTATAGGAAAACTGTAGCAATTCCAGACCAATAATGTGGATGACTTAAAGTTGATAGCGATTTAAATAGGTCTTTTTACCTGGATTGCTAGCATGGTCTCCCTCACATTTGCTGAGCAATGCGTTGACCTCTAGCATTCTAGGAGATAAAAGCCACATTTAAATAAATGGAGGTTTTGTGAATTTCTATTTTTTTCCCTGGGATGCAGCTGATTTGCCTCAGAATTGTTCTTCAAAGTTTTTATACATACAAATGGTCCTAATGTATAAAGTGTAGCAGTTCTGGAGCAAACCATCTGGTCTATAGGGGAGAAATACAAATTCCCATTGATTTTAATAGGAGTTTTTAAATCGCTCTAAAACCAGTGGGGTTTTCCAGGGCGTTGCTTCTTATTGCACTGAAGACATCTTTAACATTTAAGAGGTTAAAGACTATCACTGGCAGTTTGTTTTTGTCCCTAAGGTCCCATTGGTTTGCTCTATAATAGCCCCACTTTTCCCTACATAAAGCTGATGTGTATGTATGTATGCATGTATGTGTTTGTTATATATAATAAATATGTGTGTGTGTGGACCGAAACGTTGACAGATTTATTTTTCATTTAATAAAGTGATATTTGGCTATTAAGAAGTCCCACGGGTTCTGTCCATCATTTTTTCTATTTGCATGTCATTAGGGAATGTGCACCTGGGCCTTAGGACATTATTTAAGAGTGCTTTCCATCACCCCACAGTGTTTATATCTATCTATCTATCTATCTATCTATCTATCTATCTATCTATCTATCTATCTATCTATCTATCCGCACATCACAACATGGGGGGAAGGTGGAAGCAATAAAGGCCTTCAAAACAAAAAATGCCTAGGTGCACAGTCCCCTACAGAGTAATACTACAAAAAACAAGGGTGCAGCACCTGTGGAACTTGTTAACCCCTTAAGGACTGGCCGCATGTGTCCAGCACTTAAGAACCATGGACTTTTTGATCCGGATTCAGGGCTCCCCGAACGGCGTTCAGCCACACGGGAGCCCTGAATTCCATGACGTACATGTAAGTCTGTGGTCCTTTAGGGACATCCAACCCGTGACGTATGTCTGTCATGGGTTAATATGGCAAAAAAAGAGAACATTTCTAAATACTGTTGACCTGATAAAACAATGCTGTTTCATGTGGAGAAGTTGCTTCAGATTGTAAAAAATTATAATGCAGTTTATATTTTTTTCTTTTAGGATTTCGAAAGAATGATGAATTGAAAGCTATGGAAGTATTACCAATTTTAAAAGAAAAAGTTGCATACCTTTCAGGTAAAATGCTGTTTAATTTTTAAAGCTGACCTATGGATTGTAAAGTTTTACCTATTATAAATTAAATGTTTACCTTGTTTCAAGATTATTTCTAAAATTCACCATTTTTAAGGAATTATCACCTTTCTTTGTCATCCCTCCAACTTGCAAGAATTTGCATAAATATTACTTCTTATCTTATTCCACTTTTCTGGTGGAAAGTGATCAGTAGCGATATCCTATAAAGGAGATAATAAAAAGGAGAGAGAGTGAACTCACTGACAAGTTATAAATAATATGCACACAGAAGGAGAAAAAAATTCATGCAAAACCAAGAATGTATTGTAGTAATAACTTTACTGCACCCAACACCTCAATATAATTCATTGGGAACTTTCACCTTCAAGACACTTTAAGTAAATGGATGAATCCCTTACAATTGCATATAGGTAGAACCTTAATAACGAATATCACAAGGAGAACGATTACAGCAGCCACCTCCATGAGTCTGGCACAGTTCTTGATTTCATTGCAACACTGTGCAATGTGAGTAAGTATGATTACGACCTTTACCTGTGTGATGGAGCCACAAAGGATATGGGTGAACTCTGTGGAGGGGGAACTGTGGTTATTGTACATGCTAAAACCTCTCTGGGACTCGAAGGGTTAATATATTTAGCGTGTGGATGGAGCAGGTAAAAAACGCAACCTCGTTAGGGCGTGAAAACAGAGTCTGTGATTGTGAAGGAAGCCAAACAATATTGGAGACCTTCACTGCCTTTATTTGTAATTGAGACTTGCAGTGCAGTTGACTCATATTAACTTTTTGAATGCCATTCGGGTATGCAACACATTGCTTTGTATACCCCTCTGGCACTCAAAAGGGTTAGCATTGAGAGTCCGAAGCTGGATCTCTGTGGCAGTCATGAGTACTTGGGAAGTAGGGGCAGTGTCGCCCAATAAGGAAATACTGGAGGCATGCTTAGAGAGGAGGATTGACTTCTCAGAGGGAGAGTGCTGCCAATCATTCTACATAACATCAAGTTGGCAGTGCTCTCCCTCTTTGTACTGTACACAAATCAGGGAGGTTTTCTTTATGGGGGATCAATAATTAAAATTACATCACCATTTTTAAGCTTATTTGGGCGGTATAAATAATCTTGGGGGGTGGGGGGAGTGAAGATGGAGCATGGCACTTCCACTTTCAAGGTATAAGAGCATATGCATGAATTCACATTTATTTTTTACCCATAACTGCTTCCTAACGTTCTACAGACACTTCCATCCCTCGCCTTTTCTTACATGGGGCACTACCAACATGCTAGTCCACTCTCACATCGTGTCTTTACTTGACTATTGCAACATGCTCCTAAGCTTGCGTTTTTTCTTGGCTTTTAAGACTTAAATTCACCATGACTGTTTTTGCTTGTCATACTTCCTTTGTGGCCAGCGTCTGTCAGGCACTAGGTGCACTGTCTTCCTGTATCCACAATGATGCAGAGACTTCCACAATAGTGTACTCTTCTCTTAATACATCCCAAACCTCCCACTGAGCTAAGTAAACGATCTTCAGCTTAGTTTCTTAGTGATCCCCCATTCTCACACTTGACTCCGATAAAACCAGAGCAACTCTCTACCTCTGGAACTCCGTTCCGCTCCATAAAACTTTCTCATGGCTTTCACTCGTTGAAGAGTTCTCTTAAAACACATCTATTCAAAGAAGCTTATAGCCAGTTCAGCTGCTACTGTAGCAGCTTTACATTGTCTCTACTTTCCCAACCTATCCAGGGGATCAGCTCTGCAGCTGGTCAAAATGTTTGCCTTCTCTCTAACAAAACAAAATCCCATCTTAATGTACCCTGCATTTCACTTGTTCCCTTTCTCTCTCTAGATTGTAAGCTCACTTGAGCAGGATCTTCTCCATCATTTTTATCCTTGTGTGTCTGGTGTTTGGAAGGAATTCTCTAACTGTACATCACTGCGGAATATGCTGTTGCTTTATAAATGTTAAAAATAATAGTAGTGGAGGAGGAGAATTGCTTGCACAAGAGGAAACTCTATGGGCCATATATACAAAGGGCAATACTGAGGCAAGCCAACTGTACCAATGGGAAGCATTTAAAGTGGTGTTAAATGGTGTTAAAAGCTTGATTTAGATCAATAGGAATATTTGTATTTCTCTGTCGTCCAATACAGGTTACTGGTGACTTTGGGTAGGCAATCCGTCCCTTTAAGTAGGCAGAAACAATTCTATAAGTGAATGCAGGGGGTGGAGCCTACTTTCCCTTCTTGGCTCAGCTAGCCAACCAGCTCCAGAAAGATTTGTTCCTTGGAGAGGACACAGGAAAGAGAACAGTTCTGCTATAGTTCTAGAAAATTTTTCATTCTTCTGTTAGAAATGGAATACCACCATTAGGCGGATTACCATAACTGACAATGCCCTTAGATGTGGCTAGCTCAGTAACCAGGTGCTTTTGTGGACCTTAAGCCCAGAGAGGAAAATCTTGGGTCCAAGTTCTTTCCTCAGGAGTTGCCCACTGAGACTTCTTAATACATGGTAGTCTGAAGACAGAAGATCTGCAGAAAAAGTGAGCAAACCCTTTGAGTGCTTCAGGTCCACATGTCCCACAGTGCCCCTCCACACAGGGTTTTTTTCCTTGGAGTTCCTATTGCACACTCCTGCACTCATTGGGTTTATCTGTATGTCTGTTGGGTGTTTTGGAGTAGGTTTATGTGGTAACTTAACACTTTAGCTGTTGGTATTGCATCTTTGGGGGGGGGGGGTTATTGACACTTCCCTTACTGGGTTCAGTGTTTTTTGGGTCTTCTAAGATATTCTAATGATGTTTCATGTACTCTTATTTTACTGATTCAACTTTGCAAAAATGTAAGTTCCGTACCTTGAAGGCGTGCTTCATTCGCTTCTATGGGACTGTACAGTTTGTGACATATCTCTGCAACCTCTCAACATAGCGACTTCAGAGATGGCTCATTTTAATTGTCTACCCTTGCTCTGTCAACCGGTTAACGTTTTAAGTGTGTTGGGGGGCTCTAGGGGCTTTGGGCACTGTTGGAGTACTTTTTCTGGGGAAACTACATTTCCCATGAGTGCTTGCTTTGTGCGCTCCTTTCTAAGTGGTTTCCGCTGCAGCAGCCATGTTGTGCCTTTTCCAGAAAGAGTATCCTACGCAGGGCTTGGACTCTCCTTGTCTCCTCTGCTGATTAACCCTTTGCCTGCTAGATAAGTGTATTTTAGCGATTTCTTGGGTGAAATTTTAATCTAACACACTGTATTTGGGTGATTCCTTATACTCTAAACATTTCTGACACTGTGAGAATGTCTAATCCATTGGAGCTTGGGGCCAGGCCTAAGACTGAGGACACTGGGGTCTCTGTGTCCCCTATTGCATGTTGCTCCTCACGTCATTCAGGGTTACCTAGAGAATTCTCAGGTTATTTATGCCCAGCATGTTCTGATGTCCCTGAGTCTCTCCCAGGGACCTCCAGCCATACATTAGAGCCAGTCTGGTGCAAGAGGTCAAGGCTGCTACTAGGGACCTTAGGTCTACATTTCAACTCTTTTCATCCCAGTTACAGGGGATCTACCATTCCTCACAGACTCCTTCTTCAGTCCAATCTTCCCTGCCAAAACTGCAGGGAATACCTGAAGTTACAGATTCCTGTGAGGAGGAACTGTTTTTGATTCAGATGTTGAAGAATGTTCTGCTGTGGGCTCCTCTCAGTTTTTTGGGGACCTCTTTGAGGCTGATCCTGAGGCCCCGGCTGAGGGCCTGATCAAGGCTGTTTTGACTACCCTAAACAGTCCCTTAGTTCAGGAGGTTTCTTCAGATCCTATGTGTTTCAGGAGCCTAAAAAGCCCCTTACTTGTTTTCCACCTAACCCCACCTTGTGTCTGATGAGTGGAAATCTCTGGATAGGAAACCTGTTTCCAAGAAATTTGCCAGGCTTTACCCCATCTCTGAGGTGGCGCTTGCTCAATGGGTTCATTCCCCCCACCCCCCCCAAAGTGGATGCTCCTATCTCCAGGCTATCTGAGTCTACTGCCTTGCCAGTTTCTGATGCGTCAGCTCTGAAAGACTGGACTGACAAGAAACTTGAGGTTTCCCTCAAGTTCATCTTTGCCACTGCTGGTACTGCCATGCGTCCAGCATTCGCTGCGGCATGGGTTGACCGGGCCATTGCGGTCTGAACTGAACAGTTCACCCTGGCTGTCCATCAGGGTGCCCCTACTTCGTATATGTTGCAGCTTCTTGCCAACATTTCTGAGGTCCAGCACTATGTTTCCACTGCCTTATTTGATGCCATCTGTTTGTTGGCTAGGGTTGCCACAATGTCTGTGGTTGCCAGACAGGCTCTTTGTCTCAAGATCTGGTCTGCTGATACTGCTTCCAAGAAAGCCTTGCTCTCCTTGCCTTTTCAAGGCACTTCATAGTTTTGGCCAGATCTCAAGGATCTGATTAGTGAGGCCATCGGGGGTAAAAGTACCCTTCTGCCTTTGGTCCCCAGGAAGAAAACGCCTCTCAAGCATAATCGGTTTTTTCGTTCCTTCAAGACTGAGACGCATCCGACGAACCAGGCGGTTCCCTCAGCTTTATGCGCTTCCTCCAAGCCCAAACAGCAATGGAAGCCCAAGGTCTCCTCCAAGCCTAAGGCTTCCAAGCCGCCTTCGGCATGACTCGCCGAACACAGGTACCCACTCTGCTGTGGGTGGCCGAATAGGTGCTTATAGAGGAATAAATAGTTTTCTGTCAGTTAATCACTGAAGAACCTGTCTTCCAAATCGAGCTTCTACCCATGGCCTGGACATCAATCATGTAATGCCTGATAAATGTTGACAAGGATGACCAAGTAGCTTCTTCACAGATCTCCACTGGAGAGGCAGAAGCTTTGTTCTGCCAAGATTTGAACAAGTATCTTGTAGAATGTACTCTGATTTTTGCTGGAGGAGGAAGAGTGGCTTCCAAGAAGGCTAATTTGATGCATTGTGATGCATTGAGAAATCATGTGAGCTAGAGAGGCTTTTGAAGCTGAAGAACCCCTATATTTTCAAAGAAAATGAACAAATAAGGAGTCTGTTTTTCTTTTTAAATAGCAGGATATGCAACAAACTAGGCCTAGATTATGGAATTTGTTTTTGGGTTAGGGTTAGGTTGACAGAAGACGACCACAGCTGTGTTGTCCGTGCGTACCATGGCCGGCTTTTGTTTTAACTGATGTTTGAAGTATTTCAGGCAATTTTCTACTGTCTTGAGCTCCAGAACATTTATTTGTAGCATTGAGTCTACTGTAGACCACTTTCCCCTATTGTGGGACTGGCTTCGGTGGTCACTGTTAGATTTTGAATATTCACCAGAGAAGACTTAAAAAAAAAAAAAAAAAAAAAAAAAAAAATCTACAGTGACAGAGGAATTCTTTGGGCCTTAGATGTAATCTTGTCCATTGAATAATATGAATAGAGGATGTCAAAACCCCTAACAGCCTCATGTAATCCTGGGCTGTTAATAAAATCTGTTGAACAACTTTGTTGTTTAAGGGAATTGAGGCTCTGAATGGTGTGATCTGAGGCCTCTGAGAAATCAGCAGATTGTCCAGATAGAGGATGATGTAGATTCTCCTCAACATTAGGACTTGGAGGGATACTGCCAACACGTCTGTGAAAACTCTTGGTGATGATGAAAGATCGAATGGCATGACCTTGAATTTGGTAGTGGTGACCTTCCAACATGAACCTTGGATATTTCCTGTTGGTTGTTTTGACTTTGATGTGACAATAGGCATCCTTCAAGTTGATGGTTGTTATGAATGCCCCTTCTGGAATTACTTTCAAGACTGATACTACTGATTCCATCTTGAAGCATCTATACCTGATAAAGGTGTTTACGAACTTCAGATCTCTCCTATATGAAGTATGTTTTTGTTTTTTTTCTTCTGATGTCCCAGATGCCAAATAATACTGAAACATTTACCTGAACCTGAAACATTTACAGCCCAAATAGTATATTTGCAGGAAACCCCCTGGAAAAGGGTAATAAATATACTTTGCGGGACTTGCCATACAAAATTATCAAAGCATATTGACCTGCTGGGTCATTATTCTTCAATTCTAAGTTTATATTATACATAGTGTGTTGTTGAACTTATGACCCTGCTTCTCCTAGCCTGTTTGTTGAAATGTATGAAATGCTGTTATCTTTTAATAATACTTTTCTGTGTCGTCCAATATAGCTTACAGGAACCATGGGGAGGCAACAGTTCCTCCCAGTAGGCTCGAACAATTCTTCAAAGAAGTGCAGGGGTGAAGCCTCCCTCTCTTCCATAGCGTGCTACCTAGCCACTTGACTCTCCAGTTAAGATTTGTTCCTCGTTCTGGTAGGAGGGCTGTGAACAGTTCTGCTTAGTTTTTAGTTTTTATTGTTATCTTTAGATATGGGGCGTCAAAATTCCCCCAATAGGTGGATTACCATTACTGGCTTCCTTTGGTGGATTGCCCAGTTTACAGGAGGTGTTTGTGGACCTTTTCTAGCCCTGGGAGAGAACCATGTAACCCATGCTTGTCTCTTCAGAGGGAGTCTCTCTGGGGCTTCATCCTTGCAATGGTAATCTGAAGAAAGAAGACCTGCAAAAAAGGTGAGCGATCCTTTGAGTGCCATGGTCTACTTGTCCCACAGCTCCCTTCTGCACAAGGGCTTTCTTGGAGTTCACTGTAACTCCTACACTCATGCTGGGTATTAGTCATTCCTGTTCTAGCGAACATTGGAGCATTTTGTGTTGTTTTGTGGTAATTAACCCCTTCCATGCCAGCCTTGGTTATTTTGGGGGGGGGGAGTTTGAGTATTTTATTTGTGTTTCTACTCTTGATAGACTCTTTGTTTTACACGTTGATTTTGAATTCTGCTCCTTTAAGGGCACACTTTACCGCATAACCGCCATTCTCCATTGATCTCTATGGGACAGACATTTTGGAACATATCTCTGCAACCATTCTATGTACCAAGCTGAGAGATGGCTCAATCTTCTTGTCTCCTCTGCCTAACTATCTGGTGGACATTCTTAATGTCTGGGGTGTTTCATGGGGATTCTGTTCTGCTTTTGGTACTGTGTACTGGGAAAACTACATTTCCCATAAAAGCCCGTTTCGCAGCCCATTTTCTGATTGGTTCCCTATGCGGTCACCATTTTGTTTCCTCGCTACATGAATATCATGCTCTGTCGTCCTCAGGTTAACCCTTTGCTCGCCAGATAAGTGTATTTCACTGTCGTCCAATGCAGGTCACTGGTACAATGGGAGGCGATCCACCCCTTTAAGTAGGCAGGAACATTCATTCAAATGTATGCAGGGGGTGGAGCCTCCCCTCCCTCTTAAGCTGCCCTCAGCCAGAGACAAGCCAGATTGATTTGTTCCTGTGTGCTGTGCACACCAGGTGGAGAACATCTCTCATTCAACTTTAGTTTTTTTATTGTTTTCTTCAAATATGGAATACCACCATTAGGCGGGTGACCATGGCTGACAATTGCCCTCACCAAAGTGGCTAGCGCAGCTTCCAGGGATTTTCTGGTGGACCTTACGCCCTGAAGAGGGAACAACTTGAGTCAAGTAGCTTCCCTGCTGGGGAATTTTCCTCTGGTCAATTCCCTCTTTAACATGGTTACCTGAAGACAGAAGTCCTGCAGAAAGGTGAGCCACCCTTTGAGTGCTGAAGGTCCACTTGTCCCACAGTGTCCCTTCTTTGGGCTTGTAGTTGGGAGTTCTCATTATGCACTCCAGCACTCATAGGGTGTTTTTCTTCATATTGCCTGTATTTATGCAATGTCTGTGGTATTCCCTGGGTTTTGGAGCTTTGGGTTATTGTTTTCTCATGTTTTACATGTGTTTGGGGTATGTTTGGTAAACTTTTTCTCTCAGGAATAATTTATTTATATTTTATGTTCCGTGCCTTTAAGCGCGCTTTTACCCGCATAGACGCCATTTCTCCTTTACTCTCTATGGGTTTACACAGTGTGGGACGTATCTCTGGAACCGCTTGTCAAAGCGACTTCAGAGAGGGCTCATTTTGTTGGTCTTCCCCTGCTCTATCATCCGGTTGCTAGACTCGGTGTGTTGGGAGTCTGGGGGGGCTTTGGGCACTGTTTTGGGGTACTTCTGAGAAAAACTACGTTTCCCATGAGCGCCTGTTTCGTGCTCGTTTTCTGATTGGCTACTGTCGCGGCAGCCATTTTGTGGTGTTATTCTCAGCGAGTATACTACGCAGGGACCGAGCCTTCTCTCTCCTCAGCAGATTAACCCTTCGCTTGCCAGATAAGTTCGATTTTAGACATTTCTGGGGTGAAACTTTAATCTTTCACACTTCTATTGGGTGATTCTTCTCAGTGGAGTATATCTGATGCTGTGAGCATGTCTACTCCACTGGAGTCAGGGGCTAGACCCAAGACTAAAGAGGCTGGGGTGTCTATTTCCCCCATTGCGTTTTGCTCCACTTGTCACTCTGGGCTGCCTAGAGAATTTTCAGGTCATTTATGCCCAAAATGTGCAGAAAGTCATGATAGCAACCCTGGGCTTTCCAGCCACGCTATTGAGCCAACTTGCGTAAAAGAGTTTAAAGCTGCCACTAGGGATCTCAGATCCACTCTACAACTCTTTCCCTCTCAGGTTCAGGGGGCTCTTCAGGTCTGGCAGACCCCCTCCACAATCAGGACCTCCCTGTCTAAGCCACAGGGGGCTCCTGACATGTCTGATTCTTCTGAGGAAGAACTTTTACAAGATTCTGATGCTGAGGAAGGCACTGTTATTGAATCTACTAGGTCCATTGGTGACCCTTATGAATGTGACCCCGAAGTCTCTGCTGAGGGTTTGATCAGAGCTGTGCTAACCACGCTCAACCTTCCTCTGACTCAGGAATCTACTCATGATCCAACTGATGTTTTCCAAAAACCGTCTAAGGCTGTTGTTTGTTTTCCTACTAACCCTACTCTTGCTCGTTTAGTCTCTGATGCGTTGAGGAATCCTGAAAAATCCTCTTCTGTGTCCAAAAAGTTTGCTAAACGTTATCCTTTTCCTGAGGCTGAACTGGCAAAATGGGTTCATCCTCCTAAAGTGGATGCTCCTATTTCTAGGTTATCCAAATCTACTGCCTTAGCTGTATCTGATGCCTCTGCCCTGCAGGATTGGACGGACAAAAAGTTAGAAACTTGTCTTAAATCTATTTTTGCCTCTATTGGCACTGCCATGCGTCCAACCTTTGCAGTGGCGTGGGTTAACCGGGCTATTGCTGCCTGGACTGAACAGCTGACTGAGGCGGTTCGCCAGGATGCACCAGTGTCTGAGCAGTTACAGCTTCTTGCTAATACATCAGAAGCTCAACATTATGTTTCTGACGCTGCTTTTGATGCTGTGCGCATGATGGCGAGGGCCTCTACTTCCTCTGTGGTGGCTAGACGTGCTCTTTGGCTGAAAATTTGGTCTGCTGACACTGCTTCTAAGAAAGCCTTGCTTTCTTTACCCTTTCAAGGGACCTCACTGTTTGGATCTGAACTTAAGGAGATGATTAGTGAGGCCACTGGTGGCAAAAGTACTCTTTTGCCATCGGTGTTCAGGAAGAAGTTTCCAGCCAAACGCAATCGGTCCTTTCGTTCCTTCCAAACTGAGACACGCTCCACGTCCCAGGCAGGTCTGTCCTCCACGCGCTCCTCCTCCAAGCCCAAACAGTCCTGGAAGCCCAAAGTTGCCCCCAAGGCCAAGACCTCCAAGACTGCTTCAGCATGACTCGCCGAACCCGGGTCCGCATCCGGCTGTAGGTGGACGTCTCCACATCTTTCGCCGGATTTGGGAGGAGTCAGTGACAGACCCATGGGTTATTCAGGTGGTATCAGAGGGATACAGGATCCCTTTCTCTTCCCTTCCTCCTTTTCGGTTCCATTTTACTCGTCCTTCTCAGGAGCCTACAAAAAGACGTCTGTTCGACGCTATTCAGGATCTTTTGGACAAAGAGGTCCTGGAACTGGTTCCATCAGAGGACACAGGTTCAGGATTCTATTCCAACCTGTTCGTTGTGGCCAAAAAGGACGGAGGTGCTCATCCTATTTTGGATCTCAAGGATCTCAATTCCTTTGTTGTGAGTTCCCACTTTCGTCAGGAATCCCTGCGTTCTGTGATAGCCGCAATGTCTCCAGGGGAGTTCCTTGCCTCCCTGGACCTTCAGGATGCATATCTTCACATCCCTATTCATCCAGAGAGCAGACGGTATCTCAGGTTTACCTGTCACAAGGGCCACTTTCAGTTTTCAGCTCTTCCCTTTGGACTGACTTCAGCCCCTCAGGTCTTTCAGAGAGTATTGGGATCCTTGATAGCTGTGCTTCATCGAGATGGTGTCAGGGTGACTCCCTACATGGGCGATCTACTCCTGAAAGCTTCATCTGCGGTGATTCTCCACCAGCAGATACAGTTGTGCATACAGGCACTCAATCGCCACGGCTGGATTGTGAATCTGGACAAGTCAGACTTGGTCCCATCTCAACAGCTCCTCTTCTTGGGTCTCCTGTTCGACACTCAGCAGTGCATGGTGTTTTTACCGGAGGAAGTAGCTCATCAGATTGCTATGCGAGTATCCAAGATCCTGGAGCTCGACAGGGTTCCAATGCCGAAGTTCATCAGCATCTGTCAGTCTCTCTGCCTCCTCATGTCGAGTTGAGCCTGGAATGGTAGTTGGACCTGTCTCATCTCCTGAAAGGGAGATCTTTTCGGGTTCCCTATTGGACCACAGTCAAGACGGATGCCAGCCTCCGGGGATGGGGGGCAGTGTTGGGTCATTTCAGTGCTCAGGGGAAATGGGGACTGGAGGAATCTCCTCTCTCCATCAATGTTCTGGAACTTTGTGCCATCTTTCTTGCCCTGAGGCACTGGGAATCTCAGCTGGAAGGTTGTCCAGTCAGAGTGGAGTCCGACAACGCCACCGCAGTGGCCTACATCAACCAACAAGGCGGCACAAAAAGTCTCACCGCTTGGTTAGAGGTCGAGGCCATCTTATCTTGGGCAGAAGCTCATGTGCCCGTCATCTCAGCAGTACACATTCCAGGCGTAGACAACGTCATGGCAGACTTTCTCAGTCGTCACACAGTCGACAGTGGAGAGTGGGCTCTTCATCCAGAGGTGTTTCACCTTCTAACCCAGATGTGGGGGATACCTGTAGTGGATCTGATGGCTACCAGACACAACAGGAAGGTGCCAGTGTTTTGCTCTCGGTGGAGGGACCCTCTTGCTCTAGCAGTGGATGCCTTGTCAATCCCTTTGAAGTTCCCTCTGGCGTACATCTTCCCTCCTCTCCCTCTGATGATCAGAGTCATCCAGAAGCTGAAGATGGAGCATTGTCCTGTCATCCTAATCACTCCAAATTGGCCTTGTCAGTCCTGGTATCCGGAACTGCTAGCCATGTCTGTGGCGGATCCCTTCCCGCTTCCTGCCCGTCCAGATCTACTTCTTCAGGGATATCTGTGGAAGGAGGATGTTCAGCATCTCCATTTGATGGCTTGGAGGTTGAATCCTCAATTTTAAAGAAGAAAGGGTTTTCCTCTTCAGTGGTGTCCACGATGCTTAGGGCTTGCAAGCCTGTGTCTTCCAAGATCTATCATCGCATATGGTCCACCTTTGTGGCATGATGTACTGATAAGGATCTATCACTTGATTTCCATCTTCCCACGGTCCTGGCCTTTTTGCAGGATGGGGTTGAGAAGGGACTCAGCCTGAGTTCTCTCAAGGTTCAGACTTCAGCTCTGTCTGTATTTTTCCAGGAACGGATTGCTATTCTTCCTGATGTTAAGGTTTTCTTCCAAGGTGTGGCTCATGTTTGGCCTGCCTTCAAGAGTCCTACTCCCCAGTGGGACCTCAATTTGGTGCTGGGGGTTCTCCAGAGACCCCAGTTTGAATCCTTGGCTTCTATTCCTTTACGTCTCTTGACCTGGAAAATGGCCTTTCTTTTGGCTATTGTCTCAGTTCGCCGGGTAGCAGAGTTACAAGATCGGTCTTGTAAACCTCCTTACTTGGTGTTCCACAAGGATAAGGCAGTGCTTCGCACTTCCAAGGAGTTTTTACCCAAGGTTGTCTCCGAATTTCACATCAATCAGGAGATTGTGGTTCCCTCTTTCTGCCCTAACCCTTCCTCTGACAAGGAAAGAGATCTCCATTTGTTGGATGTTGTGCGTTGTCTTAAATTTTATGTTCATCGCACTGAGTCTATCAGGAAGTCTGACGCCCTGTTCGTCATTCCTGAGGGGCCTAGGGCAGGGAGGCCGGCATCCAAGGTAACTATTGCCTCTTGGATAAAATCTACCATTCGTGAAGCCTACAAACTGTGGAATAAGCACGTTCCCTTCAGGGTTACTGCTCATTCCACCAGATCAATTGGGGCCTCTTGGGCCTACAAGAATCAGGCGTCTGCTGATCAGCTGTGCATAGCGGCCACTTGGTCCTCTGTGCACACATTCTCGAAGAACTATCGTGTTGATGTACTGGCCTCGGCTGATGCCAGCTTTGGGAGGAAGGTCCTGGAGGCGGTCTTGCCTGTTTAGGTCCTTCTACTCTGTGGTTCTTAGTGCTTCTTTGCTGTTGAGCCCTGTTGGCTCTAGTTCTGTGTGCTGTGTTAGTTCAGGGGTTCGTTTTTACCCCTGGTTGGTGTCCGTTGACACTCCTGTTATTGGGCACTATGATTACTTGGCTCATAGCAGTTCTGGTGACTTTGGGCCTTGCGCTTGGTCCTTGCCTTACTTCCCGCCTCTGGGAAAGCTCAATGTTTGTACATCCCATTGTACCAGTGACCTGTATTGGACAACAGTGAAAATAGGATTTTAGTCTTACCTGTTAAATCCTTTTCACTTAGTCCATACAGGTCACTGGTCTCCCACCCTGTCAAGGGACCATGCTTGGCTCTCCTGTGGCATTCAGTGGGAGACCTTCGGGGCATGCTCACAGGAGTCTTCCTTTTCCTTTTTACTCTGGTCAGTTTAGTGTCTCAAATCAATCTAGCTTGTCTCTGGCTGAGGGCAGCTTAAGAGGGAGGGGAGGCTCCACCCCCTGCATACATTTGAATGAATGTTCCTGCCTACTTAAAGGGGCGGATCGCCTCCCATTGTACCAGTGACCTGTATGGACTAAGTGAAAAGGATTTAACTGGTAAGACTAAAATCCTATTTTTAGGCTTTCTGGGTGAAATCTTTAATCTGGGTGACAGTATTTGGGTCTTCCTTTACTGTATTGACACTTGTTACTCCTGTAGAATGTTGCATACACTAGGACAAAGGGGCTAGACCTAAGGCTTAAGGACTCAGGGGCATCTTTGACCTCCCTCACATATTGCTCCTCCTGCCAGTCGGGGCTTTGCATGGGCTACTGTCATGTGCTGTGGCTCCTGCTTTTCCATCTGTGCTTTCCAGCCATGTTCAAGAGCCAGCTTGGGTCAAGGACTTAAAGTCCTCTATGGCACAGTTTCCTCTTTCTCTTCAGGGGATTTTTCATTCATGGAGACCCCCCCACTTCCTTCAGGTTTGTGGTCTGGTATTCCTGATTTATCAGATTCCTCTTTGGTGGATTCAGATGAGGATTCTGATGGTGTGTGTTCTGAAGGGGATTCTCCCCAGTTTCATGGTGATTCCTTTTGGGGCTGACCCTGAACCCTCAGCTGAGCCTTATTAAGGCGGTTTTAACCACATTAAACGTTCCCTCTACTCCAGTAGAGTCTCGGGCTACTTCTGACGTCTTTCAGAGGCTCAAGAAGTCCTGTACTGTTTTTCCATCTAATCCCACTCTGGATCAGTTTATTCTGGATGTGTGTAAGACTTCTGACAAGCATTTAGCTGTATCCTTTTTCTAAAGCTGCCTTGACTCAATGGGCTACTCATCTCCAGGTTGATTCTCTCGTTTCCAGGCTTTCTAAGTCCACTGCCTTGGCAGTTGCGGACGCTTCAACTCTTAAGGACTTGACTGACAGAAAACTTGAAGCTGTTTTGTAGACTGATTTCATTGCAACTGGTGTGTCCATGAGACCCATCTTGGCTTCTGCATGGGTCAATAGTGCCATTGTTTTGGACTGAACAGCTAACTGCTGCTGCTGTTCGCAAAGGTTCACCGAAGTCTGACCTTTTTCCCTTTTGGCCAACATTTCTGAGGCTCAGCACTGTTACTGATGCTCTCTTGGTCCTGAATTGAAGAACCTTATCAGTTAGGCCAGGGGCGGGAATAGCACATTGTTGCCTCAGGTTCCTAAACCTAACCCTCAGGTGAAGAGACATCGTCTTTTTTGTCTCGAACAAGGCTAAACATTTAGGGCGAACCCGGTGGTGAATAAGGCCCCGCGTTCCATACCCAAGCAGAGTGGAGGTCTAAACACACTTCCCCCCATCCCCCCCCAACCCAAATCCACTAAACCACCTTCAGTATGACTCACTGCAACGTGTGTGTGTGTGTGTGTGTGTGTGTGTGTGTGTGTGTGTGTGTGTGTGTGTGTGTGTGTGTGTGTGTGTGTGTGTGTGTGTGTGTGTGTGGTCATCCCTTTAAATCCCTGCTCCCTTCAGGTTCTTCCCTTCTCACCCCCTCAGGGACAGGAAAAGCTCCGGCTTTTCAATGGAGTGGTCCAGTCTCTCTTGAACAAGGGGGTTCTGGCTCCAGCTCAACAACAGAAGAGGAATCAACATGGTTTTATGAAGCATAGGTCTTGCCAAACTAACCTTTTTAGCTTCTATGAGGAAGTAAGCAGCAGCCTTGATAATGGCAAGGCAGTTGATGTAATATATCTAGACTTTGCAAAGGCATTTGATACAGTGCCACGCAGACAGCTGATGTATAAAATAAGGAAATTGGGGCTAGGAGATAACCTTTGCAATTGTATACAAAACTGGTTGAAGGATAGGGAACAGTGTGTGGTTGTAAATGGACAATTCTCCAATACAGTTAAGGTGGGGAGTAGAGTACCTCAGGGTTCAGTATTGGGTCCGCTGCTTTTTAACATGTTTATAAATGACCTAGAAATAGATATAGAAAGTAAAATATCAATGTTTGCAGATGACATGAAATTATGCAGGGTAATTAATTCAGAACAGGATAATTGCTCTCTACAGAGGGATTTATATAAAATGGCAGATTGGGCAAACAAATGGAATATGAAGTTTAATGTGGGGAAGTGTAAAGTCATGCATTTGGAAGGAAATAATCCCAAGGCAACTTATAAACATAATGAATCATGTTAGGGGATTCTTTGCTGGAGAAAGACCTGGGTATCCTTGTCAACTACAAACTTGGAAACTAACCAATTTCGAAAAGCAGTAGCAAAGTAAAACAAAATCCTGTCTTGCATAAAAAGAGGTATTGAAGCAAGAGTGAATAACATTATTTTGCCATTGTACAAATCATTGGTAAGACCTCACCTTGAATATACAGTGCAATTTTGGGCACCAGTTCTGAAAAAGGATATACTAGAGAGGGTACAGCGTACAGCAAAGAGCAACAAAATTAATTAATGGAATGGAGGACTTGACGTATGAGGAACGACTAGACAAACTTGGTTTATTTACTCTAGAGACGACTAAGAGGAGACCTTATCACTTTGTACAAGTATATGAGAGGTCAATACAGGGATCTCTGCGGTGAGCTATTTATTCCAAGGCATGATAAGGTGACCAGGACACCCCTTGAGTTTAGAGGAAAGGAGGTTTAGACTTCAGCAGAGGAAGATGTGTTTTTTTTCAGTAAGGTCTGTTAAATTGTGGAATTCATTGCCCAAGGAGGTGTTAATGGCAGATACAGTGGATACATTTAAGAGAAGACTAGATACATTTCTTTCAAAAGGGAACATACCGGGTATTACTGTGTATTAGTAGGCAGATCAAGAAGGTCTGATAAAGACTAACTTATTTGGTAGCAGACAAAGGTTGAACTTGATGGAATTGTGTCTTTATTCAGCCTAATTTGCTATGTTGGGAGAGAGAGGTTCTGCTTTTATTCCAACCTCTTTGTCGTCCCCAAGAAGGATGCTGGCTGCCTCCCTATCCTGGACCTCAAGACTCTCAACAAGTTTGTGGTCAAGACCCACTACAAGATGGAGTCTTGCATTCTGTCATCACAGCGATGTGTCCATGGGAATTTCTGGCATCCTTGGATCTTCAGGATGAGTACCTGCACATTCCTGTGCATCCAGACAGTCAGCAGTACCTCTGGTTTGCCTGTGAAATGGGACATTTCCATTCCCCTTCAGGCTCACAACGGCTCCTCAGGTATTCAGTCATGTTTTGGGTGTATTGTTTGCCTTCCGGCACATCAAGGGGATTCAGTTGACACCTTACATGGGCGACCTTCTCCTGGACTGCCAGGTTCAGGAATGTGCTCAGATCCTCCTCCAGCATGGTTGGATCCTGGACATGGACAAGTCTGTTCTGGTTCCCTCTCAGAACTTGGTTACTCGGCCTCCGTTTCAACACCCTACAGAATATGGTATATCTGAAGGAGGATTCGACTCAACAGCTCACCTCCAAGGTGAATATTGCCCTGTTGTGGACATCAGCTCCGGCGAGGAAGTTCTTCTCTCTGATGGGGAGATTATATCCACCATTGAGGTGGTGCCATTTTCAATGGCCCACGCTGGAGAGCTTCAGAGGTTTGTGATCCATATTTGCAAGGAGAACTCTGATCTTCTGGATCATCCTATCTCCCTATCTGCGGAAGTGAGAGAGACCCTCCACTGGTGGTTGGACCTCTCCAACTTGGGAAAAGGGAGGCCCTTTGTGATTTCATACTGGACCATTGTGACGATGGACACCAGCTTACTCGGCTGAGGCGCTATCTTGGATCACCTGAGTTTTCAGGGTCGTTGATCACCGGAGTAGACCCTTCTTACCATCAACCTTCTGGAGCTCAGGGCGATTTCCCATGCTCTGAGGTATTGGTCCTCTGATCTGATGGGGTGCCTGGTCCGAGTTCAGTCCGACAATGCCACGGCCGTTGCTTACATCAACAAGCTGGAAGGCACAAGAAACCCTTCAGCTTGGTTTGAGGTAAAAAAAATATATTGGCTTGGGCAGAAGACAATGTGCCTGCTATCTCTGCCGCACTACATCAAAGAAGTGGTGATCCCTCTCCTTGTCGGATTTAGTGTCAGGACAGAAGGAAGGCACAACAATCTCATGACTGATATGGGACTCAAAGACCACCTTAGTAAGACATTCCTGGGAGGTACGGAGAATGGTCTTATCCTTGTGGAACCCGAAGTGAAAATGATTTAACAGGTAAGACTAAAATCCTCTCTCTTATTTTAAGTGGATATTTTAATTGAGTAGATGACCCAGGTCTAGACCGTTCCAGGGATTTACCCCATATCGTGAATTCTCTGCTTGAGGGTATTACATTTCTAACAATTAAATGTTCCCTGACAGTTGCTTGGGTATTCACCACCCTACTACCAATGACTGAACCAACTTCTCACATGCACATCTTCTAATACCACTCTTCTCTGCCAATCCCTGTACTGCCAGATCAACAGCCTGTCCAATTTCTACTCTTCCGTTCTCAAGAATCACTCTCCCATGTACAACCTCACCACAACCTCATTATTCGCACAAGTCTTATTCTCCCAAACAGATCTACTACTTGACTGGACCACTGCACTGAAAAACAGATTTCTTTTTCCACCCACGGACCGTCAGTTCATGTGGCGGAAGGTGCACCATATTGCACTTTCTACTTAAGTGTCTCACATACCTTCCTCTAGATTATAAGCTCTCACAGGCAGGAACCTCTGATCCTTTTGTTTTGTATGTTCCATTTTTACTGTTTATTTCTGCATGTCTCTAACCTGTTGCATAGTGCTGTGGGAAAAGTTAGCACTATATAATTATATATTGACATAATGCAGATAGATTGTTGTTCCGGGGTCAGGAAGGAATTTTTATACCCACTTGGTACCAAATTGGAAATAGCTTCAGGGTTTTTTTTTTTTTTTTTTTGTTTTTTTTTTTTTTTTTTTTTACCTTCAGCCTTGTCAGCTGTTATGTTTCTATGACTTCAACACAACTCTTCCCTGACGTAGAACACACTTCTATAGGTAACATCTTAATCTCTGACCATGCCCCTTTAACTTTCACCTCTGCCTCCATTGTATACTACATCAGGCAATGGAATTTCCCTATACACCTATATAACTCTCGTCATTCATTTCGGAGACACAAGTGGGCTAATTTTGTGGACAACATTGCTCATATCGATGACTGTAGGCTCTTTTGGCTCTCCTCCAAGTCTGTGATGAAGGGATATATTTTTTGTACTGCATACCTCCCAACATTCCAAATGGCCAAAGAGGGACACTGTAGTTTTAGGTGGTGTTGATGGGGGTCGTGGCTGGTGGGCATGCATTTTGTTAGTTCATGAAATATTAACCCTTTGAGTACCAGAGGGGTACGCAACCCATTGCTTTGCAATGGATTGTGTACCCCTCAGGCACTCAATGGGTTAACACCTCTTTGTGTTATTGAATAAATTATTTGGAGCAAGTGCAAACTATTTTATTTACAAAGACAAATTTATAAACGCACATACTGAAGTGTAAACAAACATGAATGTTAGTTGTATTGCTGTGGAGCGATGTGATACACTTTCATAAACACCACACAGTCTGATGTCCTACAAAAGGAACAACATGGTAGGGAAGAGGGACAGAGAAATTTGGGTCTCAAAGCGGGGCTGTCCCTCCTAAAGAGGGAGGTATGGTACTGTGAAGGCTAGATAATTTCACAGCATTCAATACACAAGTTTTCCCTCCTATTAATGGATAATGACTTAAATAATTGTGCTTCTAGTCTAAAAGCCTGCAAATAACTTAATATTTTAATTAAGGCTTTAAGTCCGCTAGCTTGGTTAACCTTTTAGTTCTTCACTAATTTGCTTGCAATTTGTTTTTGTTTTTTTTTAAACTTTACAATAGGATGTAATTCTGTCAAGGCTGAGTCATCATTATTTATCCTCTGAATGGCTTATGGACACGAGTTAATAATTGTACAGAATTGCTAGATTCCTGATCACCATTTTCTCCTTGTTAGCGTCCACCTAGACCTCCATCCTGTGAAAACTCATGTGGTTAGATATAAGGATAGATCTTATTGATCATTCAAGGAAAAAATGCAAAATCAGCAAAAAATAGAAAATGAAAGCAATTGATGCACTTGCCAATATAGAGCTGGCTGTGTGTGTGTGTGTCTATATATATATATATATATATATATATATATATATATATATATATATATATATATATATATATATATATATATATATAATAATAATATTGTGCTTGTTCAGCTAAAAACATCCCAGAAGCATACAAGTGATAGAGGAAAAAATCAACTGCAGATGCAACCACAGTATATTAAGACAAAATAAAATCTCTCTACAATCCAATGTTAAATATGAATGCCTTGAAAATGAAGTTCCTACTAATACAACTCCTTAAAGGAACAGGAACTGAAAAGGCATGCATGCATTTTTACCAAGACCAAACATGTATTCATCTGCTACACCTTTTAACTATTCATATTTTAATGGGCTTAAAGGGATAGTAATACTTCATTTTATCTTTATTTTATTTTGTAGGCATTAAAAAAAACCTCAAAGAAAGATAGGTCTTATCTCTCAAACCTTTATGGTTTGAGAGATATTCACAGGCAAAGTTTCCCCTCCCGCCCCTTTTACCTAGTGTAAGCCATCTCTTCTCAGATGTGGAATCCAGTCCATAGACCAGACAGAAAACAGAAGGGGACAATCTTCTTTCTATGAGAACAATGAAAGCCCTGCCCAAACTTGACAAGTTTTTCAGGTTTTTTTTTATGTTAATTGATGATTGTCCCTCTCTTCAGTCTGCCTGGGCACCTCCCTTCTGATCTGGCTGAACAGTGTTACATCAGTAAAAGGGTCTGGAGGGGGATACTTTGTCATTGAACTACAACTGTGACAGAATTGAACTAACACTCTCCAAGGCCCAAATACTATGATGAGCTGCTTTTATTATGAAACATTACTATCCCTTTAACAGTGTAAAAGAAATTGCATGATGATACTTCATAATCCTACATATAATAAAATATAATGCTTCATGAACTCTTCTGCTGTGTCTTCCAAATAATGTTGGAGGATATTCAGATAAGCCATACGCCTGCCACAATGGTTACATTTTATGAACTCTCCAAAAGAGCTCCAGCAAGCTGTTAGAAGAGGTCAGAAAATTGAGTCCTTGACTGGTAGATGATGTCTTGGCTATAGTTATATAGCAGTGGTTGAGTTTTGAAGCCTATCCCAGTCTGTTTAAAGCTAGATTCCTCGGAGACTGCACTGCCAGACTTTAATTCAGTCTCTGTAGAAACAAGGCAACTACTTCCATCCCTACTATCATTTCAAATGGCCAAAGAGGGACACTTTTCTTTAGGTGATGTTTCAGGGGGCATAACTGGTGGATGGGGCATTACTATGAATTTCTAGGTTACTTCATGACCTATTAATGGTTCTTTACGCAACTGAATAAGTAATTTAGAACAAGATGAATGGATTTTATTTTCTACTGAAGTTTAAACAAACTTTAAAGTGAGTTTTATTGTTGTGCAGCAATTTGATACATCTATACACACCACACCTTGTGATGCCTTAAAAGGGACACCTAGGTAGGAAAGAGGGAGGGATTTTGGTCTGAAAGAGTGACTGTCCCTCCTAACGAGGGACACTTTGAAGGTATGGTTTTGTAATCCCTGGTAGTCCTGTGCTGTGATCTGCTGAGGTACTCCATAATGTACATGCTTGTTGAGCAGTTCTGTTCCTTTAGAAGCAGAATTTCTGATGGCATTTGTTGAGTGTTTCCTGATGGTTTCCATTTATGTACCAGGTTTCCTCTCCATTGAACAAAAAAGGAAAGAAAAACTCACAGCTCTAACTCACCATAACATATCCATATAGTGAATACAATTTTAAAGTGCAAGTAAATAATATAGATGGCAGCAAGGATTGAGAGGGTTCTCCAGTCCCCCAAACAATAGGCCAAAGCCCAAAGTTCAAACACAAACAAAAAGACAAACCTGCGCTTCTCTATATAAAGTGTGAATGTTTACCCTGTATTTGAACATATTTACTATTTCTTAGTAAAAAAGTGATATTTTGGTTTCACAAATTGTATAAGCTTGCCACCTTGTCAAGGTATCTCACTTTAAGGCAAGTCCTACTCTAATACATCTAAAAAGAAACCCTATCTAAATGTAAAATTCCCTGAGGAAATGTTATAGGAAATGCATTGGAGGGGGACCCTTTGAATACAATCTTTGCAATGTTTGTGGGTCCCAGTGTGGTGCCATTAAAAACAGAATACGTACAGTATAAAAAATATGTAAATGAAGGATTTACCTGATGCAAAAAACCCACTGGGCCTGCATAGTATGAGAGCATATATAGGGGCTGTGGATCCATCAGCCCTCAACATAAATGGAGCATTTATGTCCATCCTCTCCATTCACACCATGTTGATTGATCCTTTAGATAAACATTTTTAAGAAAGGTACGAAAAGTTATGGTACTGTATGTATACTTTGTAGTATGCAGAAATGTATGTAATTTACTAAATCCCAGCCACAGTGCAGTTATTATATGATGGCATTAATTTTGTTTTTGTGATCAAAATGTATTTTTTTGTTGGATTATGGGATTATTTTGTATCTTGTGATCAAACTGATGTTAGAAGAAGGGAAGAAGTGTGTAGACATGCATTGAAGGTGAGATGTTTGTATAATACCCAACAAATATCAAAGTTAGGAGATATTAGGGTTGTGGACTTTTCTACAATGGTAAGTTTAAGCACCTTATAAAGAACACATACAAATGTCTTTTTGGAGCAATTTTGTGTCAGACATCCATTTCTATTATCAGATTGTATTTGCACCTATGTATAGTACCTTTCAGCTTACATGTAACATAGTGACACAGTTGATGAGGCTGAAAAAAAGATATGCGTTCATAAAGTTCTTCCCATGCCAAATCACACCTGTTTATCCAGAGTAAGTAAAAAAAAAAACCAATAAGGCCCCAAATGGGTAAAAAAAATTCCTTCCGGACTCCAAATGGCTGTCAGATACTACCCTGGATCGACCGCATATCTGCATTGAAGCATCTGGCATAATTCTAAATATTGTTCTATGCTAGAAATGTATCTATGACTTTTTTGAAAGCAGTTACAGTATCTTGTAAGCACAGCATCCTGAGGAAATGAATTCCATAGATTTACCTCCCTTACTGTGAAAAAAAAATCCCTTCCTTTGTTTTAGTTGAAACTGTTTTACTCTAGTCTTAATGGATGACTTCTCATTCTTAACTCTGCTCTTTGAGTAAGTAAATAATTGGAGAGTTCTTTATTTTGACCTTGAATATATATGTAAATGGTAATCAAATCACCCTGGCTTGTCTCTCTTTTTAACTCAGATCCTCCAATCCCTATCACTTTTGTTGGACATCTCTGAACTTTTTCCAGTTCAATGATTGCCCAAAACTGTACTTCATCTTATAGATGAGGCCTTACCAAGGATTTTTATAGAATAGAATTTTATTAATTTCCCGTACATCTATACTTCTTTTTATGCAGGATAGTACCCTGTTTGTTCTTGCAGCAGCAGAATGACTTCACACTGCTGTGAAGTCTATCGTCTATCAGTACTCCTAAATCTTTCTCTGAGTATTCCTCAAGTTGTTTCCCATTTAGTGTACAGTAGCATGTTTATTTCTACAGCCCAAATGTCAAAATGGAAGTACTGCATTCTGAGGTATGCAAAAAGCTTAGAAATTCTGGAGAAAGCCAAAAATTCTATATTGAAAAAAAAAATTCCCGTTCCCATAGCTCTTTGAGTGGTTGGAAGTGGGAGTGAGGGGTTATCTCATTGGTACACAGCCTTTAGGAGCCAACAGTAGTAACACTGTAAAAAGGAAAGCAACTAGTTCCTGATAGTGAGTTTTCCATTAGCCTGGGTCATGTATCTGGGAGTTATAAGCCTGTTTGTTCCTCTACTTGGTGCCTAAGTCCTCCTGCAACACCCTCCAGCATGAACATTAAACACATTAACCCCTCTGTTATTTGAGCGGCATGCAACTCATTTCTTTGACATGCATTGATTGCTTCACAGAAAGAGGGTTGATGATAAAATTAATATTATTAAAGAAGAACTGTACCCCATCAATGAGAGGCTTTTAAAGGGATAGTAATACTTCATTTTAACTTTATTTTATTTTGTAGGCATTAAAAACATGAAGAATGATATAAGTCTTATCTCTCAAACCTTTATGGTTTAAGAGATATTCACAAGCAAAGTTTCCCCCTCCCATCCCTTTTTCCTAGTGTAAGCCATCTCTTCTCAGATGTGAATCTGGTTGTAAGACCAGACAGATAACAGCAGGGGACAATCTTCTTTGTATGAAAAGAATGAAAGCCCTTCCCCCCTTGACAAGTTTTTCACGTTTTTCCCTTATCTTAATTGAAGATTGTCCCTCTCTGCAGTCTACCTGGGCACCTCCCTTCTGATGTGGCTGAACAGGGGGGGGGTACTTTGCTTGTGAATATCTCTTAAAACATAAAGGTTTGAGAGATAAGACTTATATCGTTCATATTTTTTTAATGCCTACAAAATAAAATAAAGATAAAACGAAGTATTACTATCCCTTTAATTCCTTCATTGGAAGGACCTTGGGTAGATGGCCACTGATCTAAGAATGAGCAATACATCTGTTAGCCTTTTGAAGGAAGCGGTTTTCTAGCTTGGGGCATAGTAGAAATGACAGCGTCAGAAACCCCTGTATCTGTGTTTTTTTTTTTTTTTTTTTTTTTTAATATATAACCCAAAAAGTGGATTGGCGGATAGCACGCTCAGCTGGTTCAGTCATTACAGAACGGCAGAGAAGATGTGATAAATAACTTATCTCCTATTCTGTAAATGATACTTAAAGCGGAACTAACACTGCTAAGAAACTTTGTTTGTAATAATTCCCTATCTGGCTACTAGCTGCTTAGTAGCGCTAGTCGCCAGAATTATTACCTGTCGGACTATTTATATGAAGGTATCCAAAGGGTTAAAACAGAGAACCACTCAGGCTGGATTTCTTCACTTAAATAGGCAAATGACAATATAAAATAATTTGAGAACTTTATTATGTATTGACACGCTACTTCAAAGTAATGAATTGATCAGAGTAATAATCAATCCCTCATATTTGTGCAAAAATATATATTTTATTAAAATACTTGTTATATATATATATATATATATATATATATATTAGTATATTGTATTGGTAACAATTAAATATATGTGATTAGCAATTATAATAGGTACATAGAAAACAGACCACACTTATAACCATGAGGATTACCAGCGGTGAAAGGGCTAACCACACACAGGTTTATTCAGAGGTATTAGATAACAATACTTGCATTCAGTAGCATAGAAAAGGTTAATTGATTCTTACAATTAATATAATACAGTTGTCCGCAGTGTCTCTGAATACCTCTGCCCCAGAAACTGTATAGACTTTGCTAATTATGATGTAAGGGTTATTGTGAGATGAATTAAATAATTCCTCTAACAATTCCTTGTATCATATCTCAATAATCATCAAATTTAGGGAATAACTGGAATAGAATCCCAGATTTAAATCACTATAATTCAATTATATACTGAATT
This sequence comes from Rhinophrynus dorsalis, assembly GCA_037306005.1. Lineage (NCBI taxonomy): Eukaryota > Metazoa > Chordata > Amphibia > Anura > Rhinophrynidae > Rhinophrynus > Rhinophrynus dorsalis. Next base: position 281,309,480 of record CM074723.1, on the reverse strand, counting down.
AAAATATTGAATATCTCTGAATAAAATATATAAATTGCAATTAATATAGTCAATCAAAGATTATACAAATAATCTACCTAGAATTAATCCAATAACATATGTCTAGTAAGTATACCAACTTCATGCAACATATATCATAATTTTGACTACAGCAACATATATATATGAAACCTATAGGCACTCCAAGGGTTAATCCACTCGTTTAAAATAGGTGCCACACCCTAAAGCTTATTTTGTCTATGGGAAGTGCTCTTCCAGTTTACAAAAGCCTAGCACCCTCACAAAGGACTTTAGAATGCACACCACAAATAAATAGACAAACAGCAGTTAGAGAGTTAATTAATGAATTCCAAGAATTCCCTTGATTAAATATTACCTATTATAATTTTACCAGAAACACAATAACCTAGACATAACAAAAATTATATTAACCAATATATACAAGGATAAATATATCTCACTGCTATCTCTATTTTATGATCACTCTGGCAATTTATAACAATAAATTAATTAATTCTGCGTAATTTCTTAATTACTATGCTAAATATAGCTGATTATAATATTTTCCATAAAACTGGCCAGGTTTCTATGGGTATATATATATATATATATATATATATATATATAATATAATATAATTTTCCTCAAATATTTATTTTGAAATTAGGCAGAATTAGAATAAATAAAATATAATTACCAGGTCAATCAGTGTGGATTCTTGAAGTTATTAGGGATGTCAGGAATTTAATCAGCAGCCAAGAGCCTTCTTTTGCCGGGAACGAAGAGCTGTTAGGACTGTTCATCAGGAAGTTAAGAGCTCAGGAACTAAGAGTATTTTGGCATTATATTGGCAATTTTTGCCTTATCAGTAATCCCCACCTCTTTCTAATGATTGGACAAGGATCCATCTCATTATACGTGACCTCATCAGTAAAATCTGATTGGATACTCATATCTTACGCTAATCAAAGAAAAAATATCCCAGTTATGAGTATTTGACAATATAAGGGCTGCAAATGGCACCATTACGCTATAGTAGAATTTTACAGGTGACACAAAACATGGCATATGTCAAGGTAAGAGAGAGTTCAGAGTTTATCAGAGACCCCGTAAACCAGTCATTTTGCTATGTCTTTCCCATAAAGGAGTCCGTCTTTCACAGACATCATGTCTACAATTTAAAATCAATTGGCCATTAATGTCACTTAGTTATTTCTCCCCCATAGAGACCCATTATTTTAACATGAGGTAATTTGAACACAGGTTTTTAGTTAATTTCTACTATTAGAGTTAACCCTCTATGCTCCACCAGGACAAAGTCTCTGACATACCTCTTTATGGAGAAATATGCCGTCATCCTCGGCTGACCGGCAGGATGGAGCGCGGACATCTTGCCCTAGTGACGTCTGCGCGCCTGCGCTGTCAGTCCCAGACGGCTGTAGGAGGCGTTGCTAGGAGCCATTCTGCTCCGGAAGGGATGGACAGTGCAGGCGCACGGACGTCACTAGGGCAAGATGTCCACGCTCCGTCCTGCCTGTCAGCTGAGGATGACTGCATATTTCTCCATAAAGAGGTAATAATTCTGACGACTAGCGCTACGTAGCAGCTAGTCCCCAGATAGGGGATTATTACAAACAAAGTTTCTTAGCGGTGTTGGTTCCACTTTAATTGCTGTCAATGCCTTTTCATTTTGGAACCCTTTCATTGCCACAGGGGTTTGCGATGCACATCTCTATTGAACTCAAAAGGTAAAGGAGCAATGCTCTTTGTGGTGCTGAAATATGAGTGGATCTTCTCTGCTCCCCCCCACTGGGTTATGTGAAGGTGTAGAGACAATGTGCTCAAATGGTTGTTTTGCTGGTGATATGTAAGGGAGTGTATCCCTTGCACATTGCCAGCAGTACGACAACCCTATATGCTTCTGGTTCTACGAAGGCTGTTACTGCATTGTAAGCTACAGGAAGATGCCAACATCACCAAACTCAGGTTGTTTTTAGGATTGTGAAATCTGACAGCAGAGGTAGCTATGGGAGGTTAGTGCATGTGGAGGTGTGTTACAGTAACACATGAATAACCCACAGGAATACGACTGGCTCATTAAAATGTATTTCCTGCAAAAGAAACATTGTCGATGTAGTGAGTGCAGCATCATTAACTTGTTAAAGGCATGGGAGGTTCATGGCGATATGGATGGATTGGTTGTAGGTTATCGCTGATATGATGATGAAAACATCTTAGTCCACAATGTCTAGCCATAAACACAGATATACACCCATATCACTATCCTGCCCCTTTAAATGTTTCTATTTGTTTCCTTAGGCCTAAAGTCTACTCTTAGATATGCTCTGAAGGAGCAGACCTTCCTGTCTTTTCCAGAGCACCCATTTACTGTCCAGGATAATGTTTAAATGGGCTGAGATAAGACTAGAGAACCTTTCTGAATCCAAGCGCAGTGGTCACTAAACCCAATCAATGAAATGGCAAGTCTTCTTCCAACACAGACCGCACAAACAACATAAAATAAATGCTCTCTGAACAGGGCTATTTACATATGTGTTAAAATGAATGTTTAAGATTATATTTTGGGGATTTAACATAAAGTAGTTTTTACATATGATATCTGTTATATTTTAGCTTATAGTAACCTATTTGTTTAGTGCTAGTCTTCCTTCAATAGGCGGACGAGAGACAGGAGCAACACTGCATTTAAGAGACTGTTCTGATTATAAAGACCAGTTATATCTTCCAGTTATATGTACTAAACAAGCCATCTGGGACCACCATGATACGGAGTAAAATGCAGCTACGCATGCTGTTCTAATTTTTCTAGCAGTGTGTATAAGGATCAGGCCTGTTTCTGTCCTGCATGAACTGATGACATCTCTGCCTATATCTGTAGTTATGTGCCACAAAGCTTGTAGCTCCCATGTACATTCTCCCCACAATTAGTGTGTCAGTTGTTTGATTCTGTGTCAATATGACAGGTAGAAGTTGGTACTGTTCATTGTAGAGACCGGTAGGGCAACATAGAGTAAAATAAGTAATTTTTACTCTTGCCAGTCTCCCTCTTAGTATATTAGAAGTATGGACTATGTTTGTGTTCTGCTACTAAGACACATTACAATTCATGGGAATACTAGAACTAGAGACGGTAGAGCGGAGAGCAACAAAATTAAGGGAATGGAGGACTTGACATATGAGGAACAACTAGACAAACTTGGTTTATTTACTCTAGAGAAAAGACGACTAAGAGGAGACCTTATCACATTGTACAAGTATATGAGAGGTCAATACAAGGATCTCTGCGGTGAAATATTTATTCCAAGGTCTGATCAGGTGACCAGGGGACACCCCTTGAGATTAGAGGAAAGGAGGTTTAAACTTCAGCAGAGGAAGGGTTTTTTACGGTAAGGTCTGTTAAATTGTGGAATTCATTGCCCAAGGAGGTGGTTATGGCAGATACAATGGATACATTTAAGAGAAGATTAGATACATTTCTTTCAAAAGGGAACATACAGAGTTATACTGTTAAATGGTAGCAGGAAAGCTATAAAATTCTCAGTTACTGGGGTATGAGGCGAAGGTTGAACTTGATGGACTTGTGTCTTTTTCAGCCTAATTTACTATGGTACTATGTTACTTTATCACCTACACATCAGTAAGATTAATTCTGTTTTATATATCATGTTTTCTTAGCCAGCATTTGTAAAAATTGATTTCTTATGCCTGTAAGCCCCACAATATGTGACAGGCCTATTTTTCCTGTTTAGGGTGCTGTGCATAGCTATTTAAACACCTGTTTGTTTGTACAAACCCCTAGAAAGTGAAAGGTACAATATATGACCTGATTGAGGTTCACAAATAAGAGAGACGTTTCAATTTGTGGCAGTCCTAATGATTTTAACTGATGGGAAATTCCACAGAACATTTTGTAGCAGATGTGTGAGCATGTGGCACACATGTAACATTATACAACTAGTTAAGAAAACAAAATAACAATAGTAATAGAAGAAAACTGCCTACATCTTGGCAAAGGCAATTCAAAGTGGGATTTTTCTACGGGCATAAAGCTTTGTATGGAAGTATTAGGCAGGAACAAAGCATAAACCTCTATCCAAGGAGTTAAATGGCCACCACAGCAGACAGGACAAACGCACATTGAATCAAAACAAAAACCACATGCTACATTTGGACCATTGAGGTACAGTTTGCATTAGGATTTCCTGCCAATTCTGAGATTCAAAAAGGTATAATTTGGTAATAAGCATGTGTGCACACGCACATGCTCCAGTCTTTCTGTTTGTGCCTGGCACTCTTAAATTGTGTCCTAATAAACACTAATACTGTGTCCCCAGTCCAGTGAATACTACTCTATAAAATGTGTGATTGAATAAGTAAAGGAACATGTTACCTATGCATGAGAACACTGCTCATATTGAGCAGATGGATATTCCCTGTGGAGTTTTAGGTTGTGGCATGGTTAATATCCTGTGTACTGAACTGACTTACAGCTCATGAGCATCATGCTGCTGTTTTTGACATTGCAACTGTAGAACCACTTCCACCACAGACCCAAACCCATTGCCTTATTTCAAGTAAAATTAGGCATACGTAAAGTGGTTTGAGGTCAGGCCGGAACTCCTTTGCTTGTCATGACCGTGCATTGTTCATTATTCTCTTCCTGCACATGCAGAACATACTGTGAGGTTATGATTTGCTTTCTTAGAGAGAGTGATTACATAGTTCACACTGACTGTAAATTAGTATAATTAATAGTTAAGGTATTTTTGTTTCTAGGTAACTCATGGCTCGAGCAGTGCAATGATTAGAGGCCTGCATTGCTCTCTTCAATGGTGGCTAGTGTGAGGCTTCTCATCTACCTTTTAGGCCTGGCTGAGGGCACTACATGCCATAAATAGAATATAACACGGATTCCAGGACTGGACCTGCCCACAAAGACACACCACAGGAATTGTAACAGAGGGTATAAGTACCCTTCCATTATTTATGGTGCTTAAAGGGATAGTAATACTTCGTTTTAACTTTATTTTATTTTGTAGGCATTAAAAAAACATGAAGAATGATATGTCTTATCTCTCAAACCTTTATGGTTTATGAGATATTCACAAGCAAAGTTTCCCCCTCCCGCCCCTTTTACCTAGTGTAAGCCATCTCTTCTCAGATGTGAAATGCAGTCCATAGACTGGACAGATAACAGAAGGGGACACTCTTATTCCTATGAAAACAATGAAATCCCTGCCCCCCTCGACAAGCTTTTCAGGTTTTTCCCTTATCTTAATTGAAGATTGTCCCTCTCTGCAGTCTACCTGGGCAGCTCCCTTCTGCCCTGGCTGAAAAGTGTTACATCAGTAAAAGGGGCAGGAGGGGGACACTTTGCTTGTGAATATCTCTTAAACCATAAAGGTTTGAGAGACAAGACTTATATCATTCTTCATGTTTTTTTAATGCCTACAAAATAAAATAAAGTTAAAGCGAAGTATTACTATCCCTTTAAAGATGATGGAGTTCCTGTGGGAGGGAATGGCTTCCCTATAAAAATATGAAATCTCTTACTTGGATAGTCTGCATATAGTTATCGCAAAATCAGAACTGTTCATATGAGAGATGCAGGACAATTTGATTCTTTTAGCAACTTTTGTACTCTTAGGGTCTTTTATGCAAAAGAAAAGTAGAGTAATTATGGGACAAACCAGCCCTTCTGTAAGGGATGAATACACATACTTTAATTTACTATTGATATAAATAGGGCTTTTAACCCTTCATTACTAAAGAAGTGTAATGGAAATTTTTATTTTTCCCATATAGGAAAGTTGGTTTGGCCCCCGAATCATTCCACTTTTTTTTGCGTTACAAACATGAAACAAAATCATACATGAAACTGTAAAGGTTGTTCTACTTTTGAATTATTGATTGGATCAGAATTTCTTTATGTATTTATTTATGTATATATATTTTTTTCTTTTAAGGTGGCAGAGATAAAAGGGGTGGTCCTGTTTTAACATTTCCAGCTCGTAGCAATCATGACAGAATACGACAAGAAGATCTCCGAAGACTGATTTCATATCTTGCTTGTATTCCTAGGTAAGACTGTTATTTTATTTGTCTGTAACTTTTCCTTACATTTCTAATGTATTGCTTTTATACATACTGTCACAAGCGAGGGCTATAGGCCCTGCTGTGAGAGTGGGGAAGAGTGTGGGAGTGAAAGGGTTAACAACACCAGATCCCTGCTTCCCTGTTACTATTCCTAGCAAACACCAAATTAACCCCTGAAATCCCTCCTGCACTGTCACCCCAGAACTACAATTTGCTGCTACCACCAAGACTTTGTTTATTAGAGAACAGAGACAAGAGCTGATTAAAGTGTTAGTAATGTCCACAATTTTATTTTAATAGAATTGTAGAGGGTAAAAAAAGATTATCATTGCCACAACCCCCATCTCTCAAACTGCTATGGTTTTAGAGATATTGGCAATGAAAATTCCCCCTTCCCTCCCCTTCTCCTGACATCAGCGTCTAGCTGACAGCAGGAGATCCCGTTCTGGAGATCAGCCAGCGGCTCTGCAGCAGAGCTGAAATCCCGTTATTGCGAAAGAATTACTTCATTGTAAAGGTCTCCAAAGTGTGCCTGGTTTGCAAGCACACTTTGCAGACCTTTTCAATGAAGTAATTCTTTTGCAATAACAGGATTTTGAAGAGCCTCATAGTGTCGGCCGATAAGGATCCCTTTTCTGTCAGCCTTTACAGCGGACATCAAGAGAAGGGGAGGGAAGGGGGAACTTCCACTGACAATATCTCTCCAACCATAGCTGTTTGAGAGATGAGGTTTGTGGCAATGATGATCTTTTTTTTTAGCCTGTACAATTCTATTAAAAGAAAATTTTGGACATTATTAACACTTTAATTGAACATTTAATCTGAAAAAAAGTCTCACAGTGCTGGGTACAGGGTATAAAAATACAAAAAAATAAAGGACATCCAGATATAACGATTACACATTGGCAAAACAGTCCATAAATAAAATGGGAGAAACACAAGAGATCCCTACATGCAGTTACCGGTATATAAAGAGTCCTTGTGGGAACTTCAGATGGTAAAAGTTCTCCAGTTCAGTGTTACAAAGAAATTCCAACCTTTTTTTTTTTTTTATCCAAAACCCATATTAAATAAGTTCCACAGTTCCTTCTAAGAGGCCAGACCCCCTGGGTGTTACTTGGGAGGGTCAGGGGCTTGATCTGACAGTTTATAGCGTACTCAGTCAGACCTGTCAGGGATGTTACTGCAAAGGTCTACCTGAAAAGTCATAAGACTTCCCAAAACATGCAATTTACAGCACACCTCTATAATATTATAATAATCACATTCCTCATATTTGTGTGAATATCTGGACACCAAATATGCTGGGTCTAACTGGTTGCAAAGTGGCTATTCTTGTAACTCATATCATGAACCCCTCTCCTGGCATGTTTGGTACCCAACAAAAGGGTAAAACCTGGGCATTCTAAGTATATAGTTGTATTGAACCTTTTTACACTATACACACACA